>JAPXFQ010002643.1:0-1200000 GCA_028564705.1 Apricaphanius iberus | reverse complement strand
ACAATGAAAATACACCCTGTAGATGACAGTAAGAACTAGTGAAGTGAGTGCAATGCAACAGTCATGATTTGCCACGACTGCATACAATGCAGCACTTCAGCTGCAAGATAAACACACAAACAGCCAGAAAGTTGCAAAACAATAGCGACTCGAGCGCCATTGCCTCAGAGGAGGGCAATTATAAGGCTGAATATTTTCAGTGGAAAGGAGGGAAGTTTCTGGGGAGAAGATGAGCAGCCCTGAGCCATCTTGTTTCCAGTCAATGGCTCATGAGTTGCCAACTCACCCTAGAGATGTGGCCAAGACTGAGCTTTTATAGTCCACAGCAGCAGGATGCTGTCATCAGAAATCTTGTCTGATGTCAGAAAATTCAAATTCAAGCTAAATAGGTAGCAAAGCCCGATTGCAGTGCATTGTGAAGTTTTAACCTGAAGAGGGCACTCTACTAACAGTTTTTGGAGAAGAAAAATGTATTTTTATTAAAATGTACTAAAATAGTGACCAGACATGTGGACAGCACTATTAGACACTCAGTTATACAGTTTATCAGCAAGAAAAGTTTATTTTTAGGTGAGTGACACTTTAATAAGGCCCAACAGAGGATGTACTTCCTGAGGAAGCTGAAGAAATTAAGGAACTAGAGTAAATTTGTATTCAGTGAATGGGTAGGTGACACATCGTGTGCAGTACTGTGGTTTCACAGCTCAAGATTCATTTATCTACTTGGTAATTTTTTTTAAAGTGTCCTTCATTTCATTAATTTCATATTTTTGTTTAGTGGAATTTACAGAAAAGGTTTCTTTTTATATTCTCAAATGATCAATTGCTCAATACTTTTACATGAAGCCTTCATTAAAGTTTTCAAATTTTAAGAATAACCTGCAAAAACATGTTTAGGTAGTGTATTTTTGTACAGATAACTTTCCAAAACAAACCTAAAAAGAGCATAGTGGCTTAGCAAAGTTATAATGATGAAGTTAAGTGTAAACCGCTGAGGTAAGTCCTTGTCAAAACTAATTTTACTCAAACCATTTTAATTAAATGATTGCAAAACAAAACATGACAGTTGAATGAAAGTTCAATACTCTGATTACATAAGCGTTTTTATTTGGTGGCTTCCTAATATAGTGTCCTGAAGTATTTTGTATAATACCCCTTGAGAGGAGTTTCACACTAAATCTGCTGTGGTATTGACTTTTAGATTTTATTTTGACAGACTCTTTCAACCCAAACATGGCGAAAATACATAGGTTATTTGAAAAAAACAGTTTGGGACAAAAAACAAAGTTCTTAAGAGATTTGTTGAAACATACCAAACCCATAAAGTCACAGAAATAGCTCCCGACAAGCTAAAGATGTTGACATCCAATCCAATCCCAGATTTGTGATTCAGTGTGCTCTACAGTCATATTCTCCTTGTGAGGAAACAACAAAACTCTACAGAAGTGCACTTATAGAAAGATTTGATTGTCGGTTTTGCAAGCGCTACAACATATTTGTACTTAAATCTAACTCCATACTTTAAGAGATCTCTCTCTCCCTTTGCAAAAATAAATTATTGGTTAGAAAAATAAAAGAATCTTAAAAAAAATTGCATTATGACAGCCCAATTAGTATTGTGGTTAAAGTAAGGCAATGTTTTTTTCTAAATTTAGATGCACAGAAAGTTGCATGTGTGAATTTTTCCTTCTGTGAGCAGCAAGCTCAGTTCCCTTGTGTAAATGTAATCATGTTACCACACAGGAGAGCTATTGTCATGTACTTATGCCAAAAGAGTAATGGAAATACTAGTGGGGTCCATATAAGTAAAAGGGAGCACAGCGTCTTATGTGAGGGCAGAGCAGAGTGAAAAGCCTATGTGCAGGACCTAATTTCACGCAATCAACAAAGCCACTTTGTGTCAAAACTCTCCTCTGTTTAAATCCTTCTTTAAAGAAGCTGCAGGCTTTTGAATCAAGACTTGGACATGCCTCACAGAAGCTCACGATTTTTTATTTCACACCGAATAGAGTAAGCTAGTTGACCAACCAAACAAAGTGGCTTTAAAAGATTTTAGTTCCACACCAAAACATTTGGCATGTCACTGCTGTGAAGGTAGAATACAAGGTTTTAAAATAGAGTAAAACGATTTCATTGGGTCTGTGCAAGTACAGAGCATCAGTCAGATTGGTATGAAAGAAACTGATTCACAAAAAGGTCATGACTAAAAACTTGCTTTAACCCCTTAAATGAGCCTGCAATAGCCAACTTCAGGAGACAGCTTTTATATGCAGTATGACTGGGTCCATTTCATCTGAAGCTCAGGATTAGTTCTTCAGATTTTAACAGGAAATCTTACATGATCTTACATTTTTATATAGGTTATTGACATAAACATGGAAATTAAATGTACTTTCAATGATTGAACAATTTATTGCTTTAAACAATAGGGTTTAAGGTGGATTGATCATCTAATATACAGTTTTATTGAGTTGTATAAAATGAGAACTGGGTGTACATTTTAAATTTCTTTTGGTGGACATTTTAAATACATGCTCAAATATATAAACACACTATCACCAATAGATACCTGTCAATTTGCAAGCTGCAGAAAAAGAAACGTGTTTTGCACTAATCAACAAGCTTCTTGTAGAATTGTGACTGAACATTTGATCACTATTCTCCAAAATGACAAAATGCTCGTTGGTACCTAGCAAAGACTCACCTTTAAACTTTGGATGGATGGATGGATTGATGGATGGATGGATGGATGGATGGATGGATGGATGGATGGATGGATGGATGGATGGATGGATAAGGAAAGCTCTAATCTTGAACTCTCCTGGTCATTTTCTGTGCCGTAGTCATCAACCCAACACAAGCAACTAAAGTTGTTGAATATTTCCATAATAGTTTTGTGGTGAGTGACAAAATTATCTCTGCCTAATTTATTGTATAATCTAAATGTATTAGGTATGGCAAGGATAGTTACTTTTACCAGTGTTCTACTTTTGGCTCCATGAAAGCAGCAATCAATATTTTTAACATGAGTGCAGTTATAGTGTGATTTTTAGTGATGAATTAAATTATTTAAAACGACCGCTGTCCTGAAAAAGCCGCTTAATTAATGCTTTATACATTATGTGTTCATTTTTGTTGTTGCTTAGAGAAAAAAAAATTCTGGGGCTTTGACCTCTGATTTACAGCCATAAAACCTGTTCTCAAAAAACTGCAATATTTATCGATGTTGTAAGAAACAACAGAAAATATTGTGATAAACTTTTAATTCTGTATTGCCCATCTGGACAAAACCAAATATCTCATTGTGTTTTGTTGGGTTTTATACTTTCCTGCATTATTCTTAAGACCAGGATCTCCATGGTTTAGAGCCAAAGGTGTAACTTGCCTCTAAGGTTGAGGAGTTGTAGTGTTTGTCGATGTGAAGAAACACACACACATCTGCACACAATCAGCAGTTAGTTTATTTCCTACCACTGCATCTACTTTTTTTCTGCTCCAGCTCTTTGCAGTTTGACTTTCTCTTAATTAATTGAAAAATAATCTATGAATAAACTTTAGCCTATTGGTCATCACCCTTGTATCATCTTTTTTGTTTTTGTGGTAATTATTGTTAGAATAATAAAAATGCAAGAAAGAAACAGTAGTGGTCTGCCAAACAACAGCAGAATGGGGAAAAGAGCGGATGCTCATCTGTTTTTGCTGCTGGGTGGTTCTGGCTGGGGTCCAGTAGAGCCTGAGGAGCGAATGTTGCAGCCCTGATGAGGCGCAGTCTGCCACTCCATTCTTCTCTCTTTGCTCAGCCTCTCTTCCCTGCCTCAGTTTCATTCACAACCCTAGTAAACTTCTTCCACACATCTTACTTTGCTTTGTCTGATGATCTGCCAGGTCTAGATGTCTCCCTTATATGGAGAAACTTGCTGAGGCAGCAGAATATAATATTTACATGTGAGTGAGATAGGGTTTAGTCCTTTTGCTACATATTCAGCGTAAATCCCTGCCACATCAGCTGCACCAAACATTAATTTCAATCTGAACTGTTTATTTGACTCTTTGCCATTGTTTTTTTATTTATTTATTTTTAAATTGCCATATCTATGGGTCATATGTTGGACCAAGGTCAACTGCTGAACTAGTTCTAAATTCAAAATTTCCGCTTGTAAACTTAAAAATTTAATTTTTGTTGACTGTCTACTTTTTAAACTTGAAATCAAAATTTGTGTTTCTTTTGCCTGGCATTCTTATTTTTGACTCTATTTAGATGATCAACATATGATTTTGTGCAGGGCTGCGGTCTTGTCCATCTTTGGCTTGCCTCTCTGTGTAAATACAGCCATGCTTGAAAGCATTATTCATCAGTTCAAAGATTTTCTACATAAACGAGCATCATCAAATGTACTGGAATTGTGAAGTTTCCTCAATCCAACTGCATCAAGGATTGTAGGTTCTGTAAATGAAACAGAGAAGCAAAGTGAGCGGTGGGGTTGTTTTATTAATGGTGTTAAACGGGCAGGGAAATATATATAAAGCACACAGTAAATAATACTAATAAATATCAGTTATCAGCCATAACAGCTATCAATAGCTGTTATTGATATTGGCCAAGATTGGTGCATCCCTAATTTATAATAAATAGAATTAACTTTTGCATCACTTTGCCAGTGACTCTGACCGCTCAGATTGCTTTCATGCATGAGTCACATTCACCTCGTCATACTACCAGATTAGTAGTCACAACAATATGTGGAAGCTGGATTCAAACTCCCAACTGTTTAACACCAGACGTCTTCTCTCCCCCCTGATTTGTAGCAAGGAATTTTGCACTCCACAAGTGAAGGATGTTTCCCAGCGACCCGTCCAGGGCTTACCCTGCCTCTCGCCCAATGATTGCTGGTGATAGGCATTACCTTCCTCACATCTCTGCATAGGATGGATGGATGGATGGATGGATGGATGGAGGGATGGATGGATGGTGTAAGATGGCATTTGTTGTAAACACAGTTTTACCATTTAAAACAAAAAACAGACTGATTACAGTGTTTAAATTTTAACAATCTGTAGGATTTAGATTAAGTGATTAGCAATGATGGTGCATATAATGTTAAACCAGCACAGAATGTGGTGAAAAGGCTGGCAACATTTCCAAAGCCAGCTTATTCCATATCAGAAATTATCTTAAATCTTAAAAGACTATTTGACCTTTCTGTTATCTGCTGAAAGCCTGACTCTCTCTGGCAGAAAAAAGTAATCGGACGCTAAGATGTCCTTTTAAATAGCTTCTTACATCTTTTGTATCTCGTCTATCATTTAAATTTTTAAACAACACATCAACTTTGAAAATTGCTTCATTTTATTCCTTTTCAGTCAGTAATACTGAAGAGTTGATGGGAAGTTTTTAATCTCAGCCAAGTAGCCCCACAGACTGCTCAAATAAACTGAAAATCAAGATTTAATTTCCCACTGCACCTCTAAACAAATTTTTACTGTCACAATTGTTTTGACAGTATAGTATTTTATCAGCCTTTAGAGACAAAAACAGTTTTAGTTATCTTGTTTGTGATGTTTTAATTGACAAAATCAAACAGTGAAATCTGTTTACGAATCATGTTCCACACCCTACATCTGCATGAATGCAACTTGTAAATCTAGCTTTTCTTCAGCTTTTTTCTAAGAATGAATCAACTGAATCTGAGCACTATTCTTGCCAAAGCCAGAACTACAAGCTTCCTCCAGGCTGTACTATAAGCCCCTGGCAGACAAACTGAAATCCTACTGCTCCTCTCTAGCCTTTTTTCTTATTCTGCTTTTTTTTTCCTGACTTGTTGATACATATGGGATGACTCATCAAGTCCAGGGGGAATTAAACTAAAACTACAGTGATTTTCCTGAAATGCACACATTTACACACACACATACAGGTACAAAGACACACTGCACTCCTGTAAGCAAACATAAAGCTGCCAAAGAGAGGTGTTGTCCCTGCAAACTTTGTCGGACCAACAAGGTCAACGGTCAAAACACCGGCAGAGTGTGTGTTTGCGTGCGCGTGTGTGTGTGTTTGTGGTTATATGTGGGCTGAAATGCTTAGAAGAGCTGTTGTGAAGTCCACTGTCATGCAGGACCTTGACATCTGCTCCAAACTCTAACTATCCAGCTGGGATGAATATGCCTGCTGATTATCCAGCGTACTGCCAGCACTCCGTCAGTCACACTGACCCTGTCCAAACTGTATTCTTGCCCAATTTTCCCCTCTGGCATACTTTCTATCAGCACCTATTGATCTGGTCAGAGACCTGGCTGATGTCATGGTAACAGTCTAACCAGTAAGGATGATGCTGAAGCAAAAGCAGATGTTGTGAATCAGTGTGGCTGTTGTTACTAGTTTAATATTTTAAGCATGCAGTCAACCAGACTCACATGAAGACAAAATCCAACTTAAGCCAGTTATCTAGTAGTCAAACCTTGCTCCTTTTACCTCTTTTCAGTTTACTTGAAATGTAAAATTATATCATAGCAAATAAATGTATTCACACATCATGAATTACCGATTTTTCTTTCTTTTTTTGGGGGGGCTTTTGTGCAATATGTTCAACCCTCTTATTGATTGATCAAATGCAGGGCAACTTATTGCCTTCATAAATTACCTAATCAATCAAAGTTTCCAGTTTTGTGTAATTAAATTACAGCATAAATGCTGATGTTCTGTGAAGGCCTTAGAGGTTAGTTAGAGAATATCATTGAGCAACCAGCATCATGAAGACCAAGGTACACAGCACACAGGTCACTGTGTTTGAAGCAAAATTAGGTTGTAAAACAAAATTGCAAGTGTTACAAAATTTCAAAAAAACCAAATAAGACATGAGAATTCATCCTAACTGACAAGCCTGGTAAACTGAGACTGTAGAAGCAGATTGGAGGATAATGCTAACTTGTGAGGAGGTGCAGAGATCCACAGCTCAGGGGGAACAATTACCCAAAAGGACTGCTGCTAGCTGTGTATGCCACAGATCGGACCTTTATGGAAGAAAAGCAAGACCAACATTGTTAAAAGAAAGCAATAAAAAATCCCCCAATTTGCCACAAGTCATGTAGGGAACACAAACAGGTGGAAGATGGTTCTCTGGTCAGTGGTGACACATGTAAAAAACTTAGTGTGGCAGATACCAGTCGCATATCAGCCTGATAAGACCCACCTAGAGGTGTCAGCTTCATTCTGTGGAAAAGGTTTTCTTCAGCCAGGATATGGAAAATGGAGTTAATAGTTAGATAGATAGCGCTAAACATAGGGAAATCATGGAGTAAAACCTACTAGAGACAGAAAAAGACCAGAGAAGAACAAGAAGTGCACCATCTAGCAAGACAGCAACCCTAAATATGGAGTCCTTCAATTCAATGCGACTGAGCTTGGTGCCCTGAAAGACTTGCTACTGTAATGGCAGCAACAAAACTGCTTCTACAAAAGTTCACCCAGAGGGGGTAGAAAACTAATGATCATATGTGCATTTTGGATTTTATATGTATTTTTATTTGTTTTAAAGTATTTATCAAAGTTTTCTTTACTTTATATTTATGATCTATTTTCTGTCGGGATGTCAAAAATAATCCTTTTTACATACATTGAAAGTTGTGATGGTAATGTGAAAAGTACAGTTGTAGGGTGAATACTTTTGCAATGAACTACTACCCATCACCACACCAATCTTAATTTAGTGCCTTTGAAAACCTTCCAAATGCATCATGGGCAACAATAAAAAGTCTTTCACTAAGGTGATGATCATGATCAAAGTAATTTCTATATCTGTAAAAACATTTCTATCACCAGAAAGTTCAGCAGGTATCAAACAACAGTGACCTGACATTTTCCACGTTCTTTGTTTTTGTTTTATGCAAAGAAATGCTTGAAATTGAGATTGTTGTACTTTGTCTGAATTCATTAATCAGAGAGATTAAATATGTCAGAGAGTTGCATTTCTGCCACAGCCTGTCAGGAATAGTTTGGCCTATGATAAGGGCTCAGTCTACACTGAGTGAATGTGTTCCCCGTCTACAGAGCCACCTCCTGTCTTTTTTATGACTGTCGGCCCTTCTGTTAAAAAGTTCACACTTATTGTCTTGAGTAAATGAGAGAATAGTGCCTCAAGTGAAAGTTGAGCCAACTCTAAGCCTGACATTAATAATTGAGGAGGGCACAAGGCGAGAGAATAGCTTCTGCAATATTCATATGTCATATTGACTTGAATGCCAGCCACTCGTCCATGCACCCAGTACATATGAAGTCTCACAGATGACTGAGGATGCAGCGCTGTGTCCTCCCTGAGCGTCCTCTTCCTCGATCTCCCTTTCCTCTCTTCATCTGCCATCCTCATGCCACCTCCTCTTTCTCAGCTCTCTCCCCCTCTCAGCCATGTCTCCTCGTGTTCCCTTCTCTTTCCCGCCGTCTCTTCTTTTCTTCCCGCTCTAATCTGCTGCCATCTCTCTGAAGAGCATGGCAAGCCCACGGGCCAAATTCAATTACAGACCAAATTAAAGAGATGCTTCACAACTCCCTTTACAGACAAAAGGAACACACGCATGCACCAGAAACACCAGGGCTGACATCAAACGGACAAAAGCAAAGACCCTTACACCCACACTGTTCAAAAGCCACACAAACACATATTCTCCAACATACGCGTTGCGTTGAGAATTAACACAAACAAGCAGCAAGTAATTGCACAAACTGTAATTTCAGATTGTGCCTTCAGGTTACCCCAAGTGTTACATCACTTAATGGAGCTTTCCTACTGTTGTTCATTGGAAACCGCCCTCTGTGCTTCTTTACCTCCTAGAGCCCCAGATGCAGCCATTAATGAGCCATATTATTGGTAACATAGCTGTGAATAAGTAGCCAGCTGCCTGACGGTTTCTAAAACTAGGAGGACAAGTTGATGAATAAAGACTAGCGGCCTGTGTTTTAACGTTAGCTGTAAAACATCAAATCCTCAAGAGCTGAAGTGTCTCAGAGGTCAACCAATTATCGGGCACTGCGAGGTTCATTAGGTGCTTTTGAATGCAATTATATCAGGCCACACCGCAGAACATCTATTTCACTTGTTCTCAGAGATGAGATTACACAGTTTACTTTGAACGCAAAATATATTTTTCATTCAGCTCCAGTGAAAAGTTTATACAATAAGAAAAATTATAAATGTGGGTTTAATGTTTATGGATTTGGTCTGTTATTTTGGAATAGAATAATGTTACAAGGTTGAGAGGTTTTAGGAAGATGAGCAATAATGTAATCCTTCCAAAACCAATTTCAATGTGTTTGTGATTGTTGTCTTGCTAGAAGGCGCAAAAAGTCAAAGTCAGTTCACAGTTTGTCATTTGCCAGCTGCCAATAATAGGGTTACCAATCATCCTTTTTTTCTCAGACATGTCCACTTTTCACTGGGCATGATTTCTTAGATTGCTGAAAATTTCCAGTTTTCATAGTTTTGAAAGGGTCAAATAAGCAAACCTAAATTGACTGGTGCAATGCTTGCAGTACAGCAGCCATACTGTTATCTGACATCCTCCCTGAGCTGCTGAATATTGGCTAGTTCTGATCTGTTCATAGACAGAACAGGCATTGATGTGTGCTGCGATGCGAGGTTTTCCTGCACCATGCTGCGTGTGGCATTGAAGCTGTATACAACATATCAAAGTGCTAGAGTAGCTGTTCAGATTAACAGAGCCGGAATATGTATTTCTTTGTGTGAAAAAATTGGCAAAGATCCAGCAGGTCCACATGGACAATAAAACTATAATAATGCTGTGCAAAGTGAGAGTTCATCTTTTAAAAGGCTAAGAAGCCTTGAATTTTTTCCCATACTTTAAACAATTATGTACCACTTTATTTTTGCATATTACATAAATCCTTATAAAGTACATTAAAATTGTGATTCTAATATGGGAAAAAAAGCTGGAGAAAGTTCATGGGGTGTTAATACTATCGCATGGGCCTGTGTAATGGCATCACATACACACAAACACATACACTGAAGTCTTCGATTCACATCCCCACAGTCCCATGGAAGGTAGAAAGGCAGCTACACGCAAACACCTCCCTTAGGTTCAGTTGTTAAGCTCCAGCTGGCCTTATCTTTAACTGATCAATAAGCAGGTCGTACAACACTCCCCCTATTCTCTGTGGTATATTCCGCAGCTTGACAAGACTGCACCAAACTTAAGTCAGCCTGCATCATGCCTGTATATTGCTGCACACTGCCACGCAAAGCATGTAAAAAAAAATTTCATAAAGGAAAAGCTATAGCCTGCAATTGTGCAAGATAGCTTGTGTGTGCCTGCTTGTTGCTACATTTATGAGAAGACATGTTGCTGGCAAAATCGGGCTAAGCCATGGACTTTACTTAGCTGACCTAATTACAGATGGAGAATGAGTCCCTGCAGTCGACTGAGGAGAAAGATTGCCATTTAGTGAGCTGGAAAACAGAGAAGAAAGAAGAAAAAGAGAGCCCAGGAAGGAGAGCTTAAGCTGAATCCCTTCACCACCCTCTGCGTGTATGATTCACTGACCCCCCACCCCCCAATCTTATTTTAAGGTTCTTAGGGCCTTCCTTTTAATACAAGTCTTTAATAAGTCCCCAGATCATGGCTTGGTCGGTTAGGGCTTCTATTTCAACACGGCTCAGATTAATCTCACTCTAAAATAGATATGCCCCCTCTTCATGTCCGCTCAGCTTTCCTGCCTCGTGTCTTTGTATTTCTTCACTACATCATAAAATAATCTAAAATTGTTGAGGAGGCATAAAAGAAAGATTGTGTTGACTTTAGTGGAAAAAGCACATTTTATACATAACTAGATGTGTACCAGAAATTTTAATTGAGGAATTACCTCAAGTTTAAAAAATAAAAGGTAGTTATTAGTTGTTACAAAGAATCAAGCCATTAAAACAATTTGTTTAGATTCACAAATACAGCTGAAGTTGTCAAAGCGTCTCTTAAAAATGTTACCTGTTCTTGGGCCTCTTTTGATGTATATTGCTATGCTGTGGTGGATGTGCATGTCATACTTTAGTCAGTCTCTTTGGCCTACTTAGGCATGTTTTAAGTAGTACAGTGAGCTGCTTGTTCTGTCCCTGTGGACCCAGACAGAATAATTGAGTGCCGTTGAGGCAGGGTAATAAGCTGCACTGCCAGTGTAATAACCTGCCGGACGATGCACAGAAGCAGTAATGACTATCATTATTTGAAGGCTTGGAAAGAAAACACACATTGGATAAGGAACCAGATATGTCATGTGACCATGTGTTTCTGTATCATGTATGCAGAACTAACCATAGCATGTTATGATATCTAACTGAAGTCTAAATTGTGGTCAGAATGTAGTGAAGTGTCCTTCAGACGACTTTGTCATGGTGTTTTACTCATCCTCTAATATGTTGCTTGCCATTTTCTGTGTGCTACTTTGATTATGCATTTTTTAATGGATATTTTAAGGGTAAATTATTAAGAAAAAGACTGCTACAGTGACTAAATGTTTCAAGCTGTTTGTCCAATTAACGTTTTTCTAATTACCATTTTGTAAGTGTTTCCTCATATTTTTTTATTTGATCCTCTCACTTTCTAGCAAGGAATAATAATAATTTGCTAAATGAATGATGACTACTATTTTCTAATAATTGAACTCTTTGTTAGTAATGTCAGTCTTCTGAGTCTGTTAGTCTTCTGATTTTCCATCCATCCATCCATCCATCCATCGCTAGTCAGAAGTTATCCAGACCCTGAACAGGATAAAGCAGATAGGTTTCCCCAGATCTGTTTTTCTGCTTCATTTAATCTCTTTTGTTTATGTTTGTGAAAATAACCCCCTCGTCAAATGACAAATACATTCTAGAACATTTGCCTGCAGACTGGCAGTGTAACGAGTTGCATAATCAAAATGTTCCATTTTGCGAACATGTTTAGATCTCATCAATCATCCTTTTTCACTTGAATGAAAACAAATGTTTAAAATACCTTTCCAACCATCTTGGTTTGAAGACGATCCGAAATATAATTTATTTGATTCCCAGTAAATGGCTCTTATTCTTTTTGATCAATAAGTGAATTATCAATTTAAGAGCCATTTCAAACTACAGTACTGCCAATGAAATAAAGAAAGTGACAATAAATTGGCAATCACAATTATTTTAAAGATTACTCTTAATCTTTATATAAATACAGTAACTGTGACAGCCTTATTTCCCTCTTTCGTCTGCCAGTCAAGTACCAGTGTCAGCATACAGCTGATTAAACGCTTCTCTTCCATGGACTTAACCACCACAGTGCACAGATGGGACATGTCCCCTGCACTTTCCGTGTCAGTGCCCTCTTTCCCCCGCACTTTTTTCAGTTGTTACTGCTGTTTAATGAGTAGTAACATATTTTACGAGCCGTCTTTAAACGCACCTTAAGTGCACACTCGCTAACACAGGCATCGTTTGATGACAAACAGGTGCTGCAGAGCAGCTAAGCAAACCAGCCAGATGCAGCAAAAGGCAACAAACCTTGCAGCGATTTTTTTAAAACAAGGAGTAAGTTAAGTTTTGCTGTTGCATGAAGGCACTGTTTTAAGATAAGTAGGCCTAACAATACCAATGTAACTTGTGTTTTATCCCTTGCTAATTTAAGTTCAACATTTATGTGCAGATCTTGTGCATACTATTGCTATCTAATTATTTGAGAGAAATCGCTATTGTCATAGTTAATAGAAGGATCATAATCATGGAGGAGATTTTACTCTTTTTCATTTTTTTTGACAGTAGGGGACCCGTGGACTGGACGTTGATGGGTATGACTTAGGCTTACCATACTCTGAAAAATGTGTCCTCCTCACTTCTCAAATGATGGTTGCTCCCCTGCCGACAACACTTAAATCCCATAAATGTTTCATGCAAACATGTAAACCTGAATTCCTTGAAAGCCAGTTTCAAGTCTCTCTTTCTCCTTCCCTTTCATCTGCCTCCCTAGACAACTGACTTTAAGGGTACATATATAATTTATTTTGCTGATATGTTTAGCTTAACTTTAATTTCCCTGGTGCTAAACAAACATAAAGTGGCTCGCAATAGTATTAATATGTGTTTAACGTTTTCCCGTTTTACCACATTAAAACCATTATCCTGTTGGTATTTTTATTAAAGAGACTAGATGAACAGAAAGTGGAGCAAAATTCTGAGGTGGAATAAAAATGATACATTTTTAAAATTCTTTAACAGCAACATCTGAAGTGATTATTGTACAATACTCAGCTTCTCTCATTCCCTCAAACAACATCCAGTGCAATCAATACCATCAGAAGGTGCATTAGTTAAGATCCCAGCTGTGTAATTTAATCTAACTATAAATCCAGATTTGTCTGGGAAGGTCTCAGCGAATTATTAGTGAAGATTTGAGAAGAAAAAACACTGAGAAGATAAAGAATAATGTTGTGTATAAATCTGAGTTAAACTAAGTTTTAAAACAATAAGTAAAGATTTGTACATCTCATACAAAGTCAATTAACAAGTGGAGAATTCATGACTTGTCATGTAATTTTTTCATTGTTGAGTAATTTTTTTAGCAACATCATCAGAAACAGCAGTTTGATGTATAATCACAATCTGATTTCAACTTTAATTTTTTTTGTCCCAAGTGCTGGAAGGATACTTTTCACGTCAATATATAAATCTTCATATTTATACAAACTTTATATATTTTTGTACCATTCTGTGCATTGACAGTAGGTTTCACTGATTGTGTCCAGAAACGTTTGCTAAATTTGTGCTGGTTTTACATGATCACGTGATATGGTCCTACAACCCTCAAAAGTTATTTAAATGTTCCTCTTCATCAGGGAGATTAGATGAAAGCCAAATTATGTTCGTGTCCCAGTCAAAGTCTACATAAAAACCCAATTGAGAATCTATGCAAATACTTGAAAAATTGATGCTTGCAGTTTTTCTGCTCAGGAGGTCTGCATACAAATATATACAATTCTTTTCAGATTTTTATTTGTGAGAAAAAAAAACCACGTTCCTTACATTGTGTTTGCCTATCCCATAGTCATTTTACTTTGTGGTTGTAACAGAAACGTTCAGAGTCTGAAAAACTTTGCAACCCATTCTCTCTCCCATCACCTGGTGTTAGCGTCATGTCTTCTTATGATTTGTAACCTTTTGTAGATGAAAGTGATGCCTTCTAGAAATGAGCAAGTCAGAGGAAAGCAGGAAAAAAGATGTTATCAAAAACCTGGAGAAAAAACATTGCTATGTTGCATGGAGGCTCCTGCTTATTTTGTGTCTACTTTGCAGTGTGCATCACTTTTTGCAATGCTTTCTGTGTATAAAACAGTTAGCTAGAAATGTTATGTACGGCAGTCTGCAGAGTTTTCCTCCTGGCAACCTGTGTCACCCTGCCTCTATTTATTGTCAGTCTTCCCTTGTCTCCATTTTTTCCCCTGACGTTTATCCGCTGTTATATGTTGCCAGCCAATATAATACCATGTCAGTCACTCTGCTCGTATCTTGGCGTAGGTAGCTCTCGCAAAAACACCCTCTTACCTGACTAACTAACTTATTGTATCACACATGGGCACACATACTGGGTTTAAGCTGTCTGCGTGATGGATGTGCCCTCTCAGACAGAAATGCTGTATGTTGCATCTCAACCTGTACCCTCACCTTCAGGCAACACTGCATTCCCTACCGGGGCAATGTTCTGTGTTTGTTCGGGGGGGTTAAAATCAATATTTTTTGCAAAAAATACAGTAGAGCGCTTTAAAACACATCAAGGCTGAGGGACTCTGCCCCTTTCAGCCTAACTGTCACACACACACACAGACACACACATAAGCACAACACACAGGCAACCCAGGCTCCTAGAGGCTGATAAAGACCTTTTTGGCAGAGGCTCTCCTCTGTGCTGTGGGCTCATTAATGCTCTGAGTGTGTCCCTGTGAGTGAGGACTAAGCCCTCAGCCCTTATCAACAACACCAGGCCTGGTCGGCTACACACATACACACGAAAGCATGGACCAAAAAAAAGCAAAACACACACACACACAATGGATTATGAAGAGTGCGAATAAGTCGCCAACATCATCTCAGATATCCCCTTACAGGACAATGACAGACACCCCCACTCCCATCCCAGTGTTACAGTCATGGATAGAGTGTGTTTGTGCTTCAGGCTTGGTGGGAGAGGGGGATGAGTTGCTATCCAATAGATCCATTTGTATTTGATGATCCATCTGTATACAGCTGCCATCACGGATAGGTTATTGGGAGTTTGGGTTTGATGAAGTGTGCAAGTGTGTGTGCTGGGTTTGAACTTGAAAATTGTTCGGTATGCCACCTCAACACTGGATGGTAAAAAAAGCTCACAACAACTCTCTTTATAGGTGCTGTTTGTTTCCCGTAACACACACACAAACACACACATAAATGTTGGATTATCTACATATTTATTACTGTGCTGTGCATGGGCTTCTTAAATTAATATAATATATGTGTGTTTGTGTGTGTAAGTGCAGACTAATGCTACAAGCTTGGCTCAGTCCAGACAGTGTAGGCGGCTGTTGTTTTGTGCCTCTTTCAAGTTGGTTTGTGTAGGAATTGTTGTTTCCATGTTTTGTCTGAGCCTTCAGGCTATGTCTATTCAGCTTGGCAGTGAATTATTATTACTTTATTCCCAGGGAGGGCAAGGGGTGACACACAACAATACCCACTTCCACAGTCTGCCACGTTCCACTGGATCTGTACACACAGGCCTGCAGAAAAAAACACTCCCACATATTGGAAATACACTTCCAAGAGGACTAGAAGAAACCTTTGATCTGCAATCTATGGGGTGGGAACGGAGAAAGTATTTGAGTCATTATTTTCTGCTTAATACTGACTGAACAGCTTCATGCATGTCTCCTTTTTTACATTTAGCTTAAAAAACATACCATTAAAAGTTTGATCATGATTTTCTTTAAATGGTCAGTAGTTTATGTATTTTTATAACTGCTAATTTCAAGGGATAATTTTATGCAGCCTGAATTTTAAATGTGGCTTTTGCAGGCAACACAAGTTTCTGGCATAATTCTGGATGGATAAAAAAACACCTGCTTTATGAATGATAATAATATTTATGTATGAAGTTTAGTTTTTCCATTGTTTTGTGCATGAGTATGAAAGCTGAGATTTTTTTTCAGAATATCTGTCACTACACAAAAATGCAGAGTAAAAATAGAAATGTTTGTGCACTTTTGTGTCATTCCATAGCTCTGACACTTCACCCCCAAAACAAGTCATCTGGACATAGCACACAGAAAGGTATTTAAGTTTTTCTGTTTTACAATCCAGGTTTTATTGGCGAAACCTGGCATTAAAGGGGTTAAATCTAAAATAAAAACAAATATTTTATAATGGATTGTGAGAACTGAAGCTAAGGATGAAATTCATTAAAAAAGAATTAATTCTAGAAGCACTTAAGTCTCTACTGCATGTTTTCATGCACAAGGATGAAAGGTGTTACAATTATTAAAAGGAGTGGCGAAGGTTAGAAAGACGATAAAAATGCATACTTTTAGTATTTAGTTGCCATCTTCGTCCTCCCCAGTTAATTTATAGATAAAAAAGTGTGCTGAGTATTGTACACTCAAAGTGTGCATTAGTGTTTTTAGACCCCTTTGTTCTGATACCCCTGAATAATGTCAATCAAAGGTCACCTAATTTATAAAGATTGTTCATGTGTGTTTAATTTAACTTCAGCAAAAATACAGATTTTTTTTAAGAAGGCCTTGGAGGTTTCTTGGAGAAAATCGGTTTTAAAACGAACACCATTTTGAGGGGATTCCAAGTGGAAAACTAAGCGACTGCAAAAGAGATTAGTGTGGACGTTCTCCTTCCAGCAAGACAGCAACCCTAAAGATACAACAGCCAGAACTACTATGGAAAAGTTTAATTGACTTTTTAATGTGTTTTAATGACCCAGTCCAAACCGCAATCCACCTGAAAATCTATTGCAAGACATGACCGATGTACATGTATGCTCCCTATCCAATTTGATAACAAAAATCACAAATAAGAAATTATGTATATCACTGATCAACTCCTAACTTTAATTTACAACATACCTTTATGTGTCCGGGTGCTTTCAGGATGAAAAGCTCCTTTAGCGCCGAGAATGCACTGTATATTTGGGTGTGAATGTGAATGGGTATATGAGTATTAGTATGCAGTTGGAGGTTAAAGTCTGTCTGAATGTCAAATTCTAATAATAAAATGTAGCATTACAACGTTAAATTTTTGCATTAAAATAACATACTACTTCTGCCTTACTCATATGTGTATATATGTTGTTTGGAATATTAGAGAAGGGGTAGGATAAAAATAAATTATACTTCTTCTGTACATATGAATAGGTGTGTCACTTAAAATAAATTCGTTTATTTATATACATTTATTTACAAAGGGATTCTATATGTTCAAAATGTGTGTATGCATGTGTGCATATATGTATGCATATCTAATTAGATACATAGACCCATACTACACAATGCTTCTGACATGTCTGGAATAAACCAATCAATCAAAACTAACCAGTAGAGCTCGGTAACATTGTTCAAACATTAGGGCCAGGCAAAATGACCTCACTTTATAGGTGAAAAACTTGAAACAGTGAAAAATGGTCCTCAGTCTGAATTTCAGAAAGCAGCACACACACACACATACACACACAGTCTATCATCAGATTTGCAAAACAAGAAGTGACTCACCCAAAATACTTTAACCTGTAATGGCTGTTAAATCCTTAATTGCACTTTAAGCATTGTTAATGGAAGAGCATCAAGTGCATCAAGTGTAGGGGGATGACTACAAATGCAGACCACACTGTTTAGATTTTTATTTGTGCTAAAAGCGAAAATGCTGTCCCTTTCCCTCCGCTTTACAATAATGCCAAAGTTTGTTGTGGTCTAGCACATGAAATCCTCAATAGCATCCATTTGAATGTGCCAAAACATGGCGAAGTTCAAAGGCAAGGCAAGGCAAGGCGATTTTATTTGTATAGCACACTTTCAACACAAGGCAATTCAAGGTGCTTTACATGATTCAGTGATAACGAAACCATATGATTACAAACAAAACATATAAGTTTAACAGTAATCAATCAGTAAGAAAAGATAATGTAAGGAAGAAATTTATGTAATTAATACACAATCACTTAAAAAAGAAATAAAAAACTAAGAATAGAAATTAAACCACAACATTAAAAAAAAAGGAACAAATTTATGCAATTAAAACAGATTAAAACAGATAAAACACAGTCGGTTAAACAAAACAAAAAGTGAGCAGAAAGCGCAATTTAAGATTCAAATGCAGCTATGAATAGTAGAGTTTTTATCTTTGATTTAAAAGCGTTTAGCGTTTTTGCATTTGTCTGGAAGTTTATTCCACATTTGTGGAGCATAGAAGCTGAAAGCTGCGTCTCCCTGTTTAGTTCTGATTCTAGGGATGATTAGTAGGCTAGAGTTGGAGGACCTGAGTGGTCTTCTGGGTTGATATAGTGACAGCATATCTTCAATGTACTTTTGTGCTAAACCGTTCAATGATTTATAAACAAGTAGGAGTATTTTAAAGTCTATTCTCTGAGCTACAGGGAGCCATGGTATACTTCTGCAATAAGTTGTACACAAACATCCGCCGACACAAATTTTATTCACTTTTTCCCTAAATACAGCCACTGTGCTTTGTCCTTCAAACCACAGCAGGCAGGAGGCATAATGGAAACCATGGCAACGATGGGGGGAAATAGACAGCACTGCTTAGAGTGAGTTAGGACGGATGGATCTACAGTTAGATGAGGTTTTCTAAAAGGACACGTGAAGGGGAACTGAACTGAGATAATATGTGGGAGAAAATAATATGATTCTCAACACAGCTTTCTAACATTCTCTCCCTTATATGCATGTCTGAAAAGCACACAGAGACATAAACATTGAAGTAAAGACCAGAACTTCAATTTCTTGGCATATCTGTAGGACTTTGAGGAATAATGTGAGCCAGTGCTTTGGTTTAATAAGGGCTCTGTGGGGTTTTCTTCATAATTTCCGAGTCTTAGCTATCAAAGTTACTCATTAAACATATACAGGCCAGAGGATTGGAATCACCCCAGAAGAAAGCATTGAGTTATTCCCAGTCACTAAGAATTTGGCAAAAACTCTATTTTATGAGCCTTAGCTCACAGCATGTAGTGACTTATGGTTTCCTGAGATGTTATGCTGCTTTTCTCTGGGAGTTACCTGGAATTATAATGTCAAATTTGAAATAAACTACACAAGAATAAACACTGAAGGATTAATGTGAATTTATTCTAATTTATTCCAAACCTAATCCTTCATTATAGCTCTAATAAGTAGCTGTAAGCAGACAGACACACATACACTCATAAAGCCTTAAAGCCTCCAGTTATCATGTAGGTTTCACCTCCAAAAGTCAGGTATTACTTCACCGCTCTGACTTTAAAAAAAGGTGTTATTATAATACAAGTAGACTCAAAAAGACTGTTCTGAATTAAGTGAACAGTTAACATTAACTTCTGCTACATTTTGGTTTCTTTTTTTTAAAGGTTTTTCTTGGGTCAGAGTGACCCTTATTGATAGAGAGAGACAGAGATTGAGGGGGGAGCGAGATGGGGGAAGACATGCAGCAAGGGTCACCCAGGACGGGACTCAAACCAGGGACGTCCACCTTGACGACTGAAGCCTCTGCACATGGGGCGTCCGCTCCAACCCCTGCACCACGTGTCACCCCTAGGTTCCATTTTTAAGGTGTGAATCAATGTTTTAACTTTAGGAACACATTTGTACTACCTTTACAATTCAGATTTTTATTTTAGTGCATTATTTAGTGTTACAATAAAATAATAGGCTACTAGTCAAAAAAAAAAAAAAAACTGATTGTATGTCCTTCATACTGCATCACTGAATCCTACTAGACAAGGATTCACTGCATATTCAGATTCCACAGTAAAGATGGATTATGGCAGCCCAAAAGGAGAAACAATCCTGTCAATGTTGTAGGGAGTGAGAGTTGTGGAAAACCTTGGATGACCAGGTTTATCAACTGTCACTCTTCTGGACTAAGACTCGAGCTCTTCCTCCATTTCTCACTCTACCCAGAAAAAATTAACTCCATATAAAGGAAAGGGGCTGTACCTACACTGAGGAACATAAATATTTGAACACCCTGTGATTTTGCAAGTTTTCACGCTTAAAAATTATGGAGGAGTCTTTTTATTTGGGAAATCACATTGTAGGTACATTGTATTTTTAAAAAATGTATTTGTATTTTATCGCTTCACATAAGAATTTGAACACCTGGCAATCAGGTAGAATTCTGGCTTTCAAAGACCTGTAACTCTACCATTAAAAAGTCCACCTTATTAATCTAAATTAGAAGCATTCGTCTGAGTTTGTTAAAGACATCTGTCCACCTCACAGTCAGTCAGACTCCAACTCCTACCATGGGCAAGACCAATATGGAGATTAAGCTTCATAATACTATGTTTGTTTGTTTGAACACCTTTTTTTTATTTAATAATAAAGACACATAATAAACTCCATAGACCAATGAGATACTAAAGACTCCAGAGGCAAAACTGTAAACCCACACAAGCCTGGAAAGGACTATGGGAGAATTGCCAAGCACCTTGGTGAAAATAGATCAACTGCTTAAGCAACCGTTAGAAAATGGAAGAGGCTGAAGCAGTGGCGTAGCCAGAAAAAAGACAAAGGGTGTGCACCAGCAAACAATGCGCCAAATATATTCTCAACAAATATAACTTTTTTTTTTACGGTGTGCATGTAATGCCCCTCTAAAGGGAGAAAAATTTTGTCAGTTTCATAATTTGCCTTAAATGGAGCGGCAAGGCCCCCCTTCCTAACTACAGGCCTGCAGGCTAAACTAATAATTTAGGACTAACATAATTCAAAATCACTGGCTGGCAATAACATTCTCAACTTCTGAAATACGTCATAATTACTTTTCAACCTTTAAACACAAGTTTATAACACAATTTAAATGAGTTGACAATTTTCAAATGTATTTCCTGTAACATTTATACGTAAACCTGTTTATCTTATACTATTTATTTCTTCCTACTCGCCAGAAATGTACCAGACCCCCATGACCCTTCAAGAAGAAATGGGATAAATAATGGATTTAATTGATTTATCTGGATTTCATGCATGTTTGAAAAAAAAAATAATAATAATATATGTGTATATATATATATATATATATATATATATTCAGTTTTTGGGTGTGTCAACTGGCTCCTTGGGTGGCACTGGCACACCCTGGCACACCCTGGCACACCCTGGCACACCCGTGGCTACGCCAATGGGCTAAAGATGGCAGTCAGTCTCCCTTAGACTGGGGATCCAGGCAAGATCTCATCTTGTGAGGTATCACTGACAATAAGAAAAGTGATGAATCAGCCCAGAACTACACGGGAGGAGCTGGCCAATGGCATGATGGACCACATGTTCAAAGGTTACAGGCAGTAGAACACTACACTGTCATTATTTAAATTCATGCATTACCCTTCAATTAATTCCCCTGCTCAAGTCGTCACAGGTTCTGGCCCATCTGAAGGTTGCCAGAGACCATCTGGATGGTCCAGAGGAGGCATGGGAGAAAGTCATTTGGTCAGATGAGACCAAAATAGAACTTTTTAGTCTAAACTTCACTTTCTGTGTTAGGAGGTTTGAGTTCCAGTGCAAGAACACAATCCCTACAGTGAAACATGGGGCTTCCACCATGCTTTGGGGATGCTTTTCTATGAAGGGGACACGACAGGACGACCATATTGTTTTAAGGAGATAATGAATGGGGCCATGTATTGTGAGATTTTGAACAAAAACCTCCTTCCCTCAGTCGGCGCATTGAAGATGGGTCATGGCTGGGTCTTCCCACATGAGATTGACCCGAAGCACAAAGCCAGTATAACCAAGGAGTGGCTCTGTAAGAAGTAAATCAAGGTCCTGGAGTGGCCTAGCCAGTTTGCAGACCTGAATCCAACAGAAAATCTTTGGAGGGAGATGAAACTCTATGTTTCTCAGTGATGGCCCCGAAACCTGACAGATGTATTACAGATCTGTGTGGAGGAGTGGGTCAAAATTCCCTTTGCAGTGTGTGCAAACCTGGTCAAGAACCAAAGGAAACATTTTACCTCGGTAATTGAAAGTAAAGGTGTGTTTAACACTGATTCTCTCAGGTATTCAAATATATACACTACCGTTCAAAAGTTTGGGGTCACCCAAACAATTTTGTGTTTTCCATGAAAAGTCACACTTATTCACCACCATACGTTGTGAAATGAATAAAAAATAGAGTCAAGACATTGACAAGGTTAGAAATAATGATTTTTATTTGAAATAAGATTGTTTTTACATCAAACTTTGCTTTCATCAAAGAATCCTCCATTTGCAGCAATTACAGCATTGCAGACCTTTGGCATTCTAGCTGTTAATTTGTTGAGGTAATCTGGAGAAATTGCACCCCACGCTTCTAGAAGCAGCTCCCACAATTTGGATTGGTTGGATGGGCACTTCTTGCGTACCATACGGTCAAGCTGCTCCCACAACAGCTCAACGGGGTTCAAATCTGGTGACTGCGCTGGCCACTCCATTACCGATAGAATACCAGCTGCCTGCTTCTTCTCTAAATAGTTCTTGCACAATTTCGAGGTGTGTTTTGGGTCATTGTCCTGTTGTAGGATGAAATTGGCTCCAATCAAGCGCTGTCCACTGGGTATGGCATGGCGTTGCAAAATGGAGTGATAGCCTTCCTTATTCAGAATCCCTTTTACCCTGTACAAATCTCCCACCTTACCAGCACCAAAGCAACCCCAGACCATCACATTACCTCCACCATGCTTAACAGATGGCGTCAGGCATTCTTCCAGCATCTTTTCAGTTGTTCTGCGTCTCACAAACGTTCTTCTTTGTGATCCAAACACCTCAAACTTGGATTCATCCGTCCACAGCACTTTTTTCCAGTCTTCCTCTGTCCAATGTCTGTGTTCTTTTGCCCATCTTAATCTTTTTCTTTTATTGGCCAGTCTCAGATATGGCTTTTTCTTTGCCACTCTGCCCTGAAGCCCAGAATCCCGCAGCCGCCTCTTCACTGTAGATTTTGACACTGGTGTTTTGCGGGTAGTATTTAATGAAGATGCCAGTTGGGGACCTGTGAGGCGTCTGTTTCTCAAACTAGAGACTCTAATGTACTTATCTTCTTGCTCAGTTGTGTAACGCGGCCTCCCACTTCTTTTTCTACTCTGGTTAGAGCCTGTTTGTGCTGTCCTCTGAAGGGAGTAGTACACACCGTTGTAGGAAATCTTCAATTTCTTAGCAATTTCTCGCATGGAATAGCCTTCATTTCTAAGAACAAGAATAGACTGTCGAGTTTCAGATGAAAGTTCTCTTTTTCTGGCCATTTTGAGCGTTTAATTGACCCCACAAATGTGATGCTCCAGAAACTCAATCTGCTCAAAGGAAGGTCAGTTTTGTAGCTTCTGTACCGAGCTAAACTGTTTTCAGATGTGTGAACATGATTGCACAAGGGTTTTCTAATCATCAATTAGCCTTCTGAGCCAATGAGCAAACACATTGTACCATTAGAACACTGGAGTGATAGTTGCTGGAAATGGGCCTCTATACACCTATGTAGATATTGCACCAAAAACCAGACATTTGCAGCTAGAATAGTCATTTACCACATTAGCAATGTATAGCGTGTGTTTCTTTAAAGTTAAGACTAGTTTAAAGTTATCTTCATTGAAAAGTACAGTGCTTTTCCTTCAAAAATAAGGACATTTCAATGTGACCCCAAACTTTTGAATGGTAGTGTATATACAGCAATAAATACAAATAAATTCTTTAAAAATCATAAAGTTTGATTTCCTGATTTAAGAAAAAAAAAATACTGTCTCTCACAGTGGAAATGCACCTACAATGTGAATTTCAGACCCCTCCATAATTTCTAAGTGGAGAAGATTCAAAATTGGTGCTCAAATACTTATGTCTCTCACGGTATTTACCTACCAGGATGTGGTTTATGACAACATAAGTATTTTACCAAACCAAGTTCATCAGAAGAGCAAGATTATTCTGTAAGATTTAATGGTTAAAAAAAACGTATTAATTCAAGCCACCAAGAAACTGATATAATATCATGGTACTTTCAGAATCAGTTATTTTTTATATGTTGTTTGTACATCATTTTTATAACAAGCTCAAGAATATGTAAATAATTATGTATCTAAACCAAACTATCACAATTACAAGAAAGTAAATAATAAACAACCCCTTAATGTTGAAAACCTGCTAACTGGTTGTAATCTTAATATTTCCTCATTACACACATATTGAATTTGAGAATATTTTAGCCACCTTAAATATTAATAAAAAATCGGATGCTATTTTTATTACCCCCACTTACTCGTAGCAAAAGTTGTTAAGTCAACATATCATAGTGACCGCTTTAAAGTAGAAAATAATAGTTAGCAGCAGCTAACTCATATGTTTGTCTAAGTCAGCATAAACAGCAGCTAAGAATTAATAAATTATCTTTAACGTTTTGTTATAGGAGTATAAAGCATAAACACCATTGGAGTGTTTTTAGCATGGCGTGGTCCAAAGTTTTTAGGTAATGTAATGTTCCTGTTCACTGCTGCGCCCTGTGTTCAAATTAAAAAGATATCTTTTTTTTTAAATCATAAATTAATAACTTCTCCATTTACTACTACAATACAGTATCATTATTAGCCTAGCTACAGAAAAAGAAAAAATCAAGGATGATGCAACTCCACAACAGTGTCTTGTACATACAGTACCGTATTAATTGATTAACCACACCTCTGCCTCTTCCTGTTGTAGTTTTGTTTTTTCCTTACAGTTATATTTAGTGCGGGGCACCTTTTTGTTCAGCATAAACAATATAGTAATTGAAATACCCCAATAAACCTCATTAACTGATTCTGTAAAACCAGACCGTGTCATATTTGAGGATTTCCCACTGAAATGATGACTAATTGTTGCAATTTAACATAGCTATAAATACCAATTACAACTTCATTGGTTGTTTTAAAGAGTATTCAAAATACAGCACAACTGTAAGCAATGATGTTTCAGTTTCAAACAGCATGGACACAAACAAAAAGAGAGCGAAACAAGAACTATAATATGTGAACTCTTTTTTATTTATTCATGTTATTTTTATTCTTTATATTATTTATGACTGATATTCTAAGCTTTGTCTGACTATGGGAGGGAGGTCTTTCGCTGAAGGCTGCATGACTAAACACAGCAAAGTAACAGTCGTGGAGCATCCATAAGCTGGTGAATCAAGCCATCACGGAGCATTTAAGAGCTGGCCGTACAGTGTGTTGATGAATGAAATATTAAGATAACAGCATCTGTGTTGAATGTGTGCTGCCAAAGCCATCAAAACACACCTGCTGTGCTTACTAGCTGTACTTTATTTTAGGTGTACATGCACAACATGGTCCGTCACAGTTTGCTGAATTTGGCTGACATTGACTGACAGTGTTTTGGTCTGAGTTTTGCTCTGCCATGTTATTCTTGTGGATTTACGGGGATCACAGAAAAGCAGAGAGGAAAAGCACAATGCACTGCTGCCCTGGCAGGCTTAGAATTGGAGATCGTGTTGCTTTTCTTTTCTTTTCTTCTTCTAGGTATGACAGTTTAAACCGAATGGGGAAAAACTGCATGTCTTATTGGTAATAAATTAGATACTAAAACAAAATGACACACTATTGTAGGCCTAGAACATGATAAAAGCATTTTGTGCCTTTACAGGTTTATTCTCATTTTGCTTTTACAACACAATAACATGTTCAGCTCATCAGGCATATTTTATTATCAGCAAAACATACATTTATTAAATACAAAAGCAGTTTTCAAATGACATCCAAGTTTGTACCCCTTCTTAAATCTTAAACTGACTGTAATCATTCAAATAGGTACATTTTCCTATACCCAGGCCTGATTACTACCAGACCTGCAGAGGAAGAAATCATGTAACAGCATGAACTCAACAAAAGGATGTCAAAAAGCAAGACATTAAACCCTAATGGAAATTAAGAACAGATTAGAAACACTGACATCTAACAATGATTACTATGCCATTTGCACAAATTTTCTAATAGAAAAGAACACAAGACAAAAATGCATCCGTTGCCAATATAAAAATTTGGCAAATGAATGAATGAGTAATTCAATCAATCAATAAATTATTGAATGAATTGATGATCTACCAGACTTTTACATTTACATTTAGCAAATGCTTTTATTCAAAGCGACTTACGAATTGGGAACATAACAAGCATAAACTAGGTCAGGGTCTGCCTTTTGGTCATTTAAGTGGCTAGGAAATGACCGGGAAGCAGGCACAATCAGCACCTGTCCCTGCTTCCCAAATTAGGATAAGTCTCTGGTGACAATGGTGGATATCATGATGATATTGTTTTCTTGCCTTCTTTGCCAGGGCCCCTTCGCAGCAGAGACTTGTTCTCAAAGGATTTCCCTAGTTAAATAAGGGTTAAGTAAATAAAAAATAAAATAATATGATAGACTAACATCATATAAGTGGAATTTATAAAGAATGTATGTACCGTTATGTCTGAGGTTAAACTAACCAACTATTTCAGAAAAAACAACATAATACTGTAGGTCAAACCTGTAGTGGTCTAGGCCACCAGTTTGCGACCCTGAATTTAAACACACGTGAGTTATAAAGCTTAACTTCAATAGGCTGTCAGGGCTTGAATGCCCTCTATGTAGATGAAATAAAATAAGATAATGAAGAAGAATGGGCTAAAAATTCCTCCACAGCGGTATCAAAACGTATTGCCAGTTATCTCTGATGCTTGCTAGCAGCAGCTGCCATCAATATGAGGGGGGGTTATAAGGGTGTGGGGACCTTCACATTTCGGGATAGGTGGGTTTCGATAGCTTTTTTCTATTATCTAGAATAAGCTGCTGTGTGTGTTTACTTATGTTATTTTTGTTTGATTAACATTATTTTTGATATGAAACATTTAAGAGCAAAAAGCAAAAGTAGAAAAAAAAAAACTGTAAGGAGGAAAATAGGTTTTCATTAGGGATGCACCGGTACAGTCTAATGAACTCGTATCAGTATCAGCTAAAGTTAACCGATATCATGAATCGATACTTATAATGTGGTAACTCCACAATAATTTAAAAAATATATATATTTTTAACTTGTAAATTTTAGTTTTGTGGTCATTTTTATTAACATTTTTTATATATAATTCACCATAATTTGTTGTAACAAGCAGAGAAGAAAATAAAACCCGTCTTTCAATTCATTGCACTTTTTTGTGTGGTAGAAGTATTAGCAATGGTACTCAGTATCAGTACGTACTCTTTATCCAAGTATCGGCTGGTATTGGTTTTAAAAAGTTGTATCGTTGCATCCCTAGTTTTCATAATACTGTATATTTGGTAATTAGTATGTAACTCGTGAAAACAATTGATAAAGATTGAATGCCATTTTAATGCCCCTACCGTCTGTTTTTAACTAATATATGCATACCAGGACTAAAACCAGGAATACCAATTTTGACAGACTTGCCTAATCTCCACCTCCTCTGGTTCCCATCAGCCTCTGCAATCTTCCATTCCATCATCCTCTGGTTAAATTGGCCCCTTTCCATGCTGAAAGACGGGGAAGACGGCTGGTTATTCAAATCTAAATCAACACTGACGGGGAAGCAGATGTAGAACAGAGAGCGAGGGATAAAGCTTGTACCTGACGCTGTTAGTATTAATGCGATTTCACTGCGAGCGTTGGGATCGATGCAGTCAGATGAAGGACTGTGTTAACATCCTAATCTCTAATAGCATCAGAGCAGCCAGACTATAAAAACTCCAGCAGTTCAGTCATGAACACACACCCAGCGCAGAGATTAGAAGATAAGAAGGAAGAGGTGAAGGCCCGACAGGCCATCAGAGCAGGAGCTGCTCTGAGTTTGGAGGAGAAATGGCTAGATAGCACTCAGAGTTGACTGATCAAATATCATGTAAAAGTGCTAGAAGTAAATTTAGTGTTTCTTTTTTAATTACAGGAAAACAAGCTCACTCTAAATGTGTTAAGCAGGTAGAGTGGATGAATTTGTTAAGTATTCAAATGAATTATGAAACAAAATAATGATTCAATAATTTCATGCCAAAAAACAAAAAAACGTTTTAATAAAAGCCCAGCTGATTCTATGGGGGCCAAAATTAAAAAAAAATGTAAAAAGCCCTGGTTCATGAGTAGTTTCTATGGGAAAGAGATACTGAGACTGAATTTGTCTAAATGTAAACACCATCAAAAACCAAAATATGATCCCTGGGGTACCCCTTTTCTAACCAGAATATCTAGTCATGTAAACGTGTTTGGCATATCCCACTCAAAAGGAACATTGATTTGTGCTCTGTGCATGTTCTATTCACAAGGAATCGTGGTCTTTTGAGTAGAGGAGCTTCTTGTATGCGCTGTCTGTCATACAGCTCCGATGTATACAGGAGTAACTCTCTCTGCTCACAGATGTAAGCGGGTTATTCTGAAAGTTAGTTGGATGGATGGATGGATGGATGGATGGATGGATGTTAGTGGCTAAACAGAAAAGCATTAGGCCAGGGTTACTTTCTATGAGGAAGAAAAACAGCAAGAGAACACAGCCAAACATGGATGCAATACCGTCTATGAAAGGAAGCAAACAAAGTAATGTACATTTAATGACAACAAGAGCTCAGTTAAGTCGACAGCACAACCAAACCTAGAAGAACATGCCCAGCTGTACCTTTTATGAAAAAGAAGAAAAAGAGAAAACACTTTAAATGAATAGAAGCACTAACCACAAGTAATACATAAATGAAGAGTAGCATTGGTGCAGGCGGTGTCATCACTGTAACACTCACAGGCTGCTTCACTGAACACGCCAAGCTTCTTCAAAGAATGGCTGTTGATTTCTTTTCAATTTACTCATAAAGAGTTGGCCTGAGTACAGAGACCTGCTTTGCGGAAAGTGTTAAAGCTGCGTTGGACAAGCCTTCCTATGAAGTTGGAAAAACAGCTCTGTGCTGTCAACCTACTTAAATGAAACTAGACAGCACCTGAAAGAATAAACCAGGCTGCCTGAGCCCTACGCTTTTTTTGGCTGCAGCAAGAAGAGAATGGACATGATGAGGCAGTATCTACCCACAATGGTAGATCAATCTGATCATAAAAATTATCTACAGCTGCTATCAAAGGCGGGAAATCCAGATACATTTTTCAATCAGTCAGGTGGATGAGTGCGACTGAACGCACAATGTTTTGGCTTTTAGATTTACCTACAGAAAGAATTATTTTCTGCTTTCCATCTAGCCACTTTGAACAGAGATAGACGACAAGAACGAATCAGGAGCAGCAAATTCCATTTCACAGGCTCCATTGCTTCAAAACAGTCCAAATTTAATTTGGACTCATTAGTAAGCCTCCTGAGTACTTCTGTCTCATATCGCAGACACAGCCTCAGAGAGATGCGTGAGTGCCTTTGTGAGACAGCTTCTTTAATTGCCCAGGTAATACAGCCAGATGCTCCATCACTCTGGCAATGGCAGTGATTAAAAGCAGTAAAATATTCATATCAATCAGACACCCACATGCCACATCTATAATTAATGCACAGTGGAAAGATGTGGCAACTTTTACCACAGCCAGACGTGTCACCATATTCCCTGTAAACCCCGCCAACGGCAGCTGCGTGTGTGTTGGTGTGTGTTTCCTCGAAAAGGAGCGGAGAAAGAGCTACTTTAAGCAACTCTCTGCGGGAAGGTCAAAAGGCCAGGCAGCTTCCACTCTGGGATGTCATTCAGCCACCTACACAGCAGATGTGCTGGGCTGCACTTTCACTGGCCTGATCTCTGAGAGGGTTTTTTTGTTGGGGAAACAGTATCTTTAGTTTGCCGACTATCAGGCATCCTGCTTTCTCTGGTGGGTGTGCTGCCTTCTCCTGTTCCGTCTTCGGCTTCTCTGCGGTTCTTCGCACGTCGATTCCTCAAAAATACCTGCAAGCCCTTTGTCTTGGGTCTCTGAAGCTGTCTGGTGTCTCCAGTGGGCGGAAGGAAATACAAACAAAACAGAGGGAGACTTGAGGGGAATTTATAGACATAAAGCAGATAAGATTTTCACACGTTTGCCTGAGCCGGTGTGTGTGCAGACTAGAGACACTACAAAGACGAGGAGTTTCGCATACAGCCTTCATAAGGTGACATTTTAAAAAATCAAACATCTTGATTCGAATGAGATTTTGTCAATCTCATACTTGAAATCAAATCTTTCCTTGCCCCTTTCAGACCCCCAAGGTTTCATTTCACCACTATTTCTGAGCTCTCAATCTTTCTACGGTCGTCTCTTGGTTTTCCTTGATTAAGTCTTCTGTTGCGGTCCAAGAGGAAGCTACGATTACTCACTCTGCCGTTTGTGTATTGTATCATGCTTATTACAATTACCTTTGGGTGTAAGTCTGTCATCTGTTGCCTGCTCATGTTCCAATTTCTCCAAGAGTGGTGAGGGAAATGCCTGCCTCACTGTGCACTCAACGATGTGACCAGGAGAGACGAAGTCTGTATTACAAACTGTGAGTCATGCTTTCCTCTCTAGCTTTTTTTTTTGTGTTTAACAGCAGCACGCGTCCAAAAGGAGCATATACCTCACTGCTGTTTCAGTATACGCAGAGGGCTTTGCAAATCTATTTATACACTGCTGAATTTTGTCATCCAAAGAAGCAAATAGTATGCCAACACTGCAAACATACCAAGAAAGAATCAGAGATGAAGCCAAGATGCCCAAACCAGCTCCGGAATTGCTGAGGAATCCACAACTCAGGTGGGAGAAAGAAAACCTATCTGCTGGGCAACTATTAGCTCTGTACTCAATAAATCTGGCCCTTATGGAAGACTGGCAAGAAGAAAGCCATTAGAAGTTTCATTTTTAGTTTGCCAAAAGACATAAAAAACTGAACTTATACTTTTTTGCTGTCAGGGAAAATACTGTATATGACGATGAACACTTTAAACATACTATTCCAACTATGGAACATGATGAGTCATGCTGATGGAAACATTTTGTTCAGCAGGGGCAGGGAAGATGATCAGAAAATTTTCATTTTGCCCCAAGTGGTCTTTTGTCAGGCGCAATCAGACGGGACAGAAACACGCAGCAAAGATCTCAAAGTTCCCAATCGAACCCAGAACAGCTGTGTTGAGGACTATATCCTCTGTACATGTAGCATTCAGTGCTCCATTGATCAGAGATAACAGTATGGAGGCATATACAAGATAATGCTAGAAAAAAATAACATGTTATTGGCTGTAAAAGACGACACTGTTGCTCTGGTTTGCCTCCCTGTCGGGTGACTGTAAGCATAAACCCTCAAACAGAGATAAAATGCCATGGTTTACACCAATAGAATGTTCATGCCCTATAATAGCCTAGTAAAAGTTCACACAAAAATTAAATTGCGAGTTTGTGGCAAGCAATGTTCAGCTTGAGATATTTTGCAATTAAAAACTGGAAAAACCATAATAGCCTTGATGCAACCCAAGTCATGCAGCTGAATATCTACGCATGCTAAACTTACTTTTTATTCTTAAAACCTTTTGAAAAGCACACGCAGTATAACTTCCACATCAAAATCCTGCAGTAGTTTCTGTTGGCCTATCACATGCAATTCAAATACATTTACATTAGTGATGGTTGCAGTAAAATTTCAATAACTGCAAATAATTGTGCAAAGCAGTGTAGATGTCATAAATCTGATAATGCATTCAAGAAGCTGGAGCTTGTAACAGTTGGCAGACATTACAAAGGAGCAGTGTTGAGGATGACTCTTGGGGGTTTTGACAGCTTTCATCTCGCTATGATTGGCTTGTGGTAATATTTCATGAGATTTCAAAACTTTCCATCTTTCTAATTAGCTGCGAGAGGCTTGCAAGGAAGCAACCTAGGAATCCAGGAGGGTGACATCAACTGTCAATAATAATGCTACAGCATGTGGGCAAACACCTACGGCTAACTCTTTAAATAGGATCTGATGTTTCGCTGGGCCTAACTGGCTGTTGCTGTTGCTCTTCTTAGACGGGCAATAATTTCCCTCACTGAGTAGATATATTGCATTGCTTTTTTTATTTCTTGCAGCAAATGAGATGCTTTTCTCTATGTTAGTTTATGGATTTTGCAGTAGAGTAAAAACATGGAAGATAAAAATGTTTCAAATGCAATTTTACTTTAATAAAAGTGTTCACATGATATATTTCTCCTGAACTGCTGAAAGACAAACATATTTTTCCATGGGCTTCTCCTTTAATTCATTGCACTAACTGAAAGTAATCACAAACCAGATACTCCAGTATCGACGCTGCTAAAGTTAAACCAAAGCTCAAGCAGCTCTCTGGAAAACTATGTGCTGCTGCTTCTTTTTTGTAGCTGGATCTGAATCTAAAAAGCATGACATAAATAAAATAATTTTCAACAATGATAGCACAGTTGTAGAATTTGATTTCATGGTGTATCCAAGTGTACCATTTAATTTCAGCACACACTCGCACATAAAAGAACACCATTAGCTTTGAACCATAACTGCCCTCCCCTGCTCTGTGCGTGACTGCTCCCCAAGGCTGGTGCTGTAAATATCAATGTTTTCTCACTCTGCTTGCCTTGTTAAAAAAAGAGGATTTTTTTCTTTTTTTAATCCCATAATTCTTTTTTTTTCTCAAAACACCTTGACATTGGTATTCCTATGCATGCTAAAACAGCCCAGCATCAATTCACCCGATTAAGTCCCCCAGGCTGGAAAATGCATAAAGTGCATAATGTGCGTGTTGCATGGGAATGCAGCAGCCGAGATGAGAGCGTAGAAGTCCTCACCTCGCTATGGACGTGGCATCAAACATGCACACCTAAGTGCTTCTTCTTTGCAGTTGCCGTGCGTCGATGAATAATGCACATATTAATCTCACAAAGTATGGGAGCTTTGCTAATTAATGCAGCATTTCGCTGGTCAAGGTTAGCTAATTAAAGTGGCATCTTTATGGACACTAGACATGGACAGCATTCTCAATTTGGTTTTGCTGACTTTTTGCCCCATTTGTTTTTATGTATTTATTATACTCCCTGCCACCTGTTTTAGAAAACTTTCTCAAACATCATCTTCTACTGTGGCCTTCTCTGTAATGGTTGGGGATCTTAATGTGCTGGGCACTTAGGGACCACTTTAAGTGGCTCTATATAGAAACAAAAAGCTTTAAGCTCTAGCAAGTTTGCCAGTAGAGTCAGAGAAGTTTGTTGAAAGTTTGTTTGGATTTAACTCCCCTGCTGGTTTGTGTTCTGCAGCACATGCTGGGATCTTTCCCCTGCAGCGGTAGGGAGAGGAGACGTCACAGCAGGGACCCTGTCTTTGTTTAACCGATCCACTTTTGAGGGAGAAGCGAGCACAGTTTGAGAAACTGACGGTCCTGCAGGGGTGGAAACGGGTTGCAGTTCGTGCGTCGCCTCCAGCCCTCCGACCTGATGCTCCTTAGCTTTTTCAAGTAACTCGTGGACGGTCTTTGAGAAGACGACCCGAGGGTCAATAGGAGAAAGCGCAGGGCATGAACAAGTTTCCCTCAGCTCCAGGGCCTGCACAGATGAACAGAAAACAGATACAGATATACCTTTAATAAATCACAACACTAAATCATTGGATTAACTTAAAGAAAGATGTCAAATTTAAGCCATAACCAACAGTGATGAAGACCAATGTAGCCATCCACAAATGATCTTAGATCTTATAATAAAAACACCTTGAATATCCAGCATTTGCTGCAGGCTGAAGATGCTCCTCCTCCTCCGAAAGCAAAAAAACGTTTTTCAACTAAATCTAAAACTAAACTAAATTACATGTTAACATCATTACATCAGTTTGGAAAAAAAACACAGGGGTGTAAAAAAAGTTTTTGCCCTCTCACTGATTAAAAGTATTTTTCGCATATATGTTATATTTAAATATCTCAGATTATGAAACTAATTTCAATATTAGCCAAAAAGAAAACTAATAAATACAAAATTCAGTTTTCCTATTTTATGAGGGAGAAAAAAATTCAAAACCTACATGGTTCTGTGACAAAGAAATTGGCCCCTAAACCAAGTAACTTTTTTGGTCACCCTGAGCAGCAAAAGATACAATTAAGTGTTTGCTAATAACTTGCAGTGAGTCTTTTCCAGAGGTAGAGGAATGCTGACCAACTCGTCTTCGCAGAATTGTTGTAGTTCAGCCATATTGGAGGATCTCTGACCATGAATCTCATAGGGATCTCAGGTCCGGACTTTGATTAGGCCACTCCAGAATGTTCACGTTGTTATTGTTCAGTCAATCTGAGGTGAACTTGCTGGTCCATTTTGGACCATTGTCCTACTGCAGAGCTAAACCTGGCCTTAGCTTCAGGTTATCAACAGATGGCCAGACGTTCTCCTTCAGGATGTTTTGGTTGACAGCAGAACTTGTGGTTCCATTTATCACAGCAAGTCTTCAAGGTCCCGAAGAAGCAAAACGGCCCCAGACCATCACATGCCACAATGTAACCAAACACACAAATCTTCCAAAGAAGTTCAGCTTTTGTCTCATCAATCCAATGAGGATTTTCCTAGAGGTCTTTGGGATCATCGGGATGTTTTGTCACAAAATGAAGAAGTCAAGGCAATGATAATGTATAGCACACTTTCAACACAAGGCAATTCAAGGTGCTTATTGCCATTCAAGAGCCTTAATGTTCTTTTTGCTCAGCCATGGTTTTCGTCCTGGAACTCTGCCATGTAGGACATTTTTGCTGAGTCTCTTCATGGTGGATTCATGACCTCTGACCTTTACTGAGGCAAGTGAGGCCGGAAGGTCTTTGGATGTTATTGTGAGGTCTTTGTGACCTCTTGGATGAGATGCTGTTCCTTGTTTTCACTATTTGTGGATAACAGCGCTCACTGCGACTCACTGAAGTCCAGACAGATAGATCTCAGTTACGTTGTTTCTCATTTGTTTCTCAATATCTTTGGCTCTCGGGATGGCTCTCTGCATGATATCTAGGTTTTGAGGTTCTCTTCATTTAAAAACTGCATTTTGTGTTTACTTGTGTTGTCTTTGACTAATGTAAGTTAAAGTTAGTTTCATGATTTGGTATGTTAACAAAATGCTACCGTATATAATTTTTACACAATCTATTTTTTTCATGATTTACATACTAACAAACAATGAGTTCTTAGTAGTTAAATATATTCTTTCTCTCAAATTTTATTAAGAATACAGTCCTTTGTGATAATATTCAGGTGTCATTAGATTTTTCATAACTAAAGCTGAAAAACTTCAACTTCAATGTATAGTATTATGATTGTATGTGATAGACCGACACAAAGCTCTGTCAGAATTATTTACCCCCATCCAGCTTCCCATTAGCATAATGCTGCCACCACCATGTTTTACTGTGGGGTTGCACAGTCAATTTTTCTCCCATACATAGTGTTTGGCATGTAGGCTGAAAATTTCAGGTTAGTGGGGCTTATAGACCAGAGCACCTCCTTTTACATGTTAATTGTGTCAGCTACATGGCTTGTGGGGAATCTTTAAATAGGTCCTCTAACAGCTTTCTCTAAACAATGGCTTCAGATTTTGTTTGTCAGGTTGACACATAGTCCCACCTGAACTGTGGTTCCCTTTGATCCTACAGACTTGCCATGGTGCTTATGCGGCTTCTCTGATTAATGTTCATCCTACAACTACAACTAGGTTTGTATTTGTGCCCTGCTACCATTTTCTTTTCTACCGATATCATTCTGAGATGTTCAAAGGCTGAGATATTCTTTCATAACCAAACTCTGCTTTGAACATCTGTGCTGCGTTCCTGATGCTGTTTGCTCACTAATGTTCTCCAGCAAACCTCTGAGGCCTTCACAGAACAGCTGGATTTATACAGAGATCAAATTACACACAGATGGACAGTTCACAGCTTAGATGATTTTCATTAGGGAGTAAAAGGGAGTCTAAACTCAAATACACATTCAACCTATAGATTGTTTTTGCTTAAAATAGTTTTTTGGTATTCCACTTCATCATAAAAAAACCCTAATAAAAACGTTCAAGGGGTGTGAATACTTTCCAAAGGCGAAGTCCATCAACAAGCACGAATATTCACTTGGATATCCACTTGACAGCCTTTTCTTGCTACCTGTGGACTTAATTTGCTTTGCTTAAGGATGATGATGAGTGCACTTGTGGAGGAGGAATGCCCCCAGAAGACTCAGGTTAAGTAGCTTGAGGCTGTCACCCCTTCGCAAGGTTAAAAACATCCCATTATGCATCACTTGCGGCTGATGAAGCTCAGCTGCTTGACGGTTCATCTGTGCAGCTTGGCTGGATCAAACTGTTTGGTGCGAGCAGGGTATTATATTATCACACCAGCAGCAGAGTTTTATCAGAGCTCGCACACAAACAATGCCCACGCCGCAGTGTTCATCACTTCACTGCCTGCAGCTACATCCTGGCCTCGACAACAACTGCTGCTAGAGGTCAGCCCATCTCACAGGGAAGTAAGTGATGCAAAAACTCCACAACTTGGCCACCTGATGGACAATTAGAGGCTTGCCCATCTGTTCAACTTAAGTACTAGGAACATCTGATGGAGCGGCAGTATTCCAACCACAGCTACCTAAAATACTCAAAGGCATAAAACAAAAAACCACGCAAACTACAATTTTTATTGCCTCCTGATTTCTCTTTAGCCTTAAGATACCTATGATTGTCTTGCCACAGTGCCAGCAGACAGTCCTGTCCTGTGAGACTGGGTGGCTAATGATAAGGCTGTTCTCTTTTAGATCCAAAACTGTAAATCCTGCATGACATTTTGTCTGCGCCAAGCGTCCGGGACCTGGCACAACATAATGGTTTTCCTGTCTTCCTCAGGCCCTGCATCTTTTCCTCTCCTTCCCCGAGTCTCTGCTTCCTCTGTAGCTCCCACTCCGTGTCTGCAGGTGGGCATACATCTCTCCAGATGCTTCATTAGTTTCCATTAAGACATCTTCAAACAGAACCTGAAGCTACGCGTTTCGACCAAAACAACAACATGAAAAAAAATCCCCCGACTTTGGTCAGCGTCTGGAGACAATCGCAGGAAGAAACGCTTTGTTTATCAATAATGCGGTTTGTTGTGTAGCATGCTACCTGCGGTATGAGGCGGTCCATCTGACTGGATCGGTTCCTGTGTGAGGGGTGTGTAGAAAGCCACTCGGGTAAAGTGGGATTCCCTGTAAGCTTGTCTACTATTTCCAGCTGCTGCCAGAACACGGGGCCTGCTCGCACATCTGCACAGGCCTGGGAAAGACGCAAACAAACACACACACATATGTCCATACACAGCTCTTAATCAAAAGACACACACATAACACAGCAGCACGCCATTTAGAAAGCCTTTCTAAAAGGGGAATGCGGTTTGGTTTGACAACAGTGCCCCCTTGTGCCTTTGCAGGCAGAATACAATGTGTCCACGCAAAACATACATAGAAGATGGCTGTATGGCAGCACAGGTCATCAACACTCAGTAATAACAATAATAAATGGTTGTAATCTAGACTTTGCAGTAATACTGGACTCTACATTTCACATGCGTGTGTGACTTTTCACTAAAATCTCTAGAAATTAATGTTAAAGTGAAACAACCTTAGTCATGTTACCTTAGCAGCTAAATGCATTCCAACTTGATCTGCCTCAGCCTCCAGTTTTCGACTGTAAGGATTGTTGAACATCAGCTGCAAAAGTGAAGTACAAAAACGCTTACATGCAACAATCTAAAGATGCAACTTTTACGTTGGAAAGTTTAAAAGTGATGTAACTCTCGGATGTAATTTGCTTTTTACGACCATTTCCATTTCGACACTTGACTAATACCCTGTAGGTCCAAATATTCAAATGACTGAAATCATGAATAGTAATAGCTCACCTCCATGAGCTTGTCCTTTGCCCACCCTCCCAACACTGCCAAGCTGTCTCTGGGACACAATGCCCAGATGGCTGTCACCAGGATAAGAGACAGGAGGTCCACAACATGAGACAGGCTGGCCTGTTCTGCCTGGAGGGAGCGGGGAGAAGAGGAAACGAGGATGCAAGCAACAGAATGCAAACAGTAAGGATGAGGTTAGAGAAAGACGGAGAGAAAAAAAAAACAGAGTGGAAAACTTTCAGAGAGAGGGAATGAGTCGGCTGGAACATATTGATCGTTCTCATCTATTTCGCTTAAAACGTTTTCGCTGCAACAGATCTGGAGGTTTTAACAGTCAATCCATTGCAGCGCACTAACTTGGTAACATCGAGGTCATCGATGCTGATTCCCTTCATCTAATTAAAATCTTCTCCGAGCATCTCTCCCAGGGACGTTCTCAGACTTGAAATATGCCGAAACTTTATTCTGCACTTTTAAAACAAAATGAATGAGCTTATATAATTGAAGGAGAAAACCGTTTCTGCAAAAGTAATAGGCACTGATAAATCAACACTAGGCAGCTATTTGGAGAGTATTGTCACTGACTGAGTCATAGCAAAATCTGATGCAAGAAATCTGAAACTGGTGCCACAGTCAAAATAAAGCTAATCAGATGGAGTAAAGCATAATTACAAGTCAAGGTGGTAATAACTTACACCTCCATATATAACAAAGTTATATAACTTTGCAGAAGAAAACAATGAACAGTTGCATCAAAGGCATTTAAATGGCTAGTTTGCTCTTAAACATTGTGACAGCCATTGTTCTTAACTTATACATACATGAGGCCCTGGTGTTCAGCCCCATTTACTCTGACAACCCTAAATAAAATCTATTGGCTTCAGAAGTCACCTGAGTAGTAGTGAACAAGCAGCATCACAAACACCAAGGAGCACAGCAGACGGGTTAGGGACAAAGTAGTGGATAAAACAATATCCCAAACTTTGCACATTTCACAGCGCTGTTCAGTTCATCACCTGGAAACGCGAAGAGTACAGGGCAGTTGCAAACCTGCTACATGGCATGACCTCAAGAGACAAGCCAAGCGCAGAGATTATTGATCAAAGAAGCGAGAGGACTGTTTTTACTCTGCAGGAGCTGCAGCAATCTGCAGCTCAGGCAGGAGTTTCTGCTGAGACCACAACTACTAGTCACACACTGTACACATCTAACCTGTATGAAAGAGGGAACAAAAAGTCATTGGAATAGGAAAGGTACAACCGAAACCCGAAGTTTACATACGCTGAATAAAATTACACACACGTCTTTTCCCCCCTCATTGTCTGAACTCGTTAGAATCACTAAAATGATTTCTATTTGCTAAATGCCACAATAATGAAAGATTATGTCAGAGATTTATCTATGAATATCTGCAAAATCAGAACTTCACAAACATTTTCTTAGTATCTAGTGGGACTGTCCTTGAACTGGATGACTTGGGTCAAAAGTTTTGGGCTTCTTTCCTGAAGCTTCTAACAACAGTTTGCTGGAGTTCTGGCTCATTCCTCCTGACAGAACGGGTGGAACTGAGTCAGGTTTGAAGACACACCTTTTCAGATCTGCCACACAGATTCTCTCTAGAATTGAAAGCAGGACTTTAATGATAGCCACAGCAAAAAAATTGATTTTGTTTATCTCTAGCCACTTTGTCTGGATGCTTAGGGTCATTGTTCATTTAAAAGACCCATTTGGGCCTGAGCTTTAACTTCCTGATGGATATCTTAAGATATCACCTCAATATTTCTACATAGTAGGTTCCTCTTCAGGCAATCTATTTAATGAACTGCACAAGCTCATCCTGCAGCAAAGCACTCAAAACATGATGCTGCAGACCAGAGGTCGCGGTATACATTTTTTTTGTCTGACATCTTTACCAAAAGGGTAAAAAAAAAAAATCAGGTCACAATCTATTTTTATCCATCAAATTTTTATGGGATTTGGGGGGTTATTGCCTATCTCCAGCAACAGTCTGACGAGTTAATACCTATTCAGTAGTATCTGTTAAGTAGTATTCAGTCAAAACAACCTGACCAGAGAACTACACATAAAAGCGAAATTAAACACTTGCGCTATTAGAATACCTGGTGCGGTTCCTGCACGGCACGGAACAAAAATGCTCCCTTTTCTTTTACGTAATCTAATAGTCGGATTGTTACAGAAGTTAATGACATTAGGTTTTAGATTTTTTTCCGCGGACAGAATAGATTACCCCCATGGGTAATCATAGCTGTTGATCTGCAGGCAGATTCCCCGCTTCGCTCCATTGGAGACGGCAATTACGTTATTATTTCAGACAAAAAGTTTAACATGAGGAAACATTTTACCCATTGTAGCGACCATAAGTCGAAGACTCTCACAACGATCCGTTTCCTGACCCGTAAACTACTAGAAGAAAGCCTGCAAGCAGCATCTGTCGAGCACATCAGGCTCTTTGGAGCACGTCTAACCGGGCGCAGTGGGATGGATGGACTGACTAAGGGACCTAAAAAGAGAGACCATTGGTCTAACTTCACTTCAGACAGGGAGGGGGAAAAAAGGTGTATGTGTGTTTTTATTCAGTGTATGGAAAGATCTCCTTTCAACTGTGTATAAAGTGTTAATTGCCACAAGACATGAAAAAATATGAAAAATGTTCATGGACTATAAATTCTTTGGTAAGGCACAGTAGACATAAAAGAATTGATCTCATTTTCAAGAACCTGGACCTTGTAGCAGTCGGCAGACTTTACAAAGGAGCTGCACTGAGGCCTTTTCTTGGGAATTCAAATCCTTTCATCTTGCGCATATTTGTTTATGGTAATAACTTTCTGAGGTTTCCAAAAAAAAAACATTTTTTTTTCTAGCCAGCCCTGTATCTGTTTTTTCCCACTTCACATTTATGACACACTCTGTACTGGCCGATTTAAATAAATCACTGAAGAAAATGTGAAGAAACTCATGGTTTGTGCAAGGACCTGTATCTCCTAAAATTCATTCGGATGAAACACTCTGAATCATAAATAATATGACAAGTTTAACATGTAAAAAATCAAAGTGATTAACATGAAGCAACAGCAACTATGAAAAGGGGGTGAACTCACTGAGTGGTCCAGTATAGCATGAGCCATTTCATGTCCGAGAACAATCATGAGCTGGTCAACGTCTGCCACGGCTTGCAACATCCCGGTGAACACAAACACCTTCCCATTCTGCAAGAAAAGAACAAACGCACAAATACACAGCTGAGTCTCTCACACACCATACTGAAGTAACTAAAGGGCATGAACAAGACACAAAGTTTTTGGTCTGTGTTTGTTTTTTACTCACAGGAAGGACAAAGGCATTGATTTGGGAACCATCCACAACATGTACACTCCACGGGACTTCCGACACTTCTGGGATGTCCTTGTTCCTTTGTGCTAGGAGCTGCACCGACTGCTCCACCATCTGGTGAAGAGGGTCGGTGACAGGAAGCAGCCGCTCTGCAAACTCCTCCAGGTGCTAGAACACAGAGTTAGGAACAAATATTAATGTATAAATATTTTCTCCAACACCATCCACTTCAGCAGATATTATTATAAATATATAATAATATATAATAACATTCCAATTAATCATTCGGTTCATTATTCCAATCAGTTTGAAAAGCTTCTATCTAAGGAAAACCAGTAGATTGCGTTGAGTCATTGACTTGCAGCATTCACTGCTCCTAAGATCATATAAGGACAGAGGGAAATTGCCTGTGTTGTGTCATTAACTTCACATCAATCCCTCACACTGACCAGGCATTTAGCAAGAGTGGAGAACAAAAAGTCCCCTTTGACAGGAAGAAACCTCCAGCAGAACCAGAACCTGGCTCTGTACGAATGGCCCTCTGCCACGAGTGACTGGGGATTCGAGAAGACAGAGCAGGGAAACAAAATCAAAAAAAAAACTGAACAGTACTTTCTATATAAAAAAACGTAAAAGATTGATAACAGTTGAACAGTTAATGGGAGCATCATCCCAGTCAATGCTCCTGTCCAACAAGGCCTCACAGCCGTACGCAATACCAGAAGCCTTTATAGAGAGAAAAACACTGAGAAAAAACAAAGTTGACAGCCGAAACAACAGGAAATAATTTCATTGGAGAGTAGTAGAAGAGACAAGTAGCAGCATGGATAAAAATGGTCAGTCTGTCCTCCAACAGTTTAAGTCTATAGCAGCATAAGTACAGAGATAGCTCAGGATAACCTAAGCAATTCTTACTATAAGCTTTATCAAAGCCTAGTCTTGAAAACAGATAGAGTATCTGCCTCACGGACTAAAACTGGGAGCTAGTTCCACAGGAGAGGAGCCTAAAAACTAAATGCTCTTGATGTTAGGAACTACCAGTAAACCTGCAGTGTGAGAGCAAAGTGCTGTTAGGAACATATGGAACAATCACATCTCTGATGTATGATGGAGCTTTATTGTTAGGGGCTTTAGGTGAACGATCCTAAACTCCATTCTGGATTTAACAGGGAGCCAATGGAGAGAAACCAAAACAGGAGAAATGTGATCTCTCTTTTTAATATTCATCCGAACCCTTGCAGCAGCATTTTGAATCAACTGAAGGCTTTTAGTTGCATTTTGTGGACTTCCTGATGAAGAATTACAGCAGTCCAGCGTTGAAGTAACAAATGCATGGACTAGTTTCTCAGCATCATTCCTGGACAGGATGTTTCCAAGTTTAGCAACGCTGCAGCAGCATCAGGATCACCTTAAAAAGGTTATTAACAATTGTACTTCAGCTATCTAAAATTTTAAGAAACAATATAGTGATTAGTGTCTGCCCTCATTTCTCACCATTTCTGAAGTCATAGCTGCCAGCTCCATGTACTTCTCCCTGCTGAACACCAGGAGGCGGACTCGCCCTGTCACCGGGGACTCATCCAGGTGTGTTAGGAGCAGAAGAGTCACAATTAGCAAAGTAACCCCTGCTCCCGCCGCCAGATGCCAGCGGCGCCTCCGGATCCATTCGTGCATGAGCTGTCGCCGGTTGTCTGGTAGAGCCACCCACCATTTCCTTAGACTCCTTCACAGAAAAGGAGGAAAAAAGGTAAGGTATTAAATCCAAACTCATACATGGGCCAGTAGTGCTCAACACTATGAAGAAAGCAGTAATCTATAGCTTCTTTCACATCAGTAAAACTGCAATCCTCTAGGTAGAAAATGAAAAATAAGGAAAGTATAAAACAGAATTGTGAAAATGCAGACTGAGATCAGTCATCTAATCTTCAGAGGTGACAAAACGCCAGAGGGTCTTATGAACTCTCTGTGTGGCAGGTTTCTAATTATCCCAATGTTGGAACCAAAACATATGGTGCAGATGCCAGGAATCACCTCCCTAAAGGTCTGAGAAAAGCTGATTTTATTTTAAGAACGGAAACCACATTTCTAATCCAGCATTAAAGTATTTCACGAACATGCATGCTTACCGTCTTGATCAGCGAATGAAATGGGGATTTGTTGCATTTAAAGCCTGACAACAATATTTTACAGTAGGATAAGATTGGCGGTGCAAGCTTATAAAGTAACAGAGATTTTTTTCTTTATAATATTAATGTAATTGGGGGTTTTTTACAGTAAAATTACACAAAAAGTCTACATACCATTAAATGTCTGTTTTTTATTTCAATTATGTTCACATATCAATCTCTAATCTAAACTTTATGTATGGAAAAATAAACAGATTTATTATACTTAACATGTTTTCTAACTAAGTGAAACGTTAAGATGCTCTCTCCTCTAATAACTAGGGTCACATCCTTTGAATGTAAAACTTTTCCCGAGTATTTTAGTCAGCCGAAAACAGGTTTACCCACTCCTCACTTAAGGCAGTGAGATGTTTGGAGGGTTTCTTATATAAAGGCCATTTTAAGATCAAACCACAGCATTCCAAAAAGACAAAGATCTGAAATCTGGCTTATTTGTAGAACAGTTAGCTTAATTTCCTTAAGATGTTTTTTTCATCAGGCACCCTCAGAAATCCACTGTGGATTCTAAGATGCAGAATCTACAGACCATGACACTTCCAAACCCATGTTTGACAGTGGACATGAGTTTGTTTGTTTCTTTCTTCTTGGAAAGCAGTATTTGGTTTATGCGTAACTTTTGTTTGTTCTTTTGTCCATATATCTAGATTTCAAACTTATACATGTCCAAATAATATTGCTGAAGTCCTATAGCGAATGTCAGAATTCACTTCATGTTTTGCTTAAGGCAGATAGATTTTTTCTATCGCCCCTTAGTAAATGTAAACCATCACTTTCTGATAACAAAGACATGCACTTCCATTTCAACAGTAGCTAAAACCTGCTGGAGGTCGTTGATGACGTTTTAGGGTTTTTGGTAGGGATACAACAATACCACTTTTTTCAAACCAATTCAATACCAATACTTGGATCAGAGCACTTACTGATACTGAATACCAATGCCAATACTTCTACCACACAAACAAAATGCAGTGAATTGGAAGACAGGTTTTATTTTATTCTCTGCTTGTTACAACAAATGATGATGAATTAGATAACACATAAAATATTTATAAAAATGACCACAAAACAAAAAATCAAACATTCAAAATTAATATTTTCTGTTAAATTATTTCAGTTTCCACATTTTAAGTATAGCTATATATAGTATGGTTAACTTTAACCAGTACGAGCACATTAGATGGTATCAGGGCCGATACCCGATACCAGTATCTGTATCGGTGCATCCCTACTTTTTGGAAACTTCTTCTGCATCTTGCTGTCTACTTTGAAGATGAACTTGTTTGGAGGGCCAGATGTAGGCGTGTGAACAGCTGTTTTTAAATGTCCTCCACTTAAAGGCTTTCTTTTTCTGAAATAGCAGATATTAAATTAATTTTAGACCTATCAAAATTACTCCAATAATCTTCTTTTTGAAAGCCTCTCACAGCGCTTTAAATCGTACCACATGTACTCCATTATAAAACCTCCAAAGCCCCCCAAACCATTTTTTTCTTTGTAAACAGGATGACCCTTTTTTAAAATTATGCAAAAATATATTCTGGTGTGATATTCCAGTGTGATTGTTAGCCATTTTAAGTGGAAATAAATTTGAGGGTTCTCATTCTTTATTTCTAACCAGAAATAGTTTAAAACCACAATTTACTCACATTCCAGAATTATTATTTGTTCAGTTTTGATTAATTGATGTTTACATTTAACATAAAATCTAAATGTCCTTATGTCAGAAAAATTCAGAGACTGTAGTAATTAAACAGTCTGTATATAAAAGTTTTTTTAAATGCTTTTATGTTTGTCCAAAACAAAGTCAGGAGTAATTTAGGGAATTTAGGGTTAATAATCAGGTTAATTTTGCTGTTAAATTGGTTAAATAATTATTTTATTTGAAACAGGTGATGTCAACAGCTGATTGCAATAATGAGTTGGTACAAAAGCTGCCTCCAACAAAGGTCTAGTCCTTTATAACCAAAGATGGGCAAAGGATCCACCGGCTGAGGATCTACATTTTATACAGCCTGTATAATACAGGTCCATCATACAAATACATGAGAACATTATTGAAATGTCTAAAAAAAACAATGTTACTCAAAGACAGAATTGAAGAGATTTGGATATTTCACACTCAAAGGTGTTCAATATCATTAAAAGACTTGAGGAATCTGGAGGAATTTAATTCTGTAAAGGACAAGGTTGCAATCCTAAACTGAAAAACCATGATCTCCGATCCCTCATGCAAAACAGCATTGAAAATTGTCAATCATCTATATGTAAGAAGCCAGAGTCTGTAATTGTATGAGGTTGTAACTTGCTCTTCTGTGATGGCACCAATAATGCTGAAAAGGACATAGAGACTTTGGAGCACAATAAGTCGCCTTCAAAAAGACATGTTTTCCAGGGACGCCCATGCGTATTTCAATAAGACAACGCAAAACCATATTCTGCAACACATTACAAAGGCCTGGCTGCGGAGGAAAAGGGTACGGGTACTTGAGTGGCCTGCCTGCAGTCCAGAAGTGTCTCCAATATAGAATGTGTGGCGCATTTTGAAGCGTAAAAATGCAACAACGGAAAACCCTGTACTGCTGCCCATCTTAAGACTTGTGTGCAGGAAGAATGGGACAATATTAATCCTGAAACCTTTCATTACTTGATTTCTTCAGCCACTAAATGTATTTTAAGTGTTGTAAAAAAGAATGGCAATGTTAGAATGTGGTAAATAATTTAGGCTACTGTTCCAACTTTTTTTCTCAAATGTGTTGCAAAAAACAAAATTGGAATACATGTTTGTTTTGAAACAAATAAGTATACAATTCATGAGTAACACATTAAATAATGTGCTGTATTGTTTTCAGTGTCATACAGGTGAAAGGTAATTTAACAAAGAACTGTTTCAGTTAGATTTTATTTAAATTACTGTCCCAACTTGTTCTGATTTGGCGTTGTATGTCTGACGTCTGTTCCCTACCTGCCCAGCAGTATAGCCAGAAGCTTTTGCAGTGGTTTGAGGACCATCCACAGGAAGGGAGCAGGAAGCGCTCTCATGGGGGTTGAGGTGTGGAAGTGGTGGCCCCACTGTCTCTGGACGGGATCTATACGCGAACATACCGTCCGTACGTTCCAGCATAGTGGTGCAAAAGACTGTCTAGCAGCACAGACTCTCAAATAGATTTTTAGACAGTTGACACAAGAACCTAGTAATGGGTTTTTCTTCAGAGGAAAATCAGCTCTTTTACAGTGCAAGTGTGCACTCAGATTAATATGAAAATAACGGCGAGTGACTGTTAAAAAGTTACTACATAAAAAAGCCATTGTTACATTTAACAGGTACTACTTTATAAGACAGGCGTGATAAAATATTCATCTAACTATAACGTAGGACGACGCTGTAACCTCAACGTGTTTCAAGTTTGTTGGTGCCATGTTGAGCCGTCCTTCCGGTTTCAGCTGTCAAAGTCATTGCCACCGGCCGGCTGATAGCCCGTAACCTGGGTAACCATTGTCCAGCGATGGCGGCGTCTCCCAGGTCTTCGCGTGGGTCCAAAGTTTAGCATATAGCAGCTTTAGGCACAGAGCTAAAACATTGTCTTATAGCGACGCCCCATACCTGCTCTGTAATACAGGCTATGTTACGTAACTTCGAGTATTAACCGGTTAGAACTAAAGATGTCGCTGTTTCTCAAATATTTCCCCACAGAAACACTTTCGCAATGAAGGTTCCTCTTCACAAATCTGTTTCACTATGGGTTTAAGTGGCTACTATTAGTAATCCAAGATATAGAAGTATCGGTTAGTTGATTAACATAGGGGAAAAAAATAATAGTTATATTCCTCTTTGCAGCGCCGACTCGTAGTTCTATAACTTTATTTAGGGGTAAATCATTACATTTTCACTAAAATCTCTTTGACGTTGCATACATGAGCATAGAGGTAAAAATGAATACCATCAGATAGATTACAAACTATTTAGAGACCTTGGGATAAAATGTTGCATTCTCAAACCACTACAAAAAACATATATTACTTTTTAATCTGTTGAGAAAAAACCTGCATTGTGCAGAAAGAAAGTTACCCCAGGTCAGACACAAGCAGCAAAAATGACTAAATTACCACTGAATTATGACTGGTAACATCTGTTGATATGGGTGCCAAAGGAACCTAATAGTTTGCTTTTGGCTTAAGTTGGCTCAGCCCCTTCCCAAAAAAATGTATATATATATATATATATATATATATATATATATATATATATATATATATATATATATATGTGTGTGTGTGTGTGTAAATACGGTAAAAGTAACAAATATAAAAATAGTTTTATTTTAGTTATACAGGAAGTGATAAAATAGTCTCACTTTTGAACACAAACTTGATTTACGATTATTTTGAGAGCTCCGTTAATATCAAAGCACCAGTCTACCCCTAACAATCATAAATCTTTTTTGGACCCCGTACCCAGCTTCTTCCCGACTGAAAACCAAGACACCTCAAACATAAACGGTTACATACAGATCTCTTTTAGTTGGATAATTCCCTCCCATCCGATTTCCTTGAAAACTGTAAGTGAAACTTCAACATATCTACTTCAAATGTTACATGCTGCTAAATACTGTAGTCAAAGGGTACTTTCTCACAGCAAGTAGTCATGCTCAGTTGATAACACCGAACCTAAATGCAAAACTGAGCTGCTGTTTGTTTCTGCATCCTCTCCTCCCTTGGGGGACTTCTCCTGACTGATCAGCTGATCAAAAGCGATGTCGTCTGATTGCACAAGCATTGAGTTGTTTAAAGGTTCTCCTTCTTCCTCGTGGGAGGATTCCTGCTGGGAGATGAAGTCTGACAAGAACAGGGACTGGATCTCACAGAGGAACTGGTCTCCTTCTCCGTCAGGCAGGGAATCCAAGTGTCTTGCCAAAGAAGCCATCATCTAGAGAGAAAGTTACAACTGTGAGCTACTGAGAGTGTCCCATTGAAATAAGCAAGGAGTCAGATTTACCTTTTCCAAACAGGTGAGACTAGAGTCTCTCCGAAACAATCTGTCCATCTGGACGCTCCTGCACAACCATAACAACATAATTTATAGAGGAGAAACCACAGCATAATCCATAACCAAACCAGCATACAGCTGCAGGGAATTATGGTCCTGATTATCACTGACCCATGGGCCTTAGCGTACTTCTGGATGATCCACTGAGCTCTTCTCATGGTCTGCTCCCAGTCAGGAGACTCTTGTGATGACAGAAAGTTGAATCTGTAAGGCAGCTCTGTGGAGAAACAGAGAAAGGGAAAAAACTCCACTGCAGGATAAAAAACTCGTCACTGTGCACAAAATTTCATGACCTACATTGTCAGCTTAATTGTTAAGCCTCTTGATCTGAAGTGTTTTGATGTTTTGAGTCGTGTCTTACTGTGTGTTATAGTGTGTTTCACATACTGTTTTGGCTTGAGGGCTCTTGGCTTTCTTTCACCAACAAGCAGGTGATTTGGGAGTGGGGTGAAGGGTTAGCGGGGTCATATGGGCTCACTATCATCCCGATGAAGGGGGCTCCACCACGGGAGAAATAACTCTGTGTGAAACAGAGAACAGAAAATCAGACCGCATGTAAACACTCCTTCCTATATTATGTAATCTAAGTATTGTTTATTGAGATTCTCTTCAATAGACCAAACTATTGTGCAATTAGGAAGAGTGATTAAAAGGTAAGATAGCTTTCAAAATTTTCTCAAATAAACATCTGCTAAGTGTGAGCTATATAAGTATTAATCTACCTTTACTTTGCCACCACAAAAAAAATCCAGAGAAACTCCAGACAATCAGAAGTCATGTAAGTCATGTATCAATTATTACAAACTTGGGTGTAATAATGGATCGCAGCCTGAAACTGGACTCCCATGAAACTGAAATCATGTTTCAGACGCCTTTCTCAGATCAAATCCTTCTTAGCTAGATGTCACCTAGAAACAGTCGTACACGTGTTTATTACCGCACGTCTTGACTACTTTTATTGTAATTAGTCTGGCTTTGCTATTGCGTTTACAGCTGGTGCAAAATGCGGCTGCACGATTTTTAACTTGCACCAAAAAATGCGAGCACATCAGCCCAGCTTTAGCCTCCCTCTATTGGCTTCCAGTTCGTTTCCGAATAAAATGTAAGATTCTTTTTTTTTGTTTTCAAGTCCTTGAATGGTCCCGCTCCTCTTTATCTGTCCGAGCTGCTTGTCCCCGATGCATGTGCTCGATGGACCATATGCTTTTAACTGTCCCAACAACTCATTTCAAATCTAGAGGGGACAGAGTCTTATCAGCTCTTGCTCCTCGAATTTGGAACGAGTTACCGTTGGTGGTCAAACAGGCCACCTCTCCTAGTTTTTTTAAATCTTGTTTAAAGACACTTTTTTTTAATTGGCTTTTAACCCAAAGTGAGTTTTGATATGTTTTAAAATGTTTTTAATCGTTAATTGTTCTTCTATTTTATTGTGTTGATTTTTTTTTCATGTACAACACTTTGATCAGCTGTTGGGTTGTTTTTAAAGTGCTTTATAAATAAATTGGAATGGAATATAACTGGTGAACGGAGGTGTGGTGCCTCAGAGGTTTGGTAGAGAACAAACAGAATCATTTAGGTCATGCAAGCCACTAGACATGTATACGTTGGGGGAGACAAAGTAAAAATGTGGTGTTATGGTCAGATTAGTCTAAAATTCTCCTTTTGAACTTCATGCAAAACTCAGTGTGTCAGACAATTGACACTGGATCATACCACTTCTACAGTGAAACACGGTGGCGGTAGTATAAAGCTGTGGGGGGCGCTTTTCTTCAGCAGAGAGAAGCCAGCTAGTCAGATATGATGGAAACCCAATGAAGCTAAATACAAGACAATCCTGGAAGGAAATACTCCAGACTGGGGCAGAGGTTCTCCTTCCAGCAGGACAATGAAAATACATATATAACTAGTTATGACTGCGTCATTCAGACCACAGCATATTCATGTGATAACATTGGCCTGTTAAAATTTTTGCGCGCACCGCCTCCATCCAAACAGATTCACCTTGAGCTATTTTGCAAAGAAAAACGTGCAAAACAAAATGCTGGCAGAGAGAGTTCCAGTTTTTTAATTGCAAGTGGTTCTACACAATATTGATTTAGGAATAAATAATACAAATAAATGTCACTTTTCTCAGATTTTGATTTCTAAAAATTACGAAAGGTTTGTAGTTGTAACATAACACAATATGGAGAAGTCCAGGTGTCATGAACTTAAGAGAGACCTTCACAGATTCTTTTATGTTTTCTGTCTTACCTGGAACTGGGCCTGTGTGCTGATATCCCGCACTGACGGGTTTGGGTGAAATGAAGGGTGCGAGTGGTACCAGCCCACGACGCTAAAGCCCAGGGACGAGAGCACGTCACACGCCTGAGTCTGTGACACCGGGTCCATCTCGCACTGCAGTCCTGTGCTAACACTGTTGCATGGTTCTGCTGCACAGATCTGCACACAGAACTACTCGTCAGGTTTCAGAATATTTCAGATAAAATGAACCTAGATCACCTCCTACTTTGAGCACTTCCTCTTCCTTGTTGAACGTTCCACCCAGAAGACCAATCACTTCCCCTCTTGAAACATGGGCATGCTGAACACAGGATTGAAAAAACATGCAATCGCTTTAAACCATTAGAAAATAAAAATTTAATATTTTACTTAAGAAAGGGAAATAAGCAACCATTCCGAATGTGACTGTGTTCATAATTTACCATGTCCATGATGAGAAGAGTCTCAGCACACACAATGACCTGAAATGGCTCCTGGGGAAAACCGAAAGGAAGATTTTGAAAGCTCTAATATTGATACTGGCCAAGTATCATCCACTAAATAGTTACCACATGGAAAACATCTGTACCACACAGCTACATATATATATATGACTTTCTATGGTCTAGCAAATAATTTTAGAAAAAAAAACAGTTTGAAGACAACCTGAAAGTGTAATAGTGACTAAGGTGAGACTAATATTAGGTCAAAATATGATTGGTAATATTAAAAGGAACAAGTCAATGCTTCCAAACCAGTAATTCCATTAAATTTTCCCCTACATATATGTAAAAGCCTAATTAAGTGTTAAATCTGCTATTTTACAGTTTGTCATCTCCCCACTTACTCTTGTGTATCAAAAACTTTATTTTTTTTAGGTTAGTCAGAGGATAAAGAAATGAAAAACATTGTGTAACACATCTAATCCTATTATGTTTATAAAGGATGTGTGCATGATGCACTCCTGTTTTTGTATAGGGCGTGTATATAGGGAGGAAGGGTATAAAACACAGAAAAGGTTTCTGCTATCATGTTAGCACTGAGTCAGTAATATTTGATGTCACAGCTCATCAATCGCTGGGAAATCTGAAGATGAAAGTTTTATGTTCTATACAAAGTCCATTACAGAACCAAAGTGGTCAATTAATTCCTGTTCAAGCAGCTTCAAAAATGTTACCCACACATGAGATGATGATGATGATGACAGAAATGTTTCTTTTGTTCATCCAGATCTCAGATTCTCTGGGTGGCAGCATTCAAACTTTTTTAAAATAAGTATGGGAGAGGTAAATCAGCTAAATGTAAAAATAAGAGATCCAATGTGTTTAATAGTGAATATGTTCCTTCAAATTAGGCCTACACGTCGCAGCAATGACATGAAATTTAAAAGAGGTCAGATGGCCCTGCTTTTGCAGCCTCTCCAATAATTCTGCATGCCTAGTTAAGTGTATATTCATTAGTGCAGACAAAGTGTCTGCATAGCGTAGCATGACATTAGGGAACATCGTTATTGGGTCAGTTTGAGCCACACTTGTATAAATATAAGGGCACAGATGGATACAGTAAATTTTGAATCTCTGAGATGCAAGAGTCATGAAGAGTAGTTTTTATAATTCTCCCAAAAATCCATAGCAGGGCTGGTTTAGCTGGAAATCCTATTAAACATAGTACAGAATATATTTTGTAAAGTTATTTACTTAAGGCAGCGTATCTTTCTGTGCCCATAGGTACGCAATGGTATAAGTATTTCCGCCGAGGAGGTTATGTCTTCTTCAAGGTTTAACTATTACTGCGTATTCACACCAGGAAGGTCCGTTCCCCTGCTTTGGTGCAGGCAAAATGTTTTTTTTCTTTTTTGTTTTGCTTCAGTTCCTATTAATACTGTGAGTTAAATACAGCAGGCACAGAGTTTTACAACGAAAAAACACGTGTGTTGAGGTCTCTTTTGAATTGGACATTTACGTGAGCAGGACAAAACCAGAAAGCAGTGTGAAAATAGCACAACATATTTTCTGTATTTCACTAGTTTCAAAACGGTGGTGGAAAAATCTGAAGGCGACAGCATGTTTGGATCCGTGGCTGCACAGGTGGAACAACACAGACTGGTGGTGACGGAGCGCTGCAGTTTACTGATACGAAAAGTGCGAATCCTGCCGGATTTCCTGCTATCAAAGCAAGCAGAAAAACCCTTGTTGAGAGAGGTTTGTCATATTCTGATTATTTAAATTGGATACATTTTCCCTGATTTCAAAACTGGGGCTGAATTGGTGCTTCAGCTTCAGTTAAGCAAAGGCGGAGCAGTTTCGCTCCTTGCAGCGCATTCAGCCTGGTGAAATGTTCATACATGCATCTTATTAATCTGTAAGATGAGTGATGGCACGATTTGGATTCTCTTTTTAATTTTTACGGATTTAATATGAACTAAAATGGAAAATAATTAATTATGACTATATTTTTCAAACTAAATTACTGACAACCAAAGATTGTAGCGAGACATCTGATACAGCTACAGATCTTAACAGAAATGTTTGAGCATCAAGACTTTTTTATGCAATATGAGGTGTACACTAGAATGCATATAGATGGATTGTGTAGAGATAACATTTTAAACAGGAATAGATAATGAATAGACTGTACTGATGTCACCATGGGGGTATTCGCAGCACACCTATGAAAACGCAATAAATAAACAGTTACTTCTCATAATGTGCCACAAAGACGGGTGCCCGTCCAGACTAAAAAGGTAGAGTTTTTTTGTTCACTGGGTTAGATAAAGTTCGCTCCGGGACCACCTTTCCAGCCGGGTCTCGGATCGCTTGTTTGGTGGCCACCAGAGTTCCCTCGTTTATATTCACACCAGCGCAAAAGGTTTGGACCAAGGGATGAAAAGAATTAAGCTGCATTCAGACCGCATCATTGGATACGTCGAGCAACTCATCCAACGGATGAAGTTTGACGTATGTACTTTTTGGCTCCCATAGCCTGCTTCTGAGGAAAAAACAACGCATGGGCGGGGCTTCCTCTGTTGCCGTACGTTCTGAACTATGGTGGACCGTATCTCGAGAGTGGCTTGGCTTTATTAGCTAGATAAAGCTAGACAACGTTGACATCGGGTGCATCGGCGCCCATTATTCAGATGTGTTCTGAGTTTGGGGAGTTTAACCATTTGCTCCAGGACCTGCGTATGGATGAAGTTCATTTTAAAAAAAATATACGAGGCTGGTGTTAATACGCCCTTTGTTAGAACATTACTGAAAAAGTGATAAGCGGATTTTGATGGAATTTTTAGGAAACGTCCGCAGTGGCACCAGGTGCAACTGATTCCATTTTGGGGGTGATCCGGTGCACAGTCTGCGGAGCTGGTTTAGAAAATTTGAAACTGACCTGTACATCCTTCTCAAACGATCGGCAAGGAATCAGCTGGAATGGATCGAAAGACCTGTCATACAGAGATTGGACATAGGGTTAGTGTTCTGCATCTTATATATTATTACTCGATACATGAAGCCATCATGCCGACCCTCTGTATCTGGATATCTTGCAGGGTTTAGGCTGCTTCTTCATTTCCTCTCTCCGCTGAGCCAGCTCTTCAGCGCTCAGATGCTGAAAAACACGTCACCCACACAGAAATCAGCACCAATAAAGGTAGAGATTCAAAGTTGCTGAAGTGTACGTGCAGGTAAAAACACTGTCCATACTTCATACGTCTGTCCTTCTAAATCTTTAGCGTCCCTCCATTTCCCCCAGATGTCTCGCACACGCCTCTTCCTGGTCCGCTGCAGCCAATCAGATGTTAGCTCAGGTCTGCCAAGCTCGAAGTTTTGCAGCTGGTTACAGTAATCAGGAACCTACCATGCTCTGCAACCTCTGAGCTAGCTGATAAGCCTCAAGCACATCTTTGCCCTCTTTCGGCTTGCTCCGGTCCACCACTCTTGGTCGATTATACACCGCTTGCTCTACAAGAGGAAAGCATGAGTCCAGATACTACACTGGAGAAAAGCAGGAGACGTAAATGTCGCTCAAGGTTTACCGCAGTTGAAGTTGATGGCTCCAATGAGCTCCAGGTACGTGTGTATCCTCCCAATGCAGTTCACATCTCCACAGTTCTTCAGACCAGGACGGACCGACGTCTTATTCAGGTATCTGGGTTTGCTCTTCAGCCTGATAACAAACAAACCAGAGCTCAGTTCTACCTTACACCAGAGGTGAAGACGGCGTAAGAAGGGTTTGGCGCTACCATTGATCCAGGATGTAGTTCCTAATCTTCAGATATCTTTCAGGGGTCTTTGACGGTCGACCCTCAAAGAACTCTGGGATGGCTTGTTTCTCATCCTCTGTGATCGTCTCCGTGTCCATCTCAGCTTCTTGCTCAGGGGCCTTGAGCTCTTCCACTTCCTCGTCTTCATCCTCCTGCTCCTCGTGGTCTCTGTCTGGTCCGTAGACGTCCGCGTTCTCAGCAGAATCTGCCCACAAAACAGAATCCCTGTCACTGACGGTTCATGAGGCAGAAACACAGACAAAGCCCCGACGCGGATTACCTGTGGAGTCTTGACATCCTTCCATCAGCTGACCAGTGAGTGTGGAGGCGTCACAATTGGAGCTCTGATCATTACTGGGACCAGTCGTCAGCTTTGAGTGTGCCTGTGATTCTATCTCAGCATAATGTGTTTTTACATCCTTCTCATCTGATGCCGTTTTTTCATCTTCCTCAGAGCAAATAACTTTAAATGTGGATGGAGGAATTTGCTGAGGAGGAGAACTGAGGCAGGGCTGGTCCTTCGTCTCACTGATGCTCTCTAACACAGTCGGCTCTTTTTGCTCCTCTGTGGGTCGTTCTGCTGAAGCGTCAGCCTCTGGTGGCCCACTGAATTCGCTTTTGATGTCCTCCCCTTCGCCCTCACTCGGGTCGTCTGTGATGTCTACGTCCTCGTCATCGGAGAGCCTCTCTATGCGGACAGCATTGGTCATAGCAGGTTGAGGAGGCTGCAGCTGCCGCTCCGGACCTGTAGAGGGAGCTGCAGCTCCAGGTTCGGATTTAGCCTTCAGTTGGGGAAAAAACAGAAGTGGGTTTTAATGTCCCTCTTACCAGAGTGGACCAGTGTATCACAAGGAGGTAGTCTCACCTTGTGTTTGAAGTACTGCCTGGCGTAGCTCTTGACCTGAAGGACGCTTCGAGTGTCCACGAGCTTGGCGATTTTTGTCCACCTTCGACCATACTGAGCCTTAGAAAATAGAAGGAAGCAGATAATTGCTCACAAAAAAAGCACATTACATGGAAATATGTATGCAATTTAATGACCGTGAGACTGAACAAAGAGAATGAAAAGCGAACGCTGTAACTACCATCAGTGGAAGTGTGTTGATGCGTGTCAAAACACTAGGACTTTGTGGTACAGTTTAACTGACAGACAAATCTTATTGGAGAAAAATATGGAAAACATAACAGCTCCGGTCAGGTAACGCACACCCTTTAATAAAGACCTTGTTTGCACATTTGAACCAGTGTGTGATATTTCCCTTTGAAGCACATGCTTCTGTCTCCCAACTCTACTCCTTAGTCCTGGTTCACATGGAAGATTTTTTTAAACCGACTTTGACCAATTTTTCCCCTTCCGACACGCCTTGATTATCAAGATGGTTCTTAAGATAATCCTAACAGATATTCCTGCCGCGTGTGGTGAGCTAAGAGCGCTCGGATCAGTTCAGAAGAATGTCAGGACTTTGCTGATTGCAAATCAGGAATATTCAACACGTTGGATTGTCTTTGGCCCGATGTCACACCGTGTGTGAATAAAGGAGGTTTTTGTCACATGGAAAACAAAACCAATCTGCCAAACCACACTTTCGTTCAGCCACCTCAGCAATCTTTTTGTCCGTTGGCAGCCTCTTTTACTATGTTTTTTGTTACATATTTCCCTTTATTATTATTTATTCTGGTGACTGTCTTCTCTGTGCCACAGTGTATTTAATATCCGATGCGTTTTTGTCGTTTCCTCCTGACAAACAATTTCTACGATAAAAAGCAGTTGATTCTTTACAACCTCTCGGTGGCTTTAGCTAAAGGATACAACTACTCAAAGATTTAGGATATTACCTGGTTAATTAGATCCTTTAAAAATTATTGCAAGTGTGAAGTCAAGAAGACTGGATGCTCATCTATCTATCTAACTATCTATCTATCTATATATCTATCTATCGATCTATCGTTTCCCAGTTAAATACCACCTGCCATATGTTAAATTGAAGGTTTAAACTTTTCCCATGGTCGGTCTTAGTCACCTATTTTTACGTTGCAAACGCCCAAGTGGTGTGAACGCTGCCATTTTAATAACGTACAAAACACACTCGTCGTCATACATTTTAAATAGATACCTTGGTAAATTCACTTCAGGCCTACGTATACTATAAACATTTAGACGCCTACCAGTCCCTCCTCAAACAGCTCTTTCTCCTGCTTGGACCAGCGAGATGAAGCAGAGGCCGACGTTGAGCTTTTGGTGGGAGATCTGAACATTCACCAGAGAAGGGCGTCAATCTGATTGTTTGAACAAAAATAGCAACAGGTAGGCTGGAGTGGGCGAGTCTGAAACAAAAATGACTTACTTCTTCACTTTGGGCTTTTTACTGGGATCACTCTGCAGATTGTCAGGAATTCCCTCACCTGTCAAGTAATATCTTAAAGTAGAGTTAAGTACAATTGCTCAACGTTTTTTGTTGTATCTTTTTTTAATTAATCCTACATGAATAGCAAAAGCTTAATTTGGTACAAACTTATTCCACATTCAGATTTAACTATTGCTTCATTAGAATAAAACCATGAAAGATCTTTTTTTTTTTTTGCTTTGTTATAAGCGTTTAAGTCTATAATCATTCATAATTGTAAAGCATAGCGAGAAATGGCCACTCAGACTAACCTCAGCTGATTATTTAGGTTGAACCTTTGATATCTTCTGAAGTTAACTTAAAGGATACTGTTCCTCCAGCAGCATCCTCTCTATCACCTCTCTGTTCTCCGGGCTGATGGAGCTGTCCAGCTCCCAGGGCTGCAAACAACACGCAAACGCTGATCAAAAAGTCCCACGGTCACATCTGATGGATAAACGGAGGGACTTCACGAGTTCCTACCAGGATCCAGGAACTGTTTCTGTCCGCAGGCTGGATGCACCGCTCGTGGATTAACCCTGCAGCGTCCACCTCTCTGCAGCAAGAAGGAAACAAGCGGTAACAGAGACCAAAACCCTGAAGATCCCCCCGTTAACCAGCCAGCAGGGACACATAACGTCCCTCAGACGACACAGAGTGGACACAGCAGGGGACAGAAAGACTTCTTACCCGACATTATTATCAAAATCATCTCCTTCGATGTCTACATCCACTTCGTCCTCCATGTTGCAGGACAAACGTAAACAAAGAGAAGAGGAAGCGCTCTGCGGGGTAGTAGTGCCCCGCTCTACCTACAGCGCCACCTTGTGTTGGATCTACGACGTATTAAGGGGGAAACAATAAAGTAAATAAAACAATTAAATGAGTAAACCGACGGTTTAGTAAACCAAGGGAACGGATTCTTGCGTCTCAAAAGGTATTTCTCCACCAGACCCAGCAGAAAATAAAGAGGAGATAAAATAACTAATAAAAGGTTACAGAAAATCTACCTCAAATCAGTTTTATGCGGACTAGTGAAACGAAGAGTCTGATCAAAAAATACCACCTGAACCTTTACTTGCTGGTAATAAAATTCCCCGAAAGGTAATAGAAAGTAATTTAAGCTGTCTGCTCACTTTGCACGATCAAATGTAATGACTGAATGAAGAGGAGAGTAAAACCCTTAAGCCTCAGACAATAATGCCTGACTGACACAAGAATGCAAAATAAATATGGGGCATTTCAATAACCCATTTAAAGTACAGTCTGAACTACAGAATCCAAGTATTTATTTTGGTTGAATTAGGTCAGTCACTCTAAAGGGGGTGAATGATCATGCCATCACTTCTTTTATGTTTAGTATACATTTTATAGGCACTGTACAAACAGTACCTGATAAATTACTGCTTCAAAGCAGCATAATACAGAAACAATCAGTCTGGGGTTCTGCTGGTATGTCATTTAAACCCAGATTGCTTTCATAGTAGCATTCATGTCATCTGCATTCTTGGATCTGTATCTCATCTTCCTGAAAATAATCTATTGATTGTCTTTGGGGTTCAGGTGAGGTCAGTACGCTGGCCAGTCCTTGAGCTGTGCATTATTAAGTTTAGCGGTGTGGGCATGTATCATGTCCTGTTGGTAAATGAAATTGACAAAGTTTGTCAGCAGAGGGAAACACAAAGTGCTCTAAAGTTTCCTGGTAAACAGCTGCGCTGAATTATGTCTTGATAAAAGACAGTGGATCAACACCAGCAGATGGCATGTTACTGACTGTGGAAACTCCAGCGCCTTACATTCTCTCACTTCACTCTTTGTCTGAACCTTAACCTTAATTTCCAAATGAAATGTAAAACTGAATTTTGTTTGAGAATAGGTCTCTGGACCACTGAGTAACGCCTCAATCATCACAGGGAACATACCTAAACATTTGATATATCCCTCCCTTCATGTAATAAATCACCTAGTTTATCCTTTTATTCTAAGTTTAATTAGCCAAAACAATTTTTTTTCCTGTTCTGCAACTTAAAATGAATAGGTCAGAACTGTCAAAAACCAAAGCATTGGGTTAGTCCGAAAGTCTGACCAATGAGCCAGAGTGTTTAACATATTGGTAGTACATTTAAAAACTAACTTGTAGGTCTATAAGCAGAATGTAAGAGGAAGAACTTCCAAGGGAGCACTAGGATGTGTAAATAATTGGGGTTTTTATACAAACTAATTTAAAACTGAAGCAGATCAATCAATTTTGAGTTCTCTCCCACTACTGAAATGCTTGCTGTTTTCCAACACCACTGGTTCGATTTAAACTTCTACTGTACAGTCGTGGCCCAAAGTTTTGAGAATTACATAAATATTGGAAAAGTTGCTGGTTAAGTTTTTATAATAGCAATTTGCATATACTCCAGAATGTTATGAACAGTGATCAGATGAATTACAGTCCTTCTTTGCCATGAAAAGTCCACTGACTTTCATTGCTGTCATTAAAGGACCTGCTGAGATCAATTCAGTAATCGTCTTGTTAACTCAGGTGAGAATGTTGACGAGCACAAGACTGGAGATCATTATGTTAGGCTGACTGGGTTAGAATGGCAGAATTGACATGTTAAAAGGAGGGTGATGCTTGAAATCATTGTTCTTCCACTGTTAACCATGGTGCCCTGCAAAGAAACGCATGCACCCATCATTGCGTTGCATAAAAATGACTTCACAGGCAAGAAAGATTGCAACTAAATCAACAATTTATAGGCTTATCAAGAACTTCAAGGAAAGAGGTTCAATTCTTAAGAAGGCTTCAGGGCGTCCAAGAAAGTCCAGCAAGCGCCAGGATCGTCTCCTAAAGAGGATTCAGCTGCGGGATCGGAGTGCCACCAGTGCAGAGCTTGCTCAGGAATGGCAGCAGGCAGGTGTGAGCGCATCTGCACGCCCAGTGAGGGGAAGACTTTTGGAAGATGGCCTGGTGTCAAGAAGGGCAGCAAAGAAGCCACTTCTCTCCAAAAAAAACATCAGGGACAGATTGATCTTCTGTAGAAAGTATGATGAATGGACTGCCGAGGACTGGGGCAAAGTCAGTTTCTCTGCCTTGGGGCATCTGGAAAAAGGCTTGTCCAGAGAAGAAAAGGTGAGCGGTACCATCAGTCCTGTGTCATGCCAATGGTAAAACATCCTGAGACCATTCATGTGTGGGGTTGCTTCTCATCCAAGGAAGTGGGCTCACTTACAATTTTGCCCAAAAACACAGCCATTAATAAAGAACGGTACCAAAATACCCTCCAAAAGCAACTTCTTCCAACAATCCAACAACAGTTTGGTGAAGAACAATGCATTTTCCAGCAACATGGAGCACCGTGCCATAAGGCAAAAGTGATAACTAAGTGGCTCAGGGACCAAAATGTTGAAATTTTAGGTCCATAGCCTGGAAACTCCCCAGATCTTAATCCCATTGAGAATTTGTGGTCAATCCTCAAGAGGCGGGTGAACAAACAAAAACCCACTAATTCTGACAAACTCCAAGAAGTGATTATGAAAGAATGGGTTTCTATCAGTCAGGATTTGGCCCAGAAGTTGATTAAGAGCATGCCCAGTCGAATTGCAGAGATCCTGAAAAAGAAGGGCCAACACTGCAAATACTGATTCTTTGCATAAGTGTCATGTAATTGTCAATAAAAGCCTTTGAAACATATGAAGTGCTTGTAATTATATTTCAGTACATCACAGAAACAACTGAAACAAAGATCTAAAAACAGTTTAGAAGCAAACTTTGTTAAAACTCTTTGTGTCATTCTCAAAACTTTTCGACGCAACTGTAGTACATTTAAATGTAAAGGCATTATGAAGCAGATTCTGCTAATTAAAATATCATTTTTATTGTTTTGGGGAACTGCAGTTGTACTTTGAAGCAAACTACATGCAGAAACTTTACTAGCTAGCATTTTTTCTTTACTCTGAATATGAATAGGCACTTTCCCTTCAAACCCGTTGAGCCACTCAATAGAACCTGAAGGCAAGTGAATAATATCCCAACACCAAATGAAAGACAACAAAAAAAGTTTTTTTATTTAGAAAGAATTCACAGTTTCTAATGGCACTACAGTTAGTTGTAGTAACTCACTCCTGCTCAAAAATACTGTTCAGCTTTTTTGGAGTACTCACAGAGGGAAAGAGAGGAAGGTAGAGACCAAAAATAAAACAGCACTTGACATATAAAGTAGAAAAACAACAAAAAAGGCATGAGGAGTCTTACAAAGTGCACGTGCGTCTCTAGAAATTCTCTGCAAGTGCTTCCTCCTCTTCTGTGTTATGGATTGAAGCAGGTTCTAAGTAGTCTTTTTGATGACATAAACACACACCCATGAAACTAACAATCTCCCATGCATACAGGTAAACATACATCATATAGATTTTAAAAAGGGGGTGGGGTGGAAAAATTAAAGGATTCGCTAAGCTTGTGAATCACGAATATTGTTGCAAATCGGAATAATCTTCCTCGCGTTCCCTTTAACTCAATAACAGTTTGTTTCCTCTTTACAAAAACACCGAGGTCATTCAAGGTGGGGCACACAACGAGCAAATATTAGATAAATGGAGTGTAATGAGAGAGTGCAGATGCAGAAACATCCTAGTGACAAAGAACATGAAAGGAAGCAGGCGGGTTTTCTGCACGATGACCAATTGAAAGCATGCAGCGAGGCAGCCTATAAAGGAGCAGTAGCAATGACGACACCAACCACATGGAGCCAATCAGAAACCCCATCCACAAGCTCAAGCCTTTCACCTGTAAAGAGTTGTACTGGTTGTAATAAACAGGGAAAATTTAAAAAAAAAAAAAGCGAGAAAGGCTTATTTTAAACTAAACAGCAAGTCTGAACGCAGAAGCAGCAGTCTTCTGATCCAAATAAACTCGTGGTCGGACACACCGAAATTAGTTCAGCAGGATGTGAGATAAAAGGAAAGGAATATGTACCCTAGCCACATTTATGTCTGTATCAATATCTCTGTGTAACAAACTCACATGAACCACAGTGACCCCGTAGAGGTGGGAAACTGGTAAACCAGTGCCTCAATTAGAAAAATCTAGAGACTTTTAAATAAATAAATAGATAAATAAAACCGATGGGTCAGATTCATCTGCAGGGTCCCGGTGGTGGCCTGAGGGAAAACGAGCGTAAACATTCAACTATGCATCCCCAGACGCGTGCGTTCAAGCTGGGAGAAAAGATGTGAAACAATCATGGCTCAGACTGGCTAAAAAACATTTAAACAGAACCCATAGTGGCTCTAGCTTCTTCACATGTAAAATCCAATATGAACTCTCTACTCATGTTGTGTGGGTGATGCTTCTGGGCCCAGCCCAACAACCTACAGCCAGGGAATGATTCATTTTGAGCCTGCAGGATGCGCAGACTGCTGCTTCTCCAATTGTAATTTGCGGTCAAAAGAAACTAGAAGCTGAAGGGACAAACGGATGCGGGTTATTCTCTTCATTCAGCTCCTGTGGTTAGTTTCCAACAGTAACGAGGCCCGCAGGTTCACAGTAAGATTTTAAACACTGGTCCCATTCTAAACCCTTGCAGTCAAACAGGATAGATGAGAATAAAATAAGAGTTAACAGAAGGAAAAACAGGATGAGATAAAGTTGTGTGCTCCACATTTCTTCTACAATGACACATTTTATCCAACACCAGCAGTCTAATACTTGTTGAAGGAGCGTAAAGTCGAGGTCGGAACCTTTATCACTGAGCTCAGAACGGGGGGGGGGGGGGGGAGACACATGAAGTGATGCTCCGCTCTCTGTGGACAATGTGCTTTTTCAGAGAGACGAAGTCTTGTTGTACCAAATGTGTGCTGATGTGTCTCACCAGCACTGTCTCTTTGCACATCAGCAGTACTCGAAGCGTTCCAACATATATAAAGGCACGTAACCGTGATCGGGTCTTTGACAAGAGTCGATACAGCCTGGATGAGCGAATGCTACGAAACTCACTTCACTTTAACTGTGTGCCCGGGGGCTCATGGGAAATGTGGTTCTTTGGGATACAGGTCATTCTCCTCGTGAACAGGGTGTAAATTTGAAGTGTGCCGTTTCAGACATGTCCGGTGACGGCGGTCACCCTGATTGTCCCGACGCTCATCTTTTCGTTTCCCTTCATGAGCTGCTGCAGGCTGGGCAGAGAGCCGACGCCTCCCGCTGGCACAGGGGGGAACTGCAGCTCCGTCTGGCGAGACTTCCGCCGCTTCATGGAGCGCTTTTCCTGACGGGACTTGGTGGGAGGCTGGGGGAGGGGGAAAGAAAGGCCGTGACCGTTGCACAGGCCGGCCGAGGGGCAGATGGGAGAAGGTGGAGGAAGGCGGCTAGCGTACGACTCCTCAGAGTGAGTGGAGGAGCTGCAGCTGCTGGTTTCCGACGGCAACTCCTTCGAGGTTAGAGGGGGTAGAGACACCACCAGGTCAGTGGATGGAAGAGGATGCGACACTGTGGGAGCAGGGGGAGGAGGGAGAGGTGGGGGAGGAGGTGGGGGCGGGGGAGGCGTCGTAGGGAGGCCAAAATGGAGACCGTTGCATTTCGGATCCCCATTTGTGATGGGCAGAGAGGGATCAAAGGGCTTCAGGGTCTCAACTTTGTCCAGAGATTTTGTTTTCCCACGTTTTTTCTGCAGCATAAACACAACAGAGGAGAACGTTAACACTCGCAGGAAAGCAGACCTACATTTACAGGTGCACCACAAGAACATTGTAATTAAAACTTGATTTATTTCAATAATTCAGCTTGTATACAAAGTGATACAGGTCAAGTTTTTACTTTTCTGAATTCTACTGATTATGGATTACAGCTCATTAAATCCCCATATTTAGGTTTTGAAGGACTATGAAGAGAAGCCAATTCAACAGTTTGGGGGAAGACTCAAAGTGGGGAATACAGCTGCATAAATGCTCCCAAGAGCCACCAGACATGAACTATCAATACGCTTGTGGAGTCACTCATGAACCAGAGACCGTCAGAGGCATCTTATCTTTGGAGGAAGACGAACTAGGCTATGGCTCAGTGGTTTGTTACGCTTAATGGTAAAAATACATTTTGGACTTCATACCTGTCCACACTATTAAAATAGATCGGAGCTTCCTAAACTCCCAGCAGAGCCATGCCTCCATGGCACGCTGCACTGATGACGCAATTCATTTAAAGGGGCCCTTTGCCACGCACTGAGCGCATATACTGTACATACCGTTTAAATGGTATCACAATTCTTTCTTTGAAAATCCTTTTTCTTGGTCGTACATAATATAATCTGATAAACTGGTTAGAGACATCCTCCACCTGAAGCTCACAGCAGCGTTCTCCACCTGTCAGTGGATCTCTAGCTTCTCAGAAGAGCAGCAGCAGTAGCAGCTGGTGAAACCCCTGAAGCCTACAGATGACTCCACACACTGTCATTGTTCTGTTCCCATTAAGTAATGAGTCTGCAAACAGACGAGAGCAGCATCAGCTGGTCCAGTGGTGCAGTCAAAACCAACTGGAAATGGACCTGCTCAACGCTGGGGAGATGAATGTGGATTTCTAGAGGACACCAAGAACTACAACCGTCCATTATTCAGCGCGTCCTGAGTTTGTCCAGCACTGTTTGGTTTGGATCAGCCACAAAGCAAGACCGGGCCGAACCACAAAAAACAATCAGGTCTGAACAGAGGACAATTGTGGCCAACATTCCCTCCACCCAGAAATCCTGCTTGCTGCTTTTTTAGCATTATTTCTTACTAAAATTATATTTAAATGTTTGAACATTGAGATTCAATTGAACCCAAATTCTAATCATTTACATGATTGAACAAACTTGGCCAATAAAGCCATAAAAAGAAATAAAACCTTGAAATGTCTCACTCTGGATATGATTCATATCGTTTCACAGCTGAATTACTGAAATACAACAATGCTTTAACATTAGTCTAAATTACTGGGATGTACCTGTAATAATAAAGGTTCACATTAATGTCTTTTAGACCTAGACACTAATGGCACACAAACTGATCAGAGTGTGAGGGGAAAAGATTAAGAGGGAAAAAGGGAGAATATTTTTCTGAAAAAGCTATTACCAATAATAGATACTGATCTTATAACATCAACAAGTCATTCTGGTGCTGTGTAGTAACATTCCTTTTTCTAGCTGCCTGAAGAAATGTGTGAGATGATTTAGCTGTGTAGTAGCAATGACAGTGTCAGTAAAGAGGAAGTGTTTATGGGCTGAAACTGAAGACATCATCTTATAACCTCAGCTTGGCAAGTCAAGTGAAATCAGAAGTCTGACCAGGAAGCGATTCCCTGCCTTATGTAACACACCGACTGACACGAGAGAACACACAGCACTTATGTAATGCGATCGTCACATCCAGCAAACACTGTACCTTTTTCTCTGGAGAAAACCTTAGAGGTTCTACAATGAACAAGTCATCTGGACCTACTGGGGAGGGGAGAGAGGGGCCAGGTTAATGATGGAATGGCAAACAGGAATACATACATGTAACAAGCATGAAATGATCTTGCAAGTAGTTTTTATTTTTAACAAAAGATGGTGGGAAAAAAAATCTACCTTTTGATCATAGATTACGGATGTAAGAAAGAAGCAAGCAAAACTAATTACGGAAGTAAAAACAACATTTTCTAACATTAAACCAACATTATAGGAAATAAAGCAGCTGGTAGTTTAGCAGAAATCATCACTACTTGCAAATATCTAGCATGAGCCAGTGAAGCATTGTGCTCGGTTATTACACTCCTGAAGCCTGCATGTGGACACGGGCTGGCAATGACATCCGCTCTGCCTCAAGGGCGAGATCTCTCACACACAAACAACCATGGCTGAGCAGTAATGACCAGGAGGGGGAGACTTAACTATTGACGTCATCTGAAATTATCAACTTTGTCATCTAACAACCACCAACTCCAATGGGTTTTATTGGGAGTTTATGTACTGAACAAATAAAAAGCAGTGCATCGATACCTTATGGAAGTAAAATGAAACAAAGTCATTTGAAATGTATGGCATGCATTTGTAATCAGCTCTCAAGAAACAACTGTTTTGCCTTTGCAAAATACCTCAAGTTCAGTCTGATTAGCTGAACTGCATCGATGAACATTATTTTTTAAAATCTTGCCGAAGATTAAGGATTTATGCCTGACTAGACTCTAGAGGTGAAACTACAAAAAAATGTGAATATCGTGCAAACGTTCATTTATTTCAGTAATTCAACTTAAAAGGTGAAACTAATATATGACAGACTCATACATGCAAAGCGAGATATTTCAAGCCTTTATTTGTTATAATTTTGATGATCATGGCTTGTACCTTATGAAAACCCCGAATTCAAAATCTCAGGAAATCAGAATATTACATAAAATCAATGAAACAAACATTTTAAAACAGAGAAATGTCAGACCTCCAAAAATCATCATCATGCATAGGTCCTCAGTACTTTGTTTTACATAAATTCCTGCCTCAATGCGGCATGACATGGATGCTATCAGCCTGTGGCACTGCTGAGGTGTTATGGAAGACCAGGATGCTTCAATAGTGTCCTTCTGCATCGTTCCGTCTCGTGTCTCTCATCTTTCTCTTTGCAGTGCTCCAAAGATTCTCTATGGGGTTCAGGTCAAGCGAGTTTGCTGCCCAATCAAGATCAGTAATCCCGTAGCCAGTGGACCAGGTTTCGGTACTTTTGGCAGTGTGGGCAGGAAAGGTTCACACTGAACTTCAAGCATCTTGGATTGTGTGCCTCTCCATTCTTCCTCCAGACTCTAGGACCTTGGTATCCAAATGAGATGCAACATTTGCTCCCATCAGAAAAGAGAACTATGGACCACTGAGTACTAACTCCAGCCTCAGACCACTCCTTGTCAAGGTTCTCAAAACTTTTGAACTTTTCCCTGACAGTCCTATCCAGACTGCAGTCATGCCCACTTCTTGTGCACCTTTTTCTCTACACGTTTCCCTTCCTCATAACTTTCTATCATCTGCTTTGATAAATCACTTTGGCAACATCCAACTTCTTTTGCAGTTACCTTCTGAGGCTTCCCCTGAAGCCTCAATGATGGTTTTCTGTACAACTGTCAGGTCAGCAGTCTTTCCAATGATGGTGGTTCCTACTGAATCAGATTGAGATACCATTTAACGGCTCAGGAACCATTTGCAGGTTTTTTGGATTAATTAGCTGATTAGAGTCAGTACGTTTACATTCAGCAAGAGAAAGTCGAATTATGACCTTAGTCTGACTGAAATCAGACTTTTGAAATGCATGTATACACCTTAGTACGACTAGAATCGAACCAAACTGCAGTTTCAGAAGATCAACTAAGCTACTCAGATAATACGATTATGAATTGGGAGTTCTCTAAAATCGCCTCCCCTCCCCACCCCCACCCGTACTCGCGCATCCCCTCGGGAAATTACGACACCCGGAAATACAACTCAGCAACAACATAGTAGTAGTATAAGAAGAATACAGCGGCTAAGACAAATTTAAGCAGCAGGTCGGTGCATGTTTGGACTGATGAAAAGACGAAGCAGTTTGATTGTGAATATCCTGCTTTAACTCTATCTGCTTCACTCCTGGCAGCCTCTGTTTACTGCCTGTGTGCAGCTTGAAGCTAATCGCTAAAAGGATAACACGTAGGGGAACATGTCGCCATGTATCATTGAGGAGTCAAACGTACTTCATTTAATAACTTGCTTTACTGAGTTACATGAAAACGGGGACTCGTCTCTCAGCGGGAGGCAAGGCCTTAGTCCGATTACTCCAAAAGCTTGATTCAAATGTGCATGTAAACGTACTAAATGAAAAAAAAAAAGTTGAATTTGGGTTTTTTATAATTATAACAAATAAAGACTTGAAATATCTTTCTGTGCATGTAATAAATCTATACCATATATTTCACCTTTTTAGTTGAATTACTGAAATAAATCTACTTTTGTATGATATTTCACTATAGTAATAGTAGCTTTGGCCTAATGTTGAGCGTCTTTTTCCTACTGGAAGCTATGGAGGGGAAACAGCCAATAGGAGTTTTTAATGAAGTCACTACTTCCTGTATATCACAAAAAAATCCTAACAGTGCCTGTTTTTGGTTGTAATGTGAACATCTTAAAAGGGGTATGAAGATTTCTGCAGAATGCTGCAGGTTCTCCTAGTTAAAGGCTTCAATCTCTTCTTGCTTATAGCAGCCTCTCACTACAGCTGCACGTTATCTCTTAGTTTCATCTTGTATTAATAAACAGCAAAAGGTTCACCAAGTGAGAGATGGAGAAAATGAACAGAGTTTAAGAAATGCAGGGGAGTTGCAGTGCAGCGTTTAAAAGTAGCTGCCCCTGAAATAGTCGTGACAAGTCTTTGCAATGTGATGGCTGTGGTATCGAGTATAATCGCTGCTTTGGTTTCAGTGACAGAGGCTCAAAGAGTAACAGTGGATGGATTTAAAAAGGTAAGTTGAAGGAGACATGTCTGTCTAGTGTGATGAAGAGTTCTCACCTTCTGTAGAGGAAAGCTGAAAAGACTTGGAGCGAACAAGAGGGGAGGTCACCTTCCGTCTTAGGCTCATGTCATCATAGGAGGAGAAGCATCTGATGAGGGAAAACAGGTGTGACATTTATAAAACCATTATTAACCCTGTCATCAAGCTCACTGCAGGTTGTACAACAGGACTGATGGCATTTAACAAAACCTAAAGAAAGAAGTCCAACATGTTCCTGGACTCACGTAAAGATGTGCTTGTTGCATAACTACATATCTAGGAGCTTCAAATGGGACACTTGCAGAAACAAAGTGTTACATTCACTGGAAGAGTGCCAAACAAGGAGGGTGAGGCTGACCTCTTGGGGCTGGGGTAGTGGTTGCTCTTTGGAAGGGGAGCTAAGTTGGTTTTGGGGTTGGGAGACGAGCCACGGCAGCACTGCAGACAGAGCAGGACCCCCAGCAACAGGCACAGAACCAGAGAGAGCACCAGGTAGCTCTGCTGGTCAGATACCTGTACAGGAAATGTTCAGTCAAATGTCAATGTACAGGAAAAAAATAAAGGTTAAAATTTCAAAACGCACAAAGAATTAAACATTTTTGTGGCAGGGACTGCACAAACCTCTACTTTAGGCAACATGGGGCCTTTTCTGGGTGTGTCGTACACATTTAATAGAAATTCCTTTCTGGGAAATATCAGCAGCCTGACAGTTGGCTGTTCTCAAATCATTTCAGAGGAAAGTATTTTACATAAACTTCTATTTAAAATCAACATGGGCACTTTATGAAGCCAAAAATCGTAATATCCAGTAAAAATCTGGAAACTTAGGACATAAATATTCTGTTTGAACACAGTCTACTGGCCCTAGGAGCAAATATCCATTATCATCATGTTGTACTTCATAGCTCAGTGGTTTACGAAACAGCAAATAAGTCAGTACTGCGATCGTTAAGCAGTAATCACTTTAGTGATATTTAGCCTCTATGCATGTGATCTCATCTTGTGCTCAAGCACAATGTTAAATCTGAACCTCACAGCATCACATTTCTTATAACATCATCTGTCCTTATTTCAATAACCTCATGCTGCTATACAAGTTCACTTTAATATTTAATGTTTATCATTTTGAACGTTTAGTTATTGTGTTGATGATGTTTTAGTTATACGCTAAATTCTTTTTACAGAGAGAGCTAACAGGGGAAAACTAGCTAACTTGGGAGTATTCACATTTAACCTGTTTATTAATTTACATTGCAACCTAGATTTTAAAAAAAATAATTAAATGACATTCTACACACAACAAACTTTTCTCATACACAGCAGCTCTTCTTCGAAAAAAAAAAAAAATCAGCTGTGTAGTCTGATATATAGCACCAAGTTACACTAAATAAGTTTGAGTCTTACTATACAGTCAAATGGAAATGGCAGCAAACAACTGTTCTCCAATCTCCCAGATCTCAAAGCGATCTGACAGACGAATAAATAGGCAATCTCTGAAAGCCCCAACTAGCAATTTTTTGGACTTAAAGAATATCCCGCTAACATTTGGAAGTAAGGTGTATGCCCTGCTGGCCTGTTTTGTTTGCAAAAAGGAGCACTATTAGATCATCATAACCTTATTCTATATATATTATTCGAGATTACATTGGGTGTGCAATGTTGTTGTTTATTAATCGTCCTCCTCAGGGTGAAGAACAGAATATTAGGCCTTTGCTTACATGTAATTCTTTGCAAAGGTGCAACATTGGTGCCTAGTTCCTAGATTGAGTGAGTCCGTTTTAAATGAGTGTAAAAAGACCTGCGACCAGCAACAGAGGGTTTGTTACCTCTCGTTGTAGCTGGCTAACTGTAGCTGTAAGATTGAGCATCAGTTTGGTAACATCCTCCAGCTGGCTCTGCAGAAGCTGGATGGAATCAGTCTGCTTCTGATCCTGTATTCATTTAAAGAAAAGAAAAAAAAGTGGGGTTGAGCTGTGAGGTAACCCTACAGTGAAGGCAAGTATTTACTGTCGATGGGTCAGCTGGTGTAAAAGGGTTTTCGGTTAAACTTGACCTGTTCCTGAGCGATGCGGGACGTATTCTGCAGCTTTATGACGGTCTTATTAAAGGCTTTCTGCATCTCTTCCATCTGTTTACGGTACCTGGAGTGGACGGGTGCAAAACTTAATACTGCAGGATTTTTATACTGGTGTTCAATGTTGGATTCTTGAAGGTTTTACCTCTGACTCAGCTCCTCCAGGTATCTGCTGGACAGACTCATGTTCATCTCCAGAGCTTTGATCCTGTTGTTCAGCCTCATGAACACGCTTTCCTTCTGACTGGAGCCATGGATGGCGCCGCCGTTCAGTAACATGCCGTTGCCGTTTAGTGTTCCCCCGGCGTAATCTCCTCCATTCTGCAGCTCTGCGTAGAAATCTGTTGCCGTCCGCTGAACGTTGACATTAGTGTTCAACAGTTCCTCGTCCACAGAGTCTTCGGTCCGAGGGGGCTCTCCCGTCTGGGAGAGATTGCTTCCCTGCTCTCCCTGGATTTGAGGAGCATCAGTGTTCAGTTTTTGTTTGCTCCCACCACCATCTGTGGCCGACTTAAGCAAGTCTGTGTGGCTGTCAGCTGGTGGGGCGGCGGCTGGCAGCTCAGTGGGAGGGGTTAAAAGGTTCTCGGGCCTTGATGCGGTAGGAAGAGAAAGTACAGGTTGTTCTTTGACCGCGGTCCCTGAGATAAAAGAAGAGGCCGTCTCAGGGGACGGCGTCGGTGGGGGAGGACTGACAGAAAGCGTCGGTGTGGAACCTTTGGCCTGCTGCGTTTCTGGGACAGAGGCGGCTTGGAGGGGGGGGGTGAGAACAGTGTCCAGGGCTTCATCCTTTACAGGAGGTAACAGTTTCTCCTCGTGTGTGGGCGTGGGTCGCATCAGGGTGCTGTGAAGGTCCGATGAACTGTGGGGAGCAATGGTGGCGGTCCTACTTGGCTCTAGTTGGATGTTAAGCTCTGGAGTGTATATATCGGATTGTTGAGCATTAACTTGTACATCAGTTTGTACCTCACCTGAGGTCTTCCCCTCCTGATGGACTTTACCCAATAACTCAGGTTCTAGAGCCGTTTCTGTCAAAGGGAGGACTTCTTGAGGAAGTGTCGGGGCGGGGAGGAGTGAAGGTGTGTGTGTGGGGACAAGGGGGCTCACATCAGTCCGAGTGTTAAGCTGCCTCCTCCTGAAGCTGCGCAGTCGCTCCTTTGCCAGCCTGGCGGAGCACCAGCGATGAAGGAGCTCGGGCAAAGTGACCATGCAGGACAGAGATAAGGAGGAGAAGGAGGAGAAAGGACAGTACGCTTGACTCTCCCACTGGTTCCTGTCAGCGTCCCTCCTTGCTTTCTCCTCACGCTTCTCCTCCTCTTCCTCTACCTCCTCCTCCAATAGAGTCACAGTTGACTGTTTTGGCTCTTCATCTTCATCCTCCTCCACTAGCATGACAATCTGTCTGTCATCACTGGATTCAGATAATGAGGAAGAACTGGAGTTGCTGGAGGAATTAGAAACCTCCTCCGTTGCTGGTTGTTCAGACTTTGCAGAGTCTGGACTGAGTGAAACAAATGAACAAAACAAAAATCAGGCCTTTAACATATTTTACAGGTCGACACAGAGCATTGTAAAAGTATTCATGCTTAAAGCTTCAGATTTCGTCAGGTAATTCAGGGTAGTTTATAATAATTTAATCTGAGACCAACAAAGTTGTCATAAAGAGAAGTGAAAGAGGATCCACAGCTTTCAAAAGTATTTCCCAAATAAAATCTGGAACGTGGCATCCATTTTAGTTAAAACTTTCAAAGGCCTGTCATTCCGACTCTCAGTGAAATACAAGCATTTTCTCAGTTAAAAAGTGATACATTGGCAACACAATCAACATCAATATGCAATATATTGACAAATAACGTTACTTTTATCAATGTTATTGTTGTTTATTAATGTTCTTTTACCCATTTTCTTATTTTTTAACTTGATTTATAAAATAGAGAAGCTTTCTCACAGCTATGTCTAGTACGTTATCCAGAGGATTCCAATACTCCACCACTTACATGTTTGTGACTCCGAGTGGGTTCCCCAGCTTTGCGAATTACTGATCGAAACCATTAAATTGCAGCTCTGACTGAACCTTTTGAGCCTTTGTCCGGATGGAAGGTTGAATCTCCGTCACTTTCTCCTCCTTTCGGGTTTTCAAGGCTTTTAGCTCCATTAGTCTACTCTTCAAGTCTAACCAGCTTCTCTTTCCTTTTTAAGAAAATTACCCTCACACATAATGCTGCCACCACTACAACCATCAGGAAGTTGAATTCTGGTTTCATCTGACCAGAGCACCCTCTTCCTCTACATGGTTTGGTGTTAACTTATGGCTTTCTTTCTAAAATGTTCTCCTTGACCTATCTGCTGTGTTCCTTGGTGTTTACGATGCTGATTCCTCTCTAATCTTTTCCAACAAATCCCTGAGGCCTTTACAGAACATCTGGGTAAGGTACTGGATTTTATTGGACTAAAGGAGGATGAATACAAATGCACACGTGTTACATTTTTTGTTGTTAACAAATACAAATAATGCCATCTTCTAATCACTGACACATTAAAGTTTAATTAAATTGCTATAATGTGTCAAAAGAGTGTTAAAGTATAAGTGATATGAATACGTTTTATAGAGACTGTAATTTCATTTTATTGTGGGTTGATCTTACTCTGCAGAATCACGAAACGCTTCAGGCGAGTCAACTTTCTCTTCTGCACTCTCCTTCTTTTCACTCCCCTCCTCTGTTGCATTACCTGTGATTTTCACGAGAAGACAGCAAGAAAATAAACAAGAAGACATACACACAGCACAATCAGTGAGTGAAAAAAAAAAATCTCCGCAGTTGGGCAAAAGCCCTCCCTCCATTCCTCGACAACTACAGGAGGTTGACATATTGTACAGTATGCCAGGAGCCCCTGTTCCTTGTAAAGTTAAACCAGTTTAGGCCAGTTTGAACCGAGCTCTGTTGCAATCTGCCTCCAACTTTGTGGGTGTAAACTGGAATCAGGTTCTTAGCAATGAGGAGCCAGGAGTAACAAACTGTTTTTCAAGAAAAGGCAAAGATAAATCTTCTCAATTTTTATTGCTTTTACAAACTATTTTTCTGAATCTATTTTCATATTAAATGCAAGCTTGTTACTCCCCCCTGCCCAGTGTAAAAAAGATGAGTCATTTTCAGAAAGCTCTCCATGTGGTAATCAGAACTACTCGAGGGTTTGGCGTCAGCCCCCCTGCTGTTCCAGCATAGCTGAGGTTTCTGCCAAGAAGGTGAAAACAGACAGCCAAAGTCCTGCTGAAACGCTGCTGAGGACCTCCAGTCAGAAGCAGAGTAAACATCTGGTTCCCTAAGCACACACACTACGACTACACATACGCTCACACTGGGGGGGAAATAAAGTGACCCAGTTTTAAAAGGAGGTAGAATAAACAACATGCGGAAAGACGCACCAAGCAGCGGTTACAGAAAGAGAAGGAAAAGCAGGAAATGGCACACAAAAACAAGAGCAGATTGTATTATAGAGGAGCCGTGTTAGTTTGTGTGTCTGAAAGCTTAAGAATCTTTGAGGTTCATTTTAACCAGATTGAGCCTTTTGAAAAAATATTAATACTATTAAATGTAAGTGACTGCTTTCTACGTCCTCCCCTTGTAGATCATTTTCAAGCTGCTGCATCTTAATGAAGGTTTGGGATAGGGATGCACGATACTATTCTTTGTACTGTATCAGTTAAAGGTAACAGATACTTTAAATGTGAAAACAGCAATAATTTCACAGGAAATGTTAATTTTTCACTTGAAATGTTACTTTTACAAAATATCCAGAGGTCGTCTACTCATAATATAGTCTATAATGAGGAATACTTTAGTATTTTTTAGGTATTTTCCACCATTTTCAAAGTGCTTTTATTTTTTACATTTCTAGATAAAATGCTGATTCAACTATTACACTATCACGTTTGGATTTATGTTTATAATTGCTTGAAAATCAGTCAGACACTTTGTTTAAAATATTGGCTTTTATTATACAGTATATGAATAAACATTCGTAATTTCTATTACCGTAAAGCTTCAAAAGCGTGCCCCATTAAAATCGAGGGAGGGCTGATTTTACCTCAGTTTTATGCCTCTGCACTGAACTTCATTTCACACACTGCCACCTATTGGTAACCCAGTGTAAATGATACAGCTGAGAGTAACAAGCACTTCGGGGAAATATTGAGAATATAAGTGTCTATGTCTCAACGATTTCAACATATTCAGCACAGCAATAAACAGCAGATAGATGATTAAGGAATTAAAATAAATTATACTATATTATAAATAAAAAAAGTTACGTTGCGGGAAATATTATCTGGTAAGATATAGGTTTGATTAGTAGGCTAGCCTATCTTTTTATTTCCTAAAGCCAAATAAAAAGGACAAAAATGACAACCTGACAGTAGGGACGGGAAGTTGGTATTTACGTCAACCAAGGATGCTAACAATGACTGGATTGTAAAAAGTAGGCTACTAAGAATTAATTTATGTAATTAGGTTTACACATAATCTCTGTTTCTGTAATCAGTAAAATTGTTGTGTAATTGGATGTTTCTCAGAAAATGAGGGACTGGTCAAATGTAGGCTAGATATGATATATGCTATTAATATTTTGTTTTAGTTTTTTTCCTAATCCAAACAAATCTTGTCCACCTTAAGGACATATCTAAAAAAAAAAGCTTGTTATTTCAAATGATTAAAACAGATCAATTCTGAAAATGTATAAACTAGTGACCCCGGTGACTGTCAGAAAGTGTTATATATGTATCTACACAATATTGGTTTATAAGGTTTTCACCACTCTTATTTTGGTGATTCAGTTGGTGATGTCATTTCCTCATAAGCACGTTTTCCTCAGGAGTTCAAACTGTTTGTTGGAAATGGTGGTCACCCTGTGTGCATTCCTGATAAGCATCTTCTCTTCTTGTATAAAAAGGCTCTCTGTGCTCATACTCTCTGACCGGAGTCCCTGTTTTAATTTATCTAATTCACCATCATTTGTTATAACAAGCAGAGAAGAAAATTAAACCAGTCTTCCAATTTATTGCATTTTTGTGTGTGGTAGAAGTAACAGTATTGGTATTTGGCATCGGGATGTACTCGGATCCTAATATCGGTATGGTTATCGGCTTGAAAAAGGTGGTATCGTTGCGTCCCTAGTGCCTTTTCCTCACGGCGCACAGTTCATGTAATTGGGTAACGTTTTGTTTCCGGTGTCGGCAGATCGTGGACCTCAGATATCCTTATCGGAAAATAAAAAAGTGGATCGGTGCATCCCTAGTTTGGGACACTAGTTTGATCTCACCGTAGTGTTCGCTATCATTTGAAAAGTCAGCAGCCACAAAAAAAGTGTTTGAGCTCTAAACATCAGCCTTAAATCATGTACATTTTATGTAAACTTGCCGTTTGTAATTGTAGATGCTTTAGGTGGAAAATGTGGAGCGACACTTTTTGATTTTTTTTATGTTAAATATCAATATATGAAGCTCTAAAAAAATCTATCCTGTTTTTTAGATTTTATTTACACGTTTGCATCTACTTTGCCAATTGGAAACAGAAGACAAAATTAAAACTCTAAAGTAAGGTTAATTATAAATTCATTAATAAATTACATATCATTAATCAACCAGTCTTTACTAACTTTTGGCTTCATCTGCTATTGAAGTACTTTCTTCTGATTAATAGACTAAGCCTTCAACATGACAAGCCTTCAACCAACAATGCAATCTGTCCATGTTAATCACTCAAACTGTCTTTGAGCCTTCACCAGCAGTGGCATGTATGGACAGGAAATAACAACAATTGCAGCTCTAAAAACCTCGTGACAGCAAAAACCTCAATGGGAGACTCTTATTAGACAATAAAGTTGGATCTTTTTTAAAGTCACTAACCTGAAAAGATCTGACTAGTTTATATGGATAAACCTGTTTAACTTCATAACTACTACAGTGGAGGAGTGGCTCCTTAACAAAAGGATCGACTTCAGAGGCCCAGTTTGAGAAGAGAGGCCGACTCAGTACAGGTGACAGCGTCAACTAAAAGTTAAACCTTTCGTTGTATAACAAGCTGACATGAATTGTTTGAAAATTTTCAAATGTTTCAACAAGAATAATTTAAACAAGAGTGATTGAGTAGAGATTACTGGCAGAAATACATTTCCCATTTTTCTCTTTACTTTGAATCTGACAATCCAGGTTTTGGCTCCTTGGGGCTTTTTGTCGAGAGATTATGAAGTGTACCAACCCATTTATGTAAGAAAATGAACTTGAATTCAACAGAAAAATAAGGATTTGCAAGATTATTCAGATTGATGCATTAAAACATTTACTTAAACGTTCAGATTCTTACCAATCGCAACAAAGTAGTACATGTTTTTGAGGATGTCCTTACATACATTATAAAAACAGATAAAACCAGAGATGGCACTAACTATAGATGTGTTGATTAAAAATTCAATACGGTTTTAATTTAATGGTTCCCCAGACTGTGAGGCCGGACTCTGCTGTGGATTGTGAAACATTAACACCAACAGCATCTTTATGCAGGAAATCAAGAACACAATCAATACTGAAAGCAGATTTTTGGAATAAAGGCTTAAAAGTGATACAAGCTGTTACATATAGGCCTGTCGCGATAATCAATAAATCAATCAATTGACCAATAATTAAAAATGCGCTCGGTAACTTTAGCAGGCTCGATAATTTTTCATTGACTGAAGTCGCAGGATAATGAGTTAACGTCGCTGCATCAGTCTCGACTGGCTCCTCTCGGTTTAGCGTAAAGAGTGAACCCTCCTGCCAGCCGCTGTGTCTCTGTGTTTGTGGAGGCGGCGCACACGCTGCCAGCGTGATCATACCTGGCGCTGGAGCAGCGGAGAGCCCCGTGAGGAGGAGAGTAGAGGATAACTATAGAGTTGGTTTCTAAGCCGGACGCAACAGCCGACGTGTGGGAACATTTTGGATTTAAACCAAATGAACGAGGTGAACCACAAAACATTAATGAGCCGACATGTCGCATTTGTTTTTAAACGGTTTATGTTAAACACGGCAACACGACGAATCTGCACGCTCACCTCAAACACAACCTCCCCGCTCCAGTTTTCCCAACTGGGTAAAAAAACATCTACCAAAGAGGCAGAGGGACCCTCAACTTCTTCCCGTCAGTCCATCATCACGGTGGCATTTATGAAACAAACAAAATGAGACAGTGCCAAATGGTGCACACTCACAGACGCCGTGGTTCGCTACATAGCCAGATGCAACCGTTTAACACAGTGGAAAAGACGGCTTTTCGACAAATGTTACAAACAGGATTGGAAGTGTTAAATGTCTGAACCTAATGTTTAACATATATTGAAGTGCAATTTTGTTTACAGAAATGTTATGTTATTGTTTCAATTGTTTTTATTTAAGTGCTTTTTTTTGTTCATATGTTTTTCTTGGTCATTATATTTATTTATTTTGGATATTTACAATGTCTTTTCAAAATACAATTCCAGTTTCAATTCTTAAAAAAAAAGTTAATTTATCTTTAATCTTTTGTACTTGCATTTTTATACCATTATTATTAGATTAGCTTAAAATGTATGTAAAAACGGCAATATTATCGTTTATCGCAATAATTACTGGGGCAATTTATCGTCCAGCTAAATTTGTTATCGTGACAGGCCTAGTTACATATGAATAAAAGTGGCTTTATGCTTGGTGAAAATGCTAATTTTGTTACATCTCAATAGGTTGGTCAGCAATTATTTACTTGTAACTGACAGTTTTGGAGTCTCAAGTTTATTTCACAAATAATTTTTTTAAGTTTTATTAAAAGGTTTAAAAATTAGTACTTTAGTGCGCAGCGGATAAAAGAACCTTGGATTTTTAAACATTTGGAGTCAAAAAAATTTATTTCAAAAACAAATTTTTTCAACCAGATGACTTTCGCTGCACCAATAAAACAGTACTTTATTGTTATTGGTTCAGTTTAAACTTGGGAAAAGTAAATACAACAGAAAAACAGTACTCTCAGTTGCAGTAAAGGCAAAATGGCTGCCACGGTAGATAGATCAGGGTTAGCCTACTATTAAGGACTTGAAGGTAAAATGAGAGTAAAGCTGAAAAATTTCAGAGTTAACAGGGAGTACCTCCTATTTCTGCTCCACCTTCCATTTCCGGCTTGCCACCAAGCACGTTAGCAGCAATGTTGTTCACCATGTTAAGGATCGCATCTGAAGAAAAAAACAAAACAGATACACACTTTATCTGTGGAGTACTATCAACCAGCAGCCTGAAACCAAATTCACATTGAATACACCACAGAATCACCAATAATTTGATTTCCTTTTCATACACAATGTGATGCTGAAACCGTTTCATAATCACGTCTACAAAATGCAAACCTGCCAACCTGTGTGTTTTACGTTGCAAGTACGCAATTTGACATCTACAAACTCTGGTACGACGCTGGTACAACTTGCCCCTCTAAACTACGGAAAAAAAGCTGTGAAAGTGGAAAATGTCTGTATTTTCTTTATTTTAAGCATTTTAATGAAAAATGTAAGTTTTATACACAGAGTATTGCGTTCAAAAAAGCATTAGCATTTTATTTGAACTGAAATTTGCATCAATACAACCCCACGCACCCCAGCTGGAAAACATTTTTTGGGGAAAACACTGCTTCACCATAAAGCTGATTTTTTTTTCCCTCTCTCATCTTTCAAAATTTTTTTAGTTCTCTCCAAAATGTTCCAACAAAGAAAAACGGCAATTGACCTACTGAAGTCTTTATTCGTTTTATGGTCACAGAGTGTTTGGGAGGGACCTTCCAGTTTCACATTTTCTAATTAAGGATGGAGAAAAACAAAAGAGCAGTGCGCTGTTTAAAAACGGAGGGAGACAAAAAGCGCACAACACAATTTTTAATGCCACCAAAATACCCCAGCATACAGCTATATCTGATAGCAAGTAGGTTAATTTTTTTTTTTTTATTCAGCTCTGGTACTGGAGAAATAAATTTATACCTGACTGAGCTCAAAGTTATGACTGCTTGCCCACACTATGAAGCTAAAGCTGCTCTTATAAGTTTGGGCTTTTCATTTAGAGGGAACAGAAATGGCAGCAAAAACATATATTCATACCACACAAAAAGCTATTATATCTTTTATGCTGCAGCAAAAGGGAAGCACCTATGGAGTTTAAATCTTTAAAGTGTCTAACCCAGTAATGGACTGGTATGATTATGACATAAAATTTCATAAAAATAAAAAAGGAAAAAGCATCCTTTTTAAAAAATAGGAATATTTGTACACATTTTAAAGAACATTCCGAACAGTGGTGAAAGGAACACCAGGCCTGCAAACATTTTTAGTCGTTATTGTATTTGTGGTCATTTGTTTTTTATCTGTATATATTTGAAACCCTATACATTAAAGTGATCAAGGTATCAGCATGAGAGTGTGCATTTATGTCTTTATGTATACATACTGGTTGCTGAACCAAGCAGGTTTTTAGAGGCCTTTTCTTCTGACGGCTGGTAACCAGGTGGATAGTCTGAGGACAAGAAGGCACAAAAAAAATGTGTCACAAAAACATCCCATATCAAGGCTGAATAATCTTATCAGAAAATGAAGGGAACAAACAGAAGGAGAAAACATGCCCTTGAAATGTGAGATGATTTCATAATCAACAGGTATCAACCAACTAAATTTTGATTCCTTCCTCGTTCCTTGTGTGGTCCAACTATTTAAAGCATGCAAGCAATGACGATAGCTAATAGTGTTTGTCTTAGCGGAGTACATTTCTCTTTACTTCCCTTCACCGCCTTACCATAGTCTTCATCCAAATACTCCAGCCTTTCTGAGGGATACTGGGAATCTGCGATCTCCTCGTACTCCTCCACCATGCTGGTACCAAACACCCTACACAACAACAACGTGTTATAGAAACAACCAACCGCCTACATTCACAAACATCTTCGTCACAGCTGTCCGCTTCCACCTTTACACTAAACAACAAAAGCTTTTCTTGAATTTTACAGGCACTTAACATGACAGATGATTAGACATTCCTTCATAATTGTGATGTAAATGGAACCAATCCATTATGGTTTTTGCTTAAAAAACAAAAAAAACTCAAGTTCTATACATGAGTCGATCCGCGTTTTACATCTGGAGCCCCAGGTTATTGCCATGTTTCCTGTTAAACAGCTCCAGCTCAGTCAGATCAGATGCACAGTGAATCTTTTTCAACTCTTGGATGTAGTGTTGTCCCTGCTGGAAGGTGGGACAACACTACATCCAGATGTTTAGGTCTCAAGTCTTCCAGCCTTCATCAGGTTTTGTTCCAGTACTGCCCTGTATTTGGCTCTTTCCATTTTCCCATCAACTCCAATCAGTTTTTCCTCTCTGCTGAGGGAATTGCAACCCCACAGCATGGTGCTGCCACCACCGGGCTTCTAGGTGAGGACAGGGTGTTCTGGATGATGTACAACAGGGACCCCCAAATCCAGGCCTTGAGGGCCAGTATCCTGCAGGTTTTAGTTCTTTCCCTGGTTCAACACACCAGAATCAAATCGTTTGTAGGCCTCTGCAGAACTTTGCCACGCTGATGATGAAGTTGGACAATTTGAATCAGCTGTGTTGGAGCAGAGACGCATCTAAAACTGGTTAGGCACCGGCCTGGACTTGGGGACCCCTGATGTTCAGTGTTAGTTGTAGAGCGCCACCCACCCCTCCATGCCTGTATGTATAAGAGTCACTCTCTCAAAGACAGCATTGTAATTTTGTCTATATCTTCCCTGAGAGATTAATTGCCCAGGCAGGAAAAACATTACATGTCTCTAAACTATTTCTTAAAAATGAAAACAGCAAAACAAACTAGTGTTAATTTTTGTTATTCTTCTGTTCATGGTTTGACGTGTCAGTTCTATTTTACTTATTAATCTATTGTGTTTGGGACAAGCCTCTGACAAAGTGTTATTGTTCCCATCTGCATTGAAAGCCAAAGCTGTCAGAAAAATATGGGCTGCATACGAACATCCACAGAGAGTCTTAAAGGAGCCTAGCGACTGACTCGAGTGCAGACTGGGAATCAGTATGCAAACGTTTGGAGGATGGTAATGTCTTTGAAAGGATACGCTGTTTTAGACGGGCCTTTTTCAGGTGTCCGTAGAACATTTTACAAGCTGCTTCCAAATTCTCCACAACTTTATCTCTGAACTGTCTCTTCTATTACTTGGTCTTCTTGATGCCGTTTTGTTCACTAATGTTCTTCCCCAAATCTCTGAGGCCTTCACAGAACAAATGGATTCATATTGAGATTGAACTCCGTTTACTGGTTATGTGAAACAGCCAAAGTATTGGTAGCACTGTTCTATTTAGGGTTAAAAGAGTAAAAAGAGCTGAATAAAAATGCATGGCGAACCTTCCAGATGTATATTAAAATACAATAAAGTTTACGGTCGTAACCTGACGGGCGTGTACTTTTTGCAAGACACTGTACAAAAAAGCTTAATGGTCCAGTTCTTTCTGGAGGGCTACAGCAACTCCAGAAACTCGCTTTGTGGAGATCATTACTTAACAAAACACGATAAAAGATCAGCTTTCCTTACTAGACGCTGAACGTTTCTGTGTGTAAATACTGCAGGTTTCATAGCCAGGGACATAAAACGACAGCATAGCTTAACTTTGTCACAGAAACCAGAGAAGTGAATGCCACTAGAAGGCTACGGGTTTGTATACATTTGTATCATTGTACAAGAGAAGGATTAAAAACAAAACCTCTTGAAAGTACAATGAGAGTTTGAAGGACATGATTTTTACAAGACAGATTTAGGTCGTTAAACTGGTTCCTAAACATCTCCTCCACCCATGTATTACAGGAAGTATTTTTTTCTTTATTTGGCAAATATTGCCAATTTAAAAAGCGGCAGTTTGAAATCTGAAGTATGACAGCCTGAGGGATAAACATGGTAATGAACTTAAAATGTTTCACAGTAAACTGCTGGAAGCTCTAAATCCACTTCTTAAACACGCACTGTTAGAAAGAACAAAAGTGAAAATGTTGACTGTTGTGCCAGAGAAAGGGGAATCCTTGTTCGAACATGATTTAAGCACAAAGAAAAGCTTATGCATTTATTTACTGAAGAGTTTAGATTCATCAATTTAAGATCATACCTGATGAGACTGAGGGGGCAGAAGTGTTCGGCTCCAAAGTGAGAGAGGAGCTCGACCTGCAGGGAAAAGGAGCAAAGCGTTAAACTATAAACAAATTTTAATAAAAACTTTAAAAAAACAAAAAACTTTACATGCCCACTCCATAAACCAATATCCACCAAATGAGAAGTACAGGGTTCTGTTAACACAAAGCTGTGTGCATTTCTTAACCCTTTAATATTTTCGACATGCAAAAAAGGAGAAAGCCTAGTCAAAGGTAATCCATTAAAGTAAATCCTCCTTTGAGGGAGAATGTTTTTAGAAAATCTGAGGCTCTGACAGTAGGAGAAGAGTGCTAACCTTTATGTATTTGATGAACATCTGATGTGAGCGGAAAAGCAGGAGAGGGACAGAGTAAGAGAGAAAGAAAACAAAAATAAGGCAGTCAGTAAAGAACGTATCAAGCTACAAGCAAGTCAAGAATCTGCAAACATTTCAGCTTTCTGATAAAAACAAACATGCGGCTGAATGTGTACAGTTACACTTCACAGGCAAAACACTGCAGAGGCATAAGTCAGGAGAAGGGAGAAATGGTGCACAAATGATGGGAAAGGTGCAGAGACGACTCCAAATAAACGACTATCGGTTTATGTAATAGAAACTACTACGAAGCTGAACAGAAAGCAAACTAAAAGACACATAGAGAACATCTATACAAAACACAAAAAACTACCACTAAAAAAGCATAAAAAAATAGAAAACGCCAGAATTAAGAATACTGAGCTGAGAACAGTGAGATGTGATGTGAGAGACACAGTCATTACATCCACACACATTCAGATGAACACACATGTCGAATGTTGGCATTTAAACACTCAAACATTCGTTATACAGTCAGGCAACAAACAATAAATATTTTAAACTAAAGTATTTATAACACAACCTGAACAAATAATTAGGTAAAACTTTACTATTAGTACACCCATGTCATTATTCTTTAAAAAAAATATAAAAATAAACCAAAATGTGACATGTACTTTTTTCTTAAGACATCCGAGTAAATGAAATAAAAACACAATAAAGAAAAAAATTACATTAAAATATTAAAAAGATTACCAATTAAAGTACATCTGTATCGTTATCATTGATAGCAATAGTAAACTCGCAATAGTTCAATATATACATGTGGTAAGCAATGACTAAACTCAACTTTAGGAAGTTAAATCTTAAAATTACTGAAAAAAACTTTGGCAGTTTTTAATAACCTTTATAAATAACCTTTGATTTGACTAAACTAAAGGCCAAAACACTGTTTCCTAAAGCAAAATGTCGTATGACAGTGACAGTCTAGTTCATAACATTTAACAGAGGACAAATAAATTCAGTGTTCATTTATATAGAAACCTACACATTCACAGTACCTTCACATATTTAGCATAAAGCTGTTCATCCAGAGGGAAACTCTGGACTATCCGCTCATCACGCGCATGGAAAGTACCCAGCTTCACCCACTTATTGGTGGGATATCTGCATAAAGTAGAGGAAAACCTTGAGTTTGTGAGGTCTGTGTATCAAGTATCCAGCATGTTCTCACAAGGTCGATGTTAATTACGTTGCATTTATTATGTGTGAAGGTCTGCTTTTCCACCCCAAAGGGTGGAATTTATTTATGGCTGGTGAGGACTGATTAATCTAGAGATAAATCCTGAGGGATAACCTCCTGCACAAACAACAGCAGCTCTAACTTAGAGACAGTAGTTGGAGCGAAACACAGAGTAATCCTGGAACAAAAAACAAACAAAAAAAACTTTCTAGATGCGGCAAAAGAGTTCAAACCTACAAAAAATCCCTCTAAAAAACATTTTGGCACAACTTAAAAACTGATGTTAATAATGTTCTTCCTAGCTGGAGTTATTTTGCAAAGAGGAATGGGAGGAAAAAATGTGTCTCTAGCTGTGCAAAGCTAGTAGCGACAACCAAAAAGATACGCAGCTGTATTCAGAGCAGTTGTTCTACCAACCTTTGAATCAGGTTGGAAAATACAAAAGCATGTCACACATATCAATTATTTGAAAAAAAGTGAAAACCTTTTTTTTTTACTTGACTTTTTAGGTATGCATTGGTTTATCACATACAATCCCAATAAATTCAAGTATGAGGTATGGTTAAGATGTGCAAACGAAATGGCAGCTATCCAAGTCGTGCTCAGAAATGTATAAAATGATGGCTGCCTAACATTAAATAACTAAGTGTGCCCAAAACACTTGATTTATGAGCTTATATGATACGGGGCTGACATGCAGGAAACTATGAACGTACCGGTCACTGATGGAAACCAAAAAGTCTCTAGGTGTTGAGGAGAAAAGCTCAAAGTTGGCTATATCCAGCTGTTTGACTTGTATCGGCTCACAGAGCTCTATTACGAACCTGAGGAGAAGGAATTGCTTATAAAAAAGAAAGCTTTTTGAACAGCAAAGCTCAGCTAACACCGAGAAGCAGAAACTTACCAGATTTTGGTGCTGCATGGATTTAGCATATAAAGGTCCATATTTTCCATAAGGATAGCTGAAGTACTCTAAAAAAAGGATGCAAATGTCATGATTAACCCGTCACTGTCATTACTAGCGTTATGATTATACATCAAATGCACAAAAATGATATTGGAAACAATTCTAAAGCATTTTAGTTTCTCTTAAAGAGTATGACATTTGAATCCATGTGAGAGCATATGCATGTTTCACCTTGGCCTCATTGTTAGCAGAGAGGATCTTGGCACCGCACTCCACAGAGGCGTAGTTATTCTTGAAGTTCTTCTGGACCTTCTTCGCAGAGTGTGAGCTACTGCTTGTTGAGGTATGGAGAGTCTGACCTGGAAAGAAAAATCCAACGGTATTAAGCAGATTACAGAACAGGGAGAAGAAGGACAAAATAAAAAAAATCAGGAAAACAGTAGAAACGTTAAGAAATACTCAAAAGCAAGATACACCTCTGAGTTTAATATTAGACGTATCAAATCCAAAAAAAGATGAGACGTCAGTCATGTAATCTTAGATACAAAAATAATTTTTACAGAACCTAAATGTCTCAGAAATACATATTTCAAGCTGTCTAAAAATAACAAAACGTTTTCTCAATATCCCTCAATGTCAAATTTGGAAGATACATATTTGTGCAGCTAGAAGCTGTAAAACCTTCAGACTAAGCCTTGCATATTTCATCATTTCATCATCACGTTGTAATCTAAATATCTGGAATCTGGAATGGATTGCCTGCAGGTGAAATCTCTCAGAAACTCAATGGAATATTCTGCAGTATTTTAGATACATTTTTAACCAATTTAAACATAAACTGAACTTACTGCAACTAGGAGAGTATGTAATTGATTTGGAATCTGTATGACTGATTTATCAACTTTTCTTATTGTAAAGTGTCTTGAGATGGCATATGCTGTTAAGTGGAAATATAAAAATAGACTTAACTGAACCAATTGGAAACATTTGCCTCATCTGGAAACTAAAATCTGACAGCTAAAATCCCACATCTTACAAGAATCCGTAATTCCCCTCCAAAACCTTCCTCCACTCGTCTCCTGTAATCTTTTGACAGACTATTGGCCGGTGGTAATCATGACTCCGTCTCAAGATTTTTAGTGACTTGTACTTCTGCCAGCAGGTTTAAATTCTTCTTCCTTTCACATTTAAAGTGTTTATCCAGTTACACTGTGAATACATCTGAGTTTATTTAATCATTTTAAGTCACATTTCACAGGATCTTCAACCTTTTTTTCATGTCTGGTTTGTATGCACTTACTTTTTTCCTTCTCCACCTCCATAACTTGTTTCTTCCACTCATCAAAGGTAGGGATGTCATCTTTACTCGGCACAGAGGGATCAGCTTCTCTGGCAATATTAGCATCTCCCAACTGAAAAAGAAACATACCAACCATGCAGAAATCCATTAAGTATAGAGCAGTGACTATGAATAATAAAGTTATTTAAGAGCATTAAACAGTATACGAGTTCTAGGTCATCTCTGCTGGATTTCAAGCTTAGTATCTCACACACAATTGTGAACCTTCCATTTTTAGCTCATGGTGGTCAGCTAGCCCGAGGTAAATGAGGCAAAGAGATGCAGTGGGGTGGGAATAATATTGTAGACCTAGTATGCAAGTGACTTTCTAGATCTCACAAGTAAGTCTGTCGTATAAATCCACTGGTCTCTTATGTAAGCACCCAGACAAGAATCATTGCCAGCAACAGTAAGATTAGCGGTTATATCTTTGCTCCAAATCAGTAAAACAACACTGACATACCTGATTAGTTCGATCACAACATATGAAATTTGTTTTAAATAAAACTTTTACAGTTTGTTTTCCCCCCTCTATCTGCAACCCCCCCCAAAAAAAAGCTAGACAGATCTAAAACACATTGCCGTTCCCTGGAACGGATGTGCACCATAAATATTCAAAACACTTATTCAAATCAAGCCTGCAGTTTTGAGCTGTGCAACAAAAACACATCTGAGCCACTAAACACAGGCTTCAGATAGTGCAGGTTTTTTTAAGAAGCAATCTGAAAGCGGTCAAAGGGATCTTTCAGTTGGAGTTTGTTTCTCATATTGAGTCACGAGTGGAAGTTCACATTTACCCCTAAAACTGAGCAAAGAGGTGGATATAAACTGGTTATTGTGAATAGTAGATGACCTGCATTTGTATTGCGTTTTTTTTTAGTCAGAGGACCACAGAGCGATGTACACTACATTCATTCATTTATGCACACATTTACATATGAATGATGACACGCTACTACATTGTAGCCACAGCTGCCCTGGGGCACACTGACAGAAGCGAGGCTGCTCGACAGTGGCGCCACCAGGTCCTCTGACCACCACCAGTAGGCAAGACGGGTTAAAGGGATATTCCACCCAAGTAAAAATGTGTCTGTTGCCATATTCCCCAGAGTTAAATAAATGAGCAAACAGCATTTTGTAACCAGTCCAGTAATTCTCATGAACTGGCAGCAGTCAGTTTGCTTTAGCTTAGCATAAACCAATGTAAGTAAATGGGAACTACTAGCGTGCTAGAATATCCCTTTAAGTGTCTTGCCCAAGGATACAACGACCGAGACAGACTGAGCGAAGGCTCAAACTGGTAACCCAAAGGTTACGGGACGAACAATTATAGGTGAGTATAAGCCTGAAACGATTATTAGTAATGTACACGAACAGTGTCTTAACAAAGTGGTTTGTTACCATCCTGTCTAAACAAATGTTATCTGGTGATCCGTTATAGCTTCCAAATATGATTTTCTATCCTGTGTTTACTTTGAATTCCTTGTAAGTTAACATTAAAAGTTTATCAATACTGATTAGTTTTACTAGGAAAAGTGGCAATGTCACACGGTGCATGAGAGTTAAATTGCTCTTTATCATTTAGAAACAATGTGATGGAATGAGTTGACATTTTAGAGAGTTTTTAATAATCTTAAATGAGCAATTATCACTACAAATAAAAGGAATACTTATGCAGACATCCTTGTGTGTATGCCTTGGATAACATATGTTATCTTACCTCTTAGGTTTAATAATTTTGGACATTTCCAAATTGAGAATGTCCAAAAATATGCAGAGGTTGCACTGTCCAAGCTTTATGTTACCAGCTGAAACGGTCACTCTCTACCGCACACCAACTTTATTTCTAAACATTTTATATAATATTAAGATAAAGATAATAAGTATGCTCTCAGCATTCTCAACATAACCATTTCTTCCAGGACCTATTCATGCTTAGGCATGATACATTCTCTCACTGAATTTCCATACTTTCAGCCAAGTTGAGCTACATTAAAACAAAGCTTATGAGATTTGCACTTGGAAACTGTTAAGCTGCTGACCTGCTGCTTTTGTTGGAGGTGGGAAGTATTTCCCTCCTGCTCCAAACTGGACAGCACGTCTTCCAGCTGCAACTGCTCTCTCTGGGCTCCTGGTTCTGCTGGTTCTGGCTGTGCTAAATCTGGACTGGACTCCGCTTCGAGATGGGAGCTTTGGCTCTGGCTTGACAGCTGGTCATCTGTGCCAGCCTCTTCCACACTGCATCACAAATATGGGTCCAAGGGAGGAGGAAAAAAATGGATAGGGGAGGAACACAGATAAACTAGTTAGCACTGAGGTCAATTGGGACCAATAATTGCTTTAAGAAATAGTCTTGGGTTTGCGCAAAATAAGAAGAGAAGGTAAAACATAAAAAAAGCATAAATGGAGTATGAGGCCAGCGACTGATGGTTACGCACAGCAGAGAGGCGTAGCTTCTACCTTGATTACCTGTCTCTTTGCTTTGATTGGCTGCCAGTGGATAGAAACTCACCTGAGGAGAGGGCGGCCAAAAGGGGAGTTTTCACAGGTTGCCAGTTCGGGGGGAATGACCCTGCACTGTGAATCAGACTGCTCAGCAAAGACAAAGCTGTCTACTGGGAGTTCATCGCCTGCACTGGCAACCCACACTGCACTGAGGGAAAGAAAGGACATGGCGTTTACCACACCTCCTAACAATTGGAAGGGCAGAGGGTAGAGACAGAAAAGGAGGGGGGTTTGGGGGGGTGGTAGGAAGCAAGAACGAAAGAGAGAAAGCAGATGGACTGACAGTAGGGATAGAGGTTGGCTGCTGGTAGGGCCGTTGGAGCACTTGTTACAAAGTTCTAAAATGTCCCGACACAAAAAAAAAATTGCTAGGAGGAGGAGGATCTTCGAGTTCAGCTTTATTGTCCACAGAGTGGATTCTCCAAATTGTTCGTGAATTTTTGTGAAAGTCCATTTAGCACTGACAGTTTTTAAAAAGTGCCAACAGTCTCGTATAGCTTCTGGTCAGCATTTCCTTGAAAGGTTTTGTCCAAGACAAACAGCTCTTTTTAAGCTCAGCTTTTTCCAGTTGACATAAAAAAACTAATTAAAAATAAAATAAAAATCTGAAGGAAACAAAGGTTATCCAACAAAATAAAAATCATAACATCTGATGTGACATTTGCAGCAGACAAACAGGTGACTGATAAAGAGGATCTGAACTTACCGTGTGTCAGCAGAGCCAGAACTCTCTGAGGTAGGTTCGCTTTCAGCTTCATCTGAAGGTGTCGATGGGTCTGAGTCCAGACGTGGCTGTGCAGTCTTATCCTCACTAGAGGACTCAGCGTCTGTCGACACATGGACCAGTTCTGGCAATGGTTCTGGAGTGGGGAGCTCTGGGCCTTCTTCGTCCCGGTCCTGGTCCCGTGTGTCAGTCTGCGAGTCAAAGTGAACCTTGGGTTCTGTTGTAAGTTCCGGCTCATCAAGAACAGCTATAGTCCCCAACTCTTGGCTCTGCTTGGTCTCCTTCGCCTCGGTTTCTAAATGATTCACAGTCTGCAAAGAGACAACCCCAAACTGCGTCAGTAATATTCTGATGTAGCACAAATCATCTGAGAGTCTTTAGCTACGAAATCGACTCCCATCGAGTTGTCTTTTTTTTTTTCCTTCTTCAAGGTCTGTGCATTCGCGTGTTAAAAGGTTTCTTGCAGGAAATGACACAAACATCTCCCATAAGATAAAACCATATAAAGAGTATTTTATTACTTTTATCTAAAAAAAAAAAAAAAAACAGTTGTATTACATCTACTCAGAAAACCCCCCATCTCAGAATCACTTACTATCTAAATTAGCCAAAAGGCTTAATAATTTTGTGCTCTACTGTGATGCATCAAACTTTTACTGGGAGCAGCGTTTCTTCTTACCTGTTCGTGCTGTGCGCTTGCAAGCTTTTCTAGTGCTGCCCTCTCTGTCTCTAATCCCATTTCGTACGAGGTGTATGTCGACCGTTCTTCCAACACCTACGGCAAAACGACAAAATAGTTAACAGAAATCAAACAATGGCAGTTGCAGTAGAAAGGGCATACAATTAGAAAAATATCATTTTGCGAGGTAATATCAATTTCAAGTTAAAGAAATGAAGGCATTTGCATTTGTGGATGTCAAAGGGGCTTTTGTGGATGGAAAAAGCCCACGTTCTGGGGCTGATGACAGACAGACGCCCTGGCTGAACTGCCCAAGCAAGCCTGTTTGTGCAGGGATCTCACAATGACTCCCCTTCATCAGCCGTCACACCAAACACTCACGTATCAAATTGAAGGATAATTTGTAGAAGTGTCAGCTTAAAACACAGGACCGCAGTTATAGACCAGAGTAATAAGAACTAACAAGCAGTAAAAGGTTTCATTTAGGGCAAGCTTTGAGCCAATTCAATCCATTACTGCAAAGAAAAAGGAATGAGTTTGACAATAATTAACTAATGATTGTAAATGACTCTTGATTGTTTTGCAGTCCATGAAATCTTAACCCTAAAAATAAGGTCTTTGAAGCTGGTGGTCAAGATAATGCTGCAACAGGAACTGGAGCTCTTTTCTAGGTTCTTACTCAGGGAATGAGGCGTTACATCAGTAAAACAAGCAGCATCAAGCAGCAAAAAATATTTCTCTGCAGGTTGGTCTAGCCATGCTCCATTGTAGCATAGGCAGTCTACCATTGACTTGGCTAAGAGTGGTCCAATCACAGCGCTCTGTTTACAGCGAGACGTTGTGCTTAGCACCATTACAGCAGAGCTGCGACGGAGCAAAGCAACAAAAATGGCAGCAGCTGAGGAACAGCCTCTGGTGTCACTACACCAGATATTATGTTTATCTGATAAAAAAAAAAACAGAAATTGATTCAGCCACAGACTGCTTCATCCTATGTGCATGAAGGAAGTGCATTACCCTAAAATAAGATACAGATTGCAATGTATTTGGTCACCATAACAGGGGGACATTTTTGGAGTAAACCTAATATTGCATTCCAGGAAAAGAAACTCAGAGTCAGATATAAGGATTTAAGGATGAAAGACGGATGTGAGACTATTTGGGAAAGATTTTCTGCAGCTGAAGCAAATATGGATCCTGCAACATAACAATGACCCAAAACATAACAGAAAAATTACTGAAATTTAAGAAAGAAAGTCCAAGGCAGAGTGAAAGTCCGGATCGGACCGAAAAGAGTAAAACCTGCTATAAATCCCAGGACCTCCTAAAAATATATCACAGTTGAAAGTGAGGAGCAGGGAAAACTTTCCAAAGACGGATGTGGGATACTAGTAGAGGGTTACTAGAAACTTCTCACTGAAGCAGGTAGAGGATTTGGTGTTCTGATTTGTTCCTCAAGTGGAAAACACTAAACTAGCGAGTAAAATAAAGTATGTGAACATTTCTTTTTAAAAAAAGAACTTACAAATGAGCGAGCTGTCCAAACTTTTATAAATTTATTCATTAAAAAGGTTAACTACCATCAAACCCAAAGCCATTTGTTTGAAAGTTTTCATTCATAATGCAGTTGACCTTTGGTAGGGTAATATTCTAACACCCTGGAAAATATCCAGAGGAGAGGCTCAGAAAGAGAACAAAAATTGAGTATTACTGAACAGACCTGATTTGAATTCCTCTTAAATATTTTAGAAAAACACAAGACAGGTAGCACAAACCTGAGAACCTGTAAGTCTGTAAGAGTTAGGCAAATATTTTGAACTGAAAACTAACAAAAAAAACTTTAGAAACCAAATTTTAGAAGCTTATAAGGAGCAGAAAAACAACAAAAATTAAGTCATTTCCCCTCCCCCCAAAAAATCCCAGACAGATCCAATTACTTCATTTATTACCAATTTGACGACTCACTTTAGAAGCTGATATGAAGCAGAAAACACAAAGGAAGTTATATAAAAAAAAAGACAAACAGATTCAATTACATTTATTTTAGAAATACATTTATTACTATTTTGTTGCTGTTGATTTACCTTATTAAATAATACCATCATATGCCTTGGCAGTCTGCAGCCTCTGCCATAGTTGTAGCTAAAACACCGATCCTTATCCTTCCATCACCCCAACAGCATGATGAGCACTTAATCCTCAAACTACACTTCTTCCCTTCGACCATTTATAGCATGAACACTGAAGTCTGTTTTCCAAGAAAATGCCTCATCAGTGAGCCGTTCGGTCATTCTTAAGATCTCAGCTTGTGCTGGAAATATGATGGGATCGGGCACTTTTCACAAAAGATTTTACCATGATAAAGAGCTATATGGCGGTATATATAGTAATCAATTCAAATTAACTGAACAAAGAATTACATAGAAAAATGAAATAATTAAACTACTGCACTTAAAATGGGAATACCTGCTGCAGGAAAGATCATCCATTCGTTTGTAATAATGAGGATATAGCGATAAAAGGTGGACATAAGTGGTTTGTTTTTTTGCAAGCTGCTCCAAAAGGTGACCGTCCTTCACAGTCCCCCAGATTTTTCTGCTGATCTTCTCAAGGACCTCTGTATCGCTCCAGTTTGCCATCTTAGCTCATGCAGAGTCACAAATGCTAAATTAACTCCCAAAGCTTATTGGATTTTACATACTCTTGTGAGTTGGGGCTCAGCGCACATTCAACACATCATCATGGCATCACCCACTGTTGACACAAGTCGCCCTAGCTTCATTCATAAGACCAGCGTAGCGGCAAATGTGCAGTGATCTTACTACCAAACATCCCTGCCGGAATGCCACTAAATTGCCGCAACACCAAACCACACTTGGACATTCTTATGAAAAGAGGCTTGAGACTATTAATGCTGCTCACCGTCTAAAAGATGAACTAGCAGAGGTAAGTCCTCTAATATATCTAATCTATGTTTGTTGCCACTGCCAGAGGAAGTCCTATGGTTTGAAGTTTAGGTTTTCTCTGAAATATGCAACTCATTAAAGACATGCGAACATCCCACGTTTAACAAAGAAAGAGTTTGATATGAGTGAACGTTTTACCTCGTCTTGTGTGGAGCCCTGCTCCTGCGTGTGGCCGTCAGGGTCTCCGACCTGGGCAGAGTGACCTGAGCCAGACGAGCTCTGCTCTGAACAATATACATCTTGACTGGGGTACCTGCGACAGAGATAGGGGGACATCGATCAGCAATGCAGAAAGAAAAATAAAAAAACAGGGAATGGAAGCAACTACGTTGATAAAAACAGCATGACTGAATCTCTTGAACACTACATCAGTTAGGCACAAGGTTAAAATCTTAATTTAATTGATTTTCACTTTCACTTCCGTTGGTTCTCTTCCTAGTTACTCCTTTCTCGTAAAAACGGTTGCCAAAGCGAGGATAAATCCTCCCTGCTTCCTTTACTTAAGAAAGCCTGATGCCAACGAGGCCTAAAGCACCTGGAACTAGTCTACAGGAACTAGCGTGATAAAACAGAGCTTAAGCTATTGGGTTACAGTTGTAAGTAGAGTTTACTGCGTTTAAAAGAGTTGGCACAAGTGGATTAAATAAAGCACTTAACAAAACTGTACTTAAAAGGACTAGAAAGCTCAAGAAGTTTGGAAAAAAACGAGAACTGATAGAAGGTGACAAAAAACCCCACAAAAACAAATTAGTTATCTCACTGTATTGATGAACACCTCAGTGGCTGAGGTAAAAAATACAACAAAAACAAGCTAGAGCTCATTCAGCTATATCCACAAACACGGTAAAAGGAAAGCGCTCCCTCTGCCGGTAGTCAAGTATAGTTGTGTCACGGCTGACACGGACATGTTTGTTAGCACCTTGTCACCCTGGTTGTCGAGGGAGAGAGAAGTCCTAAACATGCATACCCACAAGCAATAAGATACGACCATCAGCGCAGACCCGTTTCCCGCGTCGTCAAGAGAGCCTTGGCTTTTTATTAATTAACACTGAAGCGTAATGGAGTGCTGACGGACAACAAGAGCACGTGGCTACAGGGCGAATTTTTAAATGTTAATTTGCCAACTTTGACCAACAGGTAAAATATCAGGTTGATAAGGATTTGTCTAAATATGAAACCATTTATGCTTCATTTGTACTGTGATTTGCAAAGACTTTTGAACCTTTTCCCTAAGCTCGGGCAAAGCCGTTGTTAGCGTTACCTGAAACCAAATGAATGGCTTATTGCCAGGCTGCTAGGGAACTTGATGACATGCTGAGAAAGTGAAAGAGTCATTCGACTCGGCTGTTTTGCAGCAGGGCTGCATCTGAGAGTTGCAGGACATAGTCTCTTGAGGGCTTAAGTTTCACACCCCTTTCCAGTAGGTGTTCGGTCGGCCGATTTACTAACCAGTCAAGCAGAGTGGTCAATAAATCCCCAATCCTTTAGTAATGTGGGCAGCTGCCAAGTCCTGCTGGAAAATGGAATCAGTATCTCTATAAAGCTTCTTAGCAGAAGGAAGCAGGAAGTGCTGTAAAATCTCCTGATGGAGGCCTGGACTGACTTTGCACTTTAATAAAATGCAGTGGAACAACACAAGCAGTGACATTTATTTATTTTACATGGTTTGTGTGTGGATTCGGTGCGTTTTGTTTGCATATGTTTCACTCTGTGAAGCTCCAAGAGAAAAATGTAACTTATCTGGATGAGTCAGGAGGAGGAGGAGCGCAGCAATCAGCTGCTTTGTTACAGGTGCACAAAACCTCTTAAACTGTACATAAAAAGAGCTGAGGCAGGACAGCAAAGACTAAAGACCACGAGCGATTAATACGCGCACGACTCCACCGGCAGAAGGCAGATTAGTTCAGTTTCACCTGTTTTGAGAAGCGAGCGAAGATCGCCGCACAACTTGCGCTATGGCCACTGAGTCAAGGGTGCGCAGTATCGGTGCCTGCCTTTTGTTTTCCAGCTGTTTTTGGCTGAAGGGGGGTGGGGGGGTGGGACTTATTATAAAGCTGTTACGTGGGAGGAGAACGACCTTCAGTAAGGCCGTTTTCACATGTGTGGCCGTACCAGAAAACGGCCAGAGAAAATGCAAATTTTTTCTGTTCACATGTCACGGATCTCTGCCCGTATTTGAATCTAGTGTTTTACTACAAATAAACAGCAGGTGGCGGTATACAAATAAGTCTGTAGTTCTCCAACAAACAAGGGAGTGAGAAGTACCGACGTCATAAAACGAGCGACAGGCTAGAATGTAAACAAACTGGTCTACTGGTCAGCTGCTACCTGAAGCCATCTACAGGGTGAGTGTTGTAGTAAACCCGCCGTTTTGTAATCTGCTGTGTTGCTGTGGGATGCTTGAATCGCGTTGTTTTGGTATTTGTATGGTCGCGAGGTGATTCTGTAATTTCGGCCGGCGGTGTCGTCATTTCCGCGTGGAGCGCATCTATTGTCTTGAGTACGGCCAGAGTACGGGTTGTGTTCACATGATACGTGGCCGCCCGTACCTGGACTCGGATACTACCTCAAAGGCAGGTCTCTCTGGCCGTATTCTGGCACGGTACAGTCTGTGTTCACATGGTACGAAATAAGTGGATTTTGACCAAATACCGTACCCGAGTACGGACTCCCGTACCATGTGAAAGCGCCCTAAGTTTATTAAGTATAGCTTAGTTGTCTTATTTAGAAGGCAAAGGAATACTGTCCTTTTTTCAGTTTAAAGCTTTGAAAAGGTCCTGCATGATGCCGAAACCCGCGAGCACATACAAACATGCGTATGGATTTATAATCGCATGTTTTTATTAAACTGAGAGTACATATTCTTACACCCCAAAATTATTTTATTTTTGCATCCGATCCCCGCCGGGCTCCTTGCTGACATGAAGGGAAGATTGAGTGTTTTTATCATTCTATTCCTCTCGTCTGTGATTGCGCAGAATCCCCTCTCCAACTGAAGTGTGTATGCTGCAGCCATCAACTTTTGAAGCTGTTCCCCTATGTTGTTTAAATCCGTTCAGCACAAGTAAAGGCGTTGAACAATTCACGTGAAGGGAAATATTACTCTGTTGGACCAGCGGGAGAAAATAATTACGTTTTTTTCCCTATATTTTAAGTAGAACATTTTTAGGCCGGTGTGAAGAGATAGTGTAAAAAAAAAAATTTAAAGTGCCGTGTTGGGAAAGTGTTAAAGAAAAGATTGTGGAGGGTGTTACTACTGAAGCTTTAACCACAGGAATTCATTTTTCATCTCAAGTAGATCAATAAATTAATTTGCACCCTCTCCTTCTCCAAGCATCTTTTATTTAGTTGAACAAAGTCTGACGTTCCAAAACTCATTATGGTTCGTCTGTTCTTCTGAGGATGCTTTTTATTATTGGATTGAAATGTAATTCATAAATAAATATATCGTGTCGACACTTTGTTAGCAAAATCTAGTTTTATGAGCCGTCAGGCTAATGATTCCTCAGTGAGGTTGGTAGTTCCCTTCCTTAAGGATCTACATCTTAGACGTTATAAATGTCTCCATTTCTCCAGCCCACTTCAGCAAACAGTTGGATACGTTTTGCATGAACCTGTCCATTCATTAAGACCAGGTAAGTTCATGCAGGAAAGCATTTAAAACATGCAGGACATCATCCCCACAAGTAGTAACGTCCAACTCCGGCTTTACCCCTTGTAACTGATTTAACTCAAAGCAAGGGATCTCCAAATATTAAGAAATATCCTTTACTCAAATATTTATTAAGTGTATTTTAAATTGAAAATTATATTTTGATACAGTCAGCAATTTACAAAGACGATAAATACTGTCAGCAACACTTAATAATACCTTCCCTTTTAAAGAAAAATTATAAACCGGACAAAGTCATAAACAGTAAGCTGATAAGTAAAATTTCACTGCAATATTGAGTTATTGTTAATAGGAAAAAAGGTAGCATGAGATATTTTTTGTAACAGAATATTTTAGTCTAATTTGCTGTTAGCATTGTTAGCGCAACATTAGCCTTTAGATGGAATTACAAACACTGGTACAATGTTTGTATTGAATGCTTGGAGACCTTGTGGGCTGACATGTGATTGGCTCTGGAACCAGGAAGTATGGAGGCATGACAGAATGTAAACAACGACTATGTCACATCGCAGCCTTTTTTTAAATAATAAAAAACTTGAAAAACTAACCAGCTGGCTGAGAAGGAAATCAGTTTCAATGTAACATTCCTTCCAACATAATTGAGACATTATACTCTTTTGTGCTTATTTCATTGAAAGATTATTGAATATTGACCTTGAAATTTTTATACAGAGGTTAAGCACAGATGGTTGGCAGCAATTGTATTTGGCAAAAGTAAAAGTTAGAAATACAAATCTTGCATTTTCTGCTTAGTCCTTCCACACCACAAAAATGTATGCCAAACCACAGCGGTCACAACTTACAAGCCCTACTCTCTAGGACCGAGCAGATTCTCACTGTAACATTAACGCATGCAAGCAGACAAAATGAAAAGGAAAAAATGACTAAATATGAATGTTGGAAAGTGACTGAAAAACTACAAACAGAGGATACTAGATCCTGCACGCTACAACTCCTGTGAGCATTTGCTGCTTCCAGCATTATCATTTAAACACTCAAGGGCCTATTTGACACACTATCAGTTTCCTCAAAGCCTTTAAGTGGCAGAATGACATGAGTGATTAAAAATCTTAAAGAAGAACTCGAGCTGTGTTCACACTTTATCTTAGGATGGGAGATGTCAAACCTTAATATGAAATAAGGAAATCAGCATCTGTTAAAGCTAGTTTTAGATATGAATGCAAAAATATTTAACAGTCTCTTGAATATGGAGAAGCTAAATATGGTAAAACTAATCTTTTGTAACTGAAATGGTCAAAAAAAAGAAAAAACTACCGAGAAATATTTCCTTATATATATATATATATATATATATATATATATAAATAATGTATGTCAAAGTTTATTTACAGTTCGTATCCTTCCCAACTTTACATGTTCACATACCTTGGCTTTTAAATCAATCAGATAAGCTACAGATGAAGGCAACAAATCAATTGTGGACACGTCGTAAAGTACAGTATCCTTATGGACTTCCGTGATGACAAATGCAAATGTGATAGACTTCTATAATGGGACTCACATCACCGATGTTTAACTGGACCTGTTCAGTCACAAAGTCTCATATCTAAATAAGGCACATGCAAAAAAAAAATTAAAAAAAAGAAAAAGATTAAAAGTTTAAAAAAGTTTCTACACAAGAACCTACAATGCTTACACAAATGCATGAAAGCCCAAGCTAAACACATGGGATACTCCTTTGGGTTCCCAGCACGTCATAGACATGAATGAACAGAGCAGTCCTCAGAGCAGAGGGGTTAAAAAAAAGGAAAGTCAGTGAAGGGAGGAGAGAAGAAAATAATCAGGAGCCAATCTGAAAGCATCTACTTTGGAAAACAGTATTCGGGGAGCAAAGTGACCTACTTTTAGCCTTAAAATGTTTACACAAGTTTAAATAAATGTGCACATTACGAAGACATTTCTGCTTGCATCTGTGTTTCATTCAAACAGCGGCTCAAGCCATGAACGATCAGCTGGAGGGATGGCGAATGACTCAGCAGTCTGCAAATACCATCTTCCTCACTTGGTCTCCATCCCCATTTCCTGTCCCACTTGCGAACCACCTCAGGGTTTTACAAGACACCCCTCAGCTTTTAAAGCTTCGTTCTAAAGGCCACAAAAGCCTCACTGGCTGCAGTGTTCCTGATGCGCCGGCTGAACTGGCTCCGACTTGCCAGAGCCCCTGATGTTTCCTCCTGGCTTTGAGACGCTTTCGAATCAGGGAGCGCTGTAAAAACAGACCAAGTACGCTGCAACGGCTCAGTGGGCCGATGCAGAGCAGACAAAACTACAGAGGCTGTGACGCAGCAAGTCAATATCATCGCCAGCTGCACGGCATGCAAAGTGTGCGTTCATCCCCTCGCAGGCAGGATTATTTCCTGGTGAATGCAAGGTTTGAAAGGCAGCTGCAGGTTCAGGCCCTTCCCTTCTTCACCCTTATATTTAACCAGGGTGACACTTTAAACTGACCTTGTAATTCTGCCCACTCATTCGAACCCATTCGTCAAAGCATTACGCTGCAACTCTCACTGTGGGTCACCGAAGCGGATAAGCAGCTCACTTTAGCTCTACTAACCTGAACATTATGTTAGCTTGTAGCCCTTTGCAAAAAAATAAATAAATAAATAAATCATTTAATCTAATCTAGCAATAAAATGGTAAGGGCTGCTTCAAAAAACTGAGCTTAACAAACACTAAACTAATTCGTACAGTGTGCTGTCCTGACGGACTGGAGAGTCTTGTGATGTTTTTCTCTCAACTTCAGCATATTTTATTTTCTGATCATATTATGTGAAACTACGTGCTCCAGGGTGGAGGTAAATATGCAAGGAAGATGACAGTCAAAGTCTGAACTAGCTTAATGTCATGTTTTTTTGGGGGGGCAACTTGGAGTCCTAAAGCAATCGAGCCCTTTTCACCCTGAGAGATGTTTTCCTATGATACTAAGCATAAGGTTTATATCCTTAATAGATACATTAGAGATTGTTAAAAAAGAGCTCAGGAGACAATCGAGGATCCACGCAGGCAGACTAGGATTGTGGAGCAGGGAGATGTGCCAGGCCTCCCTAGACAAAGTAGGCCATCTCATCTGCCCACCAGACAAAATCACTCCATCGCTATTCAAAGACTGAGAGGAAGGAGGAAAGGGAGAGCCTAAAAAGCCCTGCTTTGGGACAGCTGGCTGTATGTGTGTCTAAGTTCTGGCTCTTCTTCCTCCACATCTAGGCATGAAACAATGTGGAGCAGCAGTTTGTTGTAAAGCCTGCTGATCCTCCCTAATCCTCTCCACTTGTGTGTCGTCACAGCAGCCAGGAGACGGTGGCTGTACTGGCAGATAACTCTGTTGCTGCCCCACATGGCCACAGCTCTGATGGAACAAGATCTCCTTCAGCCCGGCTCCGTTTTACTGGGCCGAAGAACTGGAAAACTCCAAGAGCTCTGGGAAGTGCTGACAAATAGCTCAAGAGATTTCTATTAAATGCTAATTAAAACGTTTGTGAAAGCGTAACGTTCTCACTTTAAATTATAGTCGTCATGAGAGCTGTGGGATATTTTTGAACCAACGGCGAAGAAGTGTTTAGATGCAATATTTGCCTGGCTATTAGATTTCAGATGCTGTTCACTAACAAACGGCTCTATTTGTACATTTTATGGATCATTCCTGCCACTGATCCCAACAATTAACCAATATTTTAGCGATCAGGATGCTAAAGCTTACAGGGAGTGATGATGATGGGGGGGTTAAATGGAGCTTAATCTCAGACATTATCACTGCAATATTTAACAATGAATATTGCAGAGAATATTTTGACTAATACCCCATCTTCTGTTGGGAGCTTATTTCCATAAGCAGTTCAGTGCTTTGTGCTGACGTGCTATAATGAAGTAATAGAGATGTAACAGCACACTAAGAAACATGACCCACAGTGCTTCCTGACTCCAAGCCACTAAAATAGAAAGCTGTACAACATTACACATCAGAAAGTGAACGTTTCTAGACCAAAAATATACAATAAAAAAAACATTCCTCTTCACCTCATGGGAAAATAAGAACATTACAAACTTTTATGCAACAACCTGAACCTATTTTCCCCCCCCAGGATGCACACCAAAAGAAACAACTAGCTGCTTTCTGTTTAATGCAAAGGATCGCAACTAAAACCTGGTTTTCCTAGCACCAACTTTCCGCACAGACGGACACGCACGGCTACCCAGTAATAGATTGTGCAAATCAGTTTGCTTACTAAAACTAACAGTGTTACTTTAAAACGACTTCATTTGTTTAAAAGGGCACACAATTTTTTTATTTTTAAATAAAGGATGCAAACACTTTCCAGACAGTTTGCTGTCTTGTATGTAAAATAAAAGTTGTATTTTTCAAAACAAGACCTTTAAAAACTAATGACATGTCTGCAACAAGAGTTTTGTGTGGCATAAAACTCCAACATCTGTTGCAACAGCTTCCATCTTTACCTCGCTGGAAGGATTAAAGATGTGCATATGCATTAACCCAGCAGATACTCACTAAATTAAAACTTGATTTTAATTCTGATGACTGTGAGATAAGAATTTAATTAAAATAACATTTTAATATTAAGAAAGGCCACATGCCGGTAGAACACACATTAGTTTAAGCCACTTGTAAAGCTTGTTTAGTGATCTGATCTGCAAGAATCCCTTCCTCACTACAAAAGAACTGTGACGCACACAAATCCTCCCAAATGCACACATAAGCTTTTCTTTGGGACGGCTGAAGAGACACACCTCTGTTTGACCACACTCCTGCAAATGTCAAGCAAGTCAAGTCACCGGGAGCCGAAGACCAGGGCGGCGGATCCTGTTAAACCAGAAGCCCTATGACAAAAAACCTGACCAAGCAAACTGAGGAGGGTGCAGATTTGCACGTCAACAAAGTCAGTTAATGAAGATAACTAGCCTTACTGAGTTATTATCTACTAAACAACAGTAAAAAGTCTGACCACATTGAACATTTGATTCAACAAAAGCACAAAAAAAATCTAAATCATGAAACCAAAAACAAGCATTCGTGTGTTTTTCCCTCCCCCTACATATTAGTAATGCCCTTTTCCCCGTTGTCCTGAAATTTGTCTTTACAACCACACTTTTTTTTATTTTATGTGAAAAACTGACACAAAGTATTGCATAAATGGTGAGTCACAGAAAAAGAAACCATGATTTAAGATTATTATACAGCTAAGTACACAAACTTTTTAAAAAGTCTTTTAACTTCAACTCCAAGGAATCAATCGAGCTGTGAAACTATTGAGGTAAGTCTGACACCTTTGAACATTTCCCCAGCTCCGGTTTGATCAATTCTTTGCAAAGCAGCTCAAGCTGAGTCACACCGGACAAAAGACGCCTAAACACACTATTTTTCAAGTATTACCACAAAATTGCAGTTTGATTTAGTTCTGGGCTTTAACTGGACCATTTCAACACATGCTGTAAATATGCGTTCTCTGTCAGTAAATTTGCACACAGATGCAGACGCATTAGCGGAGATGCATATCGTTTGTAATACTAGTTGATTTTTCTGTGTAGTAAAGCGATTCCCCACCAGGACAGGAGGGGGGGCTGACTTTTTAATGGTAGATCTGCCTACCACTGCAGTGTCGCTTCTGGTTAACTAGAGTTTATTTTCTTCAGCCAGTGAACACGTCCCCCCCACCCCCCCACCCCCCCTTCTAAGAGTAATGGACGACAGAAAGTAAGTTTTGGTTAAGCTTTAAAGCTTTCTACTACAAGTGCAGCTTATTGAATGCTCAAACAAAAAAAACTAACACCAGCCTGTTTCGTTGTTTCTCTAAACCTCCTTGTGCTCAAAATTGCCATAAAACCAGATTAGATAAATGATCCTTTATATATAAATCATGTAGTGCCCAAACGCTGCATTAACTACTGATTACGTCAACTACAGAGCCCCGTTCTGGTTTAACGATCTCTGGCGGTTGTTGAGCTGACCAATCACAGTCTTATACTCTGTTGACGGAGACGGATAGTTAGACAATTGGGCTCTACTCCGTCAGCCCTTGCGTTGACGGATATTGCCGTGGCGTCAATCCTTTTTGACGTAGACGGTGAAGTATAAACTAGGCTTTATGGTTCCCTTTCTCTCAACAACGGCTTTAATGTCCAAAAAGGCTGTTGGCGGCTTCTTTCCATTAATGGGTGGCAGATTTGACCAGAGGTCTTTAAAGCACAGTCTAAGGGTTGTGAGGCAAGATGTCACAGTTTAAACATCTCCACAATGTCATCCCCTGCCGGCCTGCTGTGTTTCTTGGTCTCATGTTCACAGCTGTTCTCCAACAAATATCTGACACCTTGACAGAAGAACTGGATTTATACTAAGATTGAACCCCACACAGATGGACTCCATTACTTATGAGACTTCTGAAAGCAACTGGTTGTTCTAGATTCAGGGTATGGTATAGAAAAGGCTGTAGCTCAATGGGAGAGCTGTCAAGGCGTGACGCAGAAATTGTGGGTTCGATTCCAGCTTGCAGCACAGCTGAAAAAAAAAGGTTTTAAATTACCATCTCAGTGAGTCCTGCTAACAATTTACACTGAACGCAACACTTTTGTTTTTGCTCCCATCTTTTATGAGATGAACTAAAAGATCTGAAACATTTTCTACATACAAAAATAACAATTTCTCTCAAATATTGTTCAGAAATCTGTATAGATTTGTGACAGCACTTCTCCTTTGCTGAGATAATCCATACCATATGTGTGCCATATCCAGATGCTAATTAGACAGCATCAGTATTGCACAGGTGTGCCTTAGACTGGCCACAATGAAAAGCCACTCATCTCATAAAACCCTCGCACTTTTCAAGTTTTCATTAGTAAGAATTTATAAAAACCCATTTATGATTATCCCTTCTACTTATTTGCAGTATTAAATCTCAAAAGTTTGTGTCCAAATGTTTCTTTTTGTAATGTGCAGCCAGATTAAAAACCTACATTTACAGTGTTGCATTGTCGAGCGCCTCACTGGTTCCAGTCGTGTGGGGATCAAACAGGCCTGGGAATGTGATGAACAACAGGACGGAAGGATTCATTCATGTGATATAATTCGGTTTGAAAGCAGAAGCCACAGTCCTCGTCCGGGTTAGTTTGAGAAAGCGTCAATACCACAATACTGTCGGGACAGGCGGCGGGGGGAGAAAAAAAAAGAGACCCAAACTTAACCTAACACACTGTTTACCAAACTGCTGAGTCATGGATTCACATCTACGCAACATCAACATAAATGTCAAGTTGTTTAAAATAAACGCTGAAGGCTGGCGTGAAAACGCCACACATTTGTTCCGAGTAAATCTGAAACAATGCCACAGCATGTATTTAAGTTTGATATGGTTTGTCTGTCTAAAAATTGCAGCCAGTTACTTCAGCATCTTGCTTTTTTTAGCCATCAGATGGTGAATATTTTATGCAACCAACTCCAGCAGAGCATCCTTTCAGTACATAATGTTCCATAGTCGTTCCATGGGTCAGCCCATCTACGTGGGCCCTCTGTCCACGAACTGCCCTCATTTGAGACCGTTAATAAAACACGGGTATGTATGTGAGAACGCATACAAAAATCTATAGGGATTCTGAAAACAAGAGCTGCTGGTAGCGACAAAAAAAGCTGAAAAAGGAAAGGGTGGATGAAGAGGGAGGGACAGAAACAAGAAATTTACGTGGGGTAAATAAAATGCAGCATTTCAGTTTCTGTGAAAGAGCCGGGACAGTAAAATCCATTCCAAGTAATGAAAGTTTTACTGCATCTAGATATTCGAAATGTTCTCAAAGAACATGAACACATCCGGCAAACGCGTTCAATCCACAGCCATTTGAAATGCTCCTGTTTATCCGCTCCCTTTCCTGAGGTCTACCCTGTTCTCATACAGGCAAACACATGCTTGATAATGCTTGTGACGTTCGCAACTACCTTGAAAAATAAAATTACAATCTCCACCCTCGGAGCATGATTCACCAGCACGGCAAATACAAGTATGTTCTTTCAAGGCACCGACAGAGCCTCAGGCTTGAATTCAACTAAAAACGCAGGACTAACTCTGCCCTTAAAATAAAAAATAAAAAACAAAAAATAAACTACAGTTTCATTTCAAAGTGGGGCTATTTAAGGGTATAGCTGCAGATCCTTCCTAATAGAAGCTCACAATTCCCTTAATGCTGTGTGTGTATCTGTGAGTAATAATTGTCATTTTTAAAACAAAAAAAAAGGCTTTGATTGTCATATCACAGAAAAGCCAGGAAAAGTGAAGCGCATGAAGAGTAGGGAGCAAGGAAGCTCTTTGTGTTCATTAGCTTCCATGGCCAGTGGGCAGGAACAATGTACCGTGTCAGGCCCGGCTCGGGCTAATCGCTGAAAACTGGACCTGCCTAACCACAGTGTTGGACAGAAGGCTGGAACAACAGAGGCTGGACAACAGGTTTGTGGTTCTGTTTGCTGATAAAGAGTAAAGAAAGCTGAGAAATATGAAATGTTTTAAAACCCTTTTTTTTTTTAAACATTGGCCGGTTTATTTCACACCTAAACATACAGCTATAAGTACAAGTTTATTTGCACAGCACCTTTTACATATTGGAAATGGAAGACACTTCAAAAAGCCTGGAAGTTAGCAAATGATCCAAAGAAAGTCAGGACAACGTCTGGTCTGGTTTACTGCACAGAGATTTTAGAGAAACACTCTCTCTTTTATATCAAACTCCTTTCAGGTAATCCTGCTGTGGTCTTTGTTTTATTTTACCATCATTGTCTTTACAGTTTAATTAGAGCTTTGATTCTATTAGATTAGAATAAAAACTCATCACAGACATCATTCACGATAGTTGCAAAATGCATTAAATCTTTTTCAAGAAAAGACCAATAAACTCACAAAACATTATTTCATAATAAATAACGTTTATTTCATTTTCTTCTTCCATAAAAGATATCTTATGCATGAATAACAATTGCTTAGCACATATGCAACGTGACAAACAAAGTTGGTATCGTTTCCGAATGAAAACTGCACCTCAGCTGCTTTATCACACTGTCCAAGCTCAGGGCATGTATGTAAATAGCAAAGCATACAGAGATATGTTTTAGGTAAAGCAGGATTAATCTAATCAACTTTGCCTAATAAATATTAATAAATTGATGAAAGGGGATTTGTTTTTACTACAAATATTTTATTTCAAAACCATGAAAACCTGAATTAAAATGTGGACGAGCACAAATAATCTTTATATTCCTCCAAATTTACATAATAGACAGCGGCAGAGTAGTCGGCTGGCTTCTGTAAGGGCAAGCCAGCTTCGCAGGTAGAAGCAGCGATGTGGCGATGACGCATGGTTTTGGGCAAACAACCAGTAGCAGGAGTTTTAAGCGAAAACAAGTGAAGCAGAAAATGCCTCCGTCCTCTCTCACTGGCTCAATGTTCAAAGCCCAAGAAAAAGTGTACTTTAAATTTTAGACACCAGTATACGCAGATGGAAATCAATGGGAAATCTAGCTAGCAAATAAAAGAAGGACTCAACCGCCTCCAAATTTCTGCTTTTTTGAAATCCTGCACATGTCTCTACCTGTTTGCTCAACTATCCACATGGAACTAGAACTTAACTGGTCAACTAGCTGCTGAATTATCGTTCAGTGTTAATCCCATTATAATAATAATAATCTTCCAATGACTGGTAATCTAATAAGCTTATGGAACATCGACATACAAGCTAACGGAGACAGCCTTTTTTTTATTTTTATGTTCCACTGCAAATATAATAAAAATAATCTTAGTCCTTTTTGGACTCTGAAGTGGTTTGAAATTACTTAAAATTAGCTTACCCAGAACACTGTTATAACCGGGTACAAAACTTTGTGCAGTAAAAATAACATTTACAAGCAGAGAAAATACATAGGTGTGCTAGGAAGCCATCATTACTGACAATCTACCTGCCTGGAAATGTGCACCTTCCCCCAAATGGGCTCAGAAGAATCGCGCACAGAGGCTGGACAAAGCTTCTGTCAACAGCCTGAACTGGCATGCCATGAAAGCAGCAAGATCCCTTTTGCTGACAACGTGAGAGTAGAGGGGAAGCATGACAGCCACAGAAAGCAGTCTGCTGTGGGGCTGCGTGCTCCTGCCTACACAAAGAGCAAACATTCAAGTAAGAAATGAACCACCAGAAATATCTGCGTTAGCCCTGCCAGTTTTAAGCAGCGCTCGGTTAGTGCTAAAGGCTTGGTCATGACAAACCTCCAGATAATCCTTCACCCCCACCCTTTAAACCAAACAGCTCCTTTTCAAAGCTAAAAAGTACAAAAATCACGGCTTCCTTGGAAAACCCTGTTTGTTTGTTTTTTTGCTGCAAGGACTGCATTCCTTCTTTAACTCCGCTGCTACTGGGAATTTGTGAGTGCTGGCAACCAGGGAGACGGGGAGCCAGCAGCAGCCGCACGTTAAAAAAGGGTTTGCATTAGTTATGACTGCTGAACATCTCGGCATGCATCGGGAAAAAACAGCACCAGTGATTCTGACAAGCAAACGCTGCCTTATGGTAATCCATTTTGTAGTCAAGTTTTTATATATACACTTTCTTTCACTCTGTTTTCTCTCTTCCTCCATAGTATTTCTTTTCAGAGACATCTGAAAATACTAAATTGGTAAAGATAAAAAACTGAGGAAACAAATGTTTCTAAAAAACAAACAATGTGATAGATTTTATTGGGTCCTACTAAAATCAAAAAGCTGTAATTGAAGACCGTATCACTCAACTTATTTAACTTGAATTATTATCAAATTTAAAGAAATGATCAAAATAATCTCTTTCTCATTCTGCATTTCTGTCCAATGTGAAAGGCAAAGGAGAACAGTGTGTTGGTCTTACTCTTGTAGTTATTTTAACCCCAATTCTCTCTTTTATATTCAGTGGACAAGCTGTGTTAAATAGCATAATAATAATTAGCAAACCTCTGTCTTTAAAAATAATCTGAATTTAAATAAGTTTTTTTGTAAAAAAAAAAAAAATAGCTAGAATGTATGAATACATAAGAAACTAAATATATAACACTGTTTTTTTCTCCTTTCCAGCAAACACAGAACTAAAACTACATTTCCTTTGCAAGGCATAAACACTGCCATGGTTCTGCATTTTACCGAACAAGAAAAGGTTCCATTTATTAATGATGGCATTACAAACCCCTAATTCCTGGCACAATCAGTAAAACATGAGGACTAAAATTCTGATTCTAAGGCAAAGATAAAAATAAATAGTGTGTTCTTTATATTGTTATATCCAGAGACCTCAGGTTTGAGGATGTGAGCCTCATGCCCCATGTACAAAAGAACACATTTACATTGTTCTGAAACAAGAAAAGCACCTGGAAATGTTCTTGGAATCCATATAAAGAGAGCAAAATATTCAAATAAACTGTTTTGTTTTTCCAACTGTGCATGAAACGAGCCTTTTGTATTTGTAAAAGAAAGAAACTGTGTGGAGTTATACTAACGAAATCTCTGGGGCAGAAGTAAATCTGAAGCCCAGCTTGCACACATCCAATGGCTGCTCCTGAGTAGACAGTCTGGATACAGTTGGCACGTTAGCTGGACTGTTAATCCAATTTTACAAACCCAGCACATTGTTACAGACTGCGTGCCTCTGAGATTAAGCATGAGTTGTTTTGGAGCTACAAAAAACAACAACTTTGAAATCATCCGTTTTCATTTCAAGAATGCAACTCATTTACACAATACAACCTCTTTTAACCTTTGATCTTTATATTCAAATGTACCAATCAATATTTTTATGTATTAACTGGGACAAAACACAGATAAATTAAGAATTTATTCACAGCTACATACTGAACAATAAATGTCCCAAAGAGGATCCTGTTTTTCTGGAAGATTCAGATTCCCATTTTCCTTGGGTTCATTGATAAAGTTGGAATTTTAAATCCAAAAGAAAACAAAGTGAGTAAAAAATTACCCTTATTCGTGGATGCTTTTGTTGCTGACCTTTATCCAGTTGTTACTAAACCCTAATGCTGTGTCTCGATGTGTTTTTATAGATAATGAAGCGGGTGTTTTTTGTTTTTCTCAGGGAAAACGATATGGATTTATCCTGCAAATCACCAAGCAACGTCAATTAAAAGAGAAATGGGCCAACTCTGATCCCTGTCCAAAAGTTAGGTGCATATCCAACTAGAAACAGTTAATTTATTATTAATCGTATCCAATGATAATGCCCTAATTTATTCCTAGCCATAACCATGTTTTCTCAAAAAGGCTCCAACTTTATCATTTTGTTTTAGGTTGGTGAGCCAAAATTAATAAATATAACAAAATTAATAACAAATAATTTAACCTTATTTGTTTCGCTGTATTAAATTATAATTTGTTACTAATTAATACATATCTGTTTTTAGTATTTTTTTTAAACCAACATGAACGTCACAATCCATCAGCTGAGTAACATATGCCAAACTGACCAACTCAGATTTAGCTAGCTGAGCTGCTATCAACAGCTGGCCTCAACGCTAACCCAACACACCCTTTTAAACAGCAAAGGGGTTAGCTAAGCGGAAAAAGGCTCACTTACTTACTTCAGACTCAGATATATTGAACACAACACGCTGAAATCAGCAGATATGGTTAGCTAATGTAGCAGGAGAGATTCGTCTCAGTGAACATTAAAAAAAAATTCGTGGATATTGTGCCGCAGAAGAAATAGCTAAGCATGCCGTGGCTACGAATGTATGTTAAACTTGGTCTACCAGTTGTTGAAATGCCAAGTGAAACATGTCGTAATACTGCGAGTGAAGACAAGGAGGCCAAGCTTACCAGCACAGGAGAGCTACAATGAGGCACACCAACAAAACGCGCAGCCTCTTCATTATCTTCCAGCGGGGACCGACATCCTCGCTTTTTGGATTGTTTCTGGTCTGGTGCGGCTGGACAATACACCGAAAACTAGATGTCTGTTAGCCGAGAGTCTGCTTTCATTAGAAAACCGGCAAACCACGGTGTTGTGAAGGTAAAACCCACACTTAAGGGGGGAGTATAATTCATTTCAAGGTCCTCCCGTCCACCTCTTTCTCAGCTTCAACAGTCACTGCTGTAGAGCTGCTGCACTTCAGTATGACTCAACCATTGCCGAACGGATGACCAATCAAATCACACAAAGAATTGTCTTCAACCAATCATAAGAGAGTTGGATCGTTTTGTATTTAGTTAAAAGCCCCGCCTCCAGTATTGAGGATGAGCTGGTCGCTGTACGACTGGACGCGTCATGCTTTTGATAAGCAAATCAGCAAAGAAAACTTTATTTATAGTTATTACACAACAATCCCACGATTCAGTGGAAATACCTTGTTTTAACAGTTCTTGTTTCATGTATTTGGACTCTGTTTAAAAAAGCTAGCTGTATTAAAGAACTGCAGTAAACACTGCTGTTTTTCTCTCTTAAAACTCAAATATGGTTTTAATAAGTGTTTTATATAAAAATTAAATTGTAAAATAAGGCTCCATTATATATATATATATATCTTCATTGTGGTTAATCCAATATTATGCAAAACATTTGCCACCATATTTTGGGCCTAAAGGGACTCAAAAACTAGAACAATACTAGAATTGTCAATTCCATGTACTTAAAACACCATACTATTTTGGGTTTTTTGGGTGTGTGTGTGTGTGTGAGTATTTTTATGAAATATAAGAATGAATAACAATAACAACTTTAAAATCTCACATGTAATTAAATTGTTAAATATGATACTGACTTTCTATTAATCCAAATTTCCATTTACTGTGGTTCTGATTCTAGTTTGGGCTAGTTCATCGTTGTAAAGTACAACAGATTATGTCTAATTGACCAACCTCCTGCTTTTAGATATTACTCTATTTATTGATTTAGTTATTTGTTGATAAACCGGATTTCTTTGCAGATAATTTGCCATTCTCAAAATTGGGGTTGAGACTTCATTGGAGGTCTCAAATCAACAAGAGTGAGGTTTTGAGATCTCCAAAAAAAGCATATTTTGTGACAAGAGATTTTTTTTTAAGTCTATATATTGGCTGTGATATTATTAAATAGTTTGTGTCCTCATAACGCCCCTGGTTAAATTATATTTGAGAGTGTTCAGCTGTTCTTGAGAGACAGAAAAGTTTGTGAACCACTCTGAACGTTAATAATCAGATTATAAAAAATTACTTAAAATGTTCAGATACCCAATGAAGTAAGAAAATGTCAGTGGTCTATGTTTAAATCGGTTAGTGGCAGACTGCTCCATTTCACAACTGAAAAGTGGATACATATGAAATCAGTAAAACCATTAAAACTCCAAAAGTGTGAAATATTTCAAATGTAAAACGGAGCAGCAACCTTTACAGCTCATTTGAAGGTAGCTAAATAAAACTAACTATGAATTTTAAAAATATTTCCACAACAAATCATACTGGTTTATAGATATAAAGTCATTGGTATTTAACACTGAGATAATCTGTTATATAAATATCACGTTATAGCTAGGACACAATTTCTTTTTATTGCTTTGATAAATGTTGTTCTCGTGGAATTTTCTCGTCTGTCACACATAGCTGAAAAGAACTACATATCCCAAAATGCATTTCGAGTACGGCCCTTAAAACCTGCCTGTTCAAATTATGTTTAATTAATTGGTCAGATATGGTGACTGTATAGTTCGAAAAAAACATTAAGGATTATCTGAAACATACTGTATCTTAAGGGGATATTAATTTGAAGAATAAATAAATTTTGTTCTCAACAGGCGGGGTCCTGATACTTCAGCGCTCTTCTTTGCTGGGCTCAGTTTCACAGAAGTGAACTTTGGGTGAGCGTCAAACACATTTTCTCCGACGCTTTTACTTTATCTCCGTGACTCCGAGCCCTGCTGCTGAGGCATTGTTTTTTAGCTCTTTTTGGGGCTCTCGGAGTCAGAGGTTTCAAACATGGAACTGGTCCGGGTGGTTCTGTGTGCGCTGTCCGTGTTTTTATCGCTAGTCTCGGACAGGTTGGTGGTGTTGGCTTCCTTCTCCCAGGCTACTGACAGCGACTTCACCTTCAGTTTACCTGCCGGCCGAAAGGAGTGTTTCTATCAAACCATGAAGAAGGAGGCTTCCCTGGAGATTGAATATCAGGTCATAAATATGTTACAAAGATCGGCTTGTCTGTCTGTTACCCACAATCGTGCTTTGACTGATTCTAGATCAGTAGAACCAATTGGTTTCGTGGCTCACACCTTGATTTTTCATATTGCCAGAAACCAGTTTTGCCTGTCAGCGGACAGATTATTTCCTAAAATGAATCTCTCCTTCTCTGACCCTGATGTGCACAGACGTTTAGCAATGCTGGGGCCATGATGGACATTCCTAGCTATTTCTTAACCTTGTTTAAAGATCAACTATGTAGGTTTATGCTCTCACTGTAGTACGATGAAAAACTGTAATATAAAAGTAGAATAATATATAATTATACTACCTGTACAAGAGGGATATTTTGGGCGAAACTAATAACCACAGCATATGCAATGCCATGCAAATGTATTTATACCCATTAATCTTTTTTCTTCCTATCATATGTCACTACAAACTAACCTTTGAGTTTTATTGGAATTCATGTGATAAAATATTACAAATTACTTTTAAATTTGATAATTTGTGGTTTTAAAGATTATTAGCTGCATGTTTAGGGTCGTTGTCCTGTTAGAAGGTGATCTTCTTCCCCTGTCTGGAGGATTTAGTAGCCTCCAACTTTTAATTTTTCCCCTCCAAGACTGCTCTGATTATTAGATCCATCCATCTTCCCATTACCTCTCGTCAGCTTTCCTATCTCTGATCAAGAAAAAACATCTCTTCAGCACCTTGTTTCACAGAGGGGGTGGTGTGTTCAGGGTTCTAACGGCACCTCTTATGGTTTTCTTCTTTCCATTTCATAATAACGCTCAAACTTGTGGAGAACATGGCTAATTGTTGTTCTGTTAACATATTCACACAGCAATACGTACATATTAGGTGAGTTCTAAAGATGGTCTGTTTAAATTAATTTTATTTAGGGGTAACAGATTAAAAGGGGGGCTATACTAGGCACATTTTTTATATTTTTTTATTTATTTATTTGTGAAGTGATGTTATAACCATTGTTTTCTTACTACTTTGCAATTATGGGGCGATTTGCGCAGGTCTATCTCAAAGTGTAAAGTGTGAAAAGATTAAAGAGGTGCGATTACGTTTGCAAGGCACTGAATGTCGAAGAAGTGATGTTATTATTTGTGTAATGGCCATAAAATTATAGCATGGATACAATTAATTACATTTTGGTATGTGAACGCACCTTTCGACCTTTCAGTGGCTGAATTGTTTGGCATTTGTCTACAAGCGAGTCCGAACCCTGGCGACATCTAAGCCTCTCTCATTAATCTTCGCCATCAACAGGTGCTAGATGGTGCGGGTCTCGACGTAGACTTCTTCATCTCGTCTCCTTCCGGCCACCTGCTCTTCACCGATCAGCGCAAGTCAGACGGCGTCCACACGTGAGCGACCCGAAGACATATGTCCGTCGATTTACTTTGCATGTGTGCAGCCTCCTTACAGCTTGTTCTGTCCTTCAGCGTAGAGGCTCTGGAGGATGGGGACTACATGTTTTGCTTTGACAACACGTTCAGCTCCATGTCTGAGAAGCTCGTCTTTTTCGAGCTCATCCTGGACAACATGGATACGGAGGAAGACCCAGACAGCTGGAAGGAGCACGTCATAGGGATTGACACTCTGGACATGAAGCTGGAGGATATTATGGTGAGGCAGACGTTTTCATACGACTTGCAGCTTAAACGGTTTCCAAACCATCCGACTGTCTCACTCCAACGGTGTTTTAGATGTTACTCGATTGTCTCCCATTGAGAGACCTTTCACTGTCCCATGATTGGCCCAAATAATTTCCCCAGAAAACTGAATCCTAAGAGATTCAGCATATGTCTCAAGAAGGGAGAGCATCGTGAACACTCGTCTACTGGCTGACACTACATGCTTTCTTTTCAGTTTCGCCACAGTGACTAGCACTGCTCCTTCTCTAGGAACGGCTTCTATTTGTGGCAGAAGTCAGAGAGCCGTGACGTGACAAGGAGCAGGAAATGTGTTTTCCAGCTGTAGAGGAAGTTTTTTTCTTAAGGAGGAAGGAACATGCCCTGGCTGGACTGCTTCTTTAGGAACACGTTCTAGTTTTGCTTTACAGATGTAAATTAAGTTAAATGGTTTCCTTATAGATCAAATATGGCGGATTGAAGTAGTGATCCTGCTTGGATGAAGCTTTAACGTATTTTACTGCGATGTTAAATCCTAAACCAACACATAGTGCAGTTTTACTGCCCCTGCTGAACAAAGGAGCTCCCACAGCATGAAACTACCACCGCTATGTTTAAAGGGAAGTTCATTTTTTTTTTTAACCTGGATCTTATTTTTAGCATTTGTTTTGTTTGTTTTTTCACTCACCCTGACAAGTTTGGGGCTACTTTGAGTCGTTCAGCAGTATTTACACATCCAGTCTTGAACAGCTGTATCTATAGAACGGTGGTGCTGGGGGAAGTCCAAATGGCGCTTGTAATAATGTTTAATCGGCCCCAAACAGCTTAATTTCACCATGTTTATGTTCTCCTTGGACTTATGAACGCCTCAGAAGTGATTCTTGATTGTCTTCCGGGCCAATTTGGGAGCTTAACAATAAAATAATAATAAAGCGGTGACGAAAAAAGCCTCTTAAAGCTAATAATAAATGGGGCTCTGTGTGATATTGTATTATATCCTTTGTCCTTGAGCTGTCTGCTTAATTTGTAGGTCTTCATGTTGCTGCTAAAAAACCTCTGAATCATCTGGATTTACACAGAGATAAACATAGACTAATATGGAAACTACACGGCTCAGAAAAAAGTAACACTAAAATAACACACCTAGATCTGAATCAGTGAAATATTCTTATTAAATCATTTGTTCTTTACATAGTTGAATGTACTGACATCAAATAACACAAAAAATTATCAGTCAGGCTACCTCTGGCGAGCACATGGAAGGCTGTACAACCCCCCGAAGAAATGCCATCGTACACCATTACTGACCCACTGCCAAACCGGTCATGTTGGAGGATGTTGCAGGGAGCAGAACGTTCTTCATGGCATCTCCAGACACCACATGTGCTCAGTGTGAACCTGCTTTCCTCTGTGAAGAGCAGTGGGCACCAGTGCCGAATTTGCCAAACTTGGTGTTCTCTGGCAAATGCCAAACGTCCCGCACGGTGTTGGGCAGGAAGCACAGCCCCCACCTGTGGACTTTGGGCTCTCATACCACCCTCATTGTGTGTGACAGCTGAGCAGACACATAGACATTCGTGGTCTGCTGGAGGTCATTTTGCAGGGCTCTGGTAGTGCTCCTCCTGTTCCTCCCTGCACAAAGGTGGAGGTAACGGTCCTGCTGCTGGGTTGTTGCCCTCATACGGCCTCCTCCACGTCTCTTGATGTACTGACCTGTCTCCTGGCAGCGCCTCCATGCTCTGAACACTCCATACTGACAGACACAGTAAAGTTTCTTGCCATAGCTTGGACTGACATGCCATAGATGAGCTGTGAACCACTTGTGTGGGTTGCAGACGCTGTCTCATGCTACCACTAGAGTGAGAGCACAGCAAGCATTCGAGTGTGACCAAAGCAACAGGCAGAAAGCATAGGAACTGAGAAGTGGTCTTGGTCACCATCTGCAGAGGAACTCCTTTATTGGGGGGTGTTTTATTCCATTTGCACACAGTGTGTGAAATTGATTGTCAATCATTGTTGCTTCCAAAGTTTTGATTTCACAGAAGTGTTATCAACTTGGAGTTAGATTGTGTTGTTTATGTGTTCCCATAATTTTTTTGAGCAGTGTATTTATTGACTTCTGATGACCAGTTCGTCAGACATTTATTTGTAAAAACATCTCAAACCGCAGATAATTTTCCTTTCTCTTCATCATTACATATTTCGTAAGTATTTTTTACGTTGTGTCTTCCAGGACACCATCAACAACGTAAAGGCTCGCCTGGGGAAAAGCGTGCAGATCCAGACGCTGCTGCGGGCATTCGAGGCTCGCGACCGGAACCTCCAGGAGAGCAACTTCGACATGGTGAACTTTTGGTCGGTGGTCAACCTCGTGGTGATGATGGTGGTGTTGGCGGTCCAGGTCTATTTAGTCCGTTCCTTGTTTGAGGAGAAAAGGAAAATTCTCACATAACCTCGCCTAAACTGGAAGGACAGAAATCTTTAAACTAGCACTCATTAATACGGTTACGTTTGGGACGTTTGTGTTTCTTTCCCTCAGTAAAACGATGTCTCTCAAAGGTTTGCAGAAACCAGCAGAGGAATCTGTTCAGGACGAACTCACCGCTGTTGACGCTTCAGTTTTCTGTCCACTGGAGTTTAGGACTGAATCACAAGTTTTGACTACCAACCCCTCCACTCAAGTCTTTTTACAACAAAAAATTTCTCTCTTTAAAACTTTATACTGTCTTTCTTAGCTGCTGTAAGGGTTTACAGAACATGTAATGAGAAGTTTAAGATATGCAACTATTTTACAGAGAGTCTAAACGTTACTCGGCCAGCAGCCAACTTGCAAACGTTGTTTTTCCGATTTAAAGTAGAAGTAGTAGCTTTCTGCCTGGATAACCAATTTCTGCCAAACAGGACGAGGAGGTGTGACCAGTCAGGAAGCACCTCTTAATTACTCTTGGGAAAAAAACTACCTTTGAATTGTTACCTGTCAGTTTTTAAGTTGCTTCTGAGGCCTGTAAAGTTCGCGTCAAGTGTGCATGTTGCTGAAATCAGCCATACTTTATAACCCAGCCACTGAACAACAGTGAGGTGTGTGGACAGGTTAGGTGGGGCTGTGCTGCTAACCCTGGGAACTGTGGAGTGGAAGAGAAGGAATCCACAGCCCTTCAACGTGAACGCCTGCTGGTGGGTGTCCGCTTACAGCCCACCTACTGCGGGAAGACGTCGCCTCCGCTTGTCTCTCTAGTGACAGAAGTCTATTTCTATCCGACTGAAACCTGGAAGGTCACTGCCACAACAACCGCTCCCGTTTAACATGATCCTCGCCTACGTCAGCGGTCTTCTAGATGCTGACATCTGTGCTAAATCTATACTTTTTACTGTCATGATTATTGCACTGCCTTTGAAAAACATGTTTAACTCATTTTCTTTGACCGCCTACTGAAGGCTTTCACAACCAGATTATTTGCCTTATTCTTAATTCTGCTAGAAATATGCTTGTTTTTTTTCCTAGATTTTCTTTCTTAATATTTCACTGTTAACTGATGTCCGCTATAAGAGTAAAACCACATCATGAAATAAAGCCTTTTACTACAGAGTCTAATGTTTGAAGTGCATAAAACCAAACATTAGCCATCTGTTAATATTATGCAAACAGATTTTATAACTAGTTCCTAGTTTTGTCTTTATTCTATTTTTTATACATACATATATATATATGATCCCTTCATCTGTTCCACTTTCATCACTGTGTGGGTGTGTATGTTAAGATTCTGATATTCTTATAATAGATTTATTAAAAACTTTTCTGATCAATTTAAAATTCTTTTGAAATCTTTGTATATTATAACTTTTCTAATTGTATTTCTGTGTTACTGAGAAGGAATAAACTGCTGTTACTCTTATAAGAAAAAAAATGTATACTCTTGATGAAGCAGCGGAGGATTGTTGAGGGAACATGACGTTTATTACAGCGATATCCTGTACTTGTAGATGTGCATAAATTAAACAAGCCAATCTTTTCTGATCTGTGTCTTTCCTTACGTGTCTCCAGAGACATGGGCTAGTAACAGATCTTTATGGGGACCTTCATAAAAAGAAAATGAACACCACTTCAGAAGAATAACTGAAAATAAGAATGTGTTGCATCTTTGAATTTCTTTTATTTAAACAGAAAAAACAAAATTTCCTGCTGCTGCTAAAGTTATATAGCATTTTAATTATTGCATTTGATATATTTTTTAAACATTTTAGTTCTTTTGTGCACTGATCTAACCACAGCATCCGCTAAATTCAGTTGTAGTTTTCCATTGCTTATGTGTCGTTCTTTTTCTCATACATTTTAGTTCAAAAATACTTAATGTCTCCAAAATTGAAACTAAATGTCATCCAAGCGTTGTTGTGGATGGTGAAGCTGTTGACAGGAAGCATCTCCAGTAGCAGTCAGTCTTACAGTGAATCTGAGGAGGCCTCTGAATGGATGACTCTGTGACGTACTAACAAGTCAGTTTCCAGGCAGCAGAGGCGATATTTCACAGTAACATTTCCTGGATAGCACCTTAAGTTGGCTAACACTGCTAATCCACCTCATTTTCTTTTTCCACTTTAAATATCCATCTGGCCATGTTAAAAGCCGAGCAGGAAGCTTTGAACTTTTTTCCCCCTTCTACACGTTGCTCCTTCTCTGCTTCCTTGAAGCGTCTTTCTCAACTGCTCTTTGGGGTCGAAGTTTGGGTATTTTTTGAGCTTTTTTAAATCTCTAATCAGCTGTAACAACTCTCCAGAAATTAAAAAGGCAAAGCAAAAATCCTTCCAGCTGCAACACCTTCAGATCTTAAGGAATAATTGCCCAAACATGAAACGCCTCAAACAAAGACGTGAGGAAACTGTCTACAAAAGGAACAAAAGTAATGTAATAGAGCTACTCCATCATGCTGCCACCATGAGTGGAGCAATTGCAGAGCAGAATTTAGTTTAACAATAGTATCCAAACGCCCATTTTATAAAGTGAGCTGCTAAACAAAAATTCTACTTGGACAACTGTAGTTCTAAGAAAGGAAAAGAGCAATATTTAGTTGGTGTTTTTTGGTTGTTTTTTTGCAACTGGTAATACTTCCAAACAGCCAAATTGTCTTCCTTGTAAGCATGGGAATCGTGTCCTAACCTCCTCTCTCGTAGCTGTGTGGCAGTGCACAGCAGCACGATCTTACAGGGACAAGGCACTGCTACTCTATGCTTTAGCACTTTTTTTATTGGATATCTGCTGTCGGCTTTGTGCGGGGCTGTAAAGATGAGATGATCAGACACTTCCTCAGTGCAAAAGGAGACGGCCTTTCTGGGCAGCGAGTCCTTGGAGAGTTGAAACATGATATTTTGGATTTTTGTCAGACAAGTTTGAAATGTTTTTCATTTTCATCCTTGATGCTCAACTTTCTATCAGATACCCTGTAGATGATCTCTTCCTGGAAACACCGTGGAAGTCTGACACCATCTGTAAGAGAGATTTATCGTATGAAATGGAAATGCAATAAGTTAGTATGTGGCCTTTTTCTAAAATGATTGGAATGCACATTGACTATTATACAGACTAAGAAAGTAACTTTAAGCACCCAGACTCTGTCCATTCCATCACTGGTTCTCAAAATGGCATTCAACCACCTTGCCTGTTACTGGTAAGTAGAAATAAATTATAAATTCTTTTGGAAGTAATTCTGGTCATATTAACTACATTAAAGAGCTTAGAAAAGCTAAAAGTAAAAAAGTAGAGTTGTTCAGGGACATAGTTCTTATCACTGAACACTGGCCCAAGAAAAGGACCAGTGGGGAAATATTTACCAAGTATTAAAAAGGAACTGAATTGGATGACCTTGAGCAATTACTCCCCTTACAGATTTGTTTTTAGATTTGTTTTATTAAGTCATACTTAAATGTTTCACATCAAAACATTGATAACATCAGCAAAGGATAACCTGAGTAAATGCAAAAACCCTGATTTTATCCTTCAGTACGACAAAATAAAGCTTTTTAAACCAGCCTCCCTCTACACAAAGTAATCGTCTTCTGAACTTCATAACTATTGTCTAGCATTTTTAAATACTGGCAAATCATATTTCATATTCCTGTGGAATTTAGGTCCTCTCTTTGTACATTAGTCTTAAGCTGCATTAGAATAGTTTTAGGTATGAACATCTTTTTATTCGACGTGATTTCTAGCCGTTTTGGGAGAACTTACCTCTGCGCTTGACGTTTGCGGTCCCTCCGATGCTCTGTTGACCTCATCAGAGTCCCGTTCTGGCTGAGGTTTTACCATGGACAGAAGCGAATGTAGTCTGTGTTCTGAGATGCTTTGCAAAACAAGGAATGTTTAAAAGTGGGACACAAACCCTCTTAGCTATCAAACTTGTAAGCTGAAAAATATCAAGATACCCTTTAGGAGATGCACAGATCTGTTGCTTCCGTCTTACGAGTTCAGTAGAGAAGGGGTCATGTATGTTCACCACAGACATCTTGTCAAGATACAGATGAAATCAAAAAACAAATATTGGCTGGCAGATATTCAGAAACAGAAATGCTCCAACTAAAGATAAATAATTATAAACCTTTACAGATATGGTAAAATTGGTAGACGATTTAAAAATATTTACACAAATGTGTCCCTATTTTAGACATGCAATCAACTGTGTAAAATGTTAAAACTTGATTTCCATATACTGTGTATCAAGCTATATTCAAATGTTCTAGATTTCCTTTGATAAAATCCATCATTACACTTAAAATTTGGCTTAACGTACCCTGCCATTTGGCTGGTTGACCTGCACGGCTGTTTAATAGACCAATCATCTAGTCCATAAGGACTGAGATAATACAACACCAAATCAGAAGAAGTTGGAACAGTATGTTAAATTAAAATCAAACTGAACACAAATTATATTTTACTTGGATTACATTGAAAACAATACAAAAGCATGTTTAATGTGTTCCTCATGAAATATATCTGATTTTTTTTAGAAACACCTGTTTCAAATGTGGGTTTGCAACACATTTAAAAAAAAGGTTGGAACATAAAGCATTAACCACTTTGCAATGCTGCCGTTTCCTTTTATCTCCACTTAAAAGACATTTAAGTACTGAAGACACATAGTGATTAAGTATTTCCGGTGTAGTTCTGTCCCGTTCATCTTGCAAACAAATCTTAAGGTGGGCAACATCCGAGGTCTTTGTTGTCACCTTCTGAGCTTCAAAATGTGCCACACATTCTCTATTAGAGACAGTTAGGGACTCTAGGCAGGCCACTCAAGTACCCTCTTTCAGCCAGGACTTTGTTATGTGGGCAGACTGTGGTTTTTGCGTTGTCTTGTTGAAAAATTAAATTGTGTCCATGGAAGAGATGTCTTCTTTAAGGCGGCATATTCTGCTCCAACATCTCTATGTACTTTTCAGCATTAATGGTGCCTTCACAGAAGTACAATTCAACAGTACAATATGTTTAGGTTTAAAGTGTCACACTGTAAAAATCAGCTAATTAATCCAAAACACCTGCCAAGCGTTCCTGAGCCTTTAAATGGTCTGACCTGACAGAAAGATGCCAGCCTTGAAACCAAACACTGCAGAAGAGCTGAAGGCCGCTAATGAAGCTTCCTGGTCCTCCATAGCACCTCAGTAGTGCCACAGGCTGATAGCATCCATGCCAGACCGCATTGAGACAGTATTTGATGCAATAGGAGCCCAAACAAATTACTGTCTACACACGCATGATCAAAATGTTCATAGGTCTGACATTTCTCCATTTAAAATCTTAGTTTTACTGATTTCATTTTGATTGTCTAATATTTTGATTTTGGGGTTTTCATAAGCTGTACTTCATAATCATAAAACATATAATAAATAAAGGCTTGTGATGTCTTGCTTTGCGTGTCTGTATCATATATTAGTTGCACCTTTTAAGTTATATGACTGAAATAAATGCACGATATATACATTTTTAGACTTTCACTACGTTTTTACAAACATCTAACAACAGGGGGCGCTGGGAGCTGGAATTGATGGCTCTACTTCCGGAGCATTGAAGGGATGAAGTTTAATCTGCGCTCATAACGACGAAGAGAATACGCCTGGTAGGTGTAAAACACTTTTGATTTATTAAAGCAAATAGTATACTTTGCTCTGAACATATATTTGCTTTTAAATGCGTCTTCAGTGGAAGATTTCAATACGAGGTTGGTTTTATATTCACGCCAAACCGGGAGAACCGGTACATCAGGGCTGATCACGTCGTCAAAACATCCCAGCACATATTTAACACAAACTTGTTGTCCTTTTCTGACTTTTGAACAGTCTTCGGAGTTATTAGGAAGGACCGCTTCTTACATTACACCCTAAGCAATCAATATCTAGTGTGTGAATCCGTTAAGGTAAATTGTGTTAACACCCTTAAAGCAAAGAGTTCTTTCAGTAAAATCTTCAAGATTGACGCCAGACACAGTTGTCCAGAAAAGCAAGATGTCCTCGTAATGTGCTGTCTTTGTTTTTTTTTCTTCTTAGCGTGATGGTTTTGTCATGCTGCTAGGATGCTAATCAATTTTGCCTAATATGCAGGACAGAAGTTTCCACAGGCGGTATAAATAGCGCTAAATTTAACAGCAGTAAGCTTATAAAAGCGTTTGGCTTAGCATCATGTGCAAGAAGAGCGAGTGGAGTTTTTTTTTTCTTTTTTTACGGAAGCGTGCAGCGCTCCTGTAGCCTACTGCTGATTTACCCAACTATTTAAGCTGATGTGAGTGGAGTCAGGTTCAGGATTCCCAGAGGTGGGTGGAGGAGCCAGAAATTGTACTCAAGTAAGAGTAGTACCACCTCAACTTCCTTTTACTCAGGTAAAAGTAAAAAGTTGCTGTCCAAGAAATTCCTTGAGTATAAGGCTTAAATGTATATGGGTTAAAGCAGTTTCCCCTGGTGAACATCCAGTTTTATTATCAGATCTGGTTGATCCAGTGGAATGAAGAGCGTGAACCAACTAGCGGCCATGCTTTTATTTTACTACAAAAATCACTGTCATCATTAATGGTTCCATTCAAATTCTAAAAAATAAAAATGTATATATTGTTTTTGAATATTGAAATAATATATAACATAATATATGAGATTGAGCATAATGTACTTCTAGTGACTTTACGATATTTAATGTATATTTACTTGATCTTAGCCTCTTGAACAGGTTAAACAGGTTAAATAATGTTTAAAAAAAAAGCAACAATGCTTGTCTAAATTTGATATAAACTGTAGGTGTTGCTTGTATCTCCTGCATTTTTTTGGTCAAAATTTGTTTATTTTTCATTCATTAAGTTACAGAGGATGGAGGATCCGGATATTTTTACTTTAAGAGTAATGGTACTTCATAATTTTGCTCAAGAAAAATGAAAAACTATGGTGTAGGAAAGATGCACACAAAAGTATTTTTTTTCTTTTCTAAACAGTTACTCAAATAACGTAACTGCGTAAATGTAACTAGTTACCCACCTCTGGTGTTTCTCTACTTTTAAGAGTGAGAAAATAAGTAGGGAATCTAATTGTATTTCAAAATTCATCCGGGAACTGTAGTGTCAGTGTCCCCATTGGGGACAGCTCTCCATCCACAGCAGCGTCCAACATAATTGCTGAAGAAGTTCAAGACGATTCCCAATGTCAGCTACTCGTTTAGTTAGCTATACACTTCAGTTGCCTTTTCTTTTGTTTGCTTTGCTAAAGCGAAATGGACCAACAGCTACTTTGACCAGTATGTTAAACATTCACTCTCTGTTCGATTGTATTTGGTAAAGAGGCCAATGGGGCCAGATGGGGCCCCGAGTCAGTCTGTGCCCTGGCGTAAGGTGCTGTGGGAACGGCAGCCGTTTCCTGACAACTACGTGGACCAGAGGTTCCTGGAGGAACTACGGAGGAATGAGGGCATCCGGCAGTACCGCTACTGGGCCGTGGTGAAAGAAGCTGGATTTGTGGGACAGCAGCTGTCCTGCGTGGCCGTCTTTCTCACTCTCTGGCTCTACATGGAGCAGGTACGACTGGAGAACGGCGTTTATCTTCACACCAATGAAATATCTGATTAGTGAGCATCTTTTTCTTTTGCTTCTCTCTAAAGGGTCTCCTTGCTCCAGAGACGTTGCTTTGGTCCAGCCTGATGTGCGCCTTCCTGGGTTACGGACTGTACCAAGCGTTGACGTCTCATACTGATTCGTGCAGCAAGACTCGCACGCGTCTGGCGGATTCACAGAGCGCAGCCCTTTTCCTTTCCTTCACCTTCGGCTTCTCGCCAGTTCTCAAAACTCTAACAGAGTCGGTGAGCACAGACACCGTGTACGCCATGTCGGCTCTGATGCTGCTGGCCCACCTGGTTTCGTTTCCTTATGCCCAGCCCTCTCCGCCGGGCAGCCTCTCTTTAAACGCAGCGCTGTTCGCCTCCGTGTGCTTGGCCTCAAGGTTACCCGGCGCTCTGCACACCTTCGCCATGCTCACCTGTGCACTGCTGGTGTTCGCTCTGTGGCCCTGTCTGCTCCAGAGGTTGAGGGCGAACGCCCCCGGCCAGTTCACCGGGGTGTGCGTGGGAGTGTGCGTTGCAGGGGTTGGAGGTCTGGGGTCACAGTCGCTCGGTGCAGCTGTGCTCTTCTCGCTGGCATTAGTGAGTGTTACGCTAATCTGCCCCCTGCTGTTGGTCACGCTGCAAAGGCACAAGGACAACATCCACGGGCCCTGGGATGAGGCTGAGATTCAAGAGGACCTCAGCCGCTTCCTCCAATAACGAACCGCACAAACCAGAGTAATCATGACCGAACTGAAAACTGACAAATTCCACACGACTCTCTTTTGTACTGTATCTCTTTCCTGACAGATTTTCCCTACCTGTCTACATCCGTCCAGACAGCCATGGAAAACTGTTCTCCCCATGGAGGGTTTTTAATAATGCTGCTACTGTTCTTGTACAGAACATGTGAGTCCATGCAGGACTGACCTAAACTACTGAACTATTATGATTACATGCATCAAGTGGACATCAGACAAGTTTTAATGTGCCGTTTTATGGACTACTCTTCTACGTATGAATAAGGGCTCTGACTCCAAGGGTTATTTTAGGTGATGTATTGAGAATGTTTAGCTCAGTTTTAACAGATTCTAATTTTGTTTGCCTCAAAAGTGGTACTAAGAGTTTTTCAAAGATACCACTTTTTTTTTGTCTGTTAATGAGATGCCCAATGAAATCAACCTGTCGATAACTCATGAATTCATCCTTTTTAGATTATTGAGCGCTCCTGATGTCAGTGAGTCCAGGTTGTGCTGATCACTTCCGTAGGGATCAGGCTTGAAGTTAGTCGTTTCAATGATTGGTTAAATTTGTCAAGGAAACACAATAGCTTGAAAACAGTAATAAAGAAACTATTTTCCGTTGGGTGTTTATTCAGGTTGCTCTAATGGACGACTAGATTTCATCAGGTCCGTCGATTCAAACTAAAAAGGAGCCCCCTGCCACCGGACATCAATCGAGACCCACCTCAGCAACATTTTGCTGAAGCAAAGGCAGGCTGGTGTAAAGTCGCTCCGTTTCATCCTTTGTGAGTGCTCCGTTTCAGAACATGCTAGATTTGGCAACGTTGGCCGGGACATCTAAAGGTTTAGGCTGCCTTCTGTAGGACCATACTTACAGATTATGATGCTTAGCGTCAGTAATGCTGTCCACACTAATAATCCACATAAAATGCTGAGGAACATTTTAAATGCCATCAGCAGACAATTTAGTCTTTCCTTTAAAATATAAGAAAAAACGAACTGCTCTCTGAAACGACCTTTGTAACATGGTTAGAAATATTTTGAAAACTATCAACTCATTTGTGCATCCTTTTTAAGGAAAGGTCAGTTTCTTCAGCTATAATTAACCATTATTTATGACAAAAATTTCTTCTGTTTTTATATAAGTCTGCTTAGCCAGACAAAGGTTATATTTGGTTTAATAAATGCAGGGCGGTTCACTGAGTTTACTGTCAGCCATGTTGCTTTATAATCTGCTTTTTTGTAGATTAAAAACTGTTTGGCAATTTGAACTATGTAAAATAATTCACCTTTTATTATTGCCCAATTTAATCTAATTGAGAAAAGTGATCAAACACGTGGCTGACTTTACTGTGGATTTACGTTTAATTTTAAAGAGATTAAATTCAACGTATGTTTTTATTGCCTCGGACTCTATATACAGTGTGTGGTCTGAAAAGTAAAGATAAACAAGAATGGTAATGATGTGTTTTTTCCTTCCACTTTAGTTTTGACTGTGGCTTTAAGAGGCGATGTGTAGAAATTAAAAAACTCCAGCAAAGACTAATTAAAAAAAAAACAAAAACAGGACATTTTCCGTTGATACCAAAGAGCTTGACTGCAGCCAGCCTGCCAGTAGGGCGCGCTGGTCACCAGGTATCGTACCTTCATCTCTGTTCTGTGCGTCCTGGGCCGGGTTGTGGCGGCGGGCTTTGCTGCTGGCAGCCTCATCGGTGCCATGGTTTTAAACAGCGCTGCGGAGCGAAGCAACACTTTTAAAACGGGTTCAACCGGACCGTCGTTGGGAGCGCAGGGTCCTGAGAGAACCGCGAAGATCAGAGGTCGTCATGGAAACGGCGCGTCTCGAACCAAAGTTCCCGTCTAAATCATTTCAAAGGACTGTTTTCACAGCCAAATGGTCATCATTTTGAAACTCAAGCAGAAAATAAAGATTTTATGCATGAAAAATAATTTTCCTAACTCTAAGAACAGGGCAGCATCCAGGAAATCTTAATTATCCGTGGAAACCAGAAATTCTTAAGGGAATTTAAAGTTTAATTACCCTGCTGCTATTATGAAAATTCAACATGTTTTTAAGTTTTTTTATTTAACTATATAAGAATCATGTGTGGTTCAAAATTTAGAGTTTTTAAAGGTAAAATTCCAGAGTAATTTATGCTGCTCAGTTAACATGAAAACTTGATATAACCGATAGTAACAAAAATGTTTAAATACTTCAATGCAATAAAGTATTTGATTAACTTTCCACCTATCTAGTCGCTACAGTAACTGTCAGTTAACTGACTTCTAACAATTGTTTTATTCCATCAAAAGGTCACACTCAGTACTGTTAAAAATATTTTTATTTATGTCTCTAAAGGAAGCAGATATTCTGCCATGAAACAATTTAAATTCTGAAATTAACCTATATATATTTCCATTGTTTTATGGAAACTAGACTATACTAATCAGGAATCTTCTCACATATTCATTTTTTATTATGAGTAGCCTTGAAAATATATTTGGTTAACTTATATAAAAAAAAGAAGATTCCCATCCACCAGCAGCTTAACAGGCCTGGAAAAAGACTGTCATGCTGGGTTTATTTTTCTTTCATTATCCACAAGGATTATGAAACTATCCCACAGCAGCAAATAAACTGTTTTTGAAGGGGAAATTCAACCTGTAGTGTAATTACAAATTGAATTGACAGCTGAATTTCTAATAGACCAATTTTCAACTCTCACTAAATGGGCTCTGCTCTCTCTTGGTGATGGCACCGTTGAAGAAAACATGCATGAAAAGGTCCAGCAATGTAATTGAATTTCCTTTTCGAGTCACAAAACATGGCAAAAAATAGACATTTTCATTCACAAACAATAGTGAAAACAATACATATTTATTCTTCTGCAGTAGAATGTCAGCATATTTTCAATATAATACATAGTTGAGGCACTTGAGATAAATCAGCAGACAGCCGCACACATTCCAGCATTTAATGGCCAGACATATCATATACAAAACAGGCTCAGGACGGAGTGATTTTTGCAGACATCTGTTCCCTACGGAGAAGGAGAGAAGCCCAAGAAAGTGCTTCACATGGATTATACATCATGCAGGTCATGGGCGTTTCTTGGTAGTGGTCAGCAAGAGCTGGAAGGACCACAGGAGCAGAAGGATAAGCGGGGAGCTCAGTGGAACAGACCTATTTCACACCCGGGATAGCTGGGGGTTGCCTCCTGGAGGGGAAGGTCAGATACAGTATATTACTGTAGGGTTGGTCAAAAAATATTTGCACACTTTTTTTTTTTTACAGATTATCCAATTCTAGCCAATTCACAATAAGGCTTATTTTATGTTGGTATCCCGCGTGTTTGTGGCTATGTCTAAATCTTCAAATAAAGTCTGAAAACCTTGAAAACCATTTGTGTTCAGCCCCCTTTTACTTTGATACTGCTAATGACAGCAAGCGCAACCAACTGCTTTCTAAAGGCCACAGAAGTCTGCTACAGACAAATATTTCTGTTTGCTCATGACCACGTTGGGGTTGCAAAAGTCATGCTCACTAAGTTAATGAATGTTACAATGTTGAGAATAAAGAGCAATATAACGAAAAAATGTACAGAAATACAGTAATGTGCAAGTAATCTTGAGAGGTTAGTGTGGTTGTAAGAGACGGTAAAAGGAGGACTGGGTGCCCGAAAGAACCTAAGAAACCATTGGAGAGCACAGAGGAAATGAGGCAAAGAGAAAAAGAAGAGCCACGCCAAAAGCAGGGGAGGAACCAGCAAGAAGAAAAAGTACAAGAAAAAGGCATTTGGGGAAACGGAAAAATAATTGTTACTGCATGAGGGGAAACTCTGAAAGGCCATAAAACAAATCCATGCCTGGAGAAACGAGGAGGGGGGGGGCGCGACGAATGACTGATGTAAAGACGAAAACTTGACAAAGAACTCAGCCTGTTGTTTCTGGCTCTGGTAGAAAGCTGCAAGAAGAAAAGTCCTGTCTACTGAGGCAATTGGGAAGGGGAATATGAGAAACACATTTTCTAGCAGACCCCCACCCAGCTCAAATATCAAGTCTCTACCCCTCTGCCTTTGCAAAGTAGCTGGTGATCGTGTCTTTGTGTGTGTGAGTGCCTAAATACTCAGGCCTTTCAGGACCTTTCGGTCAGTAGGATTAAAAAATAATAAAAATCATCTTTTAAGTTGTGATTTCTCTGTGTAAAAATTACCTTGGCACACAGGCTGTGACACGGTTTTGTTGACCAGTGAGATGCTGAAGACTATCAGAGGAAGAGTTGGGTCCACCAGGATTTACACGAGGTACAGGCGGAGCGTGCCCTCGGATTACCGGCCTGCCATCGGTCGCTGAGTTTTTAGGATGTGTTGAGCTGAATGGAGAAGAGAAGCTGAAATAACAGGGACTAACTTTCAGCCCTTATATACTGTATTCATACAGTGGCACAAGAAGTTTTTGGCAGCCACTGACTGTGAAACTTGTCCCACTTAAAAAGATGAGAGGGGTCTGTAATTTTCATCAGAGATACATTTTCACTGTGAGACAGACTGTAAAAAAATCCAGGAAATCACGTATGTTTTTTACAGAATTTATTTGTATAATGTTGTAGAAAATAACTATTTGGTGGAGAACTAAAGCTCAATACTTTGTAATGTAGCCTTGATTGGCAATGACAAAGGTGAAACGATTTCTGTAGGTCTTCACCAGATTTGCACACACTGTAGATGGTATTTTGTCCCATTCTTCCTTGCAGATCTCTAGAGTTGGGACGTTTTGGGGCCATCGTTGGGTAACACGGAATTTGAACTCCCTCAACAGATTCTCCATTGAATTGAGGACTGGAGACTGACTAGGCCACTCCAGAACCTTTAGATGATTTTTACATAATAGCTACTCCTTAGTTGCTTAGGCGATGTGTTTTGGGATCTCCGTGCTGCTGGAAGCAATGCTCTCACCTTTCTGTAATACGGCTCAGTCATCCATTCCCCTTTGTAGAAAAGCAGCCCAAAAGCAGAATGTTTCCACCCCCATGCTTCACAGTGGAAATGGTGTTCTTGTGATGCAACTCGGAATTTTTCCCCATCCAAACATGGAGAGTGGTATGTTTAGCAAAGAGTTGTACTTTAGATTTTTTTTCCTTCTAATTTCTATTCTCCTCTGGCCACATGACATTCTCCCAATCCTTCTCTGGATCATCCAGATGGTTTCTGGAAAACTTAGACGGAACTGGACATGTGCTGGCTTAAGCAGGGGGACCTTTCAAGTGCTACAGGATTTTATGCCATTATGAAGTAATGTGTTAATAATAGCAACTTTTGCTTATAGTCCAAGCTCTCTTCAGGTCATTGAACAACACAAGTCCGTGTGTAGTTCTACAGGTTCCTGTGTTGTTCTGGGCTGTTTCCTCACCGTTCTCAAGCCTAGTTTATACTTCTCTGTCAAAACAGATTGATGCAGCATCATTCTCTCTTGACGCAAGGGCTCTAAAGCCTAGTTTATGCTTCTCTGTTTTGATGGAGACGGATTGACGCAACGCCATTATCCGTCAATGCAAGAGCTCTCCGTCACCTACGCAAGAACGCACGGAGTAGAGGCTCAATTTTTAACAATCCGTCAAAGGATAGCATTTGCGGTTACCAAAACTGACTGGTCAGTTTTGGTAACAGCCAGAGATCGCTCCATCAGAACAGGGCTGAATAGTCGCTGTAATCAGTAGTTAATGCAGTGTTTGGCCACTATATGCTTTATATTGAAAATATATTTTATCTGATCTGTTCTTTTGGTGATTTTGAACACGAGGTATAAGAAAACAACAAAAAAGGCTGATGTGTTTTGCTTCCGTGCGTTTCTTAAGTATTCAATAAGCTGCACCTCTAGTAAAAAGCTTTACATGTTAATCAAAACTTGCTTTCTGTGGGTAATTGCTCCTTGAGGAAGAAATACGTTCACAAGCCTAGAAAGATGCCATGAAAAGTTAGCACCCCCTGTTGACCTGGTCGAGCAACGCTGAAAAAACAATAGAGAATGGAGTGGAAAAGCGGAGTACTATTAACGAAAAACGTGTCCGTCAATACGTCTGCGTCTGAATGCAAATTTGCGGTCGGAGAAGCATAAACTAGGTTTAAGTCACCTACGCAACGACGGACAGAGTAGAGTCCCATTTTCTAACTATCCCTTTCAGTCAACGGAGAGCGTATGCCTGTGATTGGTCAGCTCACAAAAGCCAAAGATAATTGCTGTAATCAGTAGTCAATGCAGTGTTTGGGCACCAAAGGCTTTATATTGAAAGGATAATTTATCTAATCTGGTCTTTTGTCAATTTTGAGCACAAGGAGGTGTAGGAAAACTCCTTAAAGGGGGAATACATTCATAAGATAAAGAAAATAAGCCGTTAACCAGAAACTACACAGCAACAGTTGGCAAACCCACCTTCAGAAGTTAGCACACCATCCAGCCTTGGTCGGGAATTGCTGTGCAACACAGAGAAATCAACGGAGAACTAATAACCAAAAACCACTCCATCAATATGTCTGCGCCTGGGTGCAAAGTTGCTCTTGGAGAGCTATAAACTAGGCTTCAAGATCATGTGTACCCCACAAGGTGAGAACTTGCACAGAGTCCCAAATTGAGGGAGATTGTCAGTGATCTTGTATTCATTACATTTTCTAATAACTTCTCCAACAGTTGATCTCTTCTCACCAAGCTGTTTGCCTATTGTAGATTGTACACCTACACAAGCCTGGGATGAGCCAATCAAGTGGCAAACTCTGCTGGGGAAAAGTGAGTGCTATGTGGGAGTGACAAAAATTGCAGTTCTCCCCTCATCCGCTAGGGGCAGGCACAAAAAAGCCAGTTGTATACCATGTTAAAAATGCCAACCTCACAGCAGAACTAAACATGTTAATGGGTCAAGTTTACCAGCATAACAACTCGGAGGGGGTGACTTTTTATTTAAAACTCATCCATTAAGATATATTTTTAAAATTATGAATAATAATGGGAATGTCCTTTTGATTGACAGGTCTGAGGCAGCAGTGGTAACGCTGAAAGATGGAACCTTGCCCCTGAAAGGTACTTTTCCAATATTTGCCTCAAGGTAAGGCCACAACCTCGGCCTCATGTTTAAACCTTGAGGCCATTTTGATTCTCTGAACTTGAACATTTTTCGCAATGTTTATTCATGTTTTGATGTAAATGTTCCCTTATTGGAAACAGGCTTGCTGTGGTAGTAATTAAACTAACAGACCTTCCAAGAATTCTCTTTTTCATTTTTTAGGTTAGTAAAATTAAATTTCTGTTGCACGTTTATGAAAACGCTGCTTGATCAAAAATAGGTCTAAATAATCACATTTCTTCTTCACTTTTTTATATTATTTTATATCGATTAACTTTTTCAAATTGAAACTCAGATAGTTTTGCTGAAAGTTTTGCACCAACAAGGTTTAATTATTTTATTTGAAAAAAACAACAAAAAACATTGAATCTGCCTAGAAGACAGAGGGGTAGCAGAGTTCCTCAACCGGGGCTTTCTGGTTAGAGTGCCCACCATCCTCAGTTAGCTTCATCTTAGCTCAATTAGATTTTAGCCACCTATCTCACAGTTGAAGTGTATTAATGATGAAAAATGACAGACTCTCCCTCTTTTTAAGTGGTACAACTTAAACAATTGGAGTCTGCCAAATACTTTTTTTGCCCCGATGTAAATACCGGGGCTCTCAAAATTAAAATCAAACTGAAAATGTACATTGTTAAATTATCTTTGGCCTGTATTAAATTGAAAACAATACAACAGCAAATTGTTTAAAATGTTACTCATGGATCTTTTATTTTTTATTTACAAACTGAAAATGTATTCCTATTTTTGGTTCTTGCAACACATAAAAAAGGAACACTTTGTAATGTTGCCATTCCTTTTCACAACACTTGTGCCTTGTTGCCCATCTCCAGCAAGCATCTGACGAGTTAATGGGGAGCCCATGTCTCCTCCCCTTCCAGTTGGCCCATGGGCCCCCCAACCGACAAAATAATGAATGGAAGTCAATGGAGCTATAAAAGTAATTTTCTTACGTCCAGAATCATACCTTATTTGGGTAACGGAAACTAGCACTAGCTATACCACATAAAGCGCTAACCTAGAGCTTGTAGAGCTTCTCCTCCATGCTGGCTCTCACTCCACTGACTGCTTTACCTCCAACATAGCTGCTACTTTCCACATGGTCAGATTTATAGAGGTTTTCTTCGTATTTAATGCTCCTTTCTTCATCCTGGAGGCTTGAGCCCTCGCTCTCTTTCTTCTTCTGCAGTTGTAGTTCGCTAAGCGTTTTTACACAAAACCTAAAGTGGCTTTTACATCCGGTCGAAAATCAGCGTTTTCTCTGCATCAAAATTAGTTTTTAAAATTCAGGGAAATCATATGTTCGATCCATGGCGCATTTCAAACTGGATCAGAAAATAACTTTAATCGCTCCATTGACTCTCATTAAGTTTTTTTGGCATTTGGGGACCCATGGACTGGAAGTAGAAAGGCGTGATTTAGGCTCCCCATACTTATTCAATAGTATCTGTTAAGTAGTATTCAGTCAAAACAACCTGACCAGAGAACAACACATAAAAGCAAAATGAAACACTTTATGACTGTTACCGATGTCATTTTGCCCATGCCGGTAAATTCGATTTGTAAAAAAAAAAAAAGAAAAGATGTGTTTTAGTATAGTAGTGCTCCTGCCCCTTAAAGAAATGAGCATTGCCTTGAGTCACATGACCACACAGTCATGTGACACACAGAGGCAATAATACCCAACTGAGGGGAAAGCGCTGCTAACGCAGCTATTTTGTAGCTATATTTAGCAATAGTTTAGACTTGTCTACCAACTGTTTTTCAGAAAAATGGGACTAGATTTATGGTGTTATTGTATACTTAGACTCTAAGGTGGAGCACATATGTCTGTTACTGCAGCAACGGAGCTGCAGAGCGCTTCTAGCTCAACATCTCCGCCCGTTCAGGTCCTCATAGTCCTGCACAGGCGGAGCAGATATTAACCCCGCTGAGTTGCAGCTTGAAGCTGCTGCCTGTTACAGCCTGTGCTCTGGTGTAAATTATTTTCTGTCTAAAATAAACGACTACAAATTAAAATAATTAATTTACTCAGCCCCTGTCATTTCCTCACCGGGTCTGGTCTGTGATCACTTCTGAGTTTAAACTGGACTGTAAAAAATACAGAAAGGAGTGGGAATCAAACACTGAATTAAAAGGCTGTTTGAAGCCGTTCAATAGCAAGAACCAACACACTTTACACATTTTTCACATTTTAAAGAACATTATGTAAATTTGGACACTACTGGACATTGACTACAGAAAAGAACGGGGGTGATGAGGTGCTCATTGTTATCGTCCACTTATCGTTACTGAGGTGAAATGCTCAATATTCCGTGATATTAATTTTAGCCATATCGCCCAGTGTGCTTTATTTTGGTTCTTTTTTTCAGGAGATGTCAAACACTAAGCATTCTGGGCATACCATCAGTCAAGAGCGATGCCGTAGATCACCAGAAAAGGCTGACATGGCTATCTTTTGGCAAAAAGAACTGGTAAAAGTTAGGGCTGTCAAAATGTACATATTAATGCAGGCCAGTTATTTCCTAGAATTAACTCCTTTTTTCAACGCAAATAATGCACAGAGTATAATGCACGGTGGCACAGTGGGTAGCACTGTTGCCTTGCAGCAAGAATGGAAAGAAGGTTGTGGGTTTGTATCCCGGCCCAGGGTCTTTCTGCATGGAGTTTGCATGTTCTCCCCGTGCATGTGTGGGTTCCCTCCGGGTACTCCGGCTTCCTCCCACATTCCAAAAACATGACTGTCATGTTAATTGATCTCTGTAAATTGTCCTTAGGTGTGAGTGTGTGCATGGTTGTTTGTCCTGCCCTGTGATGGAGTGGCGACCTGTCCAGGGTGTACCCCGCCTCTCGCCCGTTGACAGCTGGAGATAGGCACCAGCACCCCCGTGACCCATTAAGGATTAAGCAGTTAAGAAAATGGATGGATGGAGCCTACCAAAGATAAAAAAAAATTAAGAGAATATTTTTTGGACAAAGTTTGTTTGATTTCCATTCTTTGAGCACCATTTCGAGCACCACTTCGAGCAACATTTAAGCACAATTGACATCACAACTGGTTTTAAATCACATCATTAAACCAATTCGCCTGATAACTAGCCCTAAATTACTCCAGTCCCAACCTTTTTGGGATGTATTAAAGGTCTGAATGACAGAAAAGGATGCATATTTACAAATGAAATGAAGTTGACCAGACAAAACATGAAACATTTTGTGTTCATATTGTCAGCATCAGCATTCAGGCAAAAATAATCAAAATGAATCCTGACCAGTATATAAGCCCAAAATCCATCCGGCTGTAAGAACATCTCTTGTCCATAGTGCTCTTTAGGTGACCTTACGGATTTCCTGTTGAAATTAGTTCTGGATTCTGACCAGACCATTCGCAAACCCTTTAGAATGTTATCCAATAACGTCACTCTTTTGTTTATTTGGATGCATGTTTGGACTCACTGACATGCTGAAAAATAATTTCCCTCTTCATATGCAGTATTTCCAGCAGATACCTTAAAGCTGAGTAGTATTTCAAACTTTTCACAATTTCACCCAACGTGACAAAAACACACCGTCACCTGAAAAAAAATGACCTCACACCACGAGGCTGCCACCACTGTATTATACTGTGGGTGTAATGTTGCTTCTGTGAGTATTGTATTTTGTGACAATCTTACTTTATAGAACGGTGGCATGAACGCTCAGCTCTGTTTTAATCAGATGAAAGCACATTTTGGACACTCTGAAAGAAAACAACGCTGCCTTAGAACCCTATTTCTTAATCCAGAAACATGGAGTACAGGAGAATACTGTCACATGTAGAATGCACCCAACACTGGTTTTAAACTTTTTTGCCTGTCTTTCACTGTTGCAGTTGTCCTCTTGGCAGCCTCCTGAGCAGTTTCTGTCTCGCTTGTAATATGTTGTCTCTAATTATTAGTGGTTGCCTTCTCTGTGCAATCATTAAATATTATCCAGTCAAGGTTTTTGTACTCTTCCTGACTAATACCTTTGCATATTGAGATCCCTTTAAGCTTTTGTAACCTCTCTGCAAACAATAATTTAAGCTAAGGGATGCAAATTAGAAAATGTCAGGAAATTCCCACTTGAACATCTTAAAGTTATTTCAGGCTAATTAAATTTCCTATGACTGCTATCAGGAAGAGTGAAGGCTTAAACTTAATCAAAAGATAGTTCGAGAATCTACTTGGTGTATGTATATTGCTTTTTTTTTTACATTTCTTTCTCAAAGAAGGTGGTTTGTTTTCTACCTGAATTGAGCAGGATTTATGTCTCTTATGTAGATAAAAAATTTGAAATCAGTTATCAAAGGTTCAGTTTTTTACATTGTGAAAACTTAGCATTTTAACAATTACTGGAGTAACTGAATGCATCAGATTGTGACCGTTTTTACCTTAGGTGCTGTATCCAAGCAGAGTCTACGGGTGGAGGAAGAGGGGTGGTGAAGGTAGAAGTGGAGATCTCTCCGATGACAGTGAGCGCCTCCTTCAGGGCAGAGTGTTTCCGGAGCACTTCCTCACGGTGTTGCTTCTGCTCCGGTGACTCATCCATCAGAGCTGAGCCTGCCCCCAGAGCGTAGAGCTGCGCCAGGAGCTCAGAGCTAATGAACTCCTTCACCTACACACCGGGACCGGACACTGATATGACAAGCCTGACCAAGCAGCAGGCAGTGCCGTTCTCACAAGCAAGCTTTTAATTTTAAAATTTCATGTGCCTTTCCGCTACAGTTTTTGTGAATTGCTTAACACTAAATTCCATTCTGTAAACCCAATTGTCACTGGCTTAAACTACTTTTTCAAATTAAATGCTATTTGGATCAAATCTTAAACACTGCTCAGGTACACAATTTGTAAAACTGATCCACTATTTCTATAGAAAAAATAATTAAACACTGGCAGGAGCATGTGAACACAATTAAAGTACTACTGTCACCTTTTAGACACAGCAACTCAAAATTTAACAAACATATCTATTAATGTGATCAAATCAGTTGGACAAGATAAAAGTAATTTCAGACTTAACAGGTGGCCCATATCTACAATGGATGGACGTATACATAGAGGCAGTGGAGGAAGATTCAGTGTGTGAACAGTTATTACTGATAAAATTAAGCCAACTATACAGGTGAAACTCAAAAATTTAAAATAAGGTGTAAAAGTTAATCTATTTCAATAATTCAACTTAAGAGTTGAAACTAATATATTATATAGACTCATTACATGCACAGCAAGATATCTCAAGCCTTTATTTGTAATAATGCTGACTATTACGGCTTATAGATTGCCAAAACCCCAAATTCAAAATCTCAGAAAATTTAAATATTCCATGAAATCAATACAATAAGAATCTTAAATAAAGAAATGTCAGGTCACTGAAAAGTCTTATCATGTATATGTACTCAATACTTAGTTTTGGCCCCTTTTACATCAAATACTGCCTCAATGCGGCGTGGCATGGAACAACTATCAGCCTGTGGCACTGCTGAGATGTTATTGAAGACCAAGGTGGTTCAATAGCGGCCTTCAGCTCTTTTGCATTATTCGGGGCTCATGTCTTTCATCTTTCTCTTGGCAATGCTCCATAGGTTCTTTACGGATTCAGGTCAGGAAAGTTTGCTGGTCAATCAAACACAGTAATCCTATGGTCACTGAACCTGGCTTTGTCACTTTGACAGTGTGGGCAGGTGCCAATTCCTGCTGGAAAAGGCAGTCAGCATCTCCGTAAAACTCGTCTGTGGAGGGAGGCATGAGGTGCTCCAAAATGTCCTGGTAGATGGTTTTGTTGATTTTTGACTTACAATAGGTACAGAAAGTATTCCGAGCCCTTTACATGTTTCACTCTTTGTTTCATTGCAGATATTTGCTAAAATAAAAAAAGTTCATTTTATTTCTTATTAATCTGCACTCAGCATTCCATCTTGACAGAAAAGGTCAGGGCTCTGGTTGGGCAAGTCAAGAATGGTCACAGAGTTGTTCCAAAGCAACTCCTTTGTTAGTTTAGTACTTAGGGTCATTGTCCTGTCTAAAGAGTCCTGACTTAAACCCAATTGAGGATCCCTAAAGAGACATAAAAATGCCTCTCGTCCGACGTTCACCATCCAACTTGACAGAACTTGAGAGGATCTGCAAGGAAGAATGGCAGAAGAACCCCAAATACAGGTGTGAAAAACTTGTTGGATCATTTCCCAGAAGTCTAATGACTGTACTAGCTCAAAAGGGGGATTCTACTCAATGGTGAGAAAAGAATCTGAATACTTATGACCATGTGACTTTTCAGTTCTTCTTTTTTTATATACATTTGCAAAAAAACCATCTACATTTCTGTTTTTTCTGTCAAGATGTGGAGAGTAGAATAGTGAGAAATAAGATGACCTTTTTTGATTTTAGCAAATGGCTGCAATGAAACAAAAAGATAAACATTTAAAGAGATCTGAATTCTTTCCATACCCACTGTAATAAAGCCCAGTGGATCACAAGCAGATGACATGGCTCCCCAAATCAACACAAGGACTCTGGAAACTTCTCACTGGACTTCAAGCATCTTGGATTGTGTGCCTCTCCATTCTTTCTCCAGACTCTGGGACCTTGGTTTCCAAATGAGATGGAACATCTGCTCTCATCAGAAAAGAGGGCTTTGGACCACTAAGCAACAGACCAGCAGCGGCTTAACAAGAGGAATACAGCATTTGAACCCCATGTTCATGATCTGTCTGTGTGTGGTGGCACTAACTCCAGCCTCAGTCCACTTTGGAATTACTTTTCCTGATAATCATCTCTAAACTGCGGTCTTCTCTGCTGCTTGTGCATCATTTTCTTTCACACTTTCCCCTTCCACATAACGTTCTATAAACATGCTTTGATACAGCACTTTGGGAACTTCCAGCTTCTTTTGCAGGTACCTTTTGAGACATTCCCTCCTTATGGAGGGGAAGCCTCAATGATGGTTTTATGTACAACTCAGGTAAGTTTTTGGTAAGGTTTTGGATTAATTAGCTGATTTCAAGGTGACACTTTTTTAGAATATTCTAGGCTTCAATTATATCTTTGTTTATATCATATATTAGTTAAATCTTAAGTTTAATTACTAAAATAAATGTAAGTTTTACACCTTACTCTAATCTTTTAGTTTTGCCAGCATTACACTACGGTGAATCTATGAATTACAGTAATGTGGTTTTTATTTTATTTTTTGTTATCTGCATATAGTACTTCAGTCACAATACTTTTTTGTTTAACTCTTAAAATATTTTCATGTTGCGTAACTACATGCCTTGGAGGCTTTGTCTTCCATGATTTAATGCACTGTCTAATGAATGTTATGTGATGAATATATTTGACTAACTCTGTAGGATTACAGAGTTTGCTTTTAAATGTTTGAGTTGAAAGTTTGATTTTGACAGAAAAGTCTGGGATTTGTGTTTAAGGTTTCAAGAAAATGGGTGGAGGCTTCAAGAAATTCGATTAGCAATTCAGAAAAACTGTATTTCCATTTTTTAAAAGTATGCATGTATTTTTGATAGAGTTAATAATTTTTTTAACGTTTGACAAGCAAAATCAAAAGATTTTGATGGAATATAGACCATATAGGGTTGTAAGCACAAATGACAAATTAACAGTGTGGTCTAAATAGCTTACACTGTTGATCATGAGGTGCATAACAGTCTTTGGCATCAGATCCCTCACAGTCTTATAGATGATGCCCATGTAAGAGTCAACCAGGTTACGGATGGTCTCCACCTGCCTCTCCAGCTGAGGATCCGTGAAGTTCTGAGCTCCACTTTCGTGCCCGTTTATCTGTGTAACACAGATAAATTAGCACACATTTGACAAAATAATAATAAATATTACAAAGTAAAGTAGTGCAGAGAAGAAGTTACTAATAAACATGTATGTAGTGGAATATTGTGTCACGTATATCGTCAAGAAGAACAGACAGAAAAAGAACAGGAGAAAAGAATGGAGGGAACAAAAAAGATGGAGGGAGAGGAGGGGAAAGAAGAAAGAAAAAAGTTGAACTGGTAAGGGTTGGGGAGCCGCTGATTAGAAACAGACTAAAACACACACGCTCTAACACACACATACACACATATTGCAGTGACATCACTGACCAAGAATGCGGGCTAAAGAGCCAACGACAGAGCGGGATGGAAGGGGTGGAGGGCTCACTTTTTCACTTTTGCAAAATGGGGGGAGAATAGGACGAGCATGGAGAGTGTTCTTTGGGTTTAAGGTTAGCAAAGGCAATGGGTGCATGTGACACAAAGTAACGATGCATGCAGGTGGTGCCCTGAGTGTCAAAGGTCAGGCTTTGATTTATGTCGGCTGAATCAGGGGTTAAAGTACTGACAGCGATTTTCTCTGGGTAGACTCCGGCCCGCAGGAGAGATGCCTTCCAGCTGTCCAGCTCCTGCTGAGAGTTACAGGCCAACTCCAAGCATTTGTAGTCCTTGTACACGTTCCTGCAATTCATTATAATAATGTTAGGAGTTTAGGAAAACCACACAGAGATATTTTAAAATTCTTGTAAAATAATTTATACCTTTCGTATCTGTGTATGTTTAGTCAGGTTAAAACCACAAATTGTCATATATTTCATTTTGATTATATATGATAAGCCAAAAAATTGTAACAACTAATTGTGAAGCAGAAACAAAAAAACATAAAAGTGTGATATTAATTTCTTTTTAGCCTCCTTGCCCCCAAGAAAATTCCAGCGCTGCTCTTTGCCTCAAGCCTAGTTTATACTTCGATTGACGCAGCGCCATTATCCATCAACGCAAGGGCTCTCCGTCACCCACGCAGTGACGGACGAGGTAGAGCTCAATTTTTTAAACTATCCGTTTCAGTCAACGGAGAGCGTACGTGTGTAATTGGTTAGTTGAGCAACAGTCAGACATCGTTTCACCAGAACAGTGCTCTATAGTTGCTGTAATCAGTAGTTAATACTGCGTTTGAGCACTACATGCTTTATTCTGTGAGCTGTACTTCTAGTAAAAAGCTTTAACGCTTAATCAAAACGTATATGCTGTCATTTAATGCTCCTTGAGGATAGAATGCATTCATAAGCTGAAGAAAAAAACGAATTTGCCAAGCAGCGTTTGCATTGCAATGCTCTACATAAACACCGCCTTTTAGTTTTGTTTGAGTTTTACAACTTTTTTTTTTTTAACTTGTCTTAATTCAAAGGCATCAATTGCCTCTTCAACATCTTCCTCCTCAGAACCCCATTAGAGCAGTCGTGATGTACTGCCGTAAAGGGAAACTCGGTCGGTACACCCCGGGAGACGCCCCAGGAAAGAAAAGTTGTGCTGTGTGGTTTTCAGCAGCGGGATGCTCCCAGGCAGTGAGAGCTCCGAAAATGAACATAATAAATGTTGGTGTGCGGCCAAAACGTTTCGAAAACATATGTTTTTAAGATATAAAAGTTGCAGAAGAAGTCTTTAAATTCACTGATGTGAACCTGTATTAAATCATCATGACTGCTGAGATTTTCAAGGTATGAATAGCCTGACTAAAAATACGGACGTTTTACGGTATCACTGTACTGACAACTATAACAACAAATAAAACGATTCTAGTAAATGAAAGAGAAAAGCACTAATTATTCCTACGGCTGCTAAAATAACAGTTTCATTGTCACAGTTATGTCAAAACTATCCCTAATGTTTATGAATTTGTATTTTGATTTTTATACATTAACTAAACATCCCCAAAAATGTATTGCAGTTTTAAAGTCAATCACTCAGTGAATTCTGCTCGGTTTCCTTATATAAAAATAACGTTTTTAAACCGATTTGCAATGTATGTATGATTGAATTGAAATGAATTGTAAAGTTCCTTGAGATTACATGTTTTGTGAAGTCCTTTAGGGATGTAAAAAATATCAATACACCAATATATCACTATGTTTTGTCCTGATATTGTATCAATATTCAAAAGCAATATAATGATTTTTTTATTGTATTTTACTATTTAGAATTTGATTAAAGTAATTTTTGTAGTAAAATTAAAAGTATGGCTGCTCACTGGTGGCTGTTATCATCTTCTTCGTTCCAATGGATTAACTAGATGTAACTGGATGTTTTATATATGAAACATGTTGGAGTGTTTAGAATGCTGTCTTTTAAATTTAGTTTTAAAAATTTCGAAATTACAACAAAAAAAAAGCAAAAAAAACGGCATGAGATTTTGTGTTTTTCTGTTGAAATGATTGATCTTTGGAATAACTGCACAGAGGATCTAAAATGATGTACCTCTCTCTCCCTTCCACCTAAAGAGAATATATAAAAGTAATCCACTTACAAAATACATAAACTCTGTTTCCTAGTCTACGTCTGTACCCACTAATTTAAATCAAAAAATACTTTTGATTTTTTTCATTGAATATTATAAAGTTAACAACAACGTGCTGCAAGTTGTTAAAATAGGGTAGGCAATATTAGCTTCAGCCTATATGTTTTCTGTACTTTGTATGTTTTGTTGTAGAAGAATGTTTTATTGAATGTAAATAATTTGTGTTTTCTTTTAACCGAATAAAATAAACTGAACTGATGTGCCTTCAGTTATAAATTGGTGTTATCTGACTCTTGGTGTATAAATGCTAACAATGGAAAATAAAGACTTAGTTTTAGGGTTGTGAAAACTTGTAAGAGTCACAACTTCAACGCAAAAGTAAAAAAAGTATATGTATATAGTTGCAGTTGATTTACTTAAACATTTTAATCAAAGTACTCTGATAAGGGACTGTTAACAAGTAAAGTTGTGAATCTGTTTTTAAAACTGTGGCTATACATTAAGAGTGATAGGTGGCGCTCTCTTAGCTTACAAGCCATGGCTAATTTTTTTCTTGTAAATTAGGACAAAGTTTAAGAGTCTTCTGTCGACCAGCTGACCGCACTGCTTTCCTTTAAGCTCCATACAGTTGAGGGGAAAACCACACTCACTCTCATTCTTTCTCTGGTGTCTCATTACAAGGACTTTAAACCGTGGTAATGGCGTCATTTAAAAATGTCTGGGTTTTGGAACTGAATATTTTTAAAGGCTTGGTATACTTTGATAAAAGTGATAGGCAAAAATTCAAGAACAGTCAATTGAAGAGTAAGAGGCTTTATGGATTTCAGCCCTCATAAAGTGCTTTTCTGTTATTTCCATCATGTACCTTCCCACTTTTAAAGCTCATCTTTCACTTAGTCTTTGCTCTTAAACATCACACCCACTTTAGTCTGCATTAGCATCTCTTTGCAGTGGCTGTGGAGCCAGCGCGGCAAAGTAAGACACAACTTCAGGCAGTCAAGCGGGCTGTGGCCCATCTGTTAGACATTTTTCTTTAATCGCCCAGTTGTTTTGTTGTTCCCTTCTCACATTCGGAACATTCAGCAATTAACCTCAAATATGCCAAACCTTTGTATAAAAAAAAAAAAAACTGCAGGAATAAAGTGGAGAAACGGGAAAGGGTGTACAAAAAAAGAGAGTTATATAGAAAGATCAGGAAATGGGCTTTCAGTTTGTGGGCTTATAATGGGTGAGGCTAATATGTCAGGGTGTGGTAGCCAAAGAACAGGGAGTTAGGTCAACCATGACAATACTGGAGCGCAATTGCGCTCCAATAAAGACACTAACGTCCGTACACACCAGCGAGCACACGCTATAAACGTTCTCTAGTCTGATTTATCACGTACATCGTGATTTTACTCTTGTTGTCTTTGCTAGCTTCTGCTCAGCTCATAAGCATTGGAAGCTGGGTTTTTTTTCACAGCTCAACTTTGGGAATGTTTGCAGACCCACAACCGCCTGAGAGTTGAAGTTTCCTGAGGTTTTTGATTACTGTCATGCAGGGACAAAGCAACTGCTATGTCTGCACCCGTCCACACACACAAACACAAAAAGAGAAACAGAGAGCATGAGGGCTCCGACAGAGTTGAGTGCGTGTGTGGTGGTGGGAGAGGGGAGGGGGGCGCTATAAGACAGACTCTGACACATTCCTGGCTGATGGCTCTGATACTCTCTCTCCTGACTCCTTTTCTTCTCCCTGCTCTTCAAGTTCTTCTCTCTCCCTCCTTTTTGTGGTGAGTCGAGCAATTCTTTCCAAACATGAGCAGCCTCATCTCTGATCCGAGCTCTCTGGCTTTGATTAGCTGCTTAATGAGCCTGCCGTCGGTATGCTGCCGTTCACAGGCACATTCTTTGCGTAGACGCACACACAAATGCACAATCGCCAGCAGGCACCTTCAAACTTTCGGGTCTCAATCCAGAATTATCAGAATTATAAACAACGCCCATATGCTTTGGCCCAATCCGTCAGGCCTTGGGTCAGCTCCAGCTCCTAAACACTGTTCTCATTTCTCAACGGCTTTCATTTTGTCTCCCCTTTTCACACACATAAAATCTCCCCCTTAATAACCTGGGACCCAAATGGACATCATTTTACTTCAAGTGGCAACGATGAGAGAAAAGAGAGTTAGTGGAAAGGCAAATTACCAATATAACATGTCCTCCTTTTCCTTCCCTGACACTGTCCACCCTCATAAAATAGCACCAATAACTTGAACACGCAGGTGACATGAGCAGCACTCCCATTTCTGACTCAGACGCTGACTCATCAAGCAAACACAGACGCACATGCACACGCGCACACGAACCTTAACTCCGTGTTGAAGATAGCAAAAACAAATTTGCTGGACATGAAGCCCTTTTCCACATCTCTGAGCTTTAAGTTGTCCAGAGGAAGCATGTACTTCTTCTCCTTCTCCTGGAAAAGAGAGTGGGAAGAGATAAAATTTGACAGAGGCACGCAGAGTAAAATATGACATCACAGAAAGGCAACATTAGTGTTGATAGCAAGAGACAACAGAGACTGAAGCAGGTTCATTTGAGGGCCAAAGATAAAAAGTTGTCTGGTAGTAAATACGTCCCCCCCCACCCCTGCCTTAAAGAGAGAAGCGCCAGGAGATGGGAGGGCAAGAAGAGGAGGACTTGTAGACTACTGTATTAGTAGAGCATCTAAATTATACAGAGCTTTAGCCTAACTAACAAATTTAATTGGTTTTTTATGCTATACACCAACACTTTGTGCTTAAATGTGAATGAGAGGAAAATTACACTTTAGCTTTAGACTTCCAAAGTCGTCTTACAAATAAAAATCTGAAAAGCTGAGCATGCAATTACTTTGAGCTCCTTTTACTCTGATACCCCAAAATACTGCTCAATGAAGGACTCTGGATTGTGAAATAACTTTAGCGAACATCAGGAAGACAAAAGATCATGTCTGAAAGGTGGGCGTTCAAGTTTATTTAAGGGAAGGTTAAGTCGTAAAACAATGTCCAAAGCTTGGAAATCCTACTGAGGTTTGTTCAAGTCCTTTTTCAAAAAATGGCAAGAGGCACAACTAAAAACCTATGATGACATTACCATCAACTGAACCTAACAAGCCAGGCAAGAAGAGCACAAGTCAAAAGTAGGAATGGGTATCGTTTAGGTTTTATCCGATAACAAACCAGTGCCAAACAGGTATTTTTGAAACGGTGCTGTTTAAATGGTGCTTAAAGAATTTAAAACATACAAACTTCGTCCAAAAACCCGCTATTTTTTTTTATTAGTAGGGCTGTTAAACAATTAAAAAGTTTGATCTAATTAATCACAGGGCACATGTGAGTTAATCACCATTCCAAAATATGACCATAAAACCCCAACAATTATCAGTGTAAATAAAGAAAAAAATTAGATGCAGCTTTTTTTTTTATTAAATGAAGGAGAAATCAATAGAATTTTTGTTTTGAACTCTACATTGCCCTTCACAATGTATGTGTGGTCTTATGAAACATAATAACAAATGGAGTAAGACTAACCTAAATATATGAATAAACGTAAAATTTGGATATCAGTAGTCTTTGTTAAACATCACATAAATCAGATGTAATATAGACTTAGTATCCCTAGTGACTTAGCATCCCTAGTGAAAAGGCTGTTTCAAAAGACAATGCAGCCATTAGTGGTCATTCATATAAGCTCAGTCTGTGGTGGCAATGTGCCACGATCAATTGTTGTTCATAATACACTATCATGGTGGGATAAGGGGGGGTATGGCTGCGTATAAACCATGAGGCAGAAGAGTCCATGGTAAACCGAGAAATGGCTGGACATAACGTGATTTTTAGCCCCGCTATTCAAGTTTTTATGCGAGCTGCTTCAAAAGCAGCTCTCCTTCACGGTCTCCGTGAACTGTCTGATGATCTGCTCTTCAACTCTAAAACCGATAAGCTCCCGGACCTCTGCATCCAGTTTACGATTTCAGCTGATACAGTTTACAAATGCTAATTCAACATCCATTGTATACGTGCATTTTAAATACTGTTACCAGCCTATGCTGAGCATGCATAGCACACATCAGCATGGCATCCCCCTCTGATACGGCAAAGAGTGAATTTCAATCAGAAGTCCAGTCTTTCGGCAAAACTGCGGTAACATTACTAGGAGGCCTGCCTGTGTGACTGCCACAATATTTGCGCATCTCCATGCCGCCACCTTGCATTTAAAAGACAAACTTTGCGAGCAATATTATCTTTATATGGCGCCACGTTGTGTCTTTTGAAAATGCCAAAAGAGGCAGCCAGATAGTACCAGCAATAGAAATCCACAGCACAGGTAAGAACCTATCAGAACACATGTATCAGAACAACTATTAGTATTGCAAATCTGGCTTTTATAAATGAGCCGGAAAAAGAAACTGTTTAAAAGAAAGCAGCAAGGAAACAAGTGGAAGAAAAACTTTTTGGCTTACAAGCAAAACACAGTAGACAATACTGAATATATTATCCCCACTGTAAAACAAGGGAAGGGGAAAGTATTCAGAGTGGTTGGATGGAGCAAATTACAGGAGAAATCTCAAAGGAAAACTGTTTGAGGTTGCAAAAGATTTTAAATTCAGGTAGATATTAACTTTTTAATAAGATAGTGATCATTAATGTGTAATCAGCGCTGGATCAGATCATAGCATAATCACGTAGGAGAATGACACAGTCAGAGTCCAGGCCGAAATATAATTAAGAATCTATGGCAGGACTTGAAAACCGATATGCACAGATGGTTTTCATCTATTTTGCAAATAAAAATGGATCTCAAAAAGTATCTACTGTATATGTGCAAAACTGGCTGAGAAATACCAGGAAAATCCATAAGCTCAAATTTCTTGTAGTTCACAAAGTATTGACTGTTCGGGTGGCATGTCTTTTCAGCTTGAGTTTTATTTTCCTTCCACATTACACAGAAAATGGCTTTAACATGACAAAAATCGGTAAGCACACAATTCAAAGAATGGTTTATGAGATAATACTTCTGCTACTCAGTTACTCACTCACAGGTAAAAGAGTGACAACAGAGGCATCAAAGAAAAGGGCCAAAGAGATGTCTACAAGTTTAAGAGCTTCTACAATGAGACTCTTGAATGGCAGAAAACAGCTGAAGGAGTTGAGAAGACGGTGTGAGTAGAACCAGACGGTATGGAGGCAGGGTATGATGCAGAAGAGGGGAGGGGAGGGAGGCAAAGAGGGGAGTACAAAAAATGGCAAGAGAGATGCCGGGCCCACATGTGAAAGTCATTACTCAGGACGAAAGCTCTAACACAACATTTCTCCTGAAATGCAGCCCTTCCCCCTCATTCTTCCCAAACCCCTCTGATTCACCTTGGAGAAGAGGCCTTCCAGAAAGATTGGTCTTAACAACAATCCATGGATATTGTAAAGCAAATTATGACATCCATAGAAAGTTGGGTTCTCAAAGGATCTGCAACCAATCCGGGGAGCTTTGGGAGTAAAGATGTGCAAACGTGTGGCATGAGATTTGACTCTACATTTAGGTCTTCCCTCTCCGAGTGCTCCCCTGAACCCTATGACTCTCTTCCTTTTTCTCCCCTTTCCTTTTTTCCAAAGAGGCCCACTTCCTGTAACAGACATTGAAAAAAAAAATGACAGAATGCGATTGGCGCTCGTACAGCAACATCTGGGATCGCTTTAGGGAGAGGGGAGGGGACTGGAGCGAGTATAGGGTAATCTGATGGGGTAGAAGTAGAAAGTATAGATGTAAAAAGAGAAGAGTAAGACGATTAGAGGGTGACATAGGGATAGAGGGAAGTGAATTTTACAAAAGTAGACGAGGATACTTTGAGGAACATGGAAAGCAGAGGAGGCAGTGAAGAAGAAATGGCGGAAAAAAAATCCAGACCACTGCAAAGTTGATTCCCCATGGGTTCCATCAACCCATATATGGCTGCTAAGTTCCTCCCTAACTCTCTTTCCTTCTCTCACTCCCCTTATTTCCTTATGCCTTCCCAGAGTGAAGAGGCAGAACTCTGGCTGAATGAGCGAATGTGCCACGTCAAGACTGGATACTAAGCTGGGACACAGTCCTGCGGACAGCCGGCCCATGATGTCCTGACATCTGCGCGAGATAGACACCCAAAGGAGAGGATGTCTGATACATGTGAAGACCTCTCACCCCCTCGACCTTGCATCCAGACTGGATAGTGGGAAAAGCAACTGAATCATAGAGGAAACTTTTCGCCGACTTGTCCTCTGCTTCTGGCGGGAGAGCTAGCAGATGACCAACTGATGGAAGAGGCAAGGCCGAAGACGAGACAAAATGAAAAATGTGTCCTGCTCCGTCATCCCAGTGTTCAGACTACCTGTTCAGGATCTTTCTGGTGTACAGTAGTCTGCACATTGGTTAGACTGTGCATGGAAGAGCATCAGCGGCATCTGCTCGCAAGGACAACATGACAACTAGCACGTAGTCTTTGCTAAGGCGAATGTATGGTCCAGCATTGTTTTGTTGAGCAGGATATGCAAATACTTTTTTTGTTTGCTTTTAACAAGGTGTTCAGTCTTAGCATCTTTCAGTCTTATTACACAGAAAAAAAGAAAAGGGATATCAGTATTGTAGATTTTTTTAACTGCCGTCTGTAAAAGCGGGGGGGGGGGGGATTTTTTAAGACAGAGAATACAAGCTAATGAAAAAACTGCACGACTCTTGTTGCTTAATATTAGATGTAAACTTTTTGCAACGAAACTTTAAAGCAACTTTTACGTTTGAATTAACAGATTTTTTCTAGCTTTTTTGCTTTAGTTTCTGCATGTGCATCTGGTTTGCAACATGATAGCTCTCAATCACAGCTTTTATTTGGAAGCTATGCAGTAATGTAAAGTATTGTCGTTGCATATATGCGTGGAAGTCATTTTCAGCGGTATCGAGGTGGTTGTGAAGCATTCTGCATCTAAGCAGTGGTGTCTGAAGATGTCTTTTCCTTTCTCTGAAACTAATGGATTTGTGATATGGAACAGGCCTCTCACAACCACACCAACACACACACACACACACACACACACACACACACACACACTCACACCCACACACAGAGAAGTGCATCTAGATTGAGTGTATATAGGCATGAGCCGTCTGTTTTTCTTCAGGATGCCTGGTGGAGCCCTGGCAGTGAAAGGGGTGCAGGAATGTGCGTCTGCTCTGTGTGCTGTTGAGTTTAAACTCTGAAATATTATTCTAGACCCTCAGTATGAGGTCAAGGCAGGGTACAAAATATATAGAAAGCAGAGGCAATGCACAGCTGCGTTATTTTAAAGTACAGATACTTGAGATTAGCTGACACAAGGATAGTGAGTGGAAGTTGGTTGGGGTGATGGGTGATTAGCAGTGGAGAAGTAGAGGGAAGAAAAGGTGGGACTGGGGGGGGGGGAATCACAAAGGGGAGGTCCACAGTATAGAAAGAGCCATGTGGGATTTCTCTGGGCAGATCTTGGATGCTGGTGTTTGGACAAAGCTACAGATTTTCCAGCCAGGAATGTGCACAGTCCCAGAGAGACTGCCAACCACAGAGGTGGGGGCAATGGAGGGGGTTAGACAGACTGAGAGGCAAAGTAAAGGAGGAGTAAAAGGCAACAGAGGCCCAAGAAAAGAGAAAAATAAAAGACGGCAGCAGTCAAAGAAAAGAGAAATGTCTGCGGAGGTAGCGTGGGTGGGGGAGTTACTTGGGCGGGAATTGAGTGAGAGAAGAAGCAGAGGTTTGATTTTTGTGACCCGGTACGTGTGTGTCTGCACGAGTGTGTGCTCACGCGAAGGCCACAGATCGGATCTACTGTGATAACACGCTTGACTGAGAATGCAATCAGGCCTTCCAAACACAAACAGCTGATAAACCTCAAAACAGGGAGGGGACGCAAGCATTGACCAATAACTAGTCCTGCAGTGCCAAACATCCATTGACGGAATGTAGATGCAGATGGGAGCGAATCATTCATGCCCGTCTGAGTTTTGCACGCAGGAAGATGGTGTTGTTTTGATGTGACCAAAGAGAAATTAGTGCAGTTGTCTTTTTTTAATCATTCCTCGCAGATGTCCTATGAGAAAGCTGACGTGTAAATGCTTAGTAAGGTCACACCAGCAGAGGCCTCTGTATCACTGTGTGTGTACAATGTGCATGCCTGGGGCTGCGTCTGGAACACTGCGTTCAAGCGATCCACTGTTTATCTGAAAAGTGACCGTGTGTATGTGTGAGTGAGTGTATATTTTTTCTCCGCTATTTGCATGCCACTTTGTTTACATCCGAGCCAACATGTGCTCTGTATGCTGTGTATACAACTCAGGCCACTCAGTGTTAGTGTGTGCGTGTGTGCCTTCGTTTGGCTTGGGGCAGCTCCAGCTGTGTCAAAGTGAGCCGCTCCAAATGCCTGAACTCCCAGAAGAGGAAGAAAAGGAGGAGTGAGGAGGGAGACGAGGGAGGGGGAGGACAGGGAAGCGTGAGGGGTTGCCAGAGGAATGAATGGGAGAAATGGTGGGGGTCAATTGCAGGTCCAGGTGGGAGGAGAGGAAGCAACAGTTAGCTGGACACAGAAAAGAGCTTCAAGATGCTCTTTCAGGTCCGCAAGTAATGTTTTCACAGCTTTCCCCTTAATTAGCTGTTTGATAGAGTATTCAGACAATTTAACCACAGTATATGTAAAACCATACTATGCAAAGGTTCAATAAAACATGTCATTTGTAATTTGTTTAGGATTAAAGTAAAATGTTATTAGGCACTATCCTTTTTCTCCCCCCCTTTTCCAATCGGCATCCCAAATGCCTCGTTTTGTGACATCAGCAGTGACCGGATGAGACTGTTGTGGTGTGTCTGCCTGTCTACACTTGCTGTGCAGACCTTCTGCTCCTGTACAGCAGGCACAGACAGGCAGACAGATGGCAGCCCCACTGACATCAGAAAGGCCCGGCCACCTCTTTAAGCTGTGATCGCAACATTGGCAGCTTGTCACTCTAATTCCCTGTGCTGAACACTTCAACGTGTCGCTTCAAGCTGTGACGTGCTTTAATAAACTTTGGGTGAACTGACTGGACTGCTGTGTTTTTGGTTTCACTATTTTGGTTCAAATCTAAGGCCAATGCAAAGTTGTTGTTTTTTCGTTTAATGAAAATAAAAATATAAAGAGTAGCCTTACTTCTTCATCTTTGTACCAGGACAGGGTCTCTGTAGAGAGGATGAACCAAAACTCCTTCGCTCCACCTTTCATTATGCCAATGTTACTGATGGTGAGCCAACCCTTGTGTATGACCTGCAAAAACAGCCAAGAACAAGGAGCTGAGACAGCACAAAGACAACACCAAGGATAAGTTGACAGGTTCGGCTTGTTGGAAGCTGTGAGACGGTAACCAAAGCAAATACAGCGGGGAAAACGATAAATGAGCGTCTCAATGTTTTTCCTCAATTAATTTCTAAAGGGCCTAACAGAGACTCACAACAAATGTTGATAACAATCCAGGTAATCAATACATAAAAAGACATCAATAAAATATTTTTTATAGAATTGAATGAAAAAGTATTGAAAAAAATGAGGTGAAAATACTTTTAGACAGAAAATAAAACTGCTGAAATCTGTCATAGTTACATAGAATTGCTGTCACATACGAGTTCAAATTAAAACAAGCTGGTTACGTTATATCCGTGAAGCCTATCATCATGTTTTTTCATTACCAAAGTATCAACATAAAAAAATATAATGCCTGAAACTAAAGAGGTCTCGATAGACCAGTGGTTCACAAAATTTCCAGTCTCTGACCCTCAAAATAAAAACTGAAGAAACCTGTGACCCCAACTCTTGATGGAACATACACAAATTTTTTTCTGAGTCACTTAAAAAGTGGTACAATGACAACGAAAACAACATCAAAAGCCAGTGTAATGAGCAATATATGTTGCTTATCAATTTTAGTCCTGTTTCTCTTTTTATCTTATATTCAATTTATAGAATATAAAGCAGATGCTTGCTTATTGTCATTTCTGGTATTGACTTTTTTTCTCAAGAGAATCTCAAGACCCCACACTTACATGTTTGTGACCCCAAGTGGAATCCCTAACCCAAATTTGGGAACTGCTGCTCTAGACTATCACAACCTAGTTTTTGCAACAAAAGGTTACAGGCATAATTCGCAATGTTCAAATGTTCCACAAAGCATCGTTGCGGACATTATCTAAAATAAGATTAACAATGACTTCATCATCAACCAGCAACAACCAGAGACTCGTAGTGAGATTTCTTGCAGGCTTGTGGCAAAGTGCTTTATAAAAACCTGGACTGAGCAGTTACATTTTTTCCATTAAAATAATAACTATTGTATTTAACAACAATGACCTCTATATAAACACAATACACAAGACTTCACTGCAGAAAGAAAGGATGTTGAAGGTTGCCACAGAACATTTAGAGTACAGATGAGACTTAAACTTCTTAAATTTCTAGGCCACATATATCGTGCTTGGAGCAGGAACATAGCTGAACATCGATCCAAACACCCCATACGAACAGTAAAGTTCAAAGGTAGGAATTTTATGGTGAAGGGATGTTTTTCAGCACATAGTACGGAAGAAAGAGGTGAATTTACAAAATATATTGAAACATTCTTAAAAAGAATCTGGATTTTAACAACTGTGGATTTTCAAGCTGGATGATGAGCCCAACCACAAAGCCAAGGAAACTTTTAAATGGTGTGAGCTAGTGCAATACAGTCTCATTAGAATGAAATTTTGTTAGATTCGGTTTGTATCACTAAATTTTTCCCCTGTACATTTATGTATATGCACTCATTTTTTTAAACTTTAATTTCACCAGTAAAAAGTCTACTGCAGAAATTTGTCTGCAAAGGATGTGACCTTCTGTTGACCCAAGCCAAAGCAATCAGCACTAGGATGGGCAGAGGTGCATCTGTAAGTTAGATGCGCTACCCAACTAACCGCTCATCAGGTGATCAAGGAAATGCCCAACTAGATCTAGCGCTGATTGCTTTGGCTTGGATCATCAGAATGTCACCACATTTGTAGGATAATCTTTACAGGTGAATTTAGAGTACTAAAAATTATTATACATAATTGCAGTTTGCTATAGACTTAATGTCCAAAGAGAGTCGGATTCTAATGAGACTATATTTCTCACATACTTATTTTCCCCACTGTAAGATAAAACAGTAAAACAGCTTATACATAGGTGGAAAAAAGAAGCTTGTTCAAATTAATCCGTTCCAATATACACAACATTCTTTTTCAACATTACACAGTATCCAGAAGAGTTTATCTCCAGTTGGGTTTTAGTAATCCAAAAAAACCATTAGAAAAACATTTGATAAACTGGTAGAGTTTGTAGTAATCAAAGACAAGAGTGCCAGCACATCTGAGAAAAAAAAAAAAAAAACAGGATGGAAGAGACCAGCACAGCTGAAAGACAATGCACTGTAGAGGAAATATGTGCTGTAAGTAAAATCAGAGGAAACAGGAAATAATGCCATGATGTGAAACATACATCCAGCAAATAGGAAAACCTTTAATAAATCCTTACATATTTTGAAAATAAGAAAAGAACACATGCATATTGTTATGCTAGGGTAGTGTAGGTGCCGTTACTAAGAAAAAGGTGAAGAGGTCAAGTAGAAGCAACATGCTGACCCGAAGCCCCTACACCAGAATGTGGCACACAAATGTTTAAAAGAGGCAGCGACAGTGAAAAGCTAAAAAAAAAATAAATAAATAAATTGTCTCCTACTATTCGATTCGAGCGATACACCAAACCCTGTAGAAAAGCAGAAGATAAAGTACCACCATTAATGAGTTGGCTTTTTCATCTACTGTGTTTTTGGGGATTGCTCGTATAGTGATCATTTCTAAACTAACTACTGGAAAAGCTCTGTGATAGATTGTGTAAGAGCATGATGTTCTTTTCTATTTCCCCCAGGCCATGGTTACAATATGCTGCTGTTGAACAAATACTGTCAGCTTCATACCTCAAGGTTCCTAATGCAAGGCACAGGAAATGTGTTTTCAATTATTGTAGCCTTTGTATAAATGTGTTATGCATAAATCATACCAGGCTCGGACCAAAAAAAAAGGAAAAGAAGATTTGATTTCTGGGAATCAAACACACCAAACAATTATGGTTGCATTGCAGGACCTAAAACTGCAGCTTACAAAAAAACAAGTTTACTTGAAGCTACCATTAATAAATAACACATGACATAATGATGTCACTTTAAACGTTAGTAGAGAAGAAAAGGTTTAATGCATTCTATTTTACAATAAAACATTAATAAATTATTCCTACTCTATTATTTCTTATTATTATTTCTTAATAAACATTTAAATAAATTATTAAATAAATTATTTTACGATAAAATAATCGAATATTACAGTATTAAGAGGTATATTTCAGTTGAAAATCCCCTAAAAAGGGAAAACCTTTGAAGTTTTGTAACTTTTTAACACCGAGCTCAGGAATAATTGTGCAAAGAACACTACATTGTGAAAAAAAATCAAACACGGAAGCTAATAATAAAAACTCACAATCTACCACAAGGTCACCTTAGCTCTCTCTTTATTTCTGTGATATACAATCAAATCCAGGAACTACACATGTAACCATATCCTTACCTGGTTCTTTGCGGTCTGTGCTGAAGAGTTCACATTGTTTTGGTTGTTCACTAGCTGGGAGCTGCGAGGGATAAATGACCCATCATCTCACTGCTTGTTTCAGATTCTTTTTCACTATAATACAATAAGTAACTCACTTAGTGAAGCCAATAAAGTCTTCGTGCTTGGTGTTTATGTAGGCAAGCTGGATGTCAATAAGCAACAAGACCTAAACGGAGCAGACATTAATCAGAGAAATGGGCCGTTATACACTTTGTTATTTCAGCTCAATTACCCCCCCGCACTGTGTAAATGTGTGTGAACAACCTGGTCTCTGCATTTATTTTCCTGCTCTCGGATTTCAGAGATAACAATCCTCTCAGTCTCTTCTCGCAGTTGGGGAAAGGCGCTGAGCTGTGTGGCAAAAAAAACGGAGTTGGGTTTGACACCATTTGAATAAACAAACACACACCAGCCATGTAGAGTGCCTTCCAAAAGTATTCACACCCATTTATAACACTGCTACATAATCTACAGTGATATAACCACAAATTCTGATGTGATTTCTATTGACTTTGTGTGATAGTCCAAACAAAAGTATGGCATTATAGTAAAAAGAAAGGAAAAATTACGTTTGTATTGTTTTTGTTAAAAGATGGGCATGCATTTGTATTGATTCTCTCAGAGTTAATACTCTGTAGCACCACTTTTTGTTGATATTAACATCTTTTGGGGTATGCCTTTACCAGCTTTCGACCATTCTTTTTTTTCTGATTTCTTTCCTTCTTTTTTTTGCAAAGGGAAAGCAAAGGAAAAGCTTGGATGGAAAGCATCTGTTAACAATTTTCAGGTCTTGCCACAGATTCTCAACTGGATTTATAAAATACTCCTTGGCTGAATCATTTTTAAACACACGAATATGCATTGATTCGAAACATTTCCCATATCTATGGCTGCATCTTTTGCTCGTTTTACAATTGGAACTAGAACCTCCATCTTAGTCTCAAGTCTTTTTGAGTCTCTAGGACTTTGCTGCTACCAACTTCGGATCATCTTTGATTGGCTTTTCTGTCGCTCTTGAAAAAAATATATCTCTGCATCCTGATGCTACCAGCATGATGTTTCACTGCAGCAAAGGTCTGTTCCCGGTTAATTCTGGTAAAGAGTGTGTGAATAGGTGAATGACTGAATATAGTGTGAAGCGCTTTGGGGTCCTCTAGACTTGATCAAGCGCTTTTCAAGTACAGGCCATTTACCATTTAGTGTTTAGTTTTTCTCCAAACATGGAAGCATTCAAGCCAGAAGAAGTATTTTTTGGTCACATATGACCTGAGAGCTTTCTTCTACATGGTTGCTATTTGCTTTAAACGAGACTTCTTTCATAAAGCCCAGATTTGTGGATTAGAGGAGTAATAGATATCCTGTCAACAGATTCTTCTAGCATAGCTGTGAATCTCTGCAGTTCCTTCACAGTAACAATTCTTGATTACTTTCCTTTTCATAGTAGTTTTTTCGACAACTGGATTGAACTGTGCTTGGTGAGAGAAAACTTGGCATGTTCTTTTTTTTTTCATATATATATTCCACGACTTTATCCTTAACCTATCTGCTGTGTTCCTTTGTCTTTAACCTATGAGGGTTTTACAGCATCAAAGTAGAGGTGATCAACAACAAATGCACACCACATTTTTCAGGGGTTTTGGGTAAAAAGAGAAAAAGTTTAATGGGTATGAATCGCTTTGCAAGGTACTGGATTTTCATACCTTGCCAATACACTGGTACACAGTCGTGATCAGTTCCTGACTGACCATGTCAATGAATTTAATACACGGCCCTTTAAGACTTGATATCTGTTTCTTTACTATGGCTTCAAATGCCAAATCAGGTGTAAACAAGCCTGTCCTGTGGAAACAAACAAAAACATTATTTTGGAGCAGAAAATTGAAAATAAGTAAAAAAGGGATGGAAGTTCAGGCTCTCAACTCTACTGCACCTGACTCCGTGTATGTTTCGTATGGCATAGTTGATCTCCTGGCGGAGCTTCCTCTCATCAGACTCAATCTTGACACGTGTAAATTAAGCCGGGAAAGACATGACACAAAGAGCATAAAAGTTCAACAATATAGCTACTTATGATCATAAAACATCACAGTATGACCGTAGAATTCTTGTAACAGGGTTCCCCCTCTTTTCTTTAAATGATTTTCCAGAACAGTGTCAAGACTTTCATCTGCCACAGTACAAGTCAAGTTATCACAAGTAGGGATTGGCAATATAGCCTACGAATATCATTACCATATCAGGATATATTTTGAAACAGATCTGACATTGTTCCTATAAAGTTATCTCGGTATTATAGTTATGCAAAGATGGGTGTTTTTCACAATGCCACCTGCTTTCCTTTAGTTGAAATCCAACAAAACTAAGACAGAAGATATTCTCTGTTAGTGCATAAACTAATTATTTACATGCTGATATCAGTTTAAAAGTTTGGATATCCATATCCAATCACGTGATTGGAAATCGGCCCCGATCACATAGTTTCAGATTCGGTCGAAATCAGACGTCACCTCCCGATCAGGACTCAGATATATATGTATCTGTCAATCTTTGAGTCTATGCAGGTGGGATATAGTGGCTATCTCTACTCCCAGGCGTCAGTACCTATTCAACAGTATTTATCTTTTATTCACTTTCAACAACATCCAATCCAAGTGAAATTAAAACCCAGCTGCGTTTACATGGACACAAGTAATCGGATTAAAAGCCTGATCAGAATAAGATGCTTCATGTAAACACACCATTTGGATTACTCTGACTCATTCGGATCAAAATTTCATTCCGATTTGGACAGGTGGGTTATGCCGATAGTTGATCCGATCGTGGTGCATGTAAACTCTTATTCTGACTGTGCATGTCTGTTATTCTTATGTTGCCGTTGACAGAAGTTGGATGAAATCATGGCGGGCGTGAAACACAAATGGAAAAATGGTTATACTGTTTGGCTTGTAAATGTTAAATTGTTTCCAGAAAAACTAAAAGTACACTTAGAAGAAGATTGTACCGCTCCATTTTAAATGAACGCAGCCATGTTTGTTTACAACAGACGTCTGCTGATTCTTCTTCTACAGCCGTTTCCGGTATTTGAGATAGTTCTGTGCATGTCAAAATGGTTTCATTCGATCGAACGAACGTGTGGCAGATGTAAGTGCTAGTAATAATCGGACAGATGTTTTCAGGGCCATGTACACAGTCAAATTCTAATCCGACCAATGATCAGACTAAACACATTTTGCACATGTAAACGCAGCTACTGGCACTTAGAATACATTTGCAGTTCCTGCTCCACATGGAAACATAATACACCTCCATTTCTGTGTAATCAAATAGTGGAATTGGTGCAGAGGTTATTGTCATCAGGTTTGGGATTTTTGCCTCGGACAGATTACTTCTCATGGGGGTTTAGATGTTATGGATGCTGTATCTACACTAGAGACTGAAATTATGTATTGCTTCCGCAAGTCAAACTCTCACAGTCAAGCTGTATTTGCAATCAGTCACTAATGTTAGAAAATATTAACCATTATTGGACTTTTAAATTAATTGCATTTACTTTAACAGCTTTGTTCAAATGAACATGCAAGTCTTCAGTTCTCACTGCCTCTTCGGTGTGGTTTGCGTATCAAAAATTGGGGCTCTGCTCACTGTGCACATACACAGTATTTTGATAGAGCTGAATTCATGGCATTTTTCTCATTCACATGTTTGTTTCTGCTTTCAGACAATAGAACTCCTCTGTCACTCAACAGAGAGAGGGAGAAAAACGTCTCACACGATATACTGCAATACAGCAACTCTTGCACTGAAAGCCGCTAGTTTTGGCCCTTCTTTGGAGAAATAAATCCTGACTTGGGTCTGAAAAAAAATTTAGCCACATAGTTGGTTGGAAACATTGGGAAGCAGAACTGTGCTAAGGGAATAAGTCATTTGATTGGTTGGTAGCGTCACATGGGGCGCTGTACTGGCTAGAAATGCAGACAGGAGCTACAGCCCAATGTTGCCCATTGAAGGCAGCTGACATTCATGCGTAAACCTGTTTGTGTTCATCCATAAGGAGTGAAATTTATTTTCCAGGACAACTGAAACATTTCTAGAATATTTAACTTTTCCCCCATTTTCCATGTGTTTTCCCTGACTGGAAAATTGGTCGATCATTTTTGAGGTTTTCCAGGACGTGTGGGAACCCTGTACCCAGTACATTATTTATTGGCCCAGTACATTATATTCATGGAGATGCAGCCATTCCATACAACTAAAACACACATACCTTGACCAGTTCGTTTGGAAAGCGTTCGTGAAAGATTTTATTGATCCTGGCCCCTCCTGACAGATTCACTGTGTCTACTTTGTCACCTGACCCTTCGATTAGCTTCTCAAAGTCAACAGCCAGGCGCTGAACTAATCTGGAAGAAAGAAACATACCGAATTAGACAACCAGACTCACATAAATCAAAAAGCGTACAGTACACACCAAAAATTTGGACACACCTTCTCATTCAGTGTGTTTTCTTTATTGACATTGTAGATTCTCACTGAAGGCATCAAAACTATGAATGAACACATAGTAGTACTTTTACATAAAAGTGTGAAATAACCTGGCCTCCAAAGTCACCGGACCTGAACCCAATCGAGGTGATTTGGGGTGAGCTGAACCGCAGAGAGAAGGCAAAAGGTCCAACAAGCACTAAGCATCTCTGGGAAATCCTTCAAGACTGTTGCAAAACCATTTCGGAAGACTACCACTTGAAGCTCGAGAGAATGAAAAGCAGTAATCAGAGCAAAGGGTGGCTACTTTGAAGAATCTAAAATATAACACATGTATTCAGTTATTTCACCCTTTGTGTTTAAGTACATATAGTAATTCCATACATTATGTGTTTATTCATAGTTTTGTTGCTCTTAATTGAGAATCTACAATGTAGTCATGAAAAGAACGGTAAATCATTGAATGAGAAGGTGTGTCCAACTTTTTGGTCTATACTGTACATGAGCACAAACACAGTGACACACACTGTAGTAGTGTCTTGGTCCTGCGTGCTGCGTCATCTGGAGTGAACTTGCTGTATTCTTCAGCCTCTTTATTTAAGGCCAGAAGCTGGCTCTGTAGATGGCTCCGGAAGGCTGGCAGTGCTTCCCGGATGTGGTTTGTCAGTTGCTGCAAACAAATACCGTCAACTCTTAGACATGATGCGTTTCTATTCCCAAGTATGCATGCGTGTGTTGACTTTAACCTGGTTAAGTATTCGTTGTAAGTAAGGGGTCCCCATGCGTTCAGCCATGTGTTTGTAGGCTGGATGAGACAGAAAGAAATCTCTCTCCGATTCCAGAGCTGCCATGATGTTCTTCTTCCCATCAATGTCCTTCTGGCTGCGGTTCACAACCCCTATGTAACCTGGGGAGGAAGAGGGGAAACTCAAACAACGAGCATCTGGTCGCTGTAGGTTACACCAACAATACAAGGCTTCACCCCACTTGGATTTTTTTCCACATCTGGACACATCCACTGAAGCTCATGGATTTAATGCGGTACTGATGCATCAAACCAACACAAAGTAAGTCATAACTATGAAGAAGAAGGAAAAAGATACACTTCTTTCACCATTATGTATAAATAAACAAAACAAAAAAATATAAAAGTTAGAATGCATATTATCTGTATACACTTGGACTTTGATACGCCTAAATAGGTTGCAATAACTGCCTTCAGAGATAACCAAACAAGTAATTAAAATACACCTGTGAGTTTAATGTTACTATTAATAGCTTTGTTAGGTTACAAAACAATATCCCAAATTCAAATAGTTCACAGTGTGGCATAACTGCAAACTAACAAAAACCCAAACAGTAATATGACGGTTTGGAATGAAGCCATTTCATGAGCTAAAATGTCCCAGTAAAAGTCTAGACTTTAAATCCAATTGACAATCTGTAGTAATACTTAAACAGTGTTGTCATCCATCCAGTCTGACTGAGCCTGAGCTATAAGAAACAATTTCAGCCTCTAGATGGACAGACAGACCGCAAAAGAACCGTATTGAGTCAGGGGATATACACTCACTGGCCCCTTTATTAGGTACACTTTGCTAGTACTGGGTTGGACCTCCATTTGCCTTCAGAACTGCTTTAATCCTTCATGGCATGGATTCAACAAGGTACTGGAAACATTCCTTAGATATGTTAGTCCATAATGACATGATAGCATCATGCAGTTTCTGCAGATTTTTCAGCTGCACATCCATTTTGTGAATCTCCCGTTCCACCACATCTCAAAGCAGCTCTATTGCATTGAGATCTGGTGACTGTGGAGGTCATTTGAGTACAGTGAACTCATCGTCATGCTCAGGAAACTAGTCTGAAATGATTGGAGCTTTATGACATGCCACATTATCCTGCTACAAGTAGCCATCAGAAGATGGGTACAGCGTGGTCATAAAGGGATGGACATGCTCAGCAACAAGACTCAGGTAGGCGGTGGCATTGCAACATTGATCAGTTGGTACTAAGGGGCCAAAGTGTGCCAAGAAAACGTCTCCCACACCATTACACCACCAGCCTGAACCGTTCATACAAGATAGGATGGATCCATGCTGATTTGTTGTAAACACCAAATTCTGACCCTACCATCTGAATGTCGCAGCAGAAATTGAGAGGCAACATTTTTCCAAACTTCTATAGTCCAATTTTGGTGAGCCTGTGCGAATTGTAGCCTCAGTTTCCTGTTCTTAGCAGACAGAAGTGGCGCCCGGTGTGGTCTTCTCCTGCTGTAGCCCATCTACCTCAAGGTTTGACGTGTTGTGTGTTCAGAGATGCTCTTCTGCATATCTTGGTTGTAACGAGTGGTTATTTGAGTTACTGTTCTCTTTCTATCAGCTCGGACCAGTCTGGCCATTCTCCTCTGACCTCTGGCATCAACAAGGCATTTATACCCACACAACTGCCGCTCACTGGATATTTTCCCTTTTTCGGAGCATTCTCTGTAAACCCAAGAGATGGTTTTGCGTGAAAATCCCAGTAGATCAGCAGTTTCTGAAATACTCAGACCAGCCGTCTGGCACCAACAACAATGCCATGTCCAAAGTCCCTTAAATCGCCTTTCTTCCCCATTCTGATGCTCGGTTTGAACTGCAGCAGATCGTCTTGACCATGTCTACATGCCTAAATGCATTGAGTTGCAGCCATGTGGTTGGCTGATTAGAATTTGGTTTAGCAGTTGGACAGATGTGCCTAATAAAGTGGCCATTGAGTGTAAATTCATATGCATGCCATAGTTTTAAGATTTTTATAAAAAAAATAACTTTTTTAAACCATGTATCATTTTCTTAACATTTAGAATAGCCATCTAAGGTTTTACTTGTAACGTGGCAAAAGGCTCAAAAAGTTCAAGCAGTATGAATACTTTTCCAGGGTTCAAAGTCTTCTCATGTGAGACAGATTCAGCTTGCATTTTCTGATGTGTTCTTGGGAACTTTTCCCAGACAGCCACTTGTTCCATTATAACAGCAGCGAGAAATGTGTGTGTATGTACAACAGCGGGGCCATGTTGTATGAACCTGGCCAAATCCTTGACTTACAACTGTGATAGATGTAATAGGCCCTAAACTTCAAATATAATGCTTCAGCTCAGTGCTGCTGCATGAGCAGTTATATCAGTGGGCTCCCATGGCTAATGCATTTCCTCTGCAGGAGAAGCATGAAGGATCCCACCAACTGGTGGTGCTTTACCCATTCTATACACTGTCACAGAAGCCTTCAGGCTGATATCGTTTCCTCTCTCATAGACACATTATCTCCCTCACACACTAAACCTTCTGCAGTCCAGATTTCTCACTCCAAACCACTCAACAGCAACATAGATTATTATTATATACAAACATATAAATGTATAGTGGGCTTTAGTGATATTCACAAAAAAAGAGGGGCAAAACTGGATCTGCGACAAATGACTACAGACAAGAATAAGGTTAGGGGTTTTTTCAACACACCTCTGCGTAAGGGTAGCAAACGGTTTTCTAGTATTTCCCTGGCATCAGTTCCTTTATCCATCAGATCAAGCTTTGTGATCACACCAATTGTCCGCTGACCTAGGACGAGAAAAAAAAAATTGTGTTTGAAGGATTTGACAATGTATAAGAACTCTTTTATATCAGCACTCAAATATATCATAATTCAGTCAACTGGCAAAAAATATTATTTTTATTAATCATCAGTGCATTCTTCCTGCGATGGACTGGCGACCCTTAAAGGATGAGCAGAATAGAGAATGGATGGAGTGCATTCTTATAAGGTATAGTTTTTTTTGTTAGCACAGTGTCTGATGCACATGTAACTCTGAAACTTGCTGTCCTGTTCAGTTTGTAAGAAGAAATCAGCACCATTACAGTTTTAGCTGTGAAGCCATTCTACAAAAGCAGCCTCCATACTTATCAGAACTACAATCTAGAGATGATAGTTATGCTTTTGCGTGAAACTGTTTTTTTTCTGTTTTACAAATTCATATAAATAGTACAAAACAATGGAAATCTGACTTCAGTTATTTTGCAACTCACATTTGGAATATTCTGCAAAAAGCTTTAAAATGACCACTGTCTCGATGTTCCAACTATAGTGTTCAGTTATGAATATATTTTTTGAGTGTTTTTGTCATCATTTCTAATTATCTAATTTTTTTTATTTTATCACCTATCCTATTTGATATACTTTGCACCGTATTTAAAGTCCTGTGTTTGAGCCTCTTTCATTGCAAACAGTCTTCTTTTTTGCTTGCTGAATATTTTATGTCAGTAGTTCCCAAAGATGAGGTTGGGACCCAACTTGGAATCAAAAACATGCAAGTGTGGGGTGTTAAGATCCTCTTGAGAAAAGAAAAAAAAGTAAAATGCAAGAAATAGCAATGGGAAAATGTCTGTAGTTCTTAAATACGGTAAAAGATAAATAAAACTGGACTTGAATTGATAAAAGAATCATATTGGTCAATATTTTGGCTCAGGGTCACACGCCTCTTAAAGCTGGTGAGTTTGGTAAACACCAACTTATATTAATTGTTACAAAGTCTTGCATTTTAATTGAGCCTTGTATTGGGGTGAAGCTACACATGATGTATGAAGCATCATTAAAGAAAAATCACATAACCCCTTTGAGAGTCTTAACCTAGTTTATGTTTCCTGGCTACTAATCAGCAGAACTTGGTAAACCTTTAATTGTCAAGTAGGGGAATCTTTGACACTTTCATTGGTCTACATCATTTCTGGTATTCCCATGGCCTGGGAACATTCACACACATTTACTGCTACCAAAAGTAAACAATTATATTTAAAGGCACAGTGTGTAATTTTCGGCCAGTAGGGGGCAGTTCATACTTAAATTATCACAAGCATGCGGTATCTGGGTCTTCGAGTAAGAAACGCAACAACGGAGGTCCAACTAATGCTTTTTTCAAACGCTCAATTCCCTGAGAATTATCTATTTGCCGCAACATGACGAGCACATCAGTCTCTTTTTCATTGCTTGGAACTAGCGAAGAGGTAAAAATGTATTTATGGCAAAACTTTTTTGCATTTTGAGGGGAAATCAATGTTTTAAAAGCGGGCGTGTTCCGTGTGCTTTTTCCATCCGGGCTCTTGTAGAAGTAAAGACATAATCTAATATGGCTTTCCCTTGAAAAGAGGACCCGCGCCTATGTATTTTAAAACAGATTTTTAAAGTCATATTTTACAATATCGCCAATATTTTGCAATTAATGTGCTTTATGTAATTATTATTACATAATATTTTAATTGCCATTTTCAAAGATGTACTGCAAAAACTACACACTGTCACTTTAAAAAGAAAGGCTTTTAATCAAGAACAAGAATTTAGTGGGCAACAAAAACATTGATAAAAAGACGGTGAAGAAAAATAAACAAATGAAACGTAAAGGTTGGTCACAAAAATGCAGGTTTGAAGAACAATGGAGTGGATTTTAATGCACAAATACATCTTGCCTGGTTTGTAGGGCAGCGTTATAAGCTCAGACATTATTTCATAATCAGTTGTATGCAGATGTATAGCTAAATGAGCAACAGTACATTGAACAACCAGTCATCCTCTACAGAGAAGCAACTTACCTTGCGGGTCAACGTCTTTGGCCAGCTTAAGAGCGTCTGAGTTGGCCAGGTCAGTGTTGGCCGGCGTGACGGCCAGAATAAGACAGTTTTCCTTACAGATATACTGCATGATTATGTCTCGTATCTGGTACTCTATGTCTGCCGGCTGGTCTCCCACAGGTACCTTGGTGATGCCTGGCAAGTCCACGAGAGTCAGGTTCAGCACTTTAGGCACAGAAACAAAGACACAGGTCATAGTTACAACCAGAGAACTATACCTTATCTAGAGGATAGGTAAAGAGTAACACAGGAAAACAAACTGCACTACCATGAGGTGAGTAAATCTTGAGGGTGATGGGGACAGGAGAGATGCCTTTATTTGATCCTGTGACTCTGTGTGTCTCTGTCTCAATTTCTGTGCGGATCTCATCGAAATCTGTGAACTTCTTTCCCTTGCAGTGGAAGAATTCCCCATATTCTTGAGGATACACAGTAAGCAAAAGAAATAATGTCAACGAAACAAGTACTAAGTCAGAAACAGAAGTCTGTCAGCTCTTTATACAATGCTCTTACTTCTATTTCCAAGCATGTCATTAAAATAGAAAAAGCTAAGAAGACTTCAACAATTTGTGAAAGTCAGAGGTTGGTAGTAATTGGTTACCTTTACTTGAGTAATAATTGAGTAGTTTTACTAGACTATGCTTCTACAGAAGTCCTATTTTTACTCCAAAAACACATCACTCACAGACAGTTTATGATGAAGTTACACCTCTTGTTTTTACAAAGCTTCATCATTTTAACTTTTTTTTTCTTCCATCTGCTGAGGCTGTTGTGCCATTTGTAACCTTACCTTAGTCTAATATATATTACCTACTGTAAATATTGGTTTCACTATTTTTACTTTGAAAACAAATGTATTTGGAAAAATAATTCTTCCACTCAGATCAGTAATTTTACAATTATGTTATGTATTTATATTTATTTTAACATTGAGAATGTCAATACAACTTGACAATTTTGTCCAACTGCATCGTTTTTGAAAATTAAATCATACGCTATCTCAGAACAAATACTCAGGTACTCAGTGCTTGAGTTGCCTTCTTACCAATTACTTTTTTCCTCTAATTTCAGTATTTTTTTTTATTATTACTACTTTAGTAAAAATCTGTTTTATTTGAGTCCAACTTTTCTACCCACCTCTGGTCAAAGTTCTCAGTCACAACTCCATCATTTTAAGATAATATACTGCCATCTAGTGGCAACCATTGTGGCATTGCAAGAAAGTGACATCAATTGCATATGTGCTGTTTACCTGTGTTTGAGTTTAGGAGCTGAAGGATTAAAGGTCTCCGAGTGACAATTCCTGAACCCCGTGGAAGGAAGTCTCTGTTAGATAAGGAAGACCAATTTGGAAAAAAATATACACGCAGACACACTCACACACACTTACGCACACATTGGCATGATCAACAGCCGAGTAGTAGACAGTATCTGGAAACATGACTTATTTATTTGGGACAAACCAAGCCAACACAAGACAAGACAATGAAAGCTATGATAATATCATAATTTGTTGTTCAGAAGTATTCTTTTTGAGATGTACACAGCTTTAAAAAGTACCAACTTCATGACAAAGCCAAAAAAAGTTTTCACAAACACGTACAGATTATTATTTGGGAAAGTGGCACACAGTGAGCAAAATAGCCCTCCCTTTTCCTATTAAAATCCTATTCAGGAAGTTTGTTTTACTACATCCTGCTACCGGTCAGACAGCCTCTGCAGTCTACTACAATTCTGAAATAAAGGGCTGAAAAACAGGGTTAAAAAAAATAAATAATCACACACACACGAGATGCAAAATTATGCGTTCATCTCAGCTGCTGCATCAGTTGACTTTTTAATCTGTTCAAACAACCAGGCTATTCGCCAGAGAGCAGACATATTTTTAACACCATGAATGCTTCAGAAGTCTGAGGAAGATGGGACACAATAAAGTTTTGTTACAACCATTTCGACACTTCTGATTCACCTCTAAGCACACTAGTTTTGTGCTCTAGGAGTCACGTTGACCTCAGTCCTCTTTGGTGCCTTCAACAAAGCCTGTGTTAGAGATAAACTGCTGCTCTGAGTTCAGTCACACCGCCGCGTCTGGAGTCCAACACTTCACACTAGGAAACGTGTCCAGGACACTCAAGACCTACAAACACCACGAGGTGCCTGAAATATTTCGTTTCACTTCAGGAAACAACAAGCATGTCCTGGTCCCTGGGACGCACGCACTTATTGTTTTCTGTTTTGCATCACAAAAACCTCAACAGTCCATTTCAAAGTCATACACTTAAGACTACATCCTCAGCGTCTTTAGATTTAGTTATTTTTTAAACAGGAAACTAAAGCTATGGAACAGAAATTAGTCAAGATCAAGCCCTAGTAATGATGATGAATAAAATCAAACAAACACATTTTCATGATCCACAACTAATAACTAATAAATTAATATGAAAAATGAAAAAAAGAGTAAAGAAGCATTAATTATTATATGTTCATGCTTCTCACAAGTCCTGAACTGTATTTCTAATAAGTGGGAAAAGGAAAATATCCTAAATGATGTACTTCTAAAACCAAAAACAGACTAAGGGAAATGGTAACCAAACCAGGCAGAAGTTTAGATCATCTTTTATTTTATCCTTTCTTTTCCACACACCATAAACATCTTTTTACAGCCTAAATTAAGAATATTTAATCACTGAAGATTTGGGGTATATAAAACAAAAGGTGGGGCCTTATAAGTTGCGCCTAGATATGGACTTCTGAGCCAAGAAATATCTATCAAGTGGGTACCTACCCACTTATGCTGCAGATGGTTGAGTTAATATTGCTGCTGGTGTAGTTGGTTTACAATTTAGAGTTTTTAACTCAAGTCAAGGTGTTCAAGGAGCATAGTGATCTCTAGTTATATTGAGAAAGCCATGAAAAGCAGCATAGATCAAATCCGGACAGGAATGCTCCTACAGTGATGCCAGATGCTTTAAAACAGAGTTTGTAATTTGTGAAACCTTTACTTTATATCTTGAGAAAAGAGGGGATCCCCCGTCCCCATCTTGATTTTTCTGTCATTACACATAATAAAATGTGTTTGTGGGCTGATCAGTGGAGCAGATGTTAGCACTATTGCCTTGCAGCAATGAGCACATGGGTTTGAATCCTAGCCTGGGAACTTTCTGTATGGAGTCAGCATGTTCTCCATGTTCATGGATGGGTTTTTACCTGATACTCCACTGTACAAAAATATGTAAGTTAGGTCAATTTATCTCTATAAATTTCATCGAAGGATGGAGCAGGAGCATGGTTCTTTTCTGCTGTGTGTCTCTGTTGTCCATGACGGACTGCCGACTGTCCAGGGGTGTTCCCAAACTCCTACCACCTTTACATTTAACAGGTGTAGATGATACACAGCTACACGTTTTTTTCTTCTTTTGTTTGTGCAAACGTGAGTGAGGCAGCAAAAAGGAGGGCTCACCCTGGACACTATTCAGGCAAGAACCACCACTACTAGACTGTAAAGGCATAACACTTATTCTTTGTCACAATTATTCTTTATTCACAATTTCTCTTAAGTGCCAAGAGTTTACATTCAGTTACATTTCATACAGAATATTTTTTACATAGAAATAAATAAGGATGCAATGACCAACTATATCTGAGAAAGAAGCCCCCAGCACTACACTTTACCACGTTTTTCAAAGCTTCGCAGTGGAGACAACCACCTCATAAATATAGTAGCCATCCCCTAATATTTTTATGCATGCTGCTTTTATATGAGGAAGGAAATGCTTTCAAGAAATGAAACATTTCTTTACCGAGACACCATTTTTTGGAGCTTTGGAGAGACTTGAAAAAAAGTTTCAAAATCAGCTGATTTCTGGTAGCCTATTTTTAAAAAACAAGAAAAATAAAAGTACAAACTTTGTTAGGGGTTTTTTTTTTTGTCCTGTCCTCACAAAATGTTCTGGACGCGCCCCTGAAGAAAGTGAAACCCCACTGGAGTGATTTTTCTTCTGCTAACATTTGAATGAGTTGTCTTACCTTCCCACGAAGTTTTCCAGCACGGAGCTCTTGCCCGCGCTCTGGCCGCCCACCACGGCGATCTGGGGCAGGTGGAGGCTGCAGCTCTGTCCCACGGTGCCCAGAGCTTCCTGGAGGCTGTTGACCAGCGGGATCAGCTCTTCCATCCCTCGGTTGCCCATCGCAACGGGGGCAGCTGCCCAGCCCCTGCTTTCCCGTGTCCCTCCCTTTCTTAGTCCACGCCGGTCGAAAGCGCAACTACCATACTTTAACACTACTTATAGCTATAAAGTATTTATGTAGTTGAAATATAAATAAAAATTAAATATTACACCTGAACGGGGCTGGTGGTGCTTTTAAAGGCAGGACGAGCCGTTAGCAGTCCGGAGTAAAGTAACGTCGGTCCCCCTCGTTCTCGAAGAAAGAATATCTCCTATAAAGTTCACTAAAGAAATGTTCTCTCATTCAAACCTTAAAACGTCAGTGGAGGTTCTTCTTTAAAACTCTGAACAGTTTTCTTTAGTTTTTCCTCTTCCCGGAGTTAGCTCCATGGAAAAAACAAAGTAAGGAGACATTCTGCTTTGACAGCTAACGGAATAAGTATTCTGCGCATGCGTACAAACGAGCAACCCTTCCCCCTGCCGACCCCCCTTCCCAAAAAAACAAACAGAAGACGGACAAACTTTGCAGCCAATTAGCAGGCAACTTAAAAGCAATCACTGCTCTGGGTTGCAGCCATTTAAACTCCCAGCGGTCTGTAGTAGGGTAGGGCACCGCTTCACTCCTATAAAAAACAGCAACCAGAGCCAGAGTGTGTAGTTCATCCACTGTAAATAACGCTGCTGCATTCTTTGCCTGTGAGGAAGTGTGAACAGAGGAGTTAAATAGATACTAGAGGCAAGTCAAAGGGAAAATGTACCTTATATTTATTATTGATACATTATAAGTGAGTGTTCAGAATTGTTTTATGCAGTTTAAACCATTGATTGAAACTTTACTCCAGTTTCAGGTCTTTTAACATCTCAGCAATGTCTATATGTGGCCTTCGTTTGGGTTCAGTTCTGTCAGACAACAACGTGCTCTGAAAATTCTTGGCCGTTTGGCTCAAGGATTGTAGGATGTGGGCGACATCTTTCTCTTCACGGAAGCACAAGAGCACTTCGTTGATCTCCGCTGCGATTTTTCGAGAGAGGATCATTGGAAACACGCTCCTGACACGCTCAAGCACGCTTTTCCTCAGGATTGGGTCTCGGCACACAAGGTTTAATATGAATAAACCTGAGGGAAAAGATAAAAAAAAATAATGGCAATAAAAGGAAATTAAAGCAAACTATATTTCTTTTTTAATTACCTTAAATCTAAATAAGATTGAATGTATATTAAATTGCAATGGCCGCATTAAAAACAAACAAAAGGAACAGTGAGACAGTGATACCTGCATTTACTTTCAGTTTTGTCGCAGATATAAGATGTAAAGTAATTTCAGGTCTGGTCTTGCCAGGCACAGAAATTCTCTTTGGATTCCTCCTCTTCAGCATGCCAGAAGTGTTAGAGAATCCCAAAACATATTCAAAGACACTGAGACTTAAACGTCTTAGATCAGTCTGGCATAATTAAAGCTCAAAGACATTATGTCTGGGCTTCAGTGGCTTTCAAAAATTATTATTAGCCCTTTAACTTTTCCACCTTCTGTCACAACTACAAATTTCAATGTGCTTTTTAGGGATTTTATATGATAGAGCACTGAGTACTATGTTGAAGTCAAATGACGAGTGTGGCAAAATTAGTCACAAGTTAACACTTTGCTCTCTCCACCTGCTTTGTTCACACGGAAAATGAAATCATTCTCCTTTGCAAAGTAGTTCAATCCCAGTTAGACTTTAAATGTCATACATCATGCAAATTCCACTTTTTTAGCCCTTAAATGCAGTGTGCTGAGCATTGAGAGTCTGTAGGAATGCAAAAAAACGGCCTAAATCAGTCACCTCTCAGCTGAAAGAGCAAAGTGATAGCACGGACAAAGTCATGTCTCATTAACAGACATTTAACTGGAAAAGTACTGTAGGTTAGAATTACTTAACATTGGGATGGTGGGGGGGGGGGGGGGGGGGGGGGCTGGTGGAGGTCTGCGCTCTTTGAGTGCTTTTTTAGTATTCAGTGTTAGAGAAAATTGAGCTGAAAATGAATCACTTTTAAAAAGATATTGCTTTGAAAGGAAATCTCTCAACACACATGCAGAATCAATCGGTGAGACAAATAGGAGTGAAAGATTTGTTTGCAACAGCAGCTCCAGCACCCAACTGTAAATTGGCATCTATGCCGTTGTAGCCTTATTCTGGATGTGTAATGTCATCCCTCTGGAAAGTCTCAAGACTTTTGCAGATGCCCAAAAGCTTTTCTCTAGAATTACTCTGTTTTACTTAGATCACCAAATCTTCCCACTCTAACCAACTACTCTGCTGCTATTGAACAAAAAAAAATTTTAAAACGGCCAGCTGGTTTCTCTTTGTTCTCATCTGTCTAGAAGACTTTTTATATGTTTGCTGTATCCACTACATTGCCTTCTGTCAAGGAATGTGCACGGCTTGAAAGGGTATTTATAGTCCTTAAGAGATTTCATGTGATGTTAGATTTTTTTTCATGTGCTGGAAAACTATTAAGGCACATTAACACAAGGTGGTGGAAGCATGATGCTGCGGGAAGGACCTTCTTCAGGCAGACGTAAGGTGGTTGGAGTAAATGGGAAGACTAGGTAGGGGCTGAAAAAGAGTGGGGCTCACCTTTTCACCTGTTAGCACGACTGCAACACTAAACATAGAGGCGGAGCTAAAACACGTTAGTATGGCCCAGTCAAAGTCCAGATCAGAATCTTTGGAGAGTAGATGAAAACCCACATTTGCTCTCCATCCAATAACTGACTGTGCCTGAGCCATTTTGCCAAGAGGACAGGAGGAAAATTCTAGTTTCTAGTTGAGAAAGCTGGAAGAGAAAAAATCTCCAAAAGATTTGGACCTTAACCTAGATTAGAAGATGATTCTACAGAGTGAAATGCGGCTGAATATAAATTCCAGCTTTTTACAGCAAGTAATACAAAGATTTAAACATAAAGTAAATCTGAACCCTTGTTTACCTCCAGGAGTGAGAATGTTACAAACTTTCTGCAGAACAGAAGTTTCTATAAAAGCAGCAGGAGGACAGCTCATCCCCAAAGAGCTGTCTTTGTTGTCTACGTCAAACATGATGACATCAAACAAAGGGCCACCTACAAAGGAAAAAGAAAACCCACCCCAGTCAGATGTAGGCGTTATTGATATAGATAGGTTTTATTCTCTGCAGCCCTGACCCCTAACCCCCAATACCAACCTTCTTTCTCCAGGGAGCAGATTCGTTCCAGGCCATCCCCGAGAGTGACGGTCAAACTATCGTCAGGTCGGAATCCAAACCATTCCTTTGCCACCTCCAGCACAACTGGGTCTAACTCTACAACCTCGACGGTAGCATTAGGCACAAAGTCCCGGAGGAACTGAGGCAGGCCTCCTCCACCGAGGCCCACCAGGAGCACGGAAACAGGAGCATCTAGGAGGGGGAAAAATGAATCAGATGCCAACTCAAGCAGAGTTTTAGACCTGCCCAAAGCTGATGGGTCTGCGCAAACGTCTGCATGCATACCTTTGTTCTGTGGCGCCCCCAGCTCCAGCATAGAAAGACCAGCCACCATGACCTCATGGTGAGCACAGCAGAGGAAACCGCTGTCCACTGACAGACCGGCTGAGGCTGGGACTGCTGCAGACAAGGCCTTGGTCTTCTTTTTGGTCTTCTTCTTGTGACTTGATGCTACTGATGCACAAATATTCATTTATTTTATTTATTCATATTATTCTGATGATTGTTTCCTTGCTTTGTTATAATGCAAAATATCTTTGGCCAAAGTCTTACATTTTCAAAATTCAGAGATTTCAAGTATGCTGCTGATTTGCTTGGAATTACAGACAAAACCGTTTCAATCTTTAATTTAAGGAAATTACAAATGTCTTAAATATATTTATTAATATTATGACAGTGTTTTTGAATTTTGAGTTACTGTAACGGCAGAGACGATGCTTAATAATTGCTTAGTTGATTTTCAGTTGGTTCCATTTCACCACAAAATATACAGCTCCTCTATAACAAATGTCACAATAACTGTTTATCCATGTACATTGTACATGAGTTATTATTGCTTGAATGCTCCATCAGTTAAGTGTTTTTTTTTATATATGTCATACAGTAAAGAGAAATTTAGGTGGAAAATAAAAAAGAATGACCAGTATTTGATGGGACGAGTCGGCTCTCTGACTGAACCAAGGAAATGTTGGACAGGAACACGAGTCTGCGGTACAGTTCTCCATCTTCTCCTCTGACGTTCTCCACACAGTACTCCCCACTGAGCTGACTCACACCCCTGCTGACCTCCTCTCGCCAACCGAGATCACCTCCCACTGACAGAAACGGCACCTGAATGGAGATCGATCCCAATGGGTCACCCGATTAGTTCCTTTAATGTCACAAGGTGCTAATTATTGTAAAATTCAGTTAAAAAAAGAGAATAATCACATTTTACAGGACAGTGCCTTGAACCCCTTGAACTTTCTCACATTTTGTCATGTTACAAATGCAAACAAATATTTTCTGTGCTGGGATTTTAATGTGACAACGATTATGAAGTTGTGCAAAATTTAAAAAAATACGGAAGTATTCGGTCAAACTAAAGTCATCCAATTAGTCGACAGACACGAAACAAGGCAGGCCAGGGATAAAGATGTGGACAGGACTGGGTTACAAAAACATTATTTCACAATTTGGACATTCAATCAAAGCACCAGTGGTCCTTCTACAGGAATATGGAACAACTGGTAACCTCTGTCCACCAAAAGTGAGAGGCCAGGCAAGATGAGTGATAATCAGAAAGGCAGCCAAACAGACAATGATGGCAGGTTCACAGCTTAAGTAGGAGACTTTTTAGACTAAGGGGATTGTTAAAGGAAAGCTATAAGAAGTCATGTTTTCAGCTTGCCACAAGCCATGGAGGGGAGGGGGAAAGACCAAACAAGTAGAAACAGTAGCTCTGGTCAGATGACAACAATATTTTACTTTCTGTCTTACATGCCAATTATTATGCATGGTGGAAAATTAACATTGAACATTACAGAAACAAACTAAAACTGAACATCCCCACTGTGAAACATGGTGGTGGTAGTGGTAAGATCATGGTGGGAAGAGGGATTCCTTTAGGAGGGGCAGTGAACCTGGTCAGAGGTGATGGGAAGAAGGATGGAGGGAGGCAAACTAGTAAAGAGGCTGCCCAAAAAAAACCTGGGATAACAACTGTGATGCTAATAATGCAGGAGAGCTACAGTGGGATGGTTGGATCAAAGCATATTCATGTGTACCGATGGGCACCTTTCACAGTTGAATCAATACAGTACCAATTCCCGGTACCTAGGAATCAATACAGGCACCTATTTTAGATACTTTTGAGTTTTTAACAATTAATTATTTCTCTTTGTTTATTACATTTATTTCTCTATAAATAACAATATGTAATAAATATCACGCTAAAGAACATACAAGTGTTTGTATATTATCATCATGATGTACCAAATTCTTCGATTTGAAAAACTTTAACCACAACTGCTCGGTGTTTTCTAAATGGTACAAAAATGAAAATCCAGCTCTGTGTATTCTACTACTCTTCTTTGCCCTCTGGAATATCTATAATGAAGAGACCATGTATTATAAACTCTAAATGAAACTAGTGCTGGGTGATGAAATCTCTGATTTTATTTTCTTTAATTCAATTCACGACTTTTGTCCAAACCCTGCCTCGCCGCCTATTACGAAAAGCAATAAGTACAAACGGCAGTTAAACCTGTGCAAAGGATTCGGCTACAGTTAGCTGTTCTTTAGCTACGTTTTTTTGGCCACTGCGGTTTTGATCGTCTCAGAGAGACTAGCATTTCTCATATTCGGCTGGATGCCTCCGTTTTAGGTATTGCAATAGGTTTACGGTGCTGCTGCCTTTGACCTTTAGGCGAATGTAACAGCATAGGGTCTCTCGCTCTATGTCTGTCGTAGCAAACCCACGGCAATTCCACTTCGGAAGCTTCGGAGAGCCAAAAGTTTGCCATCACAAAAAAACTTGATTTACTTTTTTTTTTTGCTCTGTTTACAGCTAGCTCAGAGTGACTGATGTCATTGCGGTCTTGTGCATGCAATGCTGTTTGGTATCTTGGCAAATCACTATCTCACAAGTTCTCATTAGTGAAGGACATGTACCGAAACAAGGTACTGTTTCATATCACCTGACTCGGTCCTCAGTAGGTACCACAGTACTATCAGTGCCTTTAAAAGTACAGAAGTCAATACCCATCCCTGTTCATGTGTTAAAATGACCCAGTCCAGACCAACATCAAACTGTGAATCTGTCAAGATATGAAAGATGATGTTCTGAAATGCTCTCCATCCAGTCTGAAAAAGAAGGACCTATTCTGTAATGAATCGTGGGGGAAACCTTCAGTCTCTAAGATGTCCAAAGCTAGTTGATACTAAAACTGGGGTTCGATTCAAATTTCAAGAATGGAATTGATTCAGATTCTTAGTTAGAATTGATTATCACGATCCAACCAATTGGTTAGATTTGAGATTGATCAGTGCTGTTGAAAACTTTTTTTTTGGAGCCGCTAGCTTAATTATATGGCTGTAGCGCAATGACGCAACACTGGGTGAGTAGTTTACTGGGGAAAAATTGGCTATCTTGACTTTTCCTTCCTTTGTTAGCTGCAAAAAAATAGAGTATACTTAACAATAATTAAGCAACTAAAGCGATCTTTGGACTTGTGAGCTGATCTGATTAATAGACTTTTTTTTATAAAAACCAATTCAGAATAATTTTTTTTCCCAACACATTACTAGTTGCCCCAAAAGATGGGGGCTCTACAAAGAATTTACCCAGGGGAAAAGAATTGTTAAAAAAAAAAAAACGTTAAAAAAGATTAATTTTTCACTGGAAATTTTATTTTTGTGGTAATTTTATATTTTACATCTGTTATTTTGTCTCAGTTATGTTTAGTTTGTAAAGTCTGGTGCCTTTAGTCTCTTCAAGAAAGGCACCAGAAGTTATATAGTTTATTAATTCAACAATATGTGGCAAGGTACACACGAGGCCCCAGGCAGGATTCGATCCACGTCTTCCAGGTGAAGGTCATGTGCGCTAACCAGTCAGCCAAAGGGATATCCCTGTGGCCAAGCAGCCAGGGCACATGATCTATCGGAGCCATAGTGACAGGACCTCCACACTGTCACAAATAGTATCGGATTGGTATCGGGTATCGACAGATGCACAAAATCCAGCCATCGGTATTGCGACTGAAAAAGTCGGATAGGTGCATCCCTAGTTGGCCTGTCGAATAAAATTTTTGAAATTGGTAACGAAATGTGAAAACACTGCAAGGCAACTCTGCGTTTACCTGCTGGTTGGTTGGCATCCCCGGTGGAGCGAAGTCCATCACCACTGGTGAGAGCTCTGACTGGACCGCTTGCATGTCTGTGTACTCTTGATTCCTGTGCATTAAAACGATAACCAGGCGGCGGAAATTTGCGCTGGCGGCCAGCTGCCTCCTTCCCTCATTGGAGCTATAGAGCCAAGCCGTCTCACTTCCTCTGGGTACTGTCAAAACAAGAACAGACAGTCTGGACACTGGAATCTTTGAAAAGATACGAAAATAAAAGCGGTGATTGGGAAATAATGAGCCAACCTATAAATATAGCAAACTGATTTGGTCTCGGCACTTTGGCTCCAGTTGGACAATCTTGCACCGTGAGAGTATATCTGGGAAGACCTGTCCTGGCGTCACAGAGAGTTAGGGAAAGATTGGAGCCAGGGTCTGTGCTTGTACGAAGTCTCTTCCTCAGAACAGAATAAGCCTGATACTCCCTCACAGCAGACAAAAGCTCACACACTTGTGCGTGTCTTACAGGCGCTCCATCGTCTCCGATGCACATCTCAAGTATGGGAGTAGGCATCGGTTGGCGAAACTTGGTGCAGATGAGGACGAAAACAGGCAGGGCGAAGGTGTCTTCTTCTTCCTTCCCCCTCTCCTCCTGCAGGCAGTGAAGCCTGACCGCCCAGCCGAGGTGAACAAAGTGCTCCACAGCCAGCTTGATCACAGTCTCCTGAGCCAGAGTCACACAGACATACCGTCCTCCGACTTTAAGAACCCGGCTCACCTGAAAAATAGAGGATGGAAGGATGGGGGGGGTGGGGGGGGACTTGAAAATCCTTTAACTTGTGTTTTTTTTTCCCTCCCTGGTGCGTCTGCTGCTGTCTTACCTCAGAGATCATCCTCCTGGCCAGAGCTCCTTCCTCCTCAGAGGCCATTGCATCCAGAGTCCCTTTGTCCAGAGCAGCCTGGAAGCTGGCGTCCTCATAGGGGGTCTGGGTGGCATCCACCTGGTGGAAGCTTAGGTCGGGTCTGCGCTCTGCATTGCGCTGGTTCATGTGAGACACCACGGTCTCGCTGATGTCTATGTTAGTCAGGTGTTTGTAGCCAACATCATACAGCTGCTCACTCAGCTCAGAGTTACCGCAGCCAACAACAAGAACCTGCAGGGACAAATGGAATGACATGGAAAACTGTAAGAGAAACGCTTATGTTATGCGGCATGTTAAACCTTAGCAGGACACTATTTCTCTCACCTTATCCTGCACTTTGATGTATTTGTGGAGCACGCCGCAAAGTTTGTTGTAGTCTCCGTACCACTCAAAAGCCCTCTCCCCTCGCTTCTTGAAGAACTTCTCCCAGTACTCCGCAGAGCTGAACTCCTCGGCGGTGCGAGGTAAAAGGCTCATGTTGTATCTCTGTGGAGCGGACTTGTTAGCGGCAAATTTCCAGAACTATTTTTTCACTCCGCATGGCACCTCGTACTCAATTTTCTACCCGGACAACAATTCTGACAGTACTTCTTGCCGATTGGTGGATTTTCAGTGGGCGGGGATGTATGCTGCTTGCTGATTTGCTGCGAGGTGAATTGAGTGATCTCATTGGCTAAAACGGAAAACTCAGGGTCCGGGCTGTTTTAGGTCTCTCGGTGTGCTCGATCATGGCTGTCCCAGCAGGAAGAAAGGTGGTGTTTGTAACTGGAAACGCAAAGAAACTCGAAGAAGTAGGAGTTGGACGTTTTGTGATTTCTGTCTTGTTTTCTGTCATTAATCCCGAGGTCTGGAACACGCTCCAGGCTGCGTTTGCTACAAAGGCAAGAGCTGTGTTTTATTTCTATTTTTTCATTTGTATTTCTTACTTTCAGGTCATCCAGATACTCGGAGACAAGTTTCCCTACAAACTAGTGTCGAAAAAGATTGATTGTAAGTACTGAAAGGAGACACATCACTTAAAACGAACAATTTAATTCAATCTCAACTCATATTCGTCCTCAGGGCCATTTTGTTACCCAAAAGAAAATATCAGGGTGTTTGTGGCCACACTTTCCATTTTTCTTCAGTTATAAACTCCTATTTATGCAACACAACCTAGTAGCATTCAGATCCATCTCAATAAAAAAAGGAATGTGACCAAATAATAAAAATTATTCCAATAGTTCTGTTGTACAATAACAAGGGGAAGCATTTATTTATGTTAAATGATGTAATGGTTAGAGGTTATCAAAATCAAAAATTCAGTTCTCAGAAAATTAGGATATTGTGAAAAAGTTAAATATGGGAAACTCGTGGGGTCACATCATAACTCTGTGAACTAAAAAATACATACAAAAATTTCCTGAGCCTCTGACTCGTTTCTCTGTCTGGGTCAGTAGGCTACACAATCCTTGAAGACTGTCATTGACGCACTCCACAAGGAGAATACGCCTGAAAAGGTCATAGCTAAAGAAGTTGGTTATGTGGATGAAATGTTGAATGGAAGGAAACACTGGTTTAAAAAAAGGTGATCAAGCGATAGCAATAACCATAGAGTTGGGAGGATTGTGAATGTATCCTAAAACCCCATTAGGGTTTTAGGATACATTCATTCATGCTTCTTTCTGTTTAGAAGCAAGCTTTTTGGAAATGTTGATTTCATTTTCCAGCAGAATTTGGCGACTGCCAACATTGCCAGATGGACCAATACCTGGTTTAAAGATCCAAGTATCAATGTGGCTGATATCGAGTGAACTAGCCTGGCTTAAATTAGTGAAGAATACATGGAGTTTAATGGAGCTGATTGCCTTTTTTAGTGGTGAAGTAATTCATGCAAAATGAGCAAAGAGAATGCAGCATTTGTGATGCCAGGATTCCATTTCCTAGTTTTTGATGAAAAGTACCTTCTATAAACATGTTCCTTCTCATCTTTTATCACTTGTAACTGTTGAAGAGGTTGGTAAAGTCAGATTTCCCCTTATCCTGTGAATAGATATTCTATTAAGCAGGTTATTATAACATAATCATACCACATTATTCTTTCAAATCGTGTTTCTCCTTATAAATATCTATGTTGAAAATCCACTATAACTATTGCATGATCAATCAAATTCCCATATATAAGGTAAATGTTTGGGTTTCTTAATGGCGCTGACCCTTCTTCTGCACAAAAATGGTTACCAGCGGCAAAAGGGTTCAATACAGGCCTAAAGTTTGGAAGCAACTTCAAGCTTGTTCACAATTCCTTTCTTAACTAGTATGAGTTGTATTGATTTTGAGATGCATGATTACTGACGTGTATATATATATATATATATATATATATATATATATATATATCACAGTTATAAAACAAGTTTTACAAAGATGCCAACAAGAGAAAAAATGGCTCAATATAAGGTAAAGTTTCAAGTTTAAAATCAATTTCAAATCTCATGCAATGTGTTAATGGCACGAAGCTTACTTTGATAAAAGCATAGTCTGCTCATTTTAGGAATGGTGTGGTGGTTTCTTTGTGGAACGTAATTTCAGGAATGGTGAAATTAGCCATCTGGAAAACAAGAAAATATATAATACTGGGAGAAGGTTTACGAGATGCTGGGGAACTGTGACGCAGACAGCTAACTGCAAGGCTTAAGGTAGAATTTGAGTTTTATAAGCCAACAAAGAAAAATTGAGTTTTTGTGACCTTAAAGGATGTGAATGATGTAATTTGTTCTAATAATAAGCATTTTGGCTGTCCATTTCTGAATTAATTCTGTTTTGTTGTAACCTTGTAATGTTGGAATAAATCTCATTTCAAACCTCTTTCTTTTTATTTATTTCTTGCTTTCTTCACAAGTCAGGGTAGATATAAGAAAGAAAAGGAACATCGCTATAATGGGACATACTGTAGTTACCATGGCATAATTCTCTCTCTGCCTGTGCTTTTTTATTTTTACCCAGTGCCCGAGTACCAGGGGGAGCCAGACGAAATTTCTATCCAGAAGTGTAAGGAGGCTGCACGGCAGGTACACTACATCGTAACTGTGAAACTGCAAGATCAGCCTTGTGTTTTTGTAATCTGATCAGAATAATATCTTTTTTTTAAATAACTGAAGATTGATGGGCCAGTCATAGTGGAGGACACCTGCCTATGTTTTAAGGCTTTGGGAGGACTACCTGGTCCTTACATGTAAGTGCAGTTACAACTCCTAATAAGCTAGTATATTTCATATTGCCTAAATTAATATCTGTTTTTTGTTTCTAGCAAATGGTTTCTTGATAAACTAAAGCCAGAAGGTAAGAAGTAATTAGAATATAATTAAGATTTTCTCATATTTCAACAAATGGTGGTTAAAGCTGTGCAAAATTTCTAATTTTTTGTATTTGACTGTGATATTGTAAACTAGGTTTATACCGGCTCCTAGCTGGCTTTGAGGATAAATCAGCGTGGGCTCTCTGCACCTTCGCATTCAGTGCTGGTAGAGACGAACCCGTCCAGCTCTTCAGAGGAAAAACAGAGGTCAGAATCAGTCTCACTGGCATACCTTCAGAGGCTGTGCTGTGTAGTTTTGCCTCTGACAAATATTTCTCTATAACTTAGGGGCAAATTGTGGAGCCCAGGGGGCCTCGAGACTTTGGATGGGATCCCTGTTTCCAGCCAGATGGATATGACAAAACGTAAACTTTTTTCTTTTTTTTTACCACAAGGGGGAGCTTGAGCTTAGCACACTGTTAGAGTGGAAATAAAAAATACCTAATCACAACCCCTATCCTATTAGGGACAAAGTGCCTGTTTTACTATTTTTAAAAATGCTAACTTTTCAGTTTGCTCTAACTTTTCTTCTTTTCTTTTTTTTAATCCGTAGTTACGCTGAACTTCCCAAAGATGTAAAGAATTCAATCTCTCACCGCTACAGGGCACTGGCTGCCATGTCTGAGCACTTTGCACAAATCAACAATACCTCACCACAGAGCAAGAAGAAGAAGCAGGATGATTAGATGTTCTATATTTCCATAAAAGTGCACCAACCTGGATCAAAATTAAATGGTTTGCCCAATAATAACTGTGTTGTAAAACGTCCGGCGGAGCAGCCTTGATTTTAATAAACTTTTTTTTTTCTAAAAATTTGTTGATTTTTTTTCTTTGTTAATCTTTAACCATCTTTATTTATCTTTTCTTAATCTTTATATTGCTTTTCTAATCTTTAACTTTAATCTTTGTTAATCTTTTGGGTATATTTCACTTATAAAAGGCATGATCAAAAATAACTTTTAGGCAATATAAAAAGGCAGGGAACACTATCTCTGCTTTTGCTCTGCTGTGGCCGGAGTAGAAACTCCAAGATGCCTGTTTCAGTTTTAGTTTCCTGCGGCTGGTAAAGATAGACTCAGAGAAGACCATAATTCATGAAATGAAAAGCTCCAGGGTCCTGATGAGAGCAGCAGACATCTCTGTTTATAAGGCTGGGCCCGTGGTTTTGGCACAAGAAGCAGAAAGTTGTTCAGGCTGGAGTCCAAAGAGGGGGGGTGTAGGAGGAGAAGGTCCCTGAAGAGGTGAGTTGGCTGTCCAGTAGACACAGCACAGTGATAAGAGATTTGGTTGAAAAAACACGACTTTAAGTCTTTGAACAGGAGGTATGCCTACACCTGTGACTAATGCCTATCAAAAACACAGAGGATGTGAGTCATGCACTTAAGCATACTTTCTGTAAGACCAGTTGGAATTGTTTACAGCTATTATAGCTGTGTTTAAAAAAGAAAGTTTATGTTCATCAAATATACAGACACCGTCACTAATTCATTTAGTCAAATGTTCCTTAGCATCTTGGAACTATGATACATGTTTTTGAAGCCATTAAGTTTCTGAAGTACCTGCCTGGATATTCTAACATTTTTCTCCACATGTGAGGGAGTTAATTTAAGAACAGGGGTGCGACTTTGAAGGATAGTCTACAGTCGTGGGCAAAAGTTTTGAGAATTACATAAATATTGGAAATTGGAAAAGTTGCTGCTTAAGCTTTTATAATAGCAATTTGCATATACTCCAGAATGTTATGAACAGTAATCAGATGAATTGCATAGTCCTTCTTTGCCAAGAAAATTCCACTGCATTTCATTGCTGTCATTAAAGGACCTGCTGAGATCATTTCAGTAATCGTCTTGTTAACTCAGGTGAGAATGTTGACGAGCACAAGGCTGGAGATCATTATGTCAGGCTGATTGGGTTAGAATGGCAGACTTGACATGTTAAAAGGAGGGTGATGCTTGAAATCATTGTTCTTCCATTGCAAAGAAACATGTGCCGCCATCATTGCATTTGCACGCACAGTGAGGCGAAGACTTTTGAAAGATGGCCTGGTGTCAAGAAGGGCAGCAAAGACGCCACTTCTCTCCAAAAAAACATCAGGGACAGATTGATCTTCTGCAGAAAGTATGGTGAATGGACTGCCGAGGACTGGGGCGAAGTCATATTCTCCCATGAAGCCTCTTTCCGATTGTTTGGGGCATCTGGAAAAAGGCTTGTCCGGAGAAGAAAAGGTGAGCGCTACCATCAGTCCTGTGTCATGCCAACAATAAAGCATCCTGAGACCATTCATGTGTGGGGTTGCTTCTCATCCAAGCGAGTGGGCTCACTTACAATTTTGCCCCAAAAACACAGCCATGAATAAAGAATGGTACCAAAACTTCTTCCAACAATCCAACAGTTTGGTGAAGAACAATGCATTTTCCAGCTCGATGGAGCACCGTGCCATTAGGCAAAAGTGATAACTAAGTGGCTCGGGGACCAAAACATTGAAATCTTGGGTCCATGGCCTGGAAACTCCCCAGATCTCAATCCCATTGAGAATTTGTGGTCAATCCTCAAGAGGCGGGTGGACAAACAAAAACCCACTAATTCTGACAAACTCCAAGAAGTGATTATGAAAGAATGGGTTGCTATCAGTCAGGATTTGGCCCAGAAGTTTAATGAGAACATGCCCAGTCGAATTGCAGAGGTCCTGAAAAAGAAAGGCCAACACTGCAAATACTAACTCTTTGCATAAATGTCATGTAATTGTCAATAAAAGCATTTTAAACGTATGAAGTGCTTTTAATTATATACACGACTGTACAACCTTTAGTTGGGTTTGAGGTCTTGGCTTCTGGAAAGGTCATCTCTAAGGCTTGATGTGTTTTTGGGATGACCCTACCTTTCAACATCCACCTGTGTCCAAGTTTAAAACTTGTAGATTATGATCTGAGGTAAAATTAAAAATGTTGAATGTTGTAGATATTTTCAACTTTCCTGTTCGATACATCAGTAGTTTTCTTAGGCTTGCAAACCTTACCTTGACTACTCCAAACATTGTTCTTGTAACTGGGGCTAAATTGCTCCAGCTCACGGCAGTTGCAGTTATTGGTTGCCATTAAACATCGTAACCAATATTCTTTCAGCTGAGAATAACAGGTTTGTATGAGGGTTGAAAACTGGAAACAACTGGGTATTTCAGTAGGACAATGATACAATTTTCTGACACTAAGCCTCAAAACTGACATAGTCAAAGCCCCAACCTCAACCCTGTTGAAAATTTATGGAACAAGATTTTAAAACAGTGTCAGTACGTTTAAATGAACTCAACCAATTCAGGAAAGAAGACTGATAATTCATCCAGCAGAATGATGAAGGCGCCAACAAGCAAGTCATCGAAACTGCATTTTACGAAAGGATTTTAAACATAATGCTGAAGATGTGTGTATATATTTAAGACGATATTAGATAAAAGCTATAATGAAAATCAAAGTTGTTCATTCAATTCTCATTTTAAATTTTGTGAAGTTGTTTTTTGTCATATGACCCTTACATTATAAGCAAAAGCAGTCCCTGAGCGTTGATGGGCTTTAAAAATGATTTTTTTCTTCTCTTAGTTACTTATAGATTGTATCAGCATATAAACTCAACATATTATCCAATGATATACACTTTATACACTATACTGTTTAATGCTCCCATACTCTGTATGAACAGTTTGCCGATGGCTCATTCCTGTTCCAGCAAGATTGCTCACCAGTGCACAAAGCAAGGTTCAAAGAGTCCCGACCTTATTCTGATAGAGCACCTCTGTCATAAAATGCAGCAGACAGAGTGAGTCAGATCTTCTCATCCAAAGTCAGTGTCTGACCTCACAATTTAGTTTCTGAAACCAATGGTCTAAAATTCCCATAAACACAAGCATAATTCTTGTGGAAAGCCTCCAAAGAATAGTTGAAGCTATTAGAACTGCAAAACACAGCCTAATAAAGAAAAATCTGCAGTAATTTGTCTTGAGAATTTAGAAAGCAGCCGCTCCATTTGCTTATACGTTATGCAGGCTCTGGATTTATATGCAAGAGGCTTATGTAAGATATGTTCATAGGCCAAGGTTTTATGGAAATAACCATAAGACTGGAGCATTTTAGTGAAGAAATTATTTTACAAACTGCAGTAATTTGGTAAAAACTCATTGCATTTTGCTTGACTTATAAAAGAAAACAGTTCTTTTTTTTACATACAATCTCTGACTTGAGCACAGCAAGCTTCACAGCCATGCTCGCATCCTTTCAGCTTGGATATGTCAGCAACATTTTTGCTAGTTAAAACGTAAACCGTCACGACAGCATTTAAATTTAAATTTTAATGATTACTGTGATTACGAGTTGGGAGACTGGAAGATGTTTTTTAAGCTCCGGAAAAGCCTCGGCCCGATGGAGTTTGGAAAACCAACTCCAGACATTAACTTGGATGTGTTTTCTTGAAGCCTCTTCATCAGGCCCAGAAAACAGGACATTATCAACTTTACGACAAACAGAACCAGTAATGGCTTGTTTATCCAATGTGATCTGAAGGAGACTTTGCTGTTTTAATGTTGTGGTTGGAATGTGTTGCTCCAGGAGACAAGGATGCCTGACTTTATGAGCTTTTAATCCATTAGGATTAGGCCAGAGGAAGAAGAGGGCTTGATGTGGCTTTGGGGAGACGAGCTGCACTTCCTTTTAACTATTATTCAAGATTTATCTTCATTTTCCTGCTGTGGTGAGTTTCATTAAACAGTAAATGCTCACTGAAACCCATTTTATTTATTATAGTTTAACATATACCTCAAAACAGCTCAGGTTATGTTCTGCAGTACTTTTAATCTGAAAAACTGTTTTACCTTTCAAAGCACTGACCATTTTCCATCCCATAAATTTTGCTTTTCAACAAAGTCTCTCGTGAATGAAGTCCCTCCAAGATATTTAAAGGTTCAGGAGGAGGAATTATTCCACCATGAACCCGCCACGGTGAATGATGGAAACACATGACCTAATAGTAATTCCTGCCCAGATTCATCCACAGACGGTTTTCTGTTTCTGAACAAATCTACAGAGACCTGCCCTCCCAAGAGACGCTGCCGGTGTGATCACATTTCCCCCTAACTAATCCGGTCTTTACCATTATATATTTTTATTACCGCCATACTCTTGGAAATATGATTTAAACTTTGGGGCCCAAGCTGGCAGTCACTAAATGGACTAGTAATGGTCTCGAGATGGAAGGTTGTGGCTTAAATGCACTTTGCTCTGGGCTAAAATGTGTTTCTACGACAACCCAGTTGATACGCCGGTCAGACAAGCATGTGTGTATCTTCAGTACCTGGCATTTCTGTGGCATACACACAACTTACTGCTTCAAGCGAACATCAAAAATTAATATTTAAGGTCATAAATGCCTGCCTTTTAGTTGTGGTCTTTGATCTGGCTTGTAACATACTTAAAGTAGCTTCACAGCCTCTGTAAAGGAAAATGATCTGGGCTTTGGCTCCATTCCAGAATTTTACATTTCCCCAATTAATTTTGATAACTCTCAACCAGTTCTTGGTTGATTTACCGGCGTGTATCCACGCAATAACGTTCTAAATCCTATCATAACCTCGTGATATTTTGCCTAATCCATGTTTTTTAATTTTCCCATTTCTTTGAAATATTGAAAATACTGAAGGTACTTAAAAAATATTTCTAACTTATGATGTTGCACTATATTATCTGTTTACCAATGCAGTTCAAGTCACTTTTGTAGAGTGTCCAGGAAGTAGATATTGGCAAAAATGTCAAAGTACAACCTGTGGTTACAGGTTAGGCGTGCGTGTCATGAAATATTTTTTCAGGGATTTATTTTTGTAAAGTCTTAGGATGTGACAACAAACTCTCAATTGGGTTAAAGGGGTCAAATTTAATATATGCAGAATATTTTATAACCTAATTGTAGATTTTTGGAGAAATATCAAGTAGAGCAATATGCCTGTCCAGGTTAGGCATTTTAATGCCATTTTCAGGAATTTATTTTTCCAAAAATCCTAAAAGATAACCTTTAGATTATGTTAAAGTTTCATCTATATCTGCATAAACGGCCGACTCTTAAAAAATGTGAATACTGTAAAAAAGTTTATTTAATAAATTCGACTTAAACGGGGAAACTAATATGACAGACACATTACACACAGTGAGATATTTTAAGCCTTTATTTTCAATAATTTGATTTTTATGGCTTACATCTTATGAAAACACGATATTCAAAATCTCAGAAAATTAGATTACAGGAAATCAATAAAACCAACGATATTGAATTGAGAAATTATGGACCTCTGAAAAGGATAATTATGCATATGTACTAAATTTCTGCCTCAATGAGTCGTGACATAGATGCTATCAACCTGTGTCACTGCTGAGGTGTTATGGAAGACCAGGAGCTCTTCTGCATTGTTCCATTTCACATCTTTCTCTTGGCAATGCCCCAGAGATTCTCTACGAGGTTCAGGTGGGTCGTGTTTTTTGCCAAATAAACCGCAGTAATGGTCATCGTTACTGAACAAGGTTTTCCTACTTTTGGCAGTGTGAGCCGGTGCCAAGTCCTGGTGGAAAATGCAGTCAGAATCTCCACAAAGCTCATGTCCAGAAGGAAGCTTGATAATGTCCAAAATGTCCTGGTAGATGGCCGCATTGACTCCAGACTTACTAAAGCCCAGTGGACCAACATCAGCAGATGACAAGGCTCCCCAAAGCTAAACAGACTTTTGCAATTACTTTTTTATGTTTTCCTTCCTAGTGGAGGGGGTCAATAATGGTTTTCTGCACATCTGTCAGGTCAACAGTCTTCCCCATGATTGTGATTCATACTGAACCAAACAGAGGCCATTTAAAGACTGGAGACATAATCCCTCCAGCGAGTCCTGGGTCTTCCTCTGGGTCTCCTCCCGGTGGAACGTGCCCAGAACACCTCACCAGGGAGGCGTCCAGGAGGCCTCCTGACCAGATGCAAACACAAACCCTGCAAAGGCATTTAGAGGTACTTTGACAATTCACAGTAAAACTCCTCTTAACCTCCCTGTTTTTGCCTGCAAGGCACATTGGTGCTCTATTACTAGCTTTATTTCTATTACAATTCACACAAAAACAGGTATTTTCTTCTGGTTTCAAATTAAATGTCTGAGAAAATACTGAATGTGTGAGAACAGTTTAAAAAACAGTAGAAAAGACAAATATCTGCTTCTGTTGTCTAAACAGCTTTTGCTATAATCATCGTAGGATCTTGGTGTGCAACAAATTTCTTTTAAGAGCAAAATGTGGGATGACTTTGGAATCTACAAACTCTCCCATGAGTTATCCCTGCCTCTTGGCTTCTTCTCTCAGCCTGAGGTTAGTTGGATGACCATGGATTACAGTTGTCTTTTAGACATCTCAAAAATTCTCCATAAGATGACCAAAGGTTTGGGTTTTATTACGTAATTTAACGCTGCTTTAAACATCTGCACAACGTTCCTCCGGACCTCTCTGTGCTTCTCCGTTTTCATGGGGCCGTTTGTTCTTTAACAAACTTCTGAAGCCTTCACAAAACAGCTGCAGTTATACTGAGATTAAATCAAACACAGTTTGGCTTTATTTTCTAATAAGGCTACATTACTTATTAAGAGAATTGGTGGCACAGAGATTTATTTTGGGGGCGGGGTGTTAGAATAAAGATGAGTAAGAACACATAATTTCCCTTTCAAGTTATGCAGTATTCCGTGTTGGTCTGTCCCATAAGATTGCAGTCAACACATTAGAGTTTGTGGTTCTTCAAAAATAAAAAAAAATAAAAAACAAAAAACTGATGAGCTAAGAATAATTTTGCCAATGTAGCTAACACACAAGGTGCTTGTAAAGTGTTTTATTCTTTTTGATTATTATGATCTTCTTTCCCACTTCTAAATATCTATACTGTTTATAATACTGGATAAGAAACCTGAACTTAGCGATAAAGCTTTCTGTATGCCAGTCATTCACAGGTCAGAATTAGATGAAACATTTATGACAAAGGTATGACCATATGACAAGGTGTGTTATTGTAATTTGATTTACCTGCCAGAAGGAAACGAGCATATTTCACTATGCCATGTCTTGTCTATTATGTGTGTCAGAGAAAAGTAATAAATACTCAAAGAGCCTCATGATGCAGCGAGTGAACGTTCTACCCAAACAGGCCAGGGTCGTGCAAAGTCAGAGACAGTAAAGTGCGCTGGAAGTCCTCCACGGTCCACGGCTCTCTGTGTGTCTCCGCTGCAGAGGCGCTGCTGCTGTCGGGGCTGATCATCTGCGGGTCGTTAAAGGTTATCAGGATATCTGTGGAGAACTGCGGCAGGCGGAACAGACCCAAATGAATGGTCACCGTGTTCCTGGCCTCTTCGTTGAACTTGGACACACACTGCGTCCCCTTCAGCATCCAGGCGCTGCTGCACTCCGACAGGGACACTTCGGCTTTAGGCAGGGCCACAACATTACTCACTTCCAAGGCCCCTGGCTCCTGGGCTTTGTTGCTGCCCGCTATGTCATCAAAGTGGTACCTGGATGCGTCCTGGTCGGCCACCTGACCCTGGTACTCCAGCAGCTCCACGATCAGGCTCTGGTCGCTGTGAGGGTGGGCGAACACCTCCTGGTTGTCCGGGATCTCCCTCAGCTCGCTGATGTCGGTCACGTTGTAGGGGATGAGCGCTGACAGAGCTCCGCCAAACAGCGGGCGAAGCTGAGCAGAACCTGCTGCTGCAGTCTGCATCTCACTTTGAGGGCGAAAACGCAGCTGCCGAGGAGGGGAAACAGCAGAAAACACAAATAATATTTACGAACGGACTGCAGGCACACAAACCACACTTATTTACAGGACTATAACACCTTTAAAACCGAAATATTCATCGACTTACATGCGAGCTGGTGGAAACGTCCACACGCGCTGTGGTTCAAACTCTGCTTTGTTTTGGCTCAACAGGCACTCTGCTGCCCACTAAAGGCGAGGAGTGCAGCGGCTCCAAACTTGTGGTTCATCTGACAAAACTGAGCAACAGTATAGACAGATTGAAACTAAGTACGACAAATAAATAAATAAATAAATAAATAATTAAACAAGCATTAAACTAATCTATCATGAGACCTAAATTAGAGCTCTGAACATCACCAACCATATGACTAAGAGGCTTTGATTCACCAACATAGCCAACCTGTCCACTGGACTGTTTATTTATTTACTTTCTTTACATAGAATAAAATAACTTAATTCTCTTTTTTGATCGTTTTTTGTTTGGTTTTCTCTAATTTTAAACATAAAAATAAAAAAACGACTTTTTAACATGGCAACCATATTTCCCATCTTAGATATTTATCAGAATTTATATAAATTATGTAAAGACCGCGGACCACTGTTCTTGTGGAAGAAAAAAACCAAGAGGTTTGTTATAGATTTATACTAACGCACGACCGAATGTCATTATTATATGAAAACTTTAGTAGTTGCTGTTGTTTTATTCAATTTAAAAATGTATTTTTTTTACATTTCGTCATTGTTTTTTAAAGAATCAATAGAACTACGTCTATTAAGATAGGCTCGGGGGACATACGGACCCTTCTTAATTTACTCCACTCATTCACCACCACATAAACAAAACCAAAACGCACTCTTTGGTTTAACTGGGAACATATAAAAACAAAAATACTACTGAAAGAGGCAGGAATAATATAATGTTGTTACTCTGGAAAATCTGCAGCTGTCTGTCGTCTTCCAGCTCTTTTCTACTGACTTCCTCCTGGCTGGTCAGCTGATTCAGACAGAGGTAAAGAAACAGGGAGGATCATCGCTAACATCCACAATGATTACTTCGTCTCATCGTTCAGGCGAGCCTGTAAAATGAATCAGTCCGACCTGTAAGTCCTCGAAAACTGGGAAATCGCTGGACTGATAGCAGGGACTCTGAGTGGAGGAGTATTTTCCGCGGATCTCCGGATATACGGCAGGTAGCTGGTGACGTTGGCATCCTTAGATAAGCTAAGCTAGCTTAGTTTAGCTTAGCTTAGCCTAGAGGAGGGCCTGCTTTACATGGGTTTATTATAATTACTATGAAGCATTTAGTAACTAGTAACTTTCTTAAGTAGTCTTTAATAAGTAACGAATGTCGTAGACAACAAAACCCAGGAGTGTTTTTTTCGTAGGGTAAGCTAAAGAAGGAGCTTACTGAAAAGCTAAAGTTGCAAAGGGTGTTATGTAGCATAAATCAGTGTTTCTGTATGCGTAGGTAAAATTAATTCACTTTAGTTCCCCACCTGTTCCTTTGAAATGAGTTTTCCACTCTTCTCAGCCTTAATTAAGCCTTAAGAAGACACCTCTGGCTGCAGGAGCTTTACAATGAAAATCAGTGCAGATTTTCCCTGTAAATTGAGAAACACTAGCACATTAAAAGGTGTATGCAAGAAGAACTACTGAAACATTGATTTATTTAATGGTTTAAAATATATATCTTGCTTGGATTTTAACAGGTTATTGATGAGCAACAAAAACTTTTTCTTCAATTTTGAAAATTACAAACTGAAAAATACATACATGAAAACATCTGAATAAATTGTTTGTAATAACTAATTTTTCCATTAATCTAAATTAGGGATTAACAATATTGAATATGTCATATGGCAGTCGTCAAGAACGTACGTCTCAGAGGGATTGTGGAAAGATCTAGATGAATGAAAAGAAAAAGTGTAATTAAGTAAATGTGCATTAATTACAAACAATATTTTCATGACAGTATTCAAAAGTAATATTAGAACACAGTTTTGTTTAACGTGAGCCGTCCTACTCTAAATTACGGATTTTTCTACTAAAAAGCTATTTAGTTGTATTTACAACAAACTTTCAAATCCGTTACATTCGCCGCTGCACTAACATGAAGATTTAAGCCAATATCAATTCCCGATATTAACACTGCTGTTATGACCAATAACTGATATTTAGTAATATATTATTTATACTCTATATATTTCCTTATCCTCTACCACCTTGAAAAATGTACAACACTGCTGACATTGCTTCTCTGCTTCAGTTAAACACAATCCTGCGCCTCATCACTATTGCTGTCACATGACCAAACAAATATCAAATGACCAATTAGCAGACAAGACGAGCATAAACTGAAAAGGAAACAGAAATAGGGCTCACTTTGGTCAGACAGAGACCAGCATTTCCATGCGTCTTACAAATGTTTTGCGTTTGCATTTAGCGTGTCAGTTTCATGGATTTTTGATTTTACCTTCACAATTATAATGAAAGAAGCTACCCATTTACACGCACAGATGCGTCTACACCAGGGATGTCCAACTCCAGTCCTCAGGTGCCAGTATCCTGCATGTTTTTGATGTCTCACTGGTTCAACACTAAACTCAGAACCTGACAGAATGTGTCGGAGGTCAGTCAGCAGTTCACTCAGTTGCGTTGAGGCAGGGTGATTGCTTCTGAGGACTAGAGATGGGCGGCCTTTGTCTGAAAGTTTCAACACAACTCCAGTAAAAAAAAAAAAAAAATATATATATATATATATATATATATTTGGTCTATTGACATGCTTTGTCTTTGATTTTTCAGATCAAGACAGTGGCTTTCATTTTTTAGTCATCTTTTTTTTTTATTTGATTTTTGAGCCTCAGGGTGAGAAACGTCACACAAACAGACACTAATTTGAAAATAATGAAAAACGACTACTTCAGTTTGTTTTTTTAGTGCTTGCTCGCTTTAAATCAGGATTTAAAACCGGACTGTGTAAACTAAGGATGATCGAAGCAGGTTCAGTTGGAAGAGCTATTTTTTTTTATTAACAGAATAAAGGTATCAAAGTTCACAATCTTTCCTGATTTGAGAAATATAATAAGCATTCCCACAGAGGCCAAAAAAGAGTTCTGAAACAGACATTTACAACAGTAGGTAATCAAAGACCAGCCCCCCTTTATCTTCATATTATTTTATGATTCATGGAACATACAGATAGTATAACCTGTCTACTCTACAAGTATTTTCAAAGTAAAGGCTTTTTACTAGGGAAGCCAATATATCTACTACACAAAATAATGCAATTAATTGGAAGACTGGTTTTATTTTCTCCCCAGTTTGTTACAACAAATTATGGTGAATTAAAATAAATAAATAAAACATTAATAAAAATGACCAAAAAAAAAAATTTCATGTGAAAAAGAAAACATTTTCTATGAAAACATTGAGTAGTGTCCACATTTTAAGTATAGGTTCATGGTATCGTTTAACTTACTGATACCGATACGAGTAGTACATGGGAACGGTATCTGCCCCGATACCTGATATTAGCATCGTTATCGGTGTATCATTACTTTCTACTCAAATGTTCAGAGTTTTATTAAATAAATTCTAACATTTTCAGAAATCTATGACTGGAAAGGTTGAAAATAGGAAATGGAAAACTCTGTTCTCTCTTCTTGTTCAGACTAATATGCATTGACTCTTCATAATCATGATTCACTATTCTAAAAGGATAAAGTATGAAGCAAAGTCAGTCTGTTTATTGTCCAAATTGTAGGGTATATGTCTGACATGAGTTCTCTGTTTTTAATTGGTAGCAGCTTTCAAAGAACTCTTCTGAAAGTATGTGTTTCTTTAAATCCTCCCTTTAGTTCAGTCTGCAGTCTCCTGTTTCTCTCTGTGTTTCTTCACTTTCTTCAGATCTGTCCCCTGCTTCTCCTACCCTCTGCTCTCTTGGCTTGGGAAAGGCCTTTTTTACCCCCTCCAAACGCAACTCCAGAAACGGACGTTGAGAAAGTTTCAGACTTAACCGGAATCAATGGTACAAGAATCATTGTTGCAGTGAGAAATGGGGTGGTGTGTGTGTCTGTGAATGCTAAGGTCGCATGTTTTTCAGCTCAGTGTCACAGAGGAGTTTTATTGAGATGTGTTTGTGTGTTCTTTTTTTCCTCTTTGGAAGACATATCACCCAAACTCATATTCAAAGATGTGTTTTTGGAAGAACAGCATGTTTTCCAGATCCGCTTCGTTGAATATTTCGGCCCAGTACCATCCACAGCAGTTATGACATTTCCTTTTTTTACATCCAGTAAATCTTATTTTGCGATCTGTCTGAAAAATGATTGCTAAAAAGGATTCTAAAGATAATGGATTCTAAATAAAATTATTCTAAATGATAATGGGGAAACAGCTAATGGAAACTAAATAATCAGGTTTTGAGAAAACAAGAAGTAAGAAGACTAGAAAGATTTTGAATACAGAAATGTTACAGTTTACACCAGGGCTACCCAAGTCCTGCAACTTTTCCTGCAACTTTTAGATGCATCTATTCTCCAATACACCTGAATCAGAGGAACCACTCATTTCCAGGCCTCTGCAGAGCTGAATGTCTGCTTGTGAGCTAGGGCTGCACGATTATGACCAAGATAATAATCACGATTATTTTGATCAATATTGTAATCATGATTATTAATCACGATCATTCATCCAGTCCTTAAAAATATCTATTTTTATTGCACCAATTATAAACAATGTTGCAATTTTTTTTGTGAAAAATGAAACTAGATTAGAATAGATGACAAATAATGCAAAAAAACAAACAAAAAAAGCACGAGCTAAGTATGTTATTGCAAGATTCGTGCAATCTCAAAGTGCAATTTAACAGAAACAATTACAGCTTATATAGAAAAGGCCTTTGACATTCCCTGCATCCAAATCCTTAGTATTTACTATATGCTACGTAGCAACAATTACTCGCCCGTTAATGTAGTAAATACTGCATAGCAAACAATCTCGTAACAGGCATGACATCAGACATACTTCTCCACCATTTTGCATGTCTTTTGACCCGTATTGACTGTTCTGTTGACCCAGATGTTTACGTTACGTTCGCCTGTGGTCCCGCCATCCTCTGGTATGACTTAACAACTTAAATGTTTACTCAGTCAAAAAACAATTACAGTAATCAGTAACATCGCTACATGTACATTTATCTGCCGAAACTGCGGCGGTGTCAATGGTTGACAATCTGTAGCCATTTTTAGCTAGGTCCTTCTTCTTCTATGATTTTGGGCCTTCCGCTGCATTGTGGGATAGCGTAGCATCCACCGGCTGCTTACTGTGGCGGTAGTACACTTTCAGGAACTTTCTGCTTACTAGTCAGTTCCATAATGGAGATTTGGAACTACTACATTGCTCAAATACTCAAATACTCCTGGTAGTGCAGCCATTATGAGTGCTGAATGGCGTGTGCGCGGTTTTTATTTGGTCAGCTTAATGACGCTTTACCCATGCCTTTGCCCCCTGGTGGTTGGCAGACTGTTGGTTGAGGCAGTGTATGATGAAGAGGCGCGCAGTGAAGCTCACATTTTGAATGTAAATATCGTTCACGATCAGGTCAATTTAATTGTGGCCACCAAAATCGTGATCACGATCAAAATCTGATTAATTGTGCAGCCCTATTGTGAGCAGGGATGCATCTAAAAGTTACAGGACTGTAGCATTTAAGGACTATGCTTTGGCACCCCCTGGTCTACACAGTCATGTGGAGACTGTCTCTGACTCTTCACATGACGGGTAAGTTGTGAGGATTTCCTCAGTCAGAGTGCTGTATTCAGGCATAATTGTTGGAAAGTTGAGTGGAAGGAAAAAGTGCACAAAGAACAAGCTTTAAGAGTATCTTGTTTTAAATCCAATACAAGAGGCCAGGAGGAGCTCATCAAGCTCTATTTTTTTATTGTAAACTATTTTATGAAGATGCTTCTTTATAAATTGTCTCATTCTTCATAAGCTGACCTTTATATTATTAGTGGGCAATATACTCAGAAGATGAATGCTCATGTTCAGCGCTGTCTTTTCACTAGATATTGCAAGTAAAAAACTTTTTTTTCATTTAACGGAAAAGAATCCTGTTGAACTTGGAGTTATTTTCAATTCTAATATATGGAGTTTTCCTTTTGTGGGATATTAAATGTATAAATAAGTAACCAAAGCAGACAATTTTGAACGTTATCTTCATAACATTCAGCTTTTACTTTATTTAAAATCTTTATTTATGTTGTAAGAATGTTTGGTTTTCATTATTTTGGAAAAAGATGTGAATATTTTTTTAGGTGCATTTTCCACAATAAATATTCTTTCAGTGGCATTTTAAACCTTTTTGAAGTTGTTCTGCTGCAATGTGCCTAGAAAGTGACAATGCTAATAAGCAGTCATTTTACCTTTATAAAGGAAAAAAATATTGCAATAGATATAGTTACACCACATGCTTTAGATTACATCTCAATATAGATTTGCCAGCATATCGCCCAGCCCAACTTTATATTTTATATAGATCAGTTCGCATATATAGTGAACTTTTTCTTGTTGGAGGCTAAGAAACAACGAGGCCATTGTGACTGATGATCTTCTCCTCCTGTCCTATAGAGGGAGCCAGAACGGGAGGAGCAGCCTGTAGACAACATGCCCCCCAAGTTTAAGCGACACCTCAATGACGACGAGGTCACCGGATCCGTCCGCAGCGAGAGGGTGAGGCGCAGATGCGGCGGAAAAATAGCGTGTTTGTGTTCTGGTTTGTAACCAGGATCAAATAAACAAGGACCGAAGGGAGCAAACATACATGATAACAGAAGAGGGACGGGAAATAAACAGACCCCATGGCTTAGTTTAAACAAGGGGGAGGACAAGGGAAATGAAAGTTTTTAAATGAGCTGATTCAGTGGCAAGAGTCTCCAGAAAGTCTTGCGGCCAAATCTCTGCTCCTCATCAAACTGCTCATCCTCTCCTCTCCCTCACCCATCCCTTCGTCTTTTGTGTTGTTTTTAATGGATCAAAGCTTGATTTTAGGAGGGGGAGACGCTTGCATAACAGCGTTCTCTCCTTGCCAGCTTTGTCTGTAGTTTTCCGATAATTACTACCAGCTCTCCTCACATCTCCTGCACCCACGGTAGATAAGCAGACAGAGGTCGCCCGGATGGAGAGAGTTATCGCTCGCACTTAGAAAGAGCTTCACCATCCCGTGGCCGCCGGCTTTTCAGATTTCTTGCAGATGACCTGCAAAGAAAACGAAGCATGTGTTAGTACTAATGTTGGCCGTCTGATGAGGTATGCAGCTCCTTTCACCTCTCTACTCTTTGTGTTTTAGAAGCTGATAAAATGGCCGCAGCTACTATAAACCAAGTGGTTTTAGTTAAACTACTCATGCAGGTAAAATAAACTCCATCTGAGAAGAGTTGAGTTTTGTTTTTCTTCCTTCCAGCCAATTAGAAAGCGGCTCTTTCGGCCTCTCCTATGAGAATGTAAAGCAGCTGTTCGGATTCACTTTGTTCCCTGTTTGGAGCGCTCCGATGTTCCTGGGAAGGTTGTGCTTTACTGCAATAATCAACTTTGAGATCTCATAATTGTTGTTTTATTTGAATTTGTTTAGATTAACTTTGGCTTCCCCGGATATTGATTGTTTTTTTCCTCCGAGTTAGATGTTTAGGGTATTGAGCTGTGGGAAGCACAGTTGTCATCCAGCCATCATAGATCGATCGGGGAGCAAAAGGAAAAAAAGTTCCGATCTATCGTTTGTAGCAGCAGTATGGAGATGGGGGAATGTTGCCAGTTTTCTTCCTGCATCACATTTCTGTTTTTATCCTCCAAACTGATGAGTTGTTTGTGGGGTGGTGTCCTGAAACAAAATAAGGCACATAAACAAGTGTATAGGATTTGAACTTTGAACCACAGTCGTCCATAATAATAAAAGGGAAGGAAATAAATACCTTTGATTTAATCTGTTTTTCCCTAACTCTTCGGATTTATCATCTTGATCTCATCTCTATCTGAGCCTCGCTGTATTCTTATCTCTACAGAGGAACCTGCTGGAGGACGACTCTGATGAAGAGGAAGACTTTTTTCTGTGAGTTTTTGTCTGAATATTTTCTAAAAGTAAAGAGTTCTTTATCTGCCAGGATGGTGAGAGTAACCCTGAGTAAAATTAGTTTCTGGCACATATCCGACTGGATGTTTGTTCAGTTTTATTTATTTTTTTTCACAGAAACTGTAGAACTCATTTAAACTGTTTGGATTCCATGATGTGCTCTGCTTTTTCTTTGCAGTATCCATACAATTGAGATCATCAAGAAAGCAATCAGTGTTAATCTATTTCAGAACTATTATTAATTTGTGTTTGGAATGGTTTTCCTGTTGGAGCACACAGCCGTGTCTGAGTTTCACTCATGCGATCCAAGCTGGGAATACAAAAGAATCCACCAAGTCTTTAAGCCTGTTGCAGACCTAAAGAGGCTGCAATACCAGTGCAGCTTGTCTGGAGGGAAGGGAGTTCAACATCAGTATGGACTGAGAGAGGGCGCCAGTCGACAAAGAAGCCCCTGCTTCTAAATCGATACATTTTGGTGGAGAGGAGTCAGTTTGAGGGAGTCGAGTTTAGTGAGGTTGACTTTGTAACGCGAGGTGGCAACATGTGGCCCTTTGTGTTAGCCTCCTTCCTGTGAACAGCTGCAGTTGGGAGTGAAGCAGATAAGATAAATTACTTCAGGTTTGAGCCAACTAGCCTTTTGATTTTGTACAGTCAATGTCCACAAAAGATTTGTTGACACGAATGTTGTTGGGGGAAAAAAAATAGATTTGATTGGTCTAAAGTTGACAAAAGGTGGCCCAATTTACCCGATGTCAGCCTGCCGTCTGTTCGTCAGTCCAGAAATTCACTGATCGGCCACTTATGTTTGTGGGTTCGCACCACTCCAAACCTCAGCGACAAGATTACATGTAAAGTCTATGGTTGAAGCCTTCAGAGTCTCTGCAGCAGTTTGTGTGCTTTGGCCGCGTCAACTTTTCTAGCGTTTCCTGGGTTTCAAGCTTCAAAAGGGTCAAAAGCCAGCAACGCAGAAGTTGAGGTAGCTGAACTCACTGTAGTGATGTCGCCCGGCCAGCGACGTTCCGCCATTGTTTAAAACATCTGGGAGAGAAAGCCCCGCCCACACGCTTTGCAAGCTTGAGCTTTTTGAGCGTTTTTTCTACGTCGACCAAGCTTGGGGTGTGAACGCATCGTTAGCCACCCCATTCTTCTTATGCCACTGCTGTGTTGTTGTTGTTTCTCGCTTCCATGATGTCTTGTCACTCCCCAAGGGGGGCTGCGGGCGGAGGGTTGGTCCATTTTTTTCAATTACGTCATCTGGGTGCCTTAGCTAGATCACTCAAACTCCAGTTCTGTTCAGCTGAAGTCGGACTAAGGAAATGTTTCTACTTTCTCTTGCTGCATTACAAGTGAGGCTTTTACAACTAAGCACCTGGTATAGGTGTCAAGCATGGTGGTGGCCACATCATGCTATGGGCCTGTTTCACTGCCAGTGGCACATGTGCCCTGAACGGTTGGATAAAATAAAAAGAACAGAGGGCTGCAGAGCTCATCTTTAATCAGCAGTCAGATGGTGGAAATAGGAACAGAACTGGGTTTTCCACACGGACCGTGGTTCCAAACACAAAGCAGTCCGTCAATTAGCCTCTGGACCTTATTCTTATTGGAGAAATGCAGTGAAGGTACCTGAGTGAGGGATAAAATAATTTTAACTGCACCTTTAAAGTTCTTTTTAAACCTTCAAGACAGATTCAGCTCAAACATTATCTGGTGAGTTTAACATCTTTAACCTTTTTCTTCCCTAGGAGAGGCCCAACAGGACCCAGATTTGGACCTCAGAATGACAAAGTGAAGCAGTAAGTACAAACACTCTCCCCACCGCTGCAAAAACACCAAAGGTCAGAGACGTATTTCCAGGCTTTTTGAAGCTGCTGTTATGTAACCGTGGCTCGACATGTTTACCAGAAGTGGCTAGGTTGTTAGGATATTGTGCAAGAGAGCCATTCGTGCAGGCTCCCTTTCAATCTTAAGCACCGCTCACAGACAGCCGGAGAACAGAGGAGGTCATTGTTGAGACAGTCTGGCACGCAGAGCTGTTCCTTCATGCTCGCCTCATACCTTGCAGTTTGTCGCAGTCGTGCCCACGTGAAATTAGACGCAGTCGTTACCGAGTCCAGGAATGTCCTGTGTTAGAAGTTCAGGCCTTTCATGTGTCCGCCTGTCTGAACCTGGACCGTTAAATTCCTCAAGTGTTTGTGACGGCGCCTGTTTTCTTACGCTCCCTACGTTCCTCGATCTATTCTTTTCTGGATCTGCTGTTGGATGATAACACATTGTTTCATTTTCTCCTCCTTTTATTTCTAATACCTAAGAAAGTTAATACAACTACAGTAAATATTGGTAAACAAGCATCTGTAACCAAGTGGTAAGACTGGACTTATGCAAGAATTTAAATCATATTTAATATCACAGTGGTGTGTCTTTGTGATTTGTTTCCTCAGTGTACAGTCCCAGGTTGACGAGGTGATCGATGTGATGCAGGAGAACATCTCCAAGGTGATAGAGAGAGGGGAACGCCTCGATGACCTGCAGGACAAATCCGGTGAGTCGCTTTGTCACAGTACGTGTGTTTTATATGTGGGGGGTGGGGTTCCACATGCGCAGGACATTTGTGATTCATCCAGTGTATCGCTGTTGTTTATGCTAACATTTATTTTGCAATTCCCGCTCTCAGACCCTAAGAGCATACGACATTATCAAGGAAACGCACTAATGGGCCCCAAACTCTCAGCAATGTGCTTCCAATTTACTAGACAAACATTTGATAATTAGGCTAAATCAGTGGGAAAATCCTTAAATTTTCAGGCTGTGAAAGGCTACAAATTACAAGTATTGCAAGAGACTTCAGATTTTGGAGCATTATCTGACTGTTCTAGGGCCCCTATGCTGGTTTGAGTCCCACCTAAACCTCTCTGTGTTGAATGAATGTGTTAAAAGAATGCCTCCGTGATCCATGGACTTTATTGATGATATCAAATAGTTGAGGCTGGAGTTAAACAATGATGGAATTAGACAGAACCCTGTACATAGTTTTTGGGTGTAAAGAGGAGAAGCAAAGAAAAAAAAGATTTTTGTCCAAGAAAGCCACGAATAGACCGATCCTCCAGAAAGAACCATGGTTGGACTGTAATAGACTGGGTTAGTGGTAGTCTTTTTTCCCCCCCTTTTTTCTCCACATAATATGTATTGCTATGCTGTGTTAAAAAAATTGTTCAGGTGCATTAAAAAAATGTTTTAACCTAGCTTGTTTTGGAAATTTAGTATAGCAGCTCTAATAATACTACCATAATCACTTGATGAGTGGATTTTAAAACTTCACAAGCCAGAGATGAGAATCGTGGCTTTAACAAGTCATCTCCACGCCGTGTTTTTGTTCTGCTCAGCCAGTGAGCCAGGTGATTCCGATCAGCACAGTGAATTCACCTGGTTTAGTTTCTGAGCAGAACAAAAAGTAAATATAGACTATTTGTATAAACTTAATGCATTTTTGAAATCAAAACCTTTTAGACTTTTTAAATAACTATAATTGAACTTCAATATACAGTAAAACGAAAGATTTTATAACACTGATGCGGTAAAGATTGTGATCACGATTTCTTGCTGTCTTTCTTTTTTCTTCTCTGGTGCTTAGTTTGAGTTTAACCAGATCCATGTAACCATATCTGCATGCCCACACACTCCTGCATGATTAGGCTGATTGGATATTGGCTGAAACACACCAGAAAATACTGCATTTTAATAAGTTTTTAGCCAAAGATATTGAGTGAGAGTTCACTCTTCATTCGTGCAGAAGGTCAGAAGAGGGCCGTTCAGCTGGAGGGACATAAAGTCCTCACGAGGTAAAATGTGATGCATTTGTGAGGTGTCTGCCTTAGAATCTGGTCCAACAGTAACAAAAAAACATGATTTTGTGTCATTAATGATAGTGTATTGGTACCTGGAAAATATTTTTAAAAACATTATTACTCATACTGCACTGTGTGGCTTTTACACATATTGTAAGGAATAAATTACTGCAGAGTGGAAAACAGAGCGGGGCAGAGTGGGATTAGGAAGGAGCAAGGCAGTGTTTTTTTATGGCCAACCAACTTCATTTGTGTAGCACAGGTTCAACAATAAGGCTGTTCAAGGTTCTCTGGGTTATTAGAGGATAAAAAAGCAGCAATGAAACGACAATAAAAACATAAAACTCAACATTTAGAGACATAACTCATATCAGACATTTATATACATCACATTCCAGGTATCATTAATCTCTTACTGAAAGGCAACTATAAACAGATAGTGTTTTAGCTTTGATTTAAAGGAACTCAGGGTTTCAGCAGCTTTTCAGTCGTCTGGAAGTTTGTTGGACATAGGAGGAACACAGAAACCAGTTCATTATTCAACCCAGTTCATTATTAGGCCTAGATTTCAGGTCTGATCAGTAGTTTCTAGCTTTCTTTTAACTGAAGCTGTGTGCTGACTTTTTAGGTCCCAAAATAATTAATTCAGTTTTGTTTCTGTTCAGCTGGAGAAAGTTCTGGGACGTCTAGCTATTGATTTGCTCAATGCGTTCACTTAGGGTTTAGATGGATTCAAAATCACCTGGAGACAAAAGGGGGGAGAAAACCTGCACACCCATAGTAGCAAACACCTTAAACCAATACTACAGAAAAAGTAAACTTCAAAAGTGATAAGTGGGTTGGTGTGAAGGATAAGAATTTTAAAGAAATACTGACACTTAGAAATGGGTGTAGGCACCTCTACAGGGGGTAAGCATGTACCAGATTGTTTATTGCATTATAGATTAAAATGGTTTTGTACTAAACCTTTAATTATACCTGCAACCAGTTAATGTAGGACTGGGGTTATTTAGGCCTGGATTTGATTTTTGGTTAGCAGCTTTGCTGCCGAATTCTGTACCATCTGTAGGTGGGACACTAAATCATGAACATAAGTGTGGTGTTCTGAGATCTGTAAAATAATCGGCTTTAAGGACATGTAAAGCTGTGTTATCAGCATAGAAGTGGAGGGAATAACAGCAAAAAAGAAATGTTTGAAAAAGGTACAGAGAGAAAAGAACAGGTCCAACCTTTGAGCCCTGTGGTACACCACAGGTCAGGGGAGGCTGGGAAAAGTCAGCATGTAAAACATTGAAGTTTGATTAGCAAGAATTAAATAGTTACGGAGACTGAAATTATCAACAGCATCAAAAGTCGATCCAGATCAAATACATGCATCTTAGTGGTCTGCAACTTTAAGACAAAATATTAAACGTGTAAATGAGTTCAGCATGGGCTCTTAAATGAGCAGGAGAACAGGTGCGTGTTGTGAAGTGAGTGTGACTTTCTAGGGTGGGATTTCTTTCAAATAGGTGTTCCTTTGTTCTGAGGAAGTGCCACTTAATCAGATCGTGGGAGAGTAGAAGTGTTTTAGTCTAGAAAAGAAAGTAATTCAGTGGATGTAATGTATTACAGCTAGATTAATCGGCTAAACCATTTTCCACGGTTAGTTAAAGACATTTTGCCCCTCGTTGTGAATAAATCTATATGTGTTGACACACTCTGTTCACTATGTGTCCGGTGAGTGATTTCCCAGCTGTGGGGCTGAAAACTTTTAGCAAGTCTAACTCTAGCTCAGTTACACGACGTGTACACACAGGCGAGGCTCCAAACAAAGCGGTCACAGCCCACCGCCGCCTCGTCCGCTGATGAAAACACGATGCTGAAATTCAGGTGTTTGTTTCCCATCCCACATCGTGCATTGTCAACACACACATACACACACGATTAACTACGTCTTGTTGACCAGCCTGCCAAAACAATGACGCACCTCTGGAGTACATTTTTCTCTGCTTGTTTATGTGACACTTTTAGTGACTTGCGGCCCCGTCTCTGCCTCGCGTGTTTTCCTTAAGAGCTGTCTTTTTAAGTGGACGACATGAGGCGCTCAGACCGACACCTCGTCTCTTCTCTCTGAGACAAGGGCAGGTAACCTGTTGTTAAATTCCTCAAGGATTAACGAGCATCTTCCCAGAAGCCCTGCGTGGGCGCGCCTCTTTGTACCAGCGACATCTGTGGTCATAAACAGCAGACACGAAATAGTTTCGAAGAAGGATTTTGTGTGGGGAGGGGGTCAGGAAAGCAGCGCCGCACGCTGGGGAGCTGTAACCTTCCTGTTAACATTCAGAGACACCACGTTAATAAACGGTATCGCAGATACAGACGGCAGTGCAGGGACAAGGAGAGGAAGCTGGAGAAAAAGTTTCTAATTTGGAAAAATAAAGATGCAGTGCATTCAGAGCTGTCTTTAAAGGAAGTCAAATGTACCTGTTGCACGCAGGCTAGTTGTATCTAATGTCTTAACAGAAGCATGTTTATTCTTTTGGTGACAAATGTCCTTTTTTCTGCTGTTTGCTGTCGTCTCATCGCGCCCTCCCTGGCTCCGGCTCATCCGCATCGTGGTGCAGAGAGCTTGTCGGACCACGCGTCTGCGTTCAGCAGCCGCGCCAAACAGCTGCACAGGAGGATGTGGTGGAGAGACATTAAGGTGAGGTGTCTGTCTCTCTGTCGTATCAGAGTATCTGCGTACCGGAGGATGACACAAGATCCTAATAACAGCTTCGGCGCCTTGCAAAAGTCTTCAAACGCTTCCATGTTTTGCCACATTACTACCACGAATTCTCTTGTGTTACGTTCAGAATTTCATGTATTCTCTGGAATTCGTGTTAAAACTTTTTGCCAGGGTGGGGGGGGATCCACATTGCCTTGAACACACCACGGTGGGCCATGGTGGTGGCAACCTCATGATGTGGGCATCTAGCTGAGGATCTGTGGCAAGGTTTAAAACCTGATGTTCACAGAGGCTCTCTATTCAATCTCACTGACCTGTTGGGCAAAAGAGAAAGGAAAACATTAAAGTCTCCCAAGTATTCAATCAGAGGCTGCTGAATACAAATGCATAAGAACATCTTTTTATTTTAATTGTTTTATTTTTAAACATGTGAAATTTTCTTTCCAATCTTTAGTTATATAACTGTGAGTGTGCTGGCCCCAATAGTATGAAGATTTTTCCAAGGTTCTGTATCTGTGTTGGGTGTTGTCCATGGTTGGTTTGGAGCAGAACCTTTTCTCATTCAGAATGTTTCATTTTGCTCAACAGATGAAGATGATTATTGCACTGGTGGTTGTTGCTATCCTGCTGATCATTATCAGTGAGTATTGAGTGCGCTCTGTGGACTTGAGCCAAAATTCAAATGAACGGACATGCGGTCCTCTCCCTCTTAATATTTTGTCTCCTTTCTCTTTTTTAGTCCCAGTAATCCTGCGATATCGTAAGTGACTGATGAGAATGAGGTGGACATTTCCTCCTCCTTGTTTTCCCCCTGCATCCTCTCATCCGGCGTTCTACGCTCTCCATACCATCTTCAGTGTTGGCCTGTTCATCCTCACTGAATTTGGTTTTGATCCTCTTGTCATTGTGAGGGAGTGCTTTCCTGTCATGAGACGTATCGCTGGCAGAGGTCTTGGTCTTACATTCCCTGTTTCATCCCAGATAAATACTCCAATAATCCGACAGTCTGTCTTAGTTCGATCCTGTAAATCTGCTGCAGCGGCCTCACATAAAGAGGCTGTAACCTCCAGCAGGTGAACCTCTGATGTCTTCATTCTTCACATGTGCACTTCAAGCACCAAAAGGAGAGACCGTTTAAAGGGAACACCTATCTTGTAAAAAATCACATTTTTCAAAATTCTCTCCTGCATGGGGTAAGAAGACATCTGAGCCTCGTCTGCATATTTTTTTTATATTAATTTTAAAAAGGAAACCATCCTTTGGAAAAGGGTTGTTGAGACTTATCACATTCTCAAGAAAAAAATCTGGTTGTAGCTCATTTTAACGTGCAGAAAAGAGCCATGGGAAATGAAAACCAGCCAGGTTCTGAATGTCTGTTCACCACTCTGCTCTAAATGCTCTCACTTCTTGCAGGACAGTGCTGACCTATGGGCTGCTTTTATCACAGCTGTTCAGGTTTTCATATCCCTCCCAACTCTAAAAATGGTTTCGTTTGCTTTAAACCTGTTTTTATTTTTTCTCTATCTAAGTTGGAGTTATGATTTCTGCTTCTTGGTGCTCTGTATGAATGCTGGTATTTTGCTACCGAGTGGGACGGTTTACCGAGAGGGAAGGTCTTATGTAATGTGAATGCGAACCATAAGTGTAGTTGTGACTGGTTGAAGTCTATAAGGTAATTTGATTATTTTTTGTGTAATTTATTTTAGCTGTAAATATTGATTCTGTAACAAGAATGTACAGTACTCTGTGGCATTGCATTGGAAGACTGTGACTCTTTTTGCTCTGAAATAAAGTGATATTAAAGGGCAGGTGGTCTGTTTTTTGTTGTTTTCTGGTTTGATTTGGGTGTCTGAAATCAGAACTAGGAGTAAAGTTGAAAAAAACTCCCAAAACAATCATCATGCAATCTCTAACGTTTTAAACACAGGTTAAGCTTGCAAATTCCAGGGCTTTTATCTCCTCTCATTTATCCGACTGTTACTGGCTTGTGACTTTAATGGCATTGTGGAGTCCCCCGCTGGAACTAAAGTTGGAGGGCCTGGAGCCCATGAGGCGTTATTGCTCTGACAGACCCTTTGGCCTCTTACCCCCCCCAACCCCCCAACCCTGCCGGCACGAACACACACAGGTCGCTCTGCCCTGCACCGAGCCAGAACTACCCGACTCCAAAGCAGGAAGAGACATTAAACTGGCCCCGAGGGAAAATGTACTTTGTTGATATATGGCGGCTGGTCATTAGGGGTCACATCTGGTACTAATGCACACAACAGGGGGGAATGCTCTATTTCCGCATTGAGGGTGAAGCTGTAATTCAATCTAAAACGCATTGTTTAGATGCAGGCATAGAAAGCCCCTTTAGAAACCCGGGTTGGCCCGGCGCCTATAAATCAGCAAAGCTCCAGAAAGGCCATAGGTCAAAACAACTCAATATAGGAAGACCTTTGTTCAGTTCAAAAGTTTTATGAACTGGTACATAGAATATCTTTTGATCATTACCACTTCTTATAGTTCAGTTCATTCGCTAAATGCAGAAAGAGAAATAACCTGATATCTGGTAACTGACTTACTAGTGGAGATAATTTTGAGCGTTCTCCTTTACCACTCCAGATCACGAGGGGTTTCATTTGTGCAAAGAGTGCTGACCATATTTATGAGCACTCCTAAACACTTCAGATGGAACAGCGTCTCCGGTTTGTCGTGAAGAAACCTGAACCAAAAAGCACAACTTTCAATTTACCGTTCTATCGACCACATAATCAAGAGCCTGTGTGTGTGGGAAGGCGAACAACGAGGGCCCAGGCGGGATTCAGTCCTAAGACTCCTGGGTGAGAATCGCATGCACTAACCGTTCAGCCAAAGGGATATCCCTGTGGTCAGACAGCCAGTACGCATTATCAATTGGAGCCGCAGTGACGGGACCCTCACTGTCACATCTGCATGCAGCCAAAGTGAGCCCCCTCCATAAGGTGGCTCATCCAACCCTTAGGTTAATTGGTTGCTCTACATTTCCCTTCGATAGGATGTAAGAGTCAGGTTTTTAAACTGTGGGAGGAAGCTGGAGAACCCAGAGACTTTCTTGCAGAAATCCCTTCTTATCAGCTCACTTGTATGTTCTGCTGTCACCTGTAGGGGAGATGGTCACTATCATACAGTATCCAATCTGATGGAAAGCATCAATCTGCGATGCAACCTACTTTGAATGCTACAGACTCATAAACTCCCTGAAGCCCTGACCACCAGCAGATCTTTACTTACTCAGTGTTTTTTATTAGCTTCACGTGACTGCTCCCTACTCTCCAAATTCCTTTGGATACAGTGAGTATGTACTTAGTTTTTCCTTTCACCTCTTTATAGAGTTTTGCCTTTTTTTATTACATGAAAACACAGTGAAATAGATCATGTGTTATTGGTCATTTGAGGTTTTATTTACTTAATTTTAAGACCAAGTGAGTTTCAGGTTATCCTCTCCATAAAATCCTTAGAAATAATGGATGGAATGCTTACCTTTTACCAAGACTAACGTGTTATTGAACGTACAGTGAATTCAGCGTACCTTGGTTCAGTTCCTGTGTATTTTAGACTATTTTTATTACAACACATGTATGAGAGAGTCTTTTCCTTTCTGGCCACACAAACACACCCACACTGGCAACAGAGGATGTTTTGATCCTCCAGCGAGGACTCAGGCAGGATGACCTCAGATTCCGGGCATAGTGATGGTTATATGAGTCACATAAAAGTGAGTCAATTTAACAGGAGAGAAGAGTGGACAATGTGCCAACCAGCATTAATGAGCCTGGCCAAACACTTTGACACTGTCGTATAAGTCACTAGTCTAATAAATTTCACTGTCCAGGTTACAGAGATGTTATGATAAAAATACAAATGTGCGTATTCTCCTTATGATATTTTAAAGCAGGGAAAGCAGCAGGATTAGTAGTCCTTTGGCTGTCTAAAATGGTCTTCAGATGTATTTGAAAATGGTATACTCATTAAAAGGTTTCAGTGATCAACAAAATATTTAATGATGCAGAGGGAAATTTTGTAATCACTCAGCAACAGTGGAAAAACTCAAGTCATGGCAAATATGTTATTCTGTTTTACATTGGTCCATGTACTGTTCTACATCAAGGATGTAAAAGAATTAAGGAGATCGATGAAATCAAAACTGTGTGAAGAACAGTCCGACAATCACTTTGAGAAAGGATTGCGTTGAGGAAAAAAGGGATTGTGATCAAGCATTTGGTAGAGCAAACAGGAGTGGTTAACAGACATAATTAAGTGCAGAGGAGTATAATCAGAGGTGCCTGGATAAACAGCTGTGAATCCTTAAAGGAATAGTCCAAGATTTTTGAAGTAAAAAATTAAAAAGGTCCTCCCTGGAGTAGATAACGCTCTTATCATCTTCATTTAGAATAGCTTAAATGATGTCTGTAACCTGGAGGTTACAGACATCTAGAAGGGTAGTTACAATATTGTAAGGTTTTGACTCTTTATTACTTTTTAATAGAACTTCACTTCAAAAACGTTGAACCATTGTTTTAGAAAAAGCAGTTATCAGAAAAAAAGGTATTATATTAAAAGGGACCCTAAAGACTAAACAATGAATATACATGAAGCCATCTGATGAGTCCAGATCTTTTCTGAAGGGTACAATTGCAGATCCAGTACGATGCTTAGGTTTTGCTTCAGTTGGCCAGGTTTGTGTTCAACAGTCCAAAAGAATGAGGATAGCTAAATGACAGGAAAAACACATTTTAACAAACTTTTCCCAATGCCATAAACAAATTATAGGAGAACAATTCATCCTTTTTAACCTACCGTTGAGTCCTGAACTTAACCCCACTGAAAATCCATAAAGACCTTCACCCACAGTCCAACTCTTTCATGATCAACTACAAGAATTTGTTGAAAAAATTTTGACTCTTTGGAAAGAAAAGCAATAAAAAAATGTTTTTCATGGAAAATATATATTATAATCCAATCAACAGATAGTCCAGGGAAGTATGACAACTTAATTGGTGTGAGAGGTCAGGCTGTGACCTAATAACATAGAATAGGGTCTACTCCAAAATATTAATTCTTTGCTTATTCTTGTGTGATGTTGGATTTCAGCTTCACTATACAGGGAGTGACATGTCTGTTGGGTTATTTATGTTGAGCCTTGCTGTTCCTACATGTAGGCAGACAATCCATACGGCAAGTCATGCCGACAGCACGTGCATTGCTTTCATTTGGTTTGTGTATTAACAAGTTATAGTGACAATTTCTTTTTTCGGATGCAGCACCTGTGATTTATAAAGGGAATTAAGTTATTTGGTCACGCTAAACGATGATTTATTGAAACAAGTTGAGGGCCAGAGAAAGCGACAGCCTTTCTGTTAGTTTTGTTTTAACTTGTATTTTCCTTGGCGATAGGGCTAATGACTAATTATGGTTGTATCATAACGTAATTTTTTGTGATGTTTTAAAACTACTTTCTCATACCCACTATTTCCCCAACAACATATTTCCTTTTACTGCTTCTGCTTTTATTCCCATCCTCTAACATGTTCTCCATCTTCTCCTGATATCATTAAGCTTTTTAAAACCATGAAATATCACAGAAATTAAACACAACACTTCTTTTTATTTGGAAGACTTGTCCATATAGCAGATACACCCTTGCTTTGGTGTTGAAGGAACCGTGTTAAATCCAGATGACAAAAGTTAATTAAAGTCATTTTAAACATAATGCTGTATAAACATACCACTCACTGCAGAGACTGTGTGGAGTCTGAAGCACGGACCCAGACCCAGCTTCAGCTCAGGGGACACTGTGTGCTGGGGTCAGCGTCAGATATCCAATCGCTGGTGCCCCCCACCCTTCCTCTACACACACACACACACACATACATACTGACCATGTGTAAGGAGACACCCACCACCACGTTGGACCCAAACCATAAGGGGGTAGGTGAAGCTAGGTTCTGTTGAAAGGATTTTTGAATACAGTGCATATGCTACCTAACTGTCTTGGCAATGCTGGTAATTATTTACTGTGGCTGTAGAAGTGGGAGGTGGAGTCAGTCAGTCAGTCTGACTGAACAACAGGCAGGAATGTAATTTAAGACACACCACCTCCAAACTCATTTTCACACTTAAATGATCATCGGCTTTTTGTAAATGACCATGCTCATCAGCTTTTGCATACCATGCCGAGGCTATGTGGAGATTGGAGTTGTTTGAAGACAGAAGAAGTCAACGTTGGTCTCGCTCACTCTTGAACTAGATGCCAGCTTCAGCCTGTAGGACAGATTAATCTGGTTTAATACCACACCATGAAGCCAAATCGGTCACTAGCTAAACTTACTTTAAAAGATGTTGAGTCTTTCTTTAAAGGCACAAAAAAAACCCCCCAAAAATATAAATAATCAACTATTAAAGAGCATCAGATTAAAAATTCTAAAATCCAAAAACATAATTTTATAGATGAACAGCAAATTTAGCATCATGTATTTTTTTCCCCTTCCATCTGCCTTCCTATACCTTTCCCTTCCCACTTCCCTCCTCCCTCCCTTTCTCCCTCTCACCTCTCCTCCCTGTTTTCCAGTGTTGCTCCTTGTGTCCCTTCCAGACTGTATAAATATCTGAGAGCATTTGGGAAGAGCTCAGTGTTGCAGAGCTGCTCACAGAAGAGAGAACAGGACAACGAAGGGAGAGAAGAAACCAACGGGGAAACAAGACAACTGATAATAGAAAAACCTGAGTTAAAAAAGGGAAATTGGTTTAGATAAAAGATCAATTTGCACAAGAACAGAAAGTTGCACAAAGGGAAAAAAGACCTAAAATATTTGGCATTTATTGTGCAGGGGTGTCTGAAAGATGTTCTTCCTCTTCTTGCTGTGGACATGTGGTCTCCTGATGCGAGGTGATGCCCAGGACCGAGCCTCTCTGTGGAGGGGGAATGACCGCAGTGGGAGATGCCAATACACATTTACCGTGCCCAGTCCCATGGAGGCAACCTGCCCACAGGTTGGAGGTCCAGAGATGGAAGGCCTGAAGGCCAGACTCAGCGTGCTAGAGGTACTGGTGTCCCAGCTCAGTGGGAAGGACGTTCAACAGCGGGGAAATCACCAGGGGGTGGCTGCCAGACCTCAGGCTGAGCTTCAGGAGGCGATGAACCGAGCTGTGGGTGAAAAGAACCTGCTGCAAGGTGAAAAAGAGAGATTGGAGAGGGAACTGGAGACATTGAAGCTCAGGATGGAGGAGATGAGGAGGGAGACAGAGAGGCTGAGGAGCAGACCTTGTCTTTCTCAGAATCCTGTGGTAGCACCCAGCTCCAACCAACAAGACTGGGGCAAAGGCAGACCTGCTGCTGGTAAGAGACACACAAAAAATATATATTTCTAAATATTGATAAATAAAACTAAAAATGGCACAATAAAATGAATTCCTCATTTCAAAACTATTGCTTTTTGGATTTTCATATATATATATATCTTTTCAGATTTTATGATCTATTTCAATTTAGTTCCACCATGATTGTACTGAAACTTACAGTTCCAAATGAATAGTTTTTGATACATCAATTTCTGAGAACTCATTAATCTCATAACAAATGTATGTGATTTTTTTGCTCTTTAATCATAAAATCCCTAATGTAACAGTTTGGATAAAGACAGAGATGAAAATCTGCTGCCTGAAACACTTAACCCGTTTTTATAAATGCCATGGAGAAGTTCGATAATGGCTGTGCAGTTTCTAAGAAGCAGTTTTCATGGATTATGAAGTTATTTTGCTGGAAAGATTAGAGAAAGTACACATAAAGAAAACCCCTTAATTTTTTTTTTTTGTCAAACAGCAAATAAATAAATAAATAAATACACACCCCAAACCCATATCATTAATCGCTTATCAGAAAAACTATAACGATACAAATATGTGCATCAATTGGCCTAATTAGTTATACAGGTACTTTTTTTATTTGTCAGTGTACACAAGTTATTTAGTGGATATTTTCATTTACATTTTTGCCTTGTACACTGAATAAAAGGTGCTGTACAGGTCTCAATCTAGTTTGGCCAGAATTTACCAAAGAAGAAATATACGTTGATTGTTATTTGATGATTAGTAATGCTGTAATTGCCAGTCTAAAATCAGTGTAACAATATTAGTTATTAATTAGGAATTTTGTCAAAAGCATTTGAAGAATAAAGTTGATTATTTCTGACTGTTTTCTGTTGTACCGGGCTTTAGATAACTTTCATGTTTTAGTGCCAGATACATCTTTATGTGTTTGTGTTTGCATGGTAATGTTTTGGTTGCCCCATGAAACTGCACAGACCCCCGGGCTCAGGTTTCACCCACCATCTTCCTGACTTGCTTTTAGAAACGCTGGAAGGCAGCCATTGAAGATCAGTTTTATATTTATGGGCAGATCCCTCTGTCTTTATGGCTGGTGTTTCCCTTCAGCATGGTGAGAAACGCGTGCAAGCAGCCCTGAAGGGAGAAGCAGCATTGCATGTGCCCCTGCACAATTTTTTTTTCACCCACTCCCTCCCCTTGGTCACATTCCTCTTTTACTTCCCAGTGAAGCGTCTCTCCGTTTACTCACCTGGAATTCTGCATCATTTGCTTTTAACGTTGAGATTTCCTGGACCAATAAATTTTCCCATCCTTACAAAACCATCTTAACTCCCTCCGCTTCAGGAGGCTTGTATTCCCCGTCATCATCTCAGCTATGGATGTAGCTGCTCATGTTTTCACCCGCAGACTGAAATACACAGGAAGCCCCCCCCCTAAGGTTGACAGGCAGATGCCAAATAGATCATGCTCAGAGCGAGACTTGCAGAACTGGAGGAGAGGGAGAGAGAACATAAATCAAGCCCTTTTGGCAAGTTTGTCAGTATGAGTGAAGCCCTTGACAGGAGGATTTTTATTGCTAACAACTCCAACAAAATTTGTGACCTTTAAATACTTAAAATATAGTAGCTAATGTTCTGTGATTATTATATTTTGTTTTAAAATAGGTGTTTAAACACAATTTAAAGCACAAGTGGTAACCCTAACCAGCAGAAACACTATTAATCTTTCTTGAAAGAGACTTTGCCTGTAATGAATCAAAGTTAAGGAACAATAAAGTCTGACATATTTCAGTGTTTTGATGGGTGGTAACGCGTCAGAACTATTTTTCAGCAAGTTTCAATAAAAATAAATCAAAGAGAGAGGGCCAGATTTACACAACATATCTTGTTTGATTATGGTGGGTCACATTGACTTCTGAAAGTGCTGCCGAGACAAACAACAGTCATAAATTTTGTTGTAGCAGCATTTGTACTTATCAAGAAAAAAATACTTTTAATAGTTTTGATCTGCAACTCTGAAAAAAAGGTGGCATGATAGAATAGACCAATACGGGAAAATTCAGCAGGAGAACGTGACAGAGATAAAAAACTGCTGCAAGCTGACTTGCAGGAGTTATATTTCAAATATCTTGTTCGTATTTACTTTAAACAGCCTTAAACATTTTCCAAATTTTGTCACCTCACAACCACAAACCTATATGTATTTCATTAGGATTTTTGTATAGTAGACCAACACAAAGTACTGCGCTGTGAATTGGAGCAAAAGGACAATCTGAAAAGTTTGAACATATATATGTTCAGGCCCCTCACTCAGACACCTCTAAATACCATTTTGTAACCATGTAATGTCATGTTCAAGCCATCATTTGATAATGGGAATGGTATGGTACAAGTCCAAAAACCTTTCAACCAATAAGCCCAGACTGACAGGTTAGGCAAGGAGAACATTAATCAGGGAAGCACATGGAAACTCTGGAGGAGCTGCAAATGATCCACAGCCAGTTAGAAGTGTGCCATAATCTGTTAAAGGGGCACAACAAACATTTCTTAAGCAGGGACAGGGAAGCTTGGTAGAGATCATGGGAGGATGGACTGAGTTAAATAGAAGGCAATCCTGGAAGAGCATCTTAGACTGCATTGGAGGTTTACCTTCCTGCCAGACAAGGACCCTAAACAAACAGCCAGGACTTCATTAAATGGCTTAGATCAGAGCATTTTCAATTATTCATATTCAGTCCAAATTGAATTAAGGATATTTGGCAAAACATGAATATGTATGTTTAAATATGCTCTTTTTTTAATCTGACAAAGCTTGAAGTGTTTTGCATTACAATTAATTTAGGTCTCTTAATGTACAAAGCTGGTAGAGCATTTAAAGCTGACTTCTGAAACCGATCAGCTTTACTATTTCTAACATTCCATCAGAGTACGAGCTTATGTACAAATGCATATGAAACTTTTTTGACCTTCACCTGTTAAGAAGGCAATTTTTTTTCCACAATTATGGACTACTTGTTTTAGGTTCTCGCCTAAAATTCCCCAAACAAGCTTCTGCAATACAACCTGAAGTAGAGATATATATTACATATATTATAGGCTACAAATACGTTTTGTTCTTCAGGCAGCACCTGTTGGTCATCATCTGCTCCATTTACCAACCTGCTGCTCCTGTTCATTAACAAGGAAAATCAACATCAGCTTCCAGATGGTGACGTTTAACGTTCTCTGCTTCATTAGGGTTCGCTGCCTGCCTGACATGGCGAAACGCTGTACACAACAGGCGTGTGTGATAAGCTACAGAGGAGAAAGTCCCGCACGGGCACATCCACCATCAGCTTTCATCAAAACACATCCAGGCCTCCCATTTTCTCTTTTGTAATCATTGCCGTGTTTAGGCCATCAGGAGTTTCCATGCAGAGCTGTTTACCATTTATCAGATTCTGTTTGACTGGGTTTATTTCTCGTTGCACAGGTTTTTGGGAAGTAAACAAGCTAAAAAAAAAAAAAGGAAGTAGATCTCACTGGCTGGAAAAATCCAGAGTGCAAAGATATAACACAAATATAAGACAAAGTGATATCTTAAAGCAAAACCTCTTCAGAAGTGTTCATACCAACTGAAACATATCAGATTTTCTCCCAATTGCCCAAAAAATGTATTTTAGTTAGATTTTTTACACGATAGACCAGTTCATAAAGGGGAAGAAAAATTATAAATGGTTTTGAGATGTTTCTATTCTAAATAACATTTGGAAAATTTCATTGAAATTCAGCGTGTTTGTGTTCAGCCCCTTTTAGTCAGACTCCCAGAAGTAAAATTAAGAGCAACCAAGTGTCTCTGCAGGGTTCCCTCATTAGACAAGACAAATATGAGCTGAGCAACAAATAACAGCTCAAGACAAACCGATGAAATGTATATACAGGAATATATAATCAAACGGATCATTTATACACATTGATTCAAAAATATTTCATATGTCCCAATTTGGCCTCAGTTTTAAAACACAGCAGTAACGTTCATAGCACACATGTGGAAGGTGTTCTGCCCAGAGAAAAAAAAATCTAATTCCTTGGCCTACATATACAAAATGCTGGTGGGCAGAAAACCAATACTGCACATCATCCTGAACTCCCGATCATTGCGCTGAACATGCCGTGCGGACGGCTTTCATCAGCGGGGTCAAAGTAGTGGATGGGAAGATGGGTGGAGTTAATAATAGGAAGGAAGCCGGTTGGAGGCTGCACAACACTTGAGACTGAGTTGAGGTTCACCTCCCAGAAGGACAACGACCCCAAACATACAGCCAGTGACAAAATTAAGTGGTTTAGATACTGTAAAAACATATCCATGTGTTTAGAATGACCAAGTCAAAGTTTAGAGCTAGATCCAGTTGAAAAACGTAGTGTTATGTTTAATCTGCAGACCCGCTGACACCAAATCTGCTAGGAATTAATTTAAGGTGTTCAGATCGCCTTGTTTACTACCATCAGTAGACCAGACACAAACACACTCCGAAATATTATTCACAACCTTAAAGCCTGCAACACCTGTCGGTGCGTTTGTGTGCTCAGGATCCAATCAGATGTCCCACCTGATGACGAGGCCCAACAGGCAGGGCGACAGCAGCAACCTGAGAGGTGAGCCTGTTTTTTTTGTTGTCTTATTTGATGCAGAAAGAGTAAATACAGTTTTCGGTTATTGTTTTTAAGGTTTTTCATGAACATTCTAATTATTTGTAAGTAAATCCGTTTATTTTTTACTCGATTTAGATTCAGCCTGGCCGTATGGAACTCTGGGCTTTCAGGAACTCAAGGCAGAGGTGACGGAGGTGCCTGCTCCTGACGGCAATGTCGACAACACAGGTCTCTTTCTTCAGCCAGAAATTCATCTTTGATTATGAAAAAAAAAAAAAATCACATTCACCAATTAAATTTAGCCAAACATGGATGTTCGGCACACTAACTCAAAGTCGGCTTTTACTTTTGAGGGAATATTGTTGTGTGGTTTCCATGACGAGTAAGAAAAAGAAGCTGAAATTTACATTTTAAGCCAGTCTCATCCACCTTCATTGGTGTGACCGAGCAAACATGACACTCACCCCTCTCGCTGACAACCTCAAAGCAAATACTACTATTAATACTGAGGCATTTGGGGTGAGAATACCGCTGTCATGCCAAAGAGTTGGCATGAGAAGCCCCTCTGAGTTTCATGTTTGCCTCATAAATGAAGGGGGACAGCACCTTTAACAAGGCTCTCATTTAACATAGTTGTTAAGCGCTTCCTGGGTTTGGGTTCCCCAAATCACACTATGCTTCTGATGCACTCACAGCATATTCGATTCTGCAGGAGAACGTAAAGGGTGAACTTTGAGCATCGTTTCGTCTTATTTGAGGCCGAAAGCACTCGGGTGGTAACATAGTAATAGGTTTATTTATAAGTCATATCTAATCTCAAATCTGGGGCTAGAACCTGAACCTGAGAGCAAGGCTTTATTTTAAGAGGAGATAAATATAAAACCAGCCTTATCATTTTCTCTGAAACCCTATATGAGTAGCGTCATATCCTCTCCTCTAAGGCTGGTGACTCAGATAAAACCAAACGGTTGTGTTATCGCCCTGACTGAGGATGAAACAAACACGTCGGTTTAAAGACCACTTAGCTGTGACTCATCAGAAAGCAGCTTGCTCTGATCCAGATATAGGCTCTAGATTTGGTTGCCTTCTACAGGTGTAGATCTGTGTCTTTGACCAGCCAGATCTGGGCCAACTAATAAACGTAAAATCTTGTAATATCTCGTTTTGACAGGACTTATAGAAAATGTAACACCCTTCATTTCGGCTGCTCTTGACTTGTAACGACTATACGTTTGTGAATCTCTCCCTAATTCTCCTCTTCCATGTGATATGGCAGAATTCCATATAGATGTAGATAAGGATAAAGCTGATTCAGTCTCCATTGTAGATTTTAATATATTAGGACGTGAACAGAAGCCCATCTCTTGGGTAATTTATTTCTACCCATCTAGACATGAGTTACTCCCTCTCTGAAAGCTATAAGAACATCCGTGAGCTACTCTACAGACATAACAAAGATACAAGGGTACTTCAGTTGAGCCAGAGTGGGTGTAATGCTGCGTTCAGACCGCAGGCTTCTGCATACACGCGTCGAACTTGTCGCTTTATGAGCGTTGCCTGACGCTGACAAAGCCTGCGGTCTGAACGCATAATGTCCACAAGTCTCCAGCTTCAGTCTCTAAGTCCCAAGGATTATGCCATATTCCCCAGATGCCTTTACTAAACAGAACTAATCTTAAAATAATTTCCACACTACTTGTCGTGTCCTCCTGCCTGCAGGGTGCGGGGAGCTGATTTCCGTGGGCGAGCCAGTCACCCACAGGAAGGCCGAAAACATTGCAGGTAAATACGGCGTTTGGATGCAGGATCCTGAGGCTTTTTCCCCCTATGGACCCAGCATGCTCTGGCGCATTGATACAATTGGCACCGAGGTCAGGCAGCTGTATGGATATGATGACATGGAGCAGCTCTCCAAAGGCTTCCCATCCAAGGTAGGCGACACACTACCTTTGTCACATTTAATCCGAAAACAAATTTACTACTCTAAAGGTGCATATTGGTGAAGGGAAAGATGTATTTATGATTTTTAAACCTATCTACATTTAAAATCTAAAACGTGGTGAAATTTAAAAAAAATATTTTAGATTAATCTCATGGCACATCGTTCATTCCATCTTTTGAAGATGGAAAAGGCATGGCACGACTACAAAGCATGTGACAAATTATCTGGCGTATTATCAGAACGAAGCAGCAAAAGAGGTGAGACATCCACAGCTTTGGTGGGGAAATCTGTCAACAGGACAGCTGTTGGTTTTGTTATTGTTAAATCTGGCATCCACATCATCCTGATCACACCATTGCTGCAGTGAAACATGGTGGTGGCAGCAGCATCATGGTGAGAGGATGCTTTTATTCTGACACATGAAGCTGGTAAGAGGTGTTGTCGAGATAAAAGTTGCCATCTATTTCCAGCTGGGGTAGGCGCTCACCTTCCAGCACATTGACACGATCGACTTTAACATATAGGAAGAGTGATGTTCACAGATTCGCTCTGCCTACTCTGATTTACCTAGTTACATCTTAAAAAACATGAAAAGCATAAAAACATGAAAAGGATGAAAAAAAAATACATCAGAGAAAGTAGGACACAGCAAAATAGCAATTAGATGTAAATCAAGCACATTACATAAAATTATATTAGAACATTAGCCTACTCAAAGGCAGCTCTAAACAGATGGGTTTTTAAACGGACAAGTAGCTTCAACTCCTCCCGAAAGTCTCAGATCAGTCCTAGTTATTGTCTCATGTTCTGTCGCAACAGGTCCTACTGCTGCCGGAGCCCATGGAAAGCACTGGGGCCACGATGTACCGAGGGTCCCTGTACTACCAACGGCGACTGAGTCGCACTCTGATCCGCTATGACCTAGCTGCTGAAACTGTCGCAGCTCGTCGTGAACTCCCCCACGCTGGCTTCCACGGTCAGTTCCCCTACTCCTGGGGCGGTTACACAGACATCGACCTGTCTGTAGACGAAAAGGGGCTTTGGGCCGTCTACTCCACCAGTAAGGCTCAGGGAGCCATCGTGATCTCGAAGCTGGATCCGAACAGTCTGGAGGTGAAGAGGAGCTGGGAGACCAGCATCAGGAAGGCATCTGTAGCCAACTCCTTCATGATCTGTGGGAAGCTTTACACCGTGGCTAGTTACGCAGCCCGTGACACCACCATCAACCGCGTGTATGACACAGGAACCAGCCAAGGGAAGGCCGTGTCCATCCCTTTCAAGAACAAGTACGGCTACAACAGCATGATCGACTACAGCTTGGCTCAGAGGAAGCTCTTTGCCTGGGACAACTTCCACCTAGTGTCCTATGACCTCAGGCTGGGTCGTCAGCAGGCCAACTGAGGCCAACATGAAGGACTTGTTGAAAAGGGATTTGCTCACCTGTTCCTGCTTCAGAGACTTGGTTTTAGACCTTCAACATGAGCAGCAACAACTTCTCTCCCCCAAAAAAGCCCAAAATTAGTACGTTTCCAATTGGTTTTGTTGATTAAATTTAATAAAAGCCTTGTTTAATAGGTAAAGATATCATGAAAGTGAAGTCAGTCATGTTTAATCACCTGATACTTTCATTAATTTGACAACTCTAAATTAGGTATCCAAAGCTACAAAAGTCCATAAAGAAACATTGGAGGCATGGCTCCCCCAGCAGGTCTGCTTTTGATTTTATTTTATTTTATTGCTGTGGCATGGTCCACCATATTGTTTTCAGAGGAATTATTTTTGTACCGCCTTTAATCCACGTGTACTTTTGTAATAAAATAAATCACGACTCAGTTTAACCAAAAACACGAGAAGCATTTGATTCAGTAACCTTATGAACCAAACTACTGTGGTATTACATGCCCTGCAGAGATTTATTAGCCAACATCTGCTACCAAAACTGCTCCCACACAGCATGTATTGAATATAGCATGTATTCACACAGTGTAGTCAACATAATGTGTCCAAATCATCATGAAATAAACTATTACTGACAGATCTATTCTTTTTGCTTTTCAGAAATGTATTAAACAGAGTAACTGGTTTAATAGGTGGAATAATCCAACGCTAGAATCTGTTTTATTAAGCAGGTTTGAACAAAAAGCCTGTAGAAGATAAATCCAAAGGTAAATGGACAACCGAATATGTAGCAGCATTTAAACTGCTTTCTAAACACTTTGCATCAATCCAATTGTACAGTTAGTGGTGCATCTTCTAAATGTCCATAATACTTTGCTGTGATACAATACTTGGCTCTGCTCATAGGATGTAATTGGCATGCAATTAATATAACACATCTCAAAAAGTTATTCAGAAAGAATTAAATAGAGCTCTATACAATACAAAATTAATTTGTGGCAAATGTTTCTGCGGTAGTCAGGCTTTACATATGGAACGTGCAAATACCAAAGGATGGAAGTATAAAGACAAGGAAAAGTGGAAGACAAGGGAATAATAAGAAGTAGGATGCAGAAGATGGGACAGAAAGATCAGGAGACAGGGACGGGAGAGAAAGAATGAAGCGTATAAAGGATTTAGGGAGGAAGAAACTACAAAAGGTTTTTAGAACAAAGAATGAATGAAGGGAAGGTGAGACAAGTATGGAATGGAAGAAAGGGAAATGGACGAGGAACAGGAACAAACATTATAGGGGGGGCTGGGGGGGAAGAAAAAAAAAGGATGGATGGAAGGCAGGAAAAGGCAGCGAGATAACAGAAAAAAATATGGTAAAGAACACAAAGACACTGAAAAAAGAAAGGAATGAAAGACGAGGTGGAAATGATAATCATCCAGGGATTTATAGTAGGAAGGACAAAGATTGAGCCCATGCTAACCCTATTTACCCAATATATACAGTGCGACAAAAAAAAGTTCTTGCTTGGTTGTAGTGGCCAAATACTATTATTCTGCACCATTATACATATAAACTCTTAGAAAATTCACACGATGTGATGTTCTGGATTTTTATTTTACATTCTCACAATTGACGTAAACCTATGATGAAAATTACAGACCTCATATTTTGAAGTGGGAGAACTTGTGCAATTGATGGCTGGCTGTACCTTTTTGGCTGTTTTCACACCAGGACCATTTAGGTCGACCTGACTGAGTCTTGGGTCAGAACACGGCACGGCTGGACCAGAGACTGTAAAAAAAGGGCTGGACTAGTGTGAACACGCCACTCGCATTTGTAGTCGACGTAACTCCCCCGCTCTCGGAGATGCCAGAGATGAAATTTAACATATTCCTGACATTGAAACATAAAAGATGTACAACGCCAAAAGCAGTATCAGGGGCAAACGACGTTGCTGTTCGTTCTCCATGGTTCACGTGTGTTCTGTTTACATCTCAGCCAGGCTTCTTTTCCTGTTGGGATAAGAGTTAACTTCCGTCTAGTTGCCATGGATACACAACTTTCAGCTCTGTAGAGCGACGACTTCGGTGCGATGACAAAAAGCATAATGTGAAAGGAGCCGTACTTGTAGCAAATTGAAACAAATGTAAACTTTTTACTTCTGGAGCGGCGCCTGGCTCGACCCAAATACGTGTGAAAACAGCCTCAGTCCCTCTGTACCATACTGGCTCCGTTGAGGCTGCCAGTCTCTGGGAAGACTGTTGTCTTGTACTGAAGGGAAATCGGAGATGGCATTCTACTGACATCTTGTGGTCAAATGTGGTCCATGATTTTGAGGCCTTGCCATGTAGATTACCAGAAATTCATTGCAGAGAGAGAACATAACAAAAATCTCAACAGTATATTATTTTTATTAGTTTCTGTAACCAAACCAAGAGAATGTAAATAAGACCGTACATATCTTAATACAGTGATGAAACCCCTGTACAACAAAAAACAAAAAAAACAAGTCATCACCTTCCCTCCCATTCTCCAAATAAAGGAGTCTCCCCCCCCAGCTAGGACAGATGTGAAGGGAGTCCCTCGCCATCTCTGGCTGCGTACTATTGTACATTTCTGAAGGACCCCCTCGTCTCTGCAGCCGCAGGATGAGCGCGTTGCTGTAGGTCGGACAGCCCGCGGAAATGAGGCAGAGAAACGAAACGGCACCGATTGCTCTCATCAGTAAAGACAAACGAAACGGTAAATGTCCTTCTGCACAACCGCTTTAGGGACTTGCTGCTTCGCGTTTTCATCTTTTTTTCCTTGTTCTTCATCTGGTTTCCTTCTCGTTATGAAGGTTTAACATGCACGCTCAAAAAACAAAAGTTAACTTTCTGGATCATTTCCTCTAAACAGCCCTGTCCTGCTAAAACACTAGCTAAGGGCACTGAAATCAGTCATTAGCAGCAGCTCAGGATGCTTCTATACAGTGAGGTGTGTGTATACAAGTATATGTGTGACCACACTGGGATGGGTGTGAAAGCAGTGCACGGTTGTGTGATGACCACCCCGACAACGGAGCGGCTCCTACGCGTTATCGACTCAATCCTGCAAACGCGCTCCACACTGCTGTGGCGGGAACAGCAACCACTGCAGGGTTCCGACGTCGCATCTGCGCCGTTTCACCTTTTGGCTTAAAAAACCCCTCAAACGAATCCAACGCAATGCTACTCCCCTCCCCCTAACGCGAGCACACACCCCGGACACGCCAGCGCTTCTCGGGCAAGGAGACGAGAGCTGAAGGCGGGAGGAAAGGCTCACAGGCAGACAAATCAAGGATTCAATCAAATGCTGCTAATTTTTCACATTTCAATTTCGATAAAACAAAAAAAATTTCTTCCCTCTGATTTCATGTCTTCATGCAGCTCATGTTCCAACTGTTGAGCACAGATTTTCTGGTTTAGTTACAACCGTTCAAACAAAAAGGTGCGCTTCAATAAATGATATCTTTTTAAGAAAACAAATTTGATTTATTTATTCTTTTGTAAACAAAAACATGTTTCTCCTATAATATGTCTCAAGCTATTTTGAGGAGGGGAAGGGGGGATAACTAAAATTAGCTATAAAAGTGGCTAACTCAGCAGCAATTCTCAGATTTCTCTCTAACGCTCCGTCAGATGGTGGATATCTATGGAACAACTTGAGCAGCAATTTTATCAGCATCTAAGTATGATGAAAGTCACGCCACCTGCAGCAAGGCAAGGTAAGGAGAGAGGAGGAAGAGGATTCCACTTATATACGACGGTGCCCTCTTTCCATGACGCTACCAATCTGGACATCTACCCGGCTCATCCTCCTCCCCCACACTGTCCTCCAGGGCTGATATGAGGCTGTGATTGTGTAAATGGGGGTCGAGTCTCTCTTCCATCCAGATATTTCATCGTCTCAAAGGCGCTACGAGCTCTTTACTTGCCCTCTTCTGGTTTAATGGCCTGTGGTTTTATGGGGCCAGTTCGAATGGGCTTGGTCGTGGATACGGGGGTTTTGTCCGCATCTGGGCGGTCCCCTCCGGACTGGTGGTTCGAGGCGGACGGGTCGAGGGGAGCTTTTCCTCCTTGATCGAGCAGAGAGGGCTTGCTGACTTGAGGGGCCTTCAGCTGCTGCTGCTCTGAGAAGAACTTGTGGGTGGACTGAAGAACCTCGGCGCGCTGCTTTGCCTTTAAGAGAGAGAACCAATCAGAACTGAATCAACCAGCTTAATGATGAGTCACAAAAAACAAAACAAATCAGCACCATCACCTACCTTCAGGTCCTGCTCAGCCTTCAGAGCCGCCTGTGTGCCTCTGGGAGGGAGGGAGGAACCAGGAGGCCCTCGGGGAGGATGCTGAATGTGCTGCGGGTGCTGAGGTCGGGGGTGAGGCATGAGCCCCCCACCCACATTGGGTGAAATCGGAGGACCCATGGGAGACCGCTGAAGTCCTCCAAAGGAGTTCGCATGAGGAGGGCGAACCAGAGGAGACACGATGCTGGGCTGAGACAAAATCTAAAAGGAGGAGGAGCAAAGAAGGAAAAAAACCGACGTCCAGTGAAATGCTAGATAAATCATCAGTAGGCATCAAGGTTCAACACCAGAAGCATTTTCTGTGATATGTTTCCCACAGTTTTCTAAACTTCTAAAAGATTAAACTTTCTAAAAGATTAGTTTTTATCTTTAACCAGGAAACATGAGATTAAAAACCTTTTCAAGGTAGTCCTGGCCTAGAGGCAGCAAAAGTTACAGTTACACAAATAAAATTACATAAACAAGTATGAAAAGCAGGTGCGATACAAAGAGTGTTGAATTGCTCAATTCATATTTAATAGAATTTAATTCAACGGAATATGTTATTCACTCATGAGCGGACACTTAAAGAGTAACTCACCCCAAAATCAACTTTTTTTGTTGATAAACTGTATAACTGAGTCTATAATAGCTCTAACTACATGTACAGTAATCATTTAATGTATTTTAGTACATTTTAGTGAAAATATTAATTTTGTACCCAAAACCGTTAGTTTAGTGCTTCAAGTGGTTAAATGATTACACTGCACTGCAATTCAAATTCATTCCTAACGGCTAATCTCGGGTTATCTACATAGGCTTGGAATAGTTACGACAGCAGCCTGGCCGTGATGGTGTATATAAGAGCGGGGAACTCGGCCACACCTCCATAGCGAGGTGCTATGAACTGCTTGCAGCACAAAACCTGAGTGCTCCGTTATGCAGGAGGTTACACCTGCTTGCTGACATTTGCTCATTACCTGTGATAAGGGGAATAACTGATATATCAGTGAATGGACAATAAGATCTGGGCTAAGAGTTAATTTTTAATGGAATAATTGTGATAGTGTGGGTTGTTTTTTTTGTTTTGTTTTTTGCACATTCCTGAATGATTTTCTCGTCATGCTTGGATACTTTATACCGGGCATCTCTCTGCAACGCATTTTCTGCTGCAGACAATGATACAGTTGCTGCATGTGCGCCTGTCGAGGCAGAATCGCACAAAATTACTCGAGCTAATCGATATTTAGCATTAGATTTGGTAACAACAATGTACCACTCCGAGATGGCGCTCATTCTATGCTGCGATGCCGGTACAGGCTTGGCACCTGCTGCTGCTCCGGGCAGAGGACGAGACATCGGCCCGAAATGATATGACTCGGAGCCACTCAACTGGAGACGGATGTGGTGAAAAACTCAACCTACATATGATTTCCCTTTGAGGCCAAGGAGCTCGCGTTGCTGTGGCTCTCTCCATTTTTCTAGTGCCGTCTGTGACCGCGCCACAGCAACATGTCAGTCACAGCCCAGACCACACCAACCCCTAATCCCCAAGTGTTTTTCCTGGTCCGCCAGGCAACGCCTTCTTTTGAGCAGTTTTTCAAAATATATGAATATATATATATATTCATAATATATGAATATATATATAAATAAATGAGGGCGGGGTTTTACTCTGGTAGGGGGGTGAGTTACTCTTTAAGGGATGGTTGGAGATCCCTTCTTAGAGTCTGAAAACAACATTGGGGACAAATTCAACTGCAGAAGCGTTTGGTGAACCACATTAAAAGCTTTCTGTAGAAATGAAACAGCTTGAACAGGGGACATTCATAAACAGTAATTCATTGTGTCATCTACGTAAAAAAAATAAAAATATCTGATTTAGCCTTTTTGATGAGTAGTGCATTATTTCTTAGTTGCCTAAAGACCATTAATCGGAGGTGAAATCTCTTTTTCAAGCTTTTCCCCATGTGACACTAACCCAAAAAACCGACAACAAATCATGATGCTAAGCTTGCTCATTATCATAAAGAAAATCTTTTGCAAATAATTCATGATTTGTATATTTTTTTGCCCCTGTAAGCAGCAGCAACACAATGATCACTCAAATTGTTGCACAAGGCATTTAAAGACTCATTTATGATTGACATTTGTTCAAAATAACATGAATCAAGGTGGACTTCTCAGGACTCTCTTCAGAGTAGGCCTTGTAAGTAAGATGACCAACCGGCTCAGATTTATAGCCACTAAGTTCATGTGAAAATGCATTTAGCCAGTCCCAGCTGAAATCACCAGCCAATAAGTTAAATATAACTTTTTTTTTAAGCAAAATTACATTCATTGACTCACCTGACAAGTTTGGAGCCACTTTGAGTCGTTCAGGAGGAGTTAATATAAGGTCACGATCAGCTTATATCCATATAATGGGAGTTTAGGTCAGGAGTTGGACGCCAGTAATAAGGCATTATCTGCTCCAAAACTCCTTCATTTAAAAACCAAAATTTTCCCTTTAAGGATGATAATGCTAGCTTACTTCGGAGATGAATGAGGCCTAGAACACCCCAGCAACACTTAAAGGACTTGGCAATTTCCGCATTCAAACCAAGAAACTATATTTGTTTACAGACTTAGAACAACTGATGCATTGGATCTTAATGTGAGATAAATAGAAAAACTACCACCTTATTTAGGCCTTTCTGTACAACAAATATTGTATCCAAATGTCTTCAGTTATACATTTGCAAAAAATATGCTGAGACAGTCATCTGTTACCTGTGGGTTGAACTGGCCGGGGAAATGCTGAGTCATTCTCATGCCTGCAGAGCTGGGCTGGAACTGCTTCTGGTAGAGCATGCTGTTCATCTTACTGGTCTGGCTACTGGGAGAAGTGGAGCTGGCCCTGCAGCATGCAGACAGAAAACTATGACAGTGAAACAAATGGTAAAGGGAAGGCTCTAAATATGTATATATTTACAATATTTTGAACCCAGAGTAGCGTTGGGCGATATGGCAAAAATAAAATATCAACATTTTTCAATTATGTTATCATGATTACGATTCTTATTAGATTTCTTTTAAATCATGACCAACATAACTTAAATTACATATTAAAGAGAAACATTGAATAATAAAATCAAATTTGGGATAAATAACAGTTTTAATACTTATGTTAACTCACACGAGATGATAAAAATGCACTGAACTATATATATATATATATAATTATGTTATAGTATTTTTCTTTTTCAAATAAACGTATTTAAATGCAATTATATAAAATTTGAATCTTGGCATGTCTAATAAAACAGAAAACATTAATAAGATATGATAATAGAATACAGTATAAAATCTTTAAAAACAACAAAAAACTAACATACAGCTGTAAATATAGTGCAATCTATAATGCGCCAATAAATAATCCTCATACCGGGGATAAACACAGCTCTAACTGGTTCAAATGCTTTTTGCAGAATTGTTGAGATTATAAACAGGCACACAAAGCTGCCTAATGAAAACGCAAGTGTTAATGTAGTGTAAAAACACAACGGTATACAAAGTGCTGCTGCTACATAAGATAATGAAGGTTTAGTGTAAGCAATTTTAATTATTCTTCCGTCCAAACATATTCTTAATATTCCCTACAACTCTCTGTGCATTCAGCGTACATGTGTGGAATGGCGATGTTTGGGGAAACAAACTTGCAGCTAGGCAACCCGTAGAGCGGATCGTTTGCCGTCTCTGTTGTAAGGAGTGAGTTTTGTGATATGTTCTTCTAGTGTTTGCTGGAAGAAGCCCTGGAAAACCGCTGTTGCTGCAGCAGTTGGCCGTTTAGCTTTAGCTGCCTCCATGGTGTTGCTGGGGATGCCTTCTTTTCAGGTGATTAGACAAGTTTGTGGCGTTGTGATCACTTGCCTTGAGGCTTTCCTTGCAAACTTTCAAAATTATGTTTGTTGGCTCTTTGTTGTCTGGTGAAAAGCCAAACCAGTTCCATATAACGGACGGGGACTTTCACTTCGGAATGAAATCCTCGTCAACACTCTCACCAGCGGCTGACGGCATGCTTGTTTACAGGTTGTACACGCGAAAGGGGGAGGGAGGGGAGGGTCGTTCACCGAGAGGAAGGGGGAGAGTGGAGGCTTCCCTTCACATATAGCAGCAGAACTGTGATTTACGATAAAACGATCTCTCAAAAATAAAAGCTCAGACATGTAGATTGTAAAACAGTCTTAAATCGTCACTTCGCCCACCTCTAACCCAGAGACCGGTTTAAACATTACAATTATCTAATGCATGCATTCGTTTTTCACATCTTCAATATTAACAGATTCAAGTTAGACAGGAAGCAAAATTCCCCACAGCCTCTCATCCCTCAAATAATGAATGTGAAACAATAAGAAACTTCTACAACTACCAGAGCCTCCGACTACTATATAATGAGGCACATTTGTCTTTGCCGTCCCCCTGGAGAAGGTGGTAAAACTCATGAAAAAACAAACTGTAAAATCTATGGGGGGGGGGGGGGGGGGGGGTTGCATAATTCACCTTAATGAGCTAAATTTAATGTAAATTAGATGATCCTATAGATCCACAGATTTGTCGATGATTACCTGTACGGACTGGAGGTGGGTGTGGTGCTCCTGCCGCTGACCGGAGGAGTTCCAGGCTTCACATCCATCCCACTGCCAAAGAGCTTGAGATCCATGTCCATCTGTAACAAATTAGGGGGGGGGGGGAACGAGGAAAAATAACAACGATGAACCTGTGGTCAGAAGTCTAAACTTGGGTCAGACAGACACGCATTCTAAGTACAGAACCTTGCTGGTTGGAGGCTGCATCATGCTATGGGTGGGACCCATGATGCCTCGGAAGGGCTGAGAAATTGGGGGCTGCCGGTTGATGTTGGGAGGCTGGGCCTGAGGAGGAGTCGGGGGCAGGGCCAGCAGGGGCTGACCTCCCCCCGAGCCAAAGTTCGGCAGAGACAGTTGGGAGCCAGGCAGAGGGACAGTCACCTGCAGAAACAAAGAGGAAATTAATGGACCGATGGGGAACCTAGCTGCTTATTTTACATCATCGGTTTATGTCTACACTACCTGCTGCATCGCAGAGCTGGGAGACTGGGTGCTGCTATAGTAACTACTTTGACCATGCTGCTGCACCTGCCCCGAGTACATGTTTGAATGCTGATTCATCCCCTGTCGAGCCTGAGCAGAAACCAACGTCGCATGTTTTTAAGTGCAGGAACGTAACAATGCAAAGCTGAGAAGCAAAACCTGAAAGCAGAATGCCGTGGTTACCTGCAGCAGGTGTGTATCGATGAGCTGGGATCCTCCCATCCCTGAGGGCTGGTTGAGCTGTGGCTCAAACAGAATGGGAATGTGCTGGGTGGAGGAGGGCTGCTGATAGGCCAGATTAGACTGAGGCTTGCCCAGCTCGGGAGGCTGCACTCCAGGGTAGCTGTGCAGGGACGGTCCTGGCAGCATTACAGACTGCTGGGACAAGTTTCCCTGCATGAACGCCTGCTGTGACCTAAGGGAGGAGAGTAACGATGAGACCCAGAAACGGCTGCTTAAGCTAAATGAGCTGCAGATTGTATGTAGGAGGATCCGTTTAACCTGAAGGGCTGAAGTGAAGAGCTAAACAGGTCCTGGGGCTGGGAAACCGGTGGGCCAGTGCTGAGTCCGAGCTGAGCCTGGTGAGTGTGTTGGTGCTGAGGCTGGCCTTGCAGCGGAGCGTAGATCGGAATGGGAATCTGCTGCACCGCCGTCGGCTGCACAGAACAGAAACGGGGGGGGTCATTTATGCATCATGGGTGAAATTGTTCAACATGTCTGCATCGTGGTTCCGACGCAACAAAATCCCACCTGCGAGAGGCCAGGCTGGAAGCCTTGCTGCTGTGCCATTGAAGGAGCGGCCAGGCGAGGGTGCGGGGTACTGAAGAGGTGACTAGTGTCCATGTAGAAAGCCGAAATCTGGGCTGCAGAACCTGATCGAACAGTCACTCGGTTACCAAATAGCACTTAGCACCGAAATGGAAGCAAAATGCATTTCTGGATCGGCAGTTTGTCTCACCGGCTGCAGCCTGGGAGACGTACACCTGTGGGGTCTGTTGCTGCTGAGGCAGGAGGGGAGGTATGCAGCCCAGCTGAGAGAAGCTGTTGTTACTGCTGCTGGTGGAGGAGGAGGACAGGCTTCCACCTTGGAGCTGCTGCGGTTTCACCTTGCAGATGTTAGGGGGGTCAGAGGCGGAGGTGGTCTTTGTGCTGAGAGACGACGTGGTATAGGTACCAGAACCTGCTGATTGGAAAACAGAGGATTAATGCAGCAAAACCGAGGGTTCCGTTTTATAGTCGGAGGCAGGGAAACTTTACTGCAGGACGAGGCAAGAGTGTGAAGTGAGACACTAGTTACCCGAGAGTGAGGTACTGGGGGTTACGGACGCCACGGGGATTTGTGGCATGGAGGCTGAGGAGAAAGACGAGTACGAGGACGCACAGGAGGTAATGGGGGAGGAAGAGGTGGTGACTGGAGAGCTTTTCTCCAAACTCGGCGAGTTTTCCCAAGCTTTCCGAGCTGACTCCATCTGAGGAGGGAAGAGTAAAACAAGTGCTTAGTGGCGTTTCATTAGAAAAGCCATGTCTCGATAAGGGCCCAAATATCCCCTCACCTTTAGTGTTAGGTCAACAGTGGCTGGAGAAACCGTGCTGAGGCTCGAGCTCTGCTGTAGGGTCTCTCTGCGCGGAAGGGGCAGTGAGTGGGGGAGCGCCACCTGGGGAACAAATCGCAGTCATTAGCAGGTCGAAATAGTTATCATTAAAAGAGACGCATGCAGGAATTAGGATTGTACCCACATTGGCCACTAAACTCTCCTCCATTTTGTTTCCCCCTGTGGGAACACTGTCCGCCAGAGAAGACGACGGGGTGGTGTAGTCGGTGACAGACTCCTGGGAGGACGACAAGTGTAACAGGATTCATTCATTTAGTGTTTTTGGTGAACAGAAACAGGACATCAGGGAGCTGAGGTACTCCTTACCTTAGAGTTACTAGTGTACTCTGCTGAGGGGACCGTGATCATGCCCTCTATGTCCCCTCCCAGCTCTGGTACCGTGGTGTCACTGGTGGGAGGACTGGAGTCTGTGGCTCTGCTGACGCCTCCTCCAGATACTCCTCCCTCCATCCCTTCAGCCTCGGCCCCACGAGCATCTTTGGCCTTGCGGTTCTTCAGGGAGCGCTCTTTACCGATAGGACCTGGCTTATACTCCTTGGGTTCTACTGGTTCCATCTCGGGGAGCTAACCAAGAGAGCTTAGTTATTAAGACTGAATCGGAAACCGGACTATGCAACTTCATCCAAAGGGTTACCTTTTGAGTTTTAATTGGACCAGTCCGAGGTTGTTTCTGTCTTTGTTCTTTGGGGGCGGGGAGTTTGCTTTCAGAAACGGCCTCCAACAGAGTGGGTCCTCCGTCGCCGTCTGTGCTCCCGGCAGATGATGGGGCACCAAACTGAATACCGTCTATGCCCAACTCCAGACTGACGTCTGCTCCAGACTTCCCACCCTACACAAGCACAGATGTTATAGAGGAATATCAGGTGGAAGAACCAGTCTGTCTCAAACCACCACTTGACCTACCTCGGACGACACCGTGCCTGTAAAGGAGGTTAAAGGTTTGTTCCAAGCGCTCACGGAGGGAGGCTGGGGAGGGCTGATGGGACCAACTGGAAGATACAAAATGACACATTTCACACAAGCCGTTACAGTTTCTTCTTAAACAAAGATGAGAGTCTTTCAAACTTCGTTAAGAGTTTAATCTAACACGTTGGGCTGAAAATGGCGGGACAGGGTGAATCTAAAACAATTCGGACCTGGTATCCCAAAGTTAACCCTTTCAACACAAACTTAAATTGCATTTAGCAATCAATGTTTATCTTTACAGCATGAGTTCAGGTTCCAGACAGATTTCTTGCTAGCAACCTCCAATCGCTAACCAGACATTCGTCTGACAAGGTCCAAACACAAACTTGATATCTGGTGCTTGCAGATGTCTGGTTTGCAGTCTGAAAAATCCTTGATCAGAAAGACTTTATTTTTATGACCTAGTGTCCTAGATGCATCCTATACAATGTGGCTAATTTATAGTTTTACTTGCCAATATCCTCCGGGGGGCACTATAGCAAAAAAAGTGAGAGACGAAAATATTAGGGCTTCAACCAAGTTATTTTCATAATCGATTAATCTGTCGATTATTTTTACGATTAATTTGCTTTAGTGAGGAAGATGATGACTTTTCCAATAGGCCAAAGTAGGTTTTATTTTCTAACCCAACGAGTTACTGTTGTAGTGAGATTAGAAACAAACAGGTCTCAAAAAACTCATGTATCTTCTGTGTAAATATCTCATGTTACAACACAAAAATGTGTCTCATATTCATGTTTGCCCAATAGTGTGAAAATGATGGTACTAAATATTCCTTAACGCTGTTGATGAATGCCATGGGCTGAATGAACAATCCACACTTACGTTTCTTATCAGGAAGGACAGTGGAGCCTGCCACCTTGTTCTCCCACGGTTCTGTACCAAGAGGGCTGTGCGGCTGCGCAGGCGCAGGGGGGAGGCTCTTTGAGGTGAACTCTACAATAGCCGAGGGAATGGAGGGTAGAGCAGCCACGGCTCCATCCAGGGTTTGAGGAGGAGGAGCGGCAGTGGGCTGTGAGGAAGCGTGGTGAGGGTGCTGCGCAGCAGAGACGGACGGCTGCTGCTGCTGAGCAGCGGGCGCTGAGGCTACAGGAGGCTGAGGCGGTGCAGCTTGTTGCTGTGGCTGCTGCGACGGCTGCTGAGGATGCTGCTGCTGTTGCTGTGAGGACTGCTTTTTGGCAAATCTTGGTGGCAGCTTTCCCCCACTTCCTCTGTTCTTCTCGCTGGAGCCTTTCTTACCCCAGTTCTGAAGGAGAAACATGAACTTCAATTCAAGCTTGATGACCTACCCTCCCAGAAGGACATCTCTAAAAGTTTCTTTCACTGGTTTTTTTTTACAGCATTTTGGACATCTGGAACATGTATCTAGTTAGGTTTCATCTCAATATCCCACAAAGCATGAAACAATACAATGCTAAATTTATATTTGGATTTAGCTACTTAAAGGACATCTGAGCAGATTCAGAGATAACCATTTGAATAATTGTAACTTTCAGAGTTCTTATAGCTTGACTGCATTACCTTACATCACAGATTGATTTAGATTGTAATCTCTGATTGTGTTTAGTAAAAAACGGCAGCTTTGATGTTTCGGTTTTGGCTATTTTAACTTTCTTAGACGTCAATTCATGTTTAAACTTCAAATGTGATCTTTTGACCTGCCTGTCAAATAAGAAACCAGTAACATGTTATAACTTTTCAAAAAAAAGAAGAATAAAAACGTTTTGATATAAAGACATAAGAAATTCAGGAAACTTGACTGAAAATTATGAAATCAAATTTAAATCCAGACGTTTACCCTTTTTTGGAGTGTTTTTTTCCATCTTAAGATTATGCACAAACAGTTCTTACCTGAGATGTCTGCTCCTCCTTTTTGCGCTTCTCTTCATCCTGCAGCCGTTTCTGTTGCTTGCGGGAAACAACCTCTGTGAAACCATCATCGTTGGCACTGGATTGCGGATCCTCTGTGGTGGTCACCTCAGGATGGTCATCAATAATCACAACACCTGCAATAAACAAATGTAAGCATACTTAAAGCATACTTTTTTTTTAACAAATGAAAAGAGCTGGTTTAATTGATGTGTTAACTTACTTGCATAATTGTTGAGGTCAAACTGGGAAAGCGCATTCTCCTTTGGCTTCTTGGCGGTCTGTTTGGCCTCATCTTTGCGTCGTGTAGGCTGTTCTTTGGCAGGCCTCTGAGAGGTTCCTCCAGCTGCTGGGGCTGATGTCTCAGTGTTCTGTTGGGCTGGAGGTCTGTTAAAAAAACGAAACAAAAATAGATCTGATTTAAGAGGAATTTTTCGACCTTTCTGTAGCAGGTGTCAATGCTACATTAAAAGGAAGTCAATTGATACTAGATAAGTGAGAATTGAAGTAGAGGAAAGAGTCACATTCTTCTAACAGGTGGAACAAGACTTTTTAATGCTGCAGCCTATGAGCATCACAATTATATCATAACCAATAAGGGGAACACCAGCTGCATATAAAAGTACGGATTGGTAAAGATATGTTCTGAACTAAACGGTGGTAACCAGACCGAAAAGCAGCGTACATTGTGGTGCCTTATTTCGGGGTTTGTCCCTGGAGATGTCAAACACTGGATTCTGGGCATGCCATCAGCCAAGAGCTATGCCCTATATCACTAGAAACGGTAAACATAGCAATATTTTTGCAAAAAATAAAAAAAATAAAATAAAAAATGCTAAAAGTTAGGACTGTCCAAATTAATGCTTCAACGCAGGTCGATTAATTCATATAATTAACTTTTTTTAAAGCAATCAATGCATGCACAGAATACCGCCCTTTTTATAATTCAGCCCGCAACACATCAGCTTTCCTTCCTAACCAGCCAAACTGCGGATTGTTGTGCAGGAGCATGAGTGTGTGCACCTAAATGACATGTGAGTATATTATTACTAGTATATTGTTTTGATATAAGTTCTTACGTTTTTTGTGGACATTTTCCGTCCACTTGGTATTTCAGCTCACTGTGCCCGGTGCAGAGTATAAATGCTCTCTAAATTCTTGTTAATAAAACAAATAGCTTGTTGGATAAGGCAAGATAATCTGGAGTCTGTCGTGAATGACTAAAACCAGAATATAACAAATGACAGAAAATAGTTGGCAGGTTAAATGTGTTGGAACATGATTTAAGTAACGACCTTGAAATATTTAACAACTAAATAAGACCACACTCAAGTCTTTAAAAGGTAAAGTCATATACAGCATTTTACTTTACTGAATTTTGCAGAAAGTTGATTTTATTGGTCCATCTTAAACAGTGATTTATTTGTAATTATTAATTATGTTTGGTGTCGGGTCAACATGGGTGGAACAAAACATTTATGGCAGCAAGGAAAGATTAAATACAGTAATGTTCCTCAAAAATGCTAAAGACAGAGTTTTAGGCTAACGGCCTATTGTGAAAGGTGCCATAACCAGCATATGGTGGTAAAATTTACAAGGTAAATGAGACCAAGTAACCAATGTCAAAAAAGGAACATTTTAAGGACAAAAGGAAGAATAGTTGGGCTAACACATGTAGTTTAGACATAGTGCAGTGGATGAATGAATGAACTGATGATTGGATGGATGAATGCAGAAACAAACCAATAGGGGAATGGATGCATAGTCAGATGGACAGATTGATAAAACCTTTACATAATGGGATAGTGTATCAACGAGAGTATAGTTTTTTTTTTACATAATTGACTGATGTTTCTCCAGAAAAGGAAAGAAACTACAATCAAATCCCAGATTATCCAGACTTTGAGAACCCTCCTACAGATGTCTGATCTAAATTAGGGTTGGACGATATTTAAGACCGTTGTACGATCTAGGCATCTGAAATTTTTGAGAGATACTTTTATCACGATTCAGTTCTGCTGCCGTTTTCTGCCTCTGTATGGAAAGGGAGGGCTCCGCTCTCAGCGAATGATACACCCCTCCCCTCTTTGCGTTTGTACAACCTGTGAACAAGCATGACGTCGCCGCGGCAAAGAGCGAAAACAAGGATTTTGTTCCAAAGATAAAATCCTCGTCCATTGTACGGAACTTGTTTGGCTTTTCACCAGACAGCAAAGAACAAAGTAGGGATGTCCCGATCCCAATCTCAAAATCGGATCGATATTTTCATATTTTTCAGTGATCGGACATCAGATTTATTAGCTGACGAGTTTCACAAAACGATTTTTACAAAAGTCCTCCTAGTTAAGTTTAACAGTTATTGTGCAATAATTCAAAAGTCTAACGTGGTGCAAACAAGGACTCTTGATTACTAGAAATCAGCTTGGCAGATTAAACAATTCTAATACAGGTAAACTTCAAAAAATGTGCTAAACACTACTTTAAACTAGGCCTGGGCGGTATACCGGTTCATACCGAAAACCAGTGTTGATTTTCGTTATGATATGAATTTTTAAGTGCACCGATGAATAGTTCGGACAACTTCCAGAACGTTTAATGAGGGGAAGTGTTTCAGTCAGGACCGATATCACTTCTACACGCTCTTCCATACAGTGTAGAAAATAACGTTTTTTAACTAAGTACAGCTGCTGTCGGAGCGAAGCACACAATTCTGATGAAGTATTTCCAAAAAAGAGGAGCCTCATCTATAGTTTTAAAAGTTTATCGGCTTTAAAAAGGTCAGACGAGAACCGAACGGCATACTTTTTTACAAACGCTATTGAGAGTAACCAGCAGGGGGAAGTGTTGAGCGCTATTTGACCGTCTGTAGGTAAACGCGGTCAACGGCGGCAAAACCAGTAGGAAATAAATCATTAATAGCGGTAAATATGTTTTACATACCATCTACGATACTTTTGCCGTCTTTTTTCTGTTTTTATCTGAATATTAACCAGCTAATAATAACCTACTGTCGCCATGTTAATTTGACTTCTTTGGCAAAATCCGATCTGAGTCTATACTCTGCCCCCTAGCGGGGTTCTTCAGTACTACATGCAAAGCAATTAGAAGATGCAATTTGTTGCTTGCGCCAACGTGAGATAAAAAAAAAAAAAAAACGTTCAGCCTTAGAACATCAAGAATGTCTACCAGAAACATAATCATTTAAATCATTTTCATATCATTCACTTGTGTCTGGAAAAAACAACATGATGCAGTTCATATGGCAGTAAAAATTGGCTATTTAAAGCACATTTTTGTATTCTTCATTCTTATAAGATAATGTGGATATGAACTGTCTTGTATGAAAAAAAAAAAAACTGTTATATGCCGTAATACCAATATGTTTTTAAAAAATTGCCAAACCGCCCACCCCCACTTTAAACAACAAAAGAAAGGCATAGAAACTCCCCTTCTGGCATTTACAGGCAACAATATACAGAAAGAAACAGAAAAACTCCTCTCGCTCCTGCAGCGAAGAGGAGGAAAGAAAGTCAAACGCTGAACAGCACCTGTGCTGCGTTCAATTAACATTGGATATCTATGCAGAGTTCAGGAGCATAAAATATTTCAGCTTATACTGAAAACTCCAATAATACTGTAACTTACAAACTCGGAACAAAGTTGGCTGTCTAAAAAAATTGTATTTACTCAAAATTGTACAGTGAATGTGATCCCCTGAAAGTGGAAGGCAGCATTGTGTATACCAGCAACAGCCTGCCAGAATGACCTATTAAATATCACCAACACTAAAAAATGATAACTTCGCTTTTTATGTTACATTGTTAACTCTGTTACCTTTTTATTAGGCAGCTTTATGTGTGCTTGTTTATATCAGCATGTTGAACAAGTTAATGTTTGCATATTATAACCTGTTAAAAATATATTTAACTCTTTATATGAAGATTATTTATAGGTGTATTATAGATCACAATACATCTTGCACTATATTTGCAGCTACATGTTATTTTAAATTTTAAGATATAAAAAAAATTATTTTGTTAAAAAATGTGTTCAGTTTTCTGTTGCTTAATTAGATAAAAATGTTATGATAATAGATGTACATAAATAGGTTTACGATTTTAATGCATTTCTCACTGAAATCAGAAAAATGAAAACTACTCTTACTTCAGTCATTGTTTCACTTTCAATGCATTGTAATTATCTCTGGTGTGATGATTATCTCTTATTTGAATACATTTGTTTTGTTCAATGTTTTTCTTCTTTAATATGTATTTTAAGTAATGTTGGCCATTAAAAAAGCCCCACAAAAAAATTTGATAAAATCAAAACTGTGATCATTCAAAAATCGTGATATTCAATTTTTGCCACAGCCCCCCCATCTCAATTAATGAGAGAAACTTCACTAAGGTTTACTTTCTGCAGCACACTGTTCATGGAGTAAATTTCTTTGAAAAAATGTTAATGGAAGGACACAAAGAGCAACAGCAAACAGACACCCATTGTTTTAAACTCACCCTTTGCGGCCGGCCTTGCCGCCTCCTCTCCTCTCCCCCTTGCCTCCTGCATAACTTCGGCCGGGTTTGGCTCCACTGTTGCCCCTGCGATTCTGCCTCTCTGTAGGTCTCTGACTTGAGAAACTCCTCTTTGCTGCTTGGGATCCCTCTCTCTTCGGAGTCACGCCTCCATCAGGTGGACTTTTACTGGGTGTCAAAGTGCCCTGAGGGGGTGTGTTTGCTGGGACAGAGGCAGCGGCTACCTCATTAGCAGCCTCCAGTGCTCCTTTCCTCTCTTCTCGTTCTCTCCTTTCGTTGAAGTCGCTGCTCTCAGAAGCCGTTTCCCACTCCTCGTTGGCTTGATCTGAGGAGTTCTGGTTCGACAGGTCGGGGGACTTGCTACCCGCTGCAGTGATGGTGGGACTGCTGGTCACAGGCCTGGAGGTCTCTACGGGAGATGTTTGGTCATGTGCAGGAGCAGCAGCTGCCACCTCCGTAGGCACAGTTAGAGGAGTTCCTGGAGCTCTAGATATTGTTGGAGAGAGGGACCCTGGAGCGGGTGCAGAACTAGGGGCAGCTTGAGCAGGCACAAACGGTAGCGAAACAGGAGGAGTTGCAGCATTATCTCCAGTTCCCAACACTGCAGCCTCTCGCTCTTTCAGGCGCCTAAAGCGAGGAGGTTTGTCCTGCCTTGGAGGTCGAGCTGGTCGAGATCGACGAGGCCTCTCTCTGCTGCTCTGAGGAGCCCCCTCTCCGAATTTCTTCCCTTCTAATTTCGGGGGTCGACGATCAGTCGGGGGATTGTCGTATCTCGTTGAAGACTCCGCGTCCTCAGGCCTGAACGTCTCCATAGGTTTAGAAGGCCACTGAGAGGAAGAGTCTCTTGGTCCAGGCCTTCTAAGAGGGACTGAGCGAGGACCTCCACGCTCTCTTGCGCACCCTCGCCTGCTGTATAATCCCCCTCTTCCTCGCCGAGAAGGCTCTCCCTTGGGAAGAAATCCTGGTTTGGGCCGGGTGTCTTCGTCCCCTCTCATTCCAGCCTTTTCCCCAACATGAGGCTGCTCGAAGCCCAACTTGTGGGGTGCTGAACGCCCTTCACCAGGGAGATCTCTTCTTAGCGGACGACTAGGCTTGGTACTAGGCTCCCGGTCAGAGGGTCCAGTGTCGCTGGCTGATTCTCTCCCACCTTCGCTTTCGGAGTCTGTGTCTGAACCACGCCGCCGTCTGCGTTTCGGAATGACTTCAAAGTCTGAGCTCTCGCTACGTGTCTCGCTTTCCTCCCTGTTTCGAAAGGCGGCAGCGCCTCCAGCCGAAGGTAAGTCGGAGCGTAATCGAGGCTCCCGGTAGGGGTACTCAGGCCGGCTACGACCACGACTTCCCCTGCCACGGCCGCTGTAAGTTCCTCTGTAGCTCCGTCCTCTGGAGTAGTACTCCCCTCGCCCGCGTCCTTTGAAATTTGAATCCATGGGCCAGTCCCTCTCCTTGTCAGCTTCCTTATCCCTATCCCTGTCCCTGTCCCTGTCCCGTTCCCTCTCCCGCTCTTCTCTTCTGTAGGCACGCACAGGAAGATGAGATTCTTTCCGACTGGGCAGTTTTGGTTCTGGATGCTTGTCGTTACTGGGCAGTTTGTCTGCTTTATCTTCCTGGGATGAAGAGGTGGGTACCCCTGAAGAAGGCTGTGAGTCTCTGGCCCTAGGGTGGGCAGATGGGGCTTCGTCCGCCTCAGCAGGTTCCCTCTTCCCATCGCCCTGAGCTCGAGACCCTTCAGACACGGCCGCAGCAGCTGATGGAGCTTTAGCTGACTGATCCTTTTTGGGCCGTTCACCTTTGTCCCCTCTCTCGTGGCGTTTCTCCCGCTCTTCTCGTTGCTCCCTCTCTTCTTTCATGTCCCTCAGGACAGGCTTTTTAATGGGGCCTGACCTGCGAACAGGTCTCTCTCCTCCTGGTCCGTCTCTGCGACCAGACCCTGATCTCCCGCCCCAACGGAGGTCGGCTTTCTGCTTGCTTGGGGCTGGCAGAGGGAGTTTCTCTGGTTTGTGTAATCCATCTACTGGAGGTGTAGCTCTGTTGCTAGTTACGGCTGCCGGGGGGTAGAGCTCACTTTGTGGCTTATCAGCAGCCCGCTCCCCTGTGTCCTGGAGCTCTAGTGATTTTGTTGCTAGGGGTAGCCCATCAAACCTGGACTCATCCAGCTTCAGGGAGTGGCTGGAACCCTGAGAGACACTTCTCTGGAGCATGGCTTGACCAAGGGCCTCCACCTCTTCCCCACTAGGTAAGCCCCGCTCATCAGCACCAAAGGCTGAGCTCACAGGTGCTCTATCTAGGGGCCCCGACACATCCTCTGGGCCCTGAGTAAATGTGGGCAGGGATTCTGAGTCGCGAAAGAAATTTTTACGAGAGTCCACCGCCCCGTGATCCTGAGCATAAATAGCTGGCAGACCCCTGTCCAAATCCAAACCAGAGTCCATCCTGGAAAAAAAAGCAGTTGTAATTAGAGTGAAAGTCAGTTCTAAAAAATTAAACCATACCATTACCATAAACTGACTATTAATGCAATATGTCTTTTCCATACCTTTGTTCCTTGCTATCCTCACGTCCTTTTGGGGGAGTTACTGAGGGCAATGGTTCTGACTGTGGGTACGGGTCTGATCCCCATACCATTCGTGAGTCTGAGGGGAAGCCATGGTCTCGAACCGGTCGGGATAAGTGGTCAAATGAATCGGAGCTAGAGCTGGAGTTGTCACCTGGCTCTCTGCGTACAATCTGCTTCTGAGGCATTCTCCCTGGAAACGACAAGAACAGAGCGATTCCGATCAGGTGATCCGACAGCTATCACTCCTGAGGTTTACCAGCACTGCAGCTTTTAGCAATAAGTCACACCAAATGTATGCGCTTGTGCTTACCAGGGTGAATGTTTGCAGGGATGTCCATAGGGGGGCGGCCCGACATCATGCGGGGGTCCATGTAGGACTGCATCATGAGCCAGCGAGGGTCAAACCCCATGGAAGGCAAGTGCTGGTGGTGGGGGCCCATAGGTTGATACATAGAGCGGTGTTGCTGCTGTTGGGTACCTGGAACACTGGCGCCCCCCGATGGGGACACAGAACCTCCACTTTGCTTTTGCTGCCATTGTTGCTGCTTCATCTGCTCCTGCGAAGCCAATGATCGAACATTTCAGATCAAACTACGGTTGCCACAAACGATTCTTTTGATAATCGACTAAACACTAATTATTTTGCAGATTAGTCGACTAATCGGATCACGTCTAAAATGCATTTTATTGCAGGAGTAGAAAATAATGTTTTCTTGTACTAATTACATCACCATCAACTGCACAGGCATGTTACACCATCGAAACCTCAGGGTGATTTGACCAGACCTTCCCGATATGCAAGCGTCTTTCCTTAACAATCGTAGGACTTTTTGGCTCCTGGAGCCCTGGTTTTAAAGATCCAATAACCAAAGACGTTTGAACAGATTGCTGGTTTAATTTGGAAAGACATTTTTCTCTCATTGAAAAACCCCTTAAGAAAATAACAACTTCAGTCAGTTTTCTGTCCTTCAGTTTGTTTTTTATTCAAATACGCCACTGAAGTGGTGACTGGGCTTTCTCGTCATGGCACCCAGACTCTAGAGCAGAATACTGGCTGTCGAGGACTGGAGTTTGACATCTGTGCTCAAGAACAAGGTTCCTCTGGATGTATACCCAATCTTTGACCTCGTCCTTTTTAAATCCAGCCTCAACACCTTCGTATTCAGGAAGAGTTTTAATGCTACCAAGTGATGTGACTTTTTATTCCAGACTTTATTTTCTTTGTTTTGCTTTTTAATCATCTTTGCAGGGTACTCTGCCTGTTTGTTTTTAAGGGCTATATATATATTGAAAGAAAACAAGCCGACTGGAACCTTACATTGAACCTCTGACACACAAAACGTCCTAAATCTATCAGGTCTTGAAGAAGTCGGAGCACCTAATCTAGACAGTGTTACCTGCTGTCTGAGGAAACGTGGCGGTAAAGACTTTTGAAACTGTTTAGAGTAGCCCGAGATCACAGAGGGACGCATAGCAGCTGCTGCCTCTCCTTCCAGCTGTGGAGGTGCAATGGAGACTTCATCGCTTCCAGGAGGATCCATGTGAGACAGGGACAGGTGGGGCTCATCCACTGCAAAAACATTAGAAACCAAGACTAGAAAGAAAATCCAATCCATATATTAACAAAACTCTTGCCAAGACCTGGCCTACCTCTGTTGTCCTCCATGTTGAAATAGTCCCGAATGGGTGCCGATGTCTGATCAGTCTGCTTCTCCTGCACCAAGGGAGCCACCTCAGGCAGAGAGGTTTCTCCCTCGCCTTGAGGCTCTGGGGTTACAGCTATAAGTCTCTGGATCGGAGGACTGGCCTGACGAGTCCGCTCAGGGTCTTCCTCAGCGTGTGGTTCTGCTTGCTCCAACCTTTCCCTGTCTTGATCCACCCTCTCATTTAAAGGGGCTTGTACAACCGGGACTTCCGACTGAGGAACTGGAATAGAGGGAACAGGACTGGATGCAGGAACAGATGCCGTCTGGGCTTCCTCCCCAGCAGCTCCTGATTCTTCAGTAGTGGTCTGATCACTGGCAGGTTTTCCCTCGTTGGCCTGTCGGTGTTTCTCATTTAGACGTTTCAGTTTTTCAGCGCAAGCCGCGAGCCTCTGTTCTTCCATGCGCCGCTCCTCCTCTTCTCTCCTCCGTCTTGCTCGCTCAACAGCTTCAGAAACCTCAGACTGCTTCTTTCGCTTCTGCCGCCAAGCGTCAGAATCCTCGTCAGTTCCTGGCGGCGCAGTCCCCTGCGGCTTGTTCCCCCGTGCAGCACTGCTACCGACGGATCGAGCGACGCTCTACAAGCAGAAACGACGCCACACAGATTAAGAAACATGAACTTATAAACTATTGAACGCCTGATTTTGGGCTCCAGATATGCTTTACCTGGTAGTCCTGTGAAGCAGCTGATTTATTGTACCCCATAATGCCAGGTGATGGTGCTCTAGGATCAACACCGTCAGCCCAGCACGACTTGGGGCCCCCACGTTCTTCAGATCCCTCCTTCCAGCCTTCTTGATTATCTAATGTCCGAGATCTCATCCACTCCCTAGCAAAAAACAATTGAAGAAACAATTTTCGTAATATAGAAAGATCCAAAGCCACCATTTTGATTTTTATAGTTTGCAGCAATTAACTGAAATAGTAAAATTTCGAGGGCAAAAAGTAGGGATGAACAGAGACAACAGGTGATTATCGCCCAAACTCCAGCTTCTTTTCCCCCCGCATGTCGTACCAAAGTGAAAACACAGCGCTGTCATACAATGGCTTTATGATCCCTAAGTGTGTGTGGAATGATGTATTCTTCAGATGGTTTTAGAAAATTCAGGTCAGAAACTGGTGGTATCCAAATCTAACCACATTCAGACATTTTTGACGAGAAAAAAAAAAAGAAATCGTACATATAACGTCGCGTTTTAAAGCTCTCCAGGAACTCAAGCAAATGGTTGTTCCAAGATTACTTTAAAATGATAAATTACCAAACTGAGTTAACATTAGCAATCAGAAAAACAAAAATAGATTTTAATGGTGCATCCATTTCAGAGAGCGACCAAAGATTCACTGCATTATCCTTAAGATGATATAATTTAGCAAAGATCTTCAGGCATATTTCCAGGTTGGAGAAATATTCAAGTCTTTAAAGGCTTCTCTAAAGTGTTTTGAGCTGCTCCTAAAGCTATAGAAAGAGGGAAACGGAGGATTAAAAAAAGACCTACTCTATTACTCTAAAGAAGGTCTCACCAGTTTTCTCCTTTGTCTTTAGCAGCTTGGTTTTCCTCATCGTCGCTGAAATTCAGCTTCTCAGTGTAGTCCACCTCCATCTGAGCTCCTGAAAAGCACACAGCACAAACACTCATGTGATACAGCTCAAAAAATTGAGATGAACTTTTAAGGTGTTCACCTAAAGGTAATTAATGAACAGCAAATATGAGCCAAGTTAAAGCTGCTGACCTGCCCAGCCCTCATCAGCATCGGTGTCTAAGTTGTCGAGCTCCTTCAGCTCGGTTGCACTGATGATGGAGGGTCTGTCGGGGTCTTGGAGCCACGATTGAGGGGGTGGCTGCTGGGGCCGGGCTAAACGGGAACCCCTAGGGATCCAACGGAAAGTAAAACAGAAACAAGCTTCAAGTTCATGTAAAACATGAATGTTGATACTGTCAACATATAAAAACTTAGAGATTAATTATGATCTGTACATAATTTCACCTAATTGCCTAAAAATGTCCTGATGTTTAGGTGTTTTGATTTAAATCATTCCATTATTGGCAGACCAAGATATTGAGATACATGACAAAAAAGTGGCTTTATGAAGTCATTTGTTTTTAACAAACTTGAACAGATATGGACCTAGCTATTTACATTCTGTTGTTTTTTTGACTAGTCCTAAGAGGTGCCTGCAACCTTTGGCATTGAGCATGCACGATTCATTAGTATTCTTGGCTCAGTGGAGTAAAGATCTACTGACTCCAGCTGGACCGGGCGAGCAGGTGGAGCAGCAGCCCGCAGACTGGCTGCCTACTGTGAGCGCTGTGGGACGGGAGAGGAGCCAACAGCAGCACAGCTGCTTACATTTTTGTGAATTTATTGCTGATTTTTTCATTTTAAGTATCAGTTCCTATATATGTACATTAGAAGGTATCGGGGCCAATAGCAGATACCAGTATCGGTACATCCCATATTGACAACTGAATGTCAAGAAGCCCAACGCTTAAACATTTATTTTATTTAATGGCAACTTGCATGAAAAAAAACAGTAAAGTAAAAAATTAGATTAATCTGGGGGGGAAAAAGGACAGTAATTAATTAATTGCTATAAATTGACACCCCCTAATTTACAATATCATTATTGTAAGAAAACTATACTTTTCCTGTCAGCAGTCAAATTGATCTGGCTGATCAGTGTATTGTGGTACGTTAGTGCAACTATTAAATGTTATTTACTGAATGCTTATGAATAAAACTTACTTTCCCCCGTCCTGTGGCACAGGGTATCTGAGGTTCCCCTGTCCTGGAGCAAAGGTCATTTGTGGATAGGCATGGAACATCTACAACAAAACAGTGATGGTCACAAACACATAACTCTAGTAACCGCTTCTGTCATCTATGTGAAATGCGACTTACGTAAGGCGGCATCATGCTCCTGAAAGCTGGGTCAAAGTGAGTCGGTACCCCTGCAGGAGGTTGCTGCCCCCCATTAAGTTTGGGCTGAGAAGCGACAGAAGGGGGGGGCCTCTCTCGGCCATCCCTTTTCTCCCTTTGACCTTCAGTTGTTGCATTTCGGGCAGTTTCCTCAGCTTCAGCGGGAGGTGTGGCAGTACCAAGACTTGTACTACCCTCCTCCTGGGGCTTGGTGTCCATCTCAGGGGGGCTGGATGCAGAGTTCAAATTCCTCCCTCCACCTTCCCGCCAACTGCCGACATCTAAAAATCACAAAAGGCGAGAGAGAAAGGTGTTGAAAATCTCCTGGTTTGAGAAAGATGATTACAATTTAAGCTCACTTGCAGGACATTACAAATATATATGAAGATATAGTTTCATTGAAAGTGCAATCGGGTCTTCTAAAACCTTAGCCTAGTGAGTTTCCGGTCCTTTAAAAACAATTTTTCAAGGTTTTGTGGCCATAGTAGCCTTGTTTTGACAGTAGTGTAGAAGGGGAGAGAAGTGGGAAGTTCCATGAGAACGGGAATCGACCCCGGGACAACCACACCAAGGACCGAAGCCTCTGTGCATGCGGTGCCCGCGCTAACCACTACAATACGCAATGCTCCATTCAAAACTATTTTTAAGACCTAAATGAAGAAGCTCTCTTGTCCAGCTTTCAATTCAGAACCTGGAAAAATCAAGAGGCTATAACAAAGGAAGAATTGAAAAACAGTTCTAAGCAATTAGACTGATGGATGAAGACACACGTGGAAAAAGGCAGACTGATAAAGGACAAATGGAAGGTAGAACACATACTAGACAAGTAGATGGACATAGAGAAATGATTGGATGGATATAGATTGATGGGTGGATAAGGGACAATTTGAAATAATGATGGATGAATGATAAATGGACAAAGGGATGGATAGATGGATGATGCAAAAAAAAAGGATGACTAATGGACTATTAGTGGATAGATGGATGAAGGACAGAAACAGAACATGTTTTTTTGACAATGGAACAGGGTATATGGTCCACAAACACATTTCCATACTATTTTAAGTTTCAGTAGTTTTCTACAAACAGGCTTGGCACAAAAGTTTGAACATCCCACAACTAAAAATGATTCTTATAATTTCAGCGAGTTTGATCAAAATTATAAAGCATTAAGTAAAACAAAAACACAAACGAATTATAAAAAGCCAGTACAAATGTCACAAATTGCAGTGCATGTCAAAGTTTGCTTAAACGACGTTTCTGCTGCAAGGAGCTTCTAACTAAACTTGAGTATTTCCATCTGTGGTACAAATGCAAAAACATAAGCAGAACTTTGAAGGGATGCCTCTTTCTTTAACATCATTTGGTCCAACACAAGCACATGTCATGTTTATGTGTGCCAGTGTGGGCCTACTTTGTGGTCTGAGGCTTGGGCCTGGTCCATAGGGCTCTTCATCTTGACCATCGCCTTTCTCTGCTTCACCAGCTGCCTGCAGGCTGGGAAACTCTTGATGAAAATGGGTGCTTACGCGAGGAGTTCCTTCAATAAAAACAAAAAAAACATTAGGTTTTGCAGATTACGAGGCTGAATAAAGGCTGTCACAAAAATATAAAGAAAAAAAAATGGAAAGCAAACAATAAGAATTATTTAAAGTATTATTTTAAGGAGCTGCATCTCTAATCTCTGAATCTGGAGAGATCAACAACTCAGGTCAGAGAATCAGAAGAAAATCGGTCATAAACCTAACATTTGGAAACACGGAAGACCAGTGAGAAGCAACCAGCTGTTGTAAAGAAAGCCATAAGAAGTCCAGTCTAATGTTTGACGCCAGGTAGTGAAAAACCCAGAAAAAAAAAGGGTACGGAAGAGGATTGAGACAGATGAACTACAAATCCCTCTATAATAAACTTAAAACTGAATATGTATCATCTTACATCATATTTTGCCTAATCCCTCTAGCAGCAGATGGAGCCAAAATATAAAAAAATGTATGTCTAAAAACAGATATGAAACTTTTGGAGCAGGTGGCAACAGTATGTACCATCAAGCTGCGGCTGCTTGTTTGCCCAGGAGCGGCTTCCCCCAGTAGAAAGCTCTTGAGACTGGAGTGGTGCTGGTTTGTTCTGGGGTGGGGGAGTTTCCTGTTGCCTGTGGTAGATAACAGTAATTTTAAACAAACACTTATTTTAAATGAAATGACCAACTTTGATTTTTTTTCTCTTCACCATTGGATGAATTACTTTTTAGTTTCTATACTTCAACAAAAGAAATGGTCAGTTTACCTCTCCTCTCCCCCATCAGGTCTGGACGCCCAGCCGCTACCGTCTTTAGGGACGATGTTGACGTTGGGGTCGTTTCCCTTGTTCTCCGCCTTCAGGCTGGGCAGGTTAGCTGGTGGGGGCATGCGCCGGCTGACAGCAACTTTGCCCAAACTCTGGAGGCCATGTCTGGCAGCCACTGGGACGAACATGTCAAACATTAAAGTGAGGAGCAACCTCAGCACTTTCATGCAATTTTTAGAAAACATGCAAAACCCACACAGTAGACATAACAAGGTCTACTTGTTGTTTAACCCATCTATGAGGGAAAAGCCACCCTGCTTGCAGTCTAACTGAGATGGGATCTGTTATGCATTCTCATACATTTGATGAAAAAGTCAAAAAACTGAGAAAAGCTCTAATTTATGTTAGCACACTTGCAAACACCATTTCTTTATCCATCCCAGATGGTAAGTTACTCTTTCCACAAAGCAATTACCATTTGTGACCGTTCTAAGTACTGCTCAGCCAACTTCAGCTCTTTGACATCCAATTAAAGAAAAAGCCTTGAAAAGCTCTTAAAGGTTATGTCCATCTTACACATTACCGGCAACAAATCTGGCAACTACAGTCCTACAAAATGCAGTCATCTCAAAAGCAGACCAACAGCAAATGGTAACTTCTGATACGACAGCATAATTCGGTTGAAAGCAAGCCAACGATGACGGACTCTTACCAGCAGTTTTCTGGGTTTCCAGAGATTTGCCTTTGTATGTGTTGAAAAGGCTAAGGGTTGCATACTTTGTTTTGCCATCCTTTGCCTTGGTGCTCTGCCCTGACTTCTCTGACATGTCGCTGGAAACTCATTGAGTCTGGTCCTTTGGCCTCACCCCCAGAACCAGCCTCCTAGATGAAGACGAAGAGAAAAACCAAGATCTTAATTGGTGCAGAAGTTATTTAGTATAGGTCAACAATGGCACTGTGCAGGAAGGGGAATTTCACTCATATTTACAGGTTTTCTTTCAACATGGCAGTAAGGAAACAACTATATGGTAATTGGGGAGCATATTTCAAGATGCAAAGGGTTGAACATGAATTAAAAGATCATCAACAGACAGAGACACTGCACATTTGGGACTGCAGTGTCTTTCCCAAGCAACACAGAGGTCATTTATTATTAACACTGCATTGGTGTAACAGAGCTTGTAAGTATTGTGCAGAGTTGAAGGGTGTGTTAGCTGAAAGAACCTGACAGCTCTGATCAGTAGTCTCTAAATGTTTGAACTCAGTCACTAAATTCTTGCAGTTCTAGCTATTGAACGACTTCAAACAGCCTTTTAATTCAGTGTTCGATTCCCACTCCTTTCTGTATTTTTTACAGACCAGTTTGAAACTCAGAGGTGATGACAGAGCAGACTGGGTGAGGACATGACATGGGCTGAGTAAATTAATTATTTTAGTGTAGTCGTTTTAGACAAAATATTTTTACACCAGAGCACAGGCTACAACAGGCAGCAGCTTCAAGCTGCAACTCAGCGGGGTTAATATCTGCTCCGCCTGTGCAGGACTATGAGGACCTGGGCGGCCGGAGCTGTTGAGCTAGAAGCGCTCTGCAGCTCCGTTGCTGCAGTAACAGACATATGTGCTCCACGTTAGTCTCAGTATACAATAACTCCATAAAAAGTCACTTTATTTGACGCTAGTCCCATTTTCCTGAAAAACAGTTGGTAGACAAGTCTAAACTATTGCTAAATATAGCTGCAAAATAGCTGCGTTACCAGCGCTTTCCCCTCAGTTGGGAATTATTGCCTCTGTGTGTCACATGACTGTGTGGTCATGTGACTCCAGGCAACGCTGATTTCTTAAAGGAGTAGGAGCACCGCTGAACTAAAAAATATCTTTTATTTTTATTTGACATACCAAATTTACCGGCACGGGCAAAAAGACACCAGTAACAGTCATAAATTTTGGTATCAGTAAATGTTTGGTATGCCGCCCAGCCCTAAGCCAAGGCAACGTCCTGCTGTGAGGTGTCCCAGCATTTCTTACTGAAGAGGTTGATGGAACCGTGGATGAAAAGACAAGAAACTTTCCCTGGTTATTCATTATACAACAGTTAGTTCCAACCCAGAAATTTGATTTTTGCAGACAATATCACTCAGCTGTACAGGAATTATTTGGTGCTCTCACACCACCCAAACGTCATCGCCCGACACAGCAAGAACACATGTTAAATCTATGGCTGAGTCCGTCAGAGTCTCCGTGGTGCTTTTTTGGCTTTAGCCGTAGCAATTTTTGAAACTTTTGCTGCTTTCCAAGCTTCATGCCGGCAAAAGTCAGCAACACAGACGCTAAGCTAGCTGAACTTTTATCTTAAGTGTCGTTGGGCGGGACTTGTAGTTAAGTCATGCTGATTGGTTGCAACTCAGTGGAAAATTATGTCAGAAATCATCAAAAAAGAACAAATGGCATTTGTAAAATTAGAACAGTTGCTGGCAAAATAAAGTTTCAGGGGACTAAGCAAGTATTTCGCCCTGTCACCTTCCTCCCAGGACTCACCTAATGGAATACGGTCTTTTGTACAAATGTAAGACAGAACTTTGTTTTCTACCACATAACAAACTTTGACACTTTGAGTCATCACCAACTTTATCCTATAAATGACAGAATTCCCAAATCCCCATAAACCTAAATGCTCTAAAAGATGGATGGAAAAAACGAACATTTTTAAGAGAAAGCTGCTTCACAGTTTATCTGAATTATATTCCATTATATTCTGACATTTTTAATTACTTAGAAATGTTTTCCACAAAAAAACTCAAACATAAATTGCATCACTGCATGAGGACTAAAAAAACATAAGAAGCCAAGTACTACAAATGCAGAATTATACATACTTGTAATGACAAAGGCGATGGGATTAAACATTCACAAACCAACACCTTAGAAAGGCACGAATCAGGGGAAATCCCTTGAGGAATTCACTAATTTCCTCTCTAATGAAATGTCAGCACGGGAAGACGGGGACAAAGAAGGGGCAATAAAGGGCACAGATCCGTCTCCAAGTGCATTAGGACGACTGGACAACCAGAGCAATGAGGAGTCTTGTGCTTATTAGCTGCAACTGTGGTTGCCAGATGTCATCTAGTAATGTCCTTATAAAAGCAGTTTCCTAACAGGCAGTCAACATCAGCTTGGCAATGGAGGACAGGAACTACTAGCAGGTCCAATAAATAATCATATCCACAAACCACAGACTGTAATTAGAGTTAGAGACCTGTACAAATCAGGAATCCATTAAACCATATGCTTTTTAACACCATTAGTTCTTTATTGATGCCAAACAAACATCCTGATGGTAATGGTTTCTAATACTGTAAACCACAAAAAAAGAAAGGCAGACATAAAAAAAAAAAAAATGCTGTTAATTACAGACTCTTTCGGTTAAGGTTAAACGTTTTACCATATTCATCACCATCGTCTTGGTTTTGAACAATCAATATTCGTTTTCCAATGTTTCATAAACACTTTTTCATCCTAATTTAATGGATTTACTTCTATAATGCCCAGGCTTTATACAAAGCACCTGAAAAAGATCAGATAGGGAAGAAGAGTAAAAAACGCTGAAAAAACATCATGATTATGGCTGTAAGGATGGAAAAATTGATACCATAAGACATATATGGATGGACAAACTACTGGTTGGATGAGGAAGAAAGAATGAATAGGTTAAATATAAGGCAAGAGGACAGATAAATGTATGGATGGAATAATTGATACGGATCACACTTATGTTGTATATGTTGTCAGACTGCTGAATACGACTTATAGAAAATGTGAGACTTTTGTTTGATAAACTGAAAATAATTCCTTAATCATCATCTTTTTTCTTTACTTTCCCCACACGTGCTCAGACCTGGGAAACTAACTCCATCCTTTTCCAGACAGCCATGAACCCAGTCTTTCTAGAGATTCATGTCGGATCAGGGAATCAATGAACACAGCTTCAGCAGATATCTGAACAGCTTCAAGACCCTAAATTAAGTGTATTAGCAAAACCCAAAAAACTACTTAAAGGATGTAACCAAAAAACAAGAAGCTTTTTAAGGGTACTCCAGAATAAACGTGTTAACTTAGACCAACGAGCGCATATTTCGTTGCTTCAACACAAAGTCGTAACAATGTACAGTTTAAATTTTAGCACTCTTTAGTTTTAAGAACCAACGCCGTTGCTGGGTCAACAGGCCATGCATCCATCCATCCTTTCCCATGAATCGAACAACGGACAGGGTGGGTTGCTCATACCGGCTGGGGGGTAGAGGCCCTCTTCGCCCAGAAATCAACCAGAGAAGAAACAAAAGACACATTTTAAGTTAACAAAAGCTACGCTTCAAAGTGCTACAGGGTCCTGGGAAGCACGGCCCAACATGTGCGGTTCTGAACGTGGTGCTGCAGCAGAGCAGGCCACAAGCTCGCATCGTTCCGCGTAGTTTCGTTTCCTCACTAGTCGCCATCACATCCACTCACAGCCCGTCCGGATGCTAACCAGCTAGCGCTGTGCGGTGTGAGGGGGCATTCAATAGTAGGAACCACAGACTCCAGCGTTGAACACAGACCCACCTGCCACCGCCGCTGTGTCCCTCGTCCTCTGCGATGCTTTGTGACCCCCTCTCAAAATCCGGTTTCGGCCTGGTCGGAGGTGAACGAATGTCTGTCTGGCCGGCGGATTACAAAAGCTTGCTAGCTCTGGTCGCTAGCTACCAAAAAACCGCTGTCCACATGCAAGGGGAGGTTGGTTGCTTTGTGCGTCCTCTGGCGCTTCCAGCCGCCGGTCTGTCCTCGTGTGCTCGGCCTGTGATGCGGGAGCCGGCGCGCGGTATTCCCGGTTATCCCGTGGCTCCGTTATCTCGTGCCAGACCGTTTTTCTAGTTGAGTGAGGCCCCGCTTTCGCCGCGGCCTGTCCCCAAAAAAAATCAAAGATGGCAGACACTAGTTGCCAGATTTATCTTCTGCTATCCCCCCTAAGACCTTCCAATGGTTTGCGTCGGTGTTCAAATGTTTTAATCTACATCCGCTGTCGTCTAGGTAGACTTCCATTTAGAGGCATTAATTCAAATAAACATACATTAACATCTGAGCAAATAAAATTAATTTATTGTAAAGTAAATGGTTAACAGGAAATACTTTCCCCCCCTTTTTAAGGATCATCCAATAGAATTGTATAAAAATGTTCATACTGAGAAGACCTCCACAAATATAGAAAAAAAAAACACATAATAAATGGAATTTAATATATCGATAACAATTTAAGCCGATTAACTTTAAGAGTAGTTTAATATTGCAAGAGCTTGTGGAAATAAGCTTTTATGTCTGGGCTCCACTCACTTTCCATTGCAGGGCTCTCCTGTCTGCCATGTAGGAAGTTGAATATCATGCTGAGACTGACTGTGCGAGCATGGTGATGCTTGTTTTAATTTATTCAGACCCTACTACATCTGATTCACAATCCCATTGGTATTCCAAATGTGCTACTGGAATAAAAAAAAATTCCACCTCCTCAAGCCAGACACACTCTCAGCTTCAGGTTTTAAAACTGGATTTTAAGAAGGGACATGGCAAGTCTTAAGTTTGAGTTGTATCACCTATCTATATATTAAACAATTGATTTAGGTCAATTCCACTTTTTTAACCTCTTGATATTGTACCGGTTTTGAAGAGAACATGTCACAGAGACTGTCAAAGACCAAAAAATGCTAATGTATATTTTTAATTTCAATTTCATACCAAGAGTATAAATGGTCCTCATCTAGCCACTCCTTTCAAAAGTTTTTGGAGGCTCCCATTGTGAAGTAATCAGAAATCTGTGCTTGAAGGAAGTTATTGATATCAACTCACTATAATGCAAGGCTGCCAACACTGAGAGATGTGTGCTAATGTTCATTAAAATGTATACAAACCTAATCCACGTAATTCTAAAAAAAAAAAAAAAAATTAGTTGTAGTCCTAAATAGTAAGTAAAACTGTACATAAGTTGATGAATTATTATAGCAAATAATGAAGCATAAAGGTAATTTTTGTAAGGCGGAATTGGTGGACTGGGCCACAAATTGTTCTGAATATTTATGTTCCTTCCTCTAATTTATGACCTAGACCTTGTGGTATTGTTTAACTCTGAACATGACAAAATATTTCAATGCTCCAAGAGAATTCCAGACATTTTGAAAAATTTGTTGGCTTTTTGAAACTTTTCCATTGATAGCTGTATGGTTATTAAATTATTATTATTATCATGGATGTTATTTTACATTTTCTATTTTTTACACAGGCTGCTTTTCAACAATGATATGTTGTACGCCATAGATCTTGCAGTCTGATCCAGTTCTTGCACGCTCTCCAATTCTTGTCCAGTTTGTAAAAAAAAAGAAAGAAAGAAAGTAACAGGACGTAACCTTTTATCCAGCTTGTCATCTAAAATCCCATACCTGATGAAGATATTATTCAGTTAATATGAATCCTCTGTAATCTTTCAGCAGTTTTTCAACGTACCCTTACATGTATTGCATTGCTGCACTCAATAAACCAAACTAAAATCCAACCCAAAATGTGAAAAGTAAAGACATTCCTTTCTGTCTCGATGCTTGAATATCCAAACCTGGCAACCCGAACTCTCAGGAGTCACGCGTGGACGAAATCTGTTTCCGGGGTGTAACGATGAATCTCGCGCGGCGCTATGTTTGAACTTCACAGATTTACTGAATCAGTTTCGACCCATCTGCCCGTTTGTCTATTGATGTCTCTATCGTCATAATTATCCTGTAAAATCTATATGAATGTTGCTCTTCAGTGTTTCTAAGTGTGTCTGACGTGGAGTCAGTGTGAAACCATGGCCAGGTCAATGGCTACTGTTAAAATATACATACGCCTATTTATATCGTTATAACAAATCCTTTCCTCGTTCTTACTATATATATATATATATATATATATATATATATATATATATATATATATATATATATATATATATATATATATATATGCCTTTATCCAGGACAATGTAATTTATCTATATCAAATAACAATACAACAGAATAAAACAGAATTAAAAATAAATAAATGGGAACATGTATGTCAATGATCATTCAGACATTTGTTCCAATGTTTAAAAAGGCACGACGAGAGCCTAGTATCACTATATGTTAATTTTGACAGAGATCTGAATACAGTGTTAGCCTATCTGACAGATTTAGAGGACACATAAATCTGAACATGTTATTTCTCATTAAGGCACGAAAGGTAATATAATACAGTAGTAGTAATATAAAACAATACATTCTATGAACGTGAAAATTATAATGTGGTATTATATAGCCTGTATATTTTGACCCTTAATGTTAATAGATTAGGGTCTGGATTTTTCAAGGCTAGTTTTGAGGACCTTAGACAAGGTTTTTCTAACAGTTAGAGCCAAAATCAAACATTACATATACAGTATTTGTCAAACTTGTTACATTGGGTACCACCTGAGAAAATGTCGAGCTCTCCAAATTCCAACGTCATCATCAACCTAAACATATAGTAGAGAAGGCGTACCCATTTAACTATAGACAATTAAAAAAGGAGGCTAATTTACTCCTAAAAACGATTATTTATTGTTAATTGTTGCCAGCCACAACCACTGTGTGAATGGTAAATTTTTTAATGTATTTTAATTTGAAAAAATATTTATAACTTTCCTCCAAGTACCACTAGGCAGCACAGTTTGAGAATCATGGACATAGACTGTTCAAATAATCTGACACAAATCAGATTAATTTTGGGGTTAGTAAGATTACAATAATGATTTCAAATTGGAAAATATCAGAATAGGAGAATAGCATATTTTAAAATACATATTCTTTCTTTCTTTCTTTCTTTCTTTCTTTCTTTCTTTCTTTCTTTCTTTCTTTCTTTCTTTCTCTCTTTCTTTCTTTCTTTCTTTCTTTCTTCTTATATGCATTAAACAATTAAAGAAAGTCCACAATGTAATATGATGGACTTGTAAGCTTTTGATTGATTGTAATATTTAAGTTAGATAGATAAACACGTCAATTATCCTCTAAGGGAAATTCATATGACCCGTAGGCCAGAGTAAAAATCAAATGAAAACCAATAATAAAAACAGCTAAACACAACAATATTGCATTCATAAAAATCAGACACCAGCAACACACAGTATTCCAGATGGTGAAAAATTCACATACATCATTATGTGTATGAATTTCAAATTGTTTTGGCTTTTTTAGTTTCTATTGGTTTGGTCATTGGTTTGTGAAACAATCATACAATAAGCAACTTCATAAACAAGAAGCAGATGCAAAATGTCTGATTAATTTTTTATTTTCTCTGATCAAACATACAAAAGTATGCATGCATACTTACATGCACCACAGTAATATTACATTAAATGTCTTCTGGCTTTGTTCAGGTAGGTTATTTCAGTAGTTCATGAAGACTGACCCAGCTTTTAAACATTTTAAGCATAAGGTTGAGATTGGAGTTATTCAAGAAGTTTGATGTCATTTTTTTTTCATGTTTAACTATGTTATTATGTTTGCTTGGGACCAATGCCTTGTCTGTGTTCCAGTCTTCTAGCGGTTGAGAAAACCTGAAGAGTCTAAATACAGCCTCTAACTTCATTGTTTTTCAACTGGCAGAAAGAAAAAAAGATTACACAGCATAATGAGACCACCACCAAGCCTTAGAGATGAGACTGCAGTATCAACTCAGTACTTGATCAATTGGGTCCCATTACTATGGCTCCAATTGATTGTGTGTCCTGGCTGCTTGGTCACAGGGATGTCCCTTTGGCTGACTGGTTAGAATGCATGACTCTCACTCGGGAGTCTAAGGATTGAATCCCTCCTTGGCCCTTGTGGTGCACCTTGCCACATTAGCCAGATGGAAAAAAATAAATAATGCTGTAAACAAATATTTATTTCAAAAATATACATGATTTTCTTTCAATTTACAAAATTCAATTTACCTTTTTGCGTTCAAACCCACATTAATTCCTATAGGTACATAGTCAGGGATTTTGTAGGATTAAAGTCAGGTGTATGATCAACCAGTTGTACCAAACAGGTGTTAATGATCATCAGTGTCAAGCACAGGTTGAAACACAGTCATTAACGGAATGAGAAACCGCTGAAAACTGGGTGAAGAACAGCCAAACTCTGCTACCAAGGTGAGGTTGTTTAAAACGGTTTCATGTCATGGCAAGATTGAGCACAGCAACAAGACACAAGGTAGTTATACTGTACAAGCAAGGTCTCGCTCAGAGAAAGATTTCAAAGCAGACCGAGGTTTTTAGGATGTGCTCTTTTGTGGGAGCACAAAGAAACAGGTAACATTGAGGATCTTAGACAGAGTGGTGGATTAATGTAATTTAGTGATGCAGATTAAAAACACATTAAGCTTATTACCCTTTGAAATCGGAAGATGTCCAGCTGTGCCATCAGCTCAGAACTGGTAGAAACCAACGGGACCCTGGTACACTCATCTACTTTCTGGAGAAGTCTGTCCAGAGATAGTCTTCATGGAAAAGTTACAGCCAAAGAGCCGTATCTCTGAAGATGAAAAAAGGCCAAGCTACTCAATTATTATTATTATTATTATTATTATTATTATTATTATTATTATTATTATTATTATTATATGCAGGAACAAATAAAAACTTAGGTGCAGAAAAATATTTGGCTGTAGCAGAGGGCAGTTTGTTTGTTGAAGGGCTGGAGAGCAGTAATCATAAGTACATTTCTGCAAATGGAGTTGGAGATTTGGTCAGGATTAATGGTGTTCTCATTGCTGAGAAATATAGGAAGATATATATTTGCCTTTATATCGCCTCTGATGCAATAAACCATCAGAGAGGCATATGAGCCTACATCCATAGTTCTGTGGTTAGTTGTTTGCCAAATAAAGACATACATTTAACCATTTTTAGGAAAAACATAGATTGTAATTGCTACACATTTTTTCTTAGGTGCCGGAGGGAACTTCCTGTCACATGCTCACAATGTGATGCGGTGAACCACAGCAATCCTGACCTTTTCACACCGAGAAGAGCCGGCAGAAATCTGTCCTCAGCGCTAGATGGCGTCATAAACACATGCACAACGTCTGCTGACATCTATCTGGGAACTGCTAGTAGACAAGGCAGATCTGTATGTGTTTTTATTCCTTTATTGATGATTTTGACACAAATATCAAATTCAAAGCTTAAATATTACTTATCTTTCTTTAATCTTCAACATGCATCGTTGATCATTTATAAAGAGAATAAGTGCAGTATGACAAGTTAGAATTTGCATGCTGCATCTGTTGTTGTTAACATTTATTTACTAAATCTTTTGTTAGAGCTGAAAGAATGTTTTTTTTGGCAGTCCATAACCCAGCTACAGCCAACAAAGCCAGAGGCCTAATCAAAGATCCCTTCAGTTTCAGCTGATCAAAGAGCCTTCTGTGGCTGGGTTGTTCTACTCTTTCTCAGACCCAATAAAATGTTTTAGAGACTCAAGTCTTACTTTTTAGGATATCTGAAACAAAACTGGCTTTAAATGAAAAATCAAAGCAGGTTTTGTATTTGCAGCCTCTGAGATGTTGACGTGCAACATTTTAAGAAAGCAGACTAAGGAAAATGGGTCTCTGTCTCCTTGTGAATACAAATCAGACTGAACCTTTAGCACAGTGTCAGCTGTGTTTATGGATAACCTGATCCTCATAACCAAGCTCATCAATGTTTCAAAGGTATTCTTTTTATCCTTTTGAGACATCTCATAATGACATATCAGCATGAGGTTGTAGAAATGTGTGTATTTAACTATGACAGACTAAAGCACATGTGAAATATAACGTCAGCACGGATCATGAAAAGCTCCTCTTTGACTTACTTTGATCTCTCCTTATCAAAAGGTGGTTAATGATAAGCAAACAGTTGCCCTGTTACTCCACACCCTCATCCCATTCAAAATGTGATTGTTTGATTTTTGTTATATTTCAGGTTTTTGTAATGAAGCGCAAAGTCTCTGCTTATTTTTGCTTAGTTGCAAGCTTAATAAATTAGGTTTACTGGTTTTATGGCAAAAATATTGAATAATATTTATGGAAATTCTGTACAAACACCTCCTTGCCACCCCCCCACCTAAATGTAACCCATTAAAGTTTTTGAGATGAGTTACCAAAACATTTTAAAAGTTGACTAGTTACATACGAAAGGTGTTGAAGCAGAGAACAAAGGCATTTGCCTCAAATTATACTTGTTTTTCAAAGATTTATTTTACAAAGAAAAAGTCAAACTGAAAGTCCTGCAACAGATTCTTCATTCTAAAACCTCACTAGGCGTCTGTTTGTATCTTTGGTGTGGTTGTTCTGTTACATGGCAAGGAAAGCTAAAGGAACTTAATTTGTATTGCTTACTTAAAACAACAGGGGAATTCAAGGTTCTTTGGTTGATTGTAGATAAAATAAAAGTAGCAATACAACAACAATCTAAGAATACAAGAAAACATATGACAGATTTAAACATGACATTTCAGCTATTATTAATCAGTTACTTAAAAGCAGCTTTAACAGGTGGGTTTTTAGCCTTGATTTAATTGAATTCGTGCGTTGTTCTAATTCTAGGGATGACTTGTAGACTAGAGTTGGAAGACCTGAGAGGTCTGGGGTGTAATGATAAATTTTGAACATACTTTGGTACTTAGCCATTCACTGAGTTATTAACTAATAGGAGTATTTTGAAGTATATTCTTTGAACTACAGGGAGCCAGTGTAAGGACTTTAGAACTGGGGTGATGTGTTCTACTTTCCTGGTTCTAGTGAGAACACGAGCAGCAGCGTTCTGGAACAGCTGCAGCTGTCTGACTGATTTTTTAAGCAGACTTATGAGGACACTGTTGCAGTAATCAATTTAACTAAAAATAAATGCATGGATGAGTTTTTTCGAGATCCCATTACAATGTTAGCCCTTCAATCCTAGAAATGTTCTTCAGATGATACAATGTCGACCTCGTTATGGGGATCCTAAGTCACACCCTTCTAGTTCCGGTTCATGGGTCCCCTACTCTCCCCCAAAAATAAATGAATGAGAGTCAGTGGAGCAATACAAATTATTTTATGATCCTGTTTGAAATGCACCATGGATTAAACATATGATGACCGTGAATTTTAAAGACATATTTTGATGTAGAGAAAACACAAATTTTCATCCGGTGACAAAAGTTACTTTAGATTTTGTGTAAAAACCCGTATTGGACTACAACTAAAGACAAAGAAGGGGAATAATGGCAGCGGGTGGCCTCCTTTCTCCAGGACGAAAGAATGAGCATTAAACATGGAGAAAACCACTATATATCTGGCCATTTGGAAATCGCCAGCCACGCTGGGTGAGAAACAGTTAAGTGATGGAGAAGTTCTATTAGTTCTCAGTGAGTATTTCAAGTGCTGGCTAGTGCTAGCTAGAATTAGCCCCGGATGTCATTTATACGACTTCTGATTTGTAGGTATTATAGGTGTGAATTTTTTAAAATCAAATAAATCCCTAATCGCTTGACAAACATGGTTGAAACGCACATCATTAGTTATCACATAAAGGACTTAAGACAAAGCGGACCAGAACATAACCCAGGGAACCCATGAGCCGACAGGAAGGGGAAGAGACCTAGGCTCCCCATTGCCTCTATGTGACCCTGGAGATTCAGGTCTGTGTCCATCACTACACCAAGATTTCAGGCCCGATTACTAGCGTCTACCTGTATTAACTAAAGCTGTATAAGGACTAGTGATTGTTCCTTTTTAGTTCAAAAGATTATTACTTCAGTTTTGTTTCTATTCAGCTGGAGAAAATCATGGCACATCCATCCAGTGAATTGTGGGTATGCATTTGCTTAGGGTCTGTTCGGGTTCAAAGTCACCTGATGACATTGTAATGTAGGCTATGCTGAGTGTCCTCTGCATAGTTATGGTAGCTATTGTTATTGGTTTTTTATAATCTGGGTTAGTGGGAGAATGTAGCTATTAAATAGGAGGAAGCCCAGGATGGAGACCTAAGGCACCCCACATGTGATTTCTGTCCTGTCTGTGTTCTGATGGAAATTTGCCTATTTCCCTATCAGAGCAGGGTTGGAGGTGTTGCTGCACTGTAAAGCAGTCTTCATCATAATGCGAATGTGGTGTCCATCCAGTTAAGCGCCTTGTTTTGGCTGATGGAGCAGTGTTGTCCTGTGGCTTGTTTCCAATACCGTTGCACTAAAGGTTGACTGAAACAATGCTGCCAGGTTCTCTCTTACTGGGAGCAGTCATCAGTGAAGTTGACTTATTGCCATATCCAATGCTTACTTTCACATTCACTTTGAGACAAGGAATCTTCACCTCCGTAGTATCCATTTGCTAGAGCAGTTTGTCAAAAATAAATCCAGTCTAATTCAGAAACTCCAGAGGCTGGGTAATTAAAGTAACAAGGAAAAATGTTAGAGCTGAGAAAAGAAGATTAAAAAAAGAGATCAGGAGAGATCAAGACATGGCTCGTTCGTCAACAGCTCACTCTTTTTTTTGTTTACAAAGTAAACACCACCTCAAACTCCATCCCATTCTCAACATCCCTGTGCCGGTTCCTTTCATTAATATAATTTTACTTCAGTTACAGCTACAAGTCTTCTGTGCTGTCATTTAGCTAATGCCTACAATTTAACCTATTTAAGTCCTAAACTGGATCTTTAACCAGATTAAGGTCTGCACTTTCCCTGGGGCATTTTAACATGTAAATATGCTTCAATCTAAATCATAATTTTGTAGCCTTAGATATATCTTCAGCATTGTTGTATTGTTGGAATGTGAACCTCTGTCCCATAGTTTTCTCCAGGATTTTCCTGTATTTAGCTCCACACACCTTCAGATCAGCTCTCATCAGCTACCATGCTGATGGCACCTCCCCTATGCTCTAGATTTTATTTAGAGGTATCTGAATTTGTGGATGCATACTCCACCAATGAGAAAAGCCAACAAACAACTAAACATAATTTTCCTTCGGTTTCACAATTAAACACTATTTTGTGTTTGTCTATAACATAAAAATTAGGTGAAATGTATACTGAAGTTTGTGGTTTTAATGTGACAAAAGGCTCAGGATAGACTTAGATTTATGTTAGTATATTTAGAAATAAAGAAGAAAAAACTTCACATCACATTTATTAGATACACTGTATACAGGACTGAAAAAAGACAGTTTCATAGTGTAAGAAATAAAAATACAATCTGTATTTGGTAAGAAATTGATGCATTTAACAATCTCAAAACCTTCAACTTTAAAGCAATGTGTAGAAACCTAACCTGAGAATAGAGGCTGTAATTTGAAAAGGAAATCTTTAAAAATATGCAAACCAAGGACAACAGGAAGAGAACAGTATACACAAATTTGCCATTTGGTCAAATATGGAGAAAAAAAGTACTGAATCATAGTTTTAGTATCAGGCATTTAAAAAAAAATCAGTAATGAAACATATTCAACAAAGTTTATGAGTTAAAACTTCATTCAAAGGCAAATATAATCAGTCATGAAATTAGCTTCACCCCATGACCCTGCAGGGGTAAACGGGTATAGATAATGGATGGATTGACATTAGCTTCAGTATGTGGGCAGATAGGATTTCAACCCGTCCAACAAAGCCGCAGGATCCTGCAAGAATGCTGAAACGCTGCTCCTGTTGTAGTAGGCAGCCAGTCCTACCACAGCTGCAGACAGAAGCAGAGGCAACTTCAGAGATTTCCGAGGCTCTGGGTCATTGCACGGCCTGGTCTGCATGGGCTGAGCGACTCTTTCCCACTGGGTAAATATGGCCTGGCGAGCGCCGACCCACTTTCCAGGTCCCCTAAGTCGATACTGGTACGGGGTACAGGGGCCGAACAGCAAATTGAGTCCCAGCCTGGGATCGGTCAGCAGCAGCCTGGAGATCCTGGGTCGGACTCCCACCAGGTCTGCAATCTCATCCATATAGTTAACGTAATCAACCTGGATGGTGTGTCTCTGACTGGTGACGTACCTGATAACAAGGCTCAAGTTCAGCATGTGCAGGAAATAACTGTGCTTTATAACACTAAGACACACAAACAGGGTAGTAAATAAGTTATATAACTTACCTTTTAGCCATGGCCTCCTGCTTGGACTTGATGTCTCTTTGCATGCCATCTAATGTGGGAAGCTTTACGCAGCCTGGGATAAAAAATTTTTTTATTTATTAAACAGAAAAATTTACTTTGTCACAACAGACACTTGAAAATAAAAACCCATACAGATGCTTAAGTCACACTTCTTTGGTCTGATCTCTAAATGTGAGGAACTTTGAACTGATAGACGATCTTTATGATTTCTCTTTAAGAACTATACTGTCTTTAGCACTGTGTATGACTAGTTAGCACAGCTAGCATGTGCAGCATGAGCAAAAGCGCTCCAAACGTACCCCCTAGAATGCAAAAATCTTTCATTTCCAACAGCTATCAACATTTCCCAATTCAGCATGTTTCCTGACAGAAGAAAAGATAATCATGAACATTTCTTGAGCTCTGTACAATCTTCCTGTTATTTTGCCTTGTTGTTTCAAATAAACACTTTCGAATAAATATCTTCCAACACCGTTTTAGTTTCTAAGTTACTCACCGATGCCAAAAATAACTTTTACGTTTTGTTCACGCAGTAACAAGTGCACCATAACTACATTGTGGAAGTATTGTGCATTCACTAATGGGAGAAAATCAAAGTTTTTTCTTTACCCTTGAAGACTCTTGTGGCCCATCGGGCCTGCATCTCGCTGATAGGCATGATAGCCCCCAATGGCTGCACTAGACCAATGATAGCCAGTGTGGGGCGGTCCAGCTCAGGTGGAAACACGTACTTATACAGAGATGCTTGGTTGTCAGACACTGGGATCACGTTGTTGGCCAGGAAAGGAAAGGAAAATTTGTAGCCTGTTGCAAACACCTTCAAGACACAAAGAGAAGTTGTTACACTAAGTCTCAGTGTTGCTGCTGTCTTGTTGTGTTCACACAAACAAGTAAACCCACCACAAGATCAACATCGTCCACTACGCTTCCATCATCAAACTCAACGCTGGAACCATTAAATCTGCAGATGTTGGGTTTTACTTGAACTGTTCCGGACAGGATGCGGTTTGGAAGTTCATCGTTGACGGTGGGATGTTGACTGAATAACCTGAGAAGCAAGGGATACAGTGCACAATGTGACGACATTTACAATTTAGATGTAGAAATGATAAACTATAAGGCTTTCATGAATAACATCTAAAATAAAGGCAGGTTAAAAAATATATTCATTGGAAAGTTTAAGTGTAGGCTCCTGTCAATATCCAACCATTTATTGCAGGATTAAACCAGAACTGCAAACATTAAGTACCTGTGCTTGGGCTTTAGACTGTACAAAGAATGGTTGAATCTGTTGTTGAGTTGCTTCTCTCCAAAAGAGCATACATAATCGAAAGGAAGGACATTTATCAGAATCTTTCTGGCTCGGCTTAAGAGCATATCAAGGGGCATCCCTTTGTCTCCAACTCTGTTCAGAATCCAGGCTCCCCTTCGAGTGCTCAGGTAAAGCTATAAGAAGGAAGAAACAAAGAAAGTTGTCATTTTTATGCGATTTTCATGTTCATAATATTAGGAGTTTAGGAAGATGTGAAGATTTAACTAAAATGAACATACAGACTTTATTTAGATACTTTTAATTTAACTAGACCAAATAAAACAGATTCTGACACAAATCCTAAATTTTTAATGTTTTTAAATGAGAAAAACTAATCTTATTTGCTTGTGTCTGGCAAAAATATTAACAACTCATGAACTTTCTCACTATTTTGTGATGTTAAACCATAAGCCTTTCTACTGGGATCCTATGTGATAGAGCAACACAAAGCAAAGGACAACTATTCAGTGGAAACAAAACACACTGAAGATACATTTCTTAGTTTTTATTTAACCTCTATATCTGAAAAAAGCGTTGTGCATACACATTCAGCCACTCGGGAGTCTAAAAATAAAAGAAAGGCCTTTTGCTAGGATTACAGCAGCAACTTTGCACATCTTCACAGCTTTTTGCCCATTCTTCTTTACAAAACATTTCAGGATCAGTCAGATTTATTAAAGATATTATCATATTTTTTCAAATACAGCCACAGATTCTTGATTACATTTAGGCATGGAGTTTGACTGGACCGCTCTATCAAATCAAAACCAGTCAATTACATGTCTGACTAAATCTCTGCCCTGGTTTTGAATCATTTGCTCTGTTTAGCGTCATCCATATTTCTATCTATTTCTACCACTTTATGTGTTCCTGCTGCCAGCTTTATTTCTATATAGATGTGATGTGCAGGTAAATGGTTTGTAGCAAACAGTTACGAGGACTTCCTGTGGCTTTTCAGAGTAAAGGACGGTGAACACAACTGCACGCCACACTATTCAGAGTTTTATGTGTAAAAGAATTTCTAAAAAACAATGACTTCCATCACTTTCTTTCCACCTCATAATTATAGGCTGCTTCCTGTTGCTCTATCATTTGGAAACGTAATGGAATATACTGAATTTTTGGTTGGTGCAAGTCAAAAATTTCATAAAGTGTAGTTTATCTACGGTCGGTTTAAAGATACGGGTCAGGTCGGAAATTATTTCAGTCCCACCTGCTTGGTGACTCTGCTCAGCTCGACTGCAATGTCTCCACCAGAGTTTCCTATTCCGATCACCACAGCCTTCTTGTTTCTCCATTCCTCTGGAGTTTTGTAATCCCTGCTATGGAAATACTTCCCCTTGAATGTCTCGATCCCTAAGAAAAAGGAGATGTAGTTTGAAGATACTATCATATTGCTCAGAGCTCGCAGTGTTATTGCTTATAGATTAAACATTGTCCACAATGTTCAAGAGAGTTTCCTCAACATAATTAGCGATGCTGTATCAAAGGTTGCTTAATTTTACAATTACCCGTATTATGTAACGTCTGATCTTAGATAAAATGTTATTTATGATATGTTCACTGCCTTGGGCATATTTATCAACTTTGTCTTCACTTAACATTTTGTTGCATAACAGCCACAAATTTCAATGTATTTGATCAGACCAACGCTAAGCAGCAATATCTGCAGAGCCACCAGCAAGTTTTCTTCCAGGACTTCCCTTCATTTAGCTCCTTCCATCCTACCATCAAATCCAACCAGCTTCCCTGCACTTATTTATTTATTTAAAAGTTTGTTCACAGAAAATATCAACATGATTAATAACATGAATATGTATATAAACATATAGGCAATCAGGGTTCCCTAGAAGCCAACAGGCTTATAAACAGGGGCCCTCTAACCACAATGAAAGAAAAAGAACAAAAGAAAGCAAAAAAGGAAAAGAAAAAGTACATCCCTGTCCCCTTATCCATACCATACATTCAACTACTTGCGAGTAAGTGAGAAGGAGAATCAAGGTTTAGTCTGCATATTGTAGAACTATCAGTATTCAAAAGATAAGTTACACGTAATTATGCAGTAAATTGTCTTTGAGATACCTCTTGAATAATTTAAGTGGTTTTTGTGATTGTAAACGGTTATCAATGTTGTTCCAGATCTGTGGAACCTTACATGCCACGCTGAAACATGTGCATTTCAATCTGCGATATTTCCCTTGCAGTAGATCTCTATTTCTAGTACAATGACAGTGAGTAGAAGTTGTAAATGTAATAAGTTTGTACCACACAGCGTGTAAGTAATGGAAAATCTTATATATAAAGCAAGCATTATGAAAGATATTATATTCAGTAAGTTTCAAAAGATTATTGTAATAGAAAAGCTGATCAGACGGTGTGTTAAAGTTAGTCCAAGTTATAATACGTATGAGGATTTTTTTTACAAGACAGCTAATTTTTCCAAGTAACTTGGATTGGCGTTACACCAGACAATATTGCAGTAAATATATACGATTCAAAAAGAGAGTGGTAGAGGATTAGGAGAGCCTTAAAGAATAAAAAGAACCCCACACCATAAGGATAGTGTGTTAAGATTGGTCTCATCTAAGCAGAAGATCCTCCTAAACATATTTTTCATGCCCCCCTGCTCCATTGCAAACAAGAGACTTCTTCTTACCCAAGTCCAGTCAATGGAGCTACTTTCCTGCAACTTTTCCAAGCATCCCTTTTTACTACACACCTGAATCAATCATTGATCAATTCATTAGATTCAGGTAAATTGGAGAAAAGATGCATGCAAAAGTTGCAGAACAGTAGCTCTTCTGGACTGGACAGGGGCTCCCATGTTCTTGCCTCTCATCCTTAAAAGGCCAGATTTGTTGACTGGTCTGGTCATAACAGATTCTGAGCTGTGGATCTATGCAGCTCATCCAGATTCATCATGGACCTCTTGACCACTTCTCTGATTAATGTCATCTTTGTCCCACCTGTCAGTTTAGGTAGATGACCATTGGTTGTTAGGTTTAGGACCTATCACATAGTATAGCTATTTTCAGATACTGGGTAGAACGGTAATCTGTGCAAGGTCTGAAGCTTGGGCTTTTATTTTATAACTTTACACTGCCACACCATTTACTGTGGGTGTCTGCTGAAGGCAACTGGTTGCAGTAGATTTCACTTATTTACGGGTAGAAGAGTAAATGAAGCTAAATATAAACGCATACCACACTTTTCAGATGTTTGTTTGCTAAAAAAATGAAACCATGTCCACTTTTTATTTCCCTTGAAAACTGTGCACTACTTTGTGCTGGCCTACACTCTAACAAATAAAATGTTGGACTTAATTGATAAAGTAAAGGCAATCTTTTCTACAAAACTTTTGTCAATTACGCGTAAACCAATATGGGTTGGAAATTGATTAAATCAAATGAAACATTATTAATTACACCCCTAAAATGAACTTTTAAGTATATTGAAAATAAAAGTATGAATAACAAATAAAAAAGATGTTTGATTTCTTAGAGTATATATCACCTAAATACATTGAAGTTTGTTGTAACAGCACAAAATGTGAAAAGGTTTATGGGGGATGAGAACTTTTACAAGGTGTTATACCTGGGAAGTCATGGACAGGGAAATGCGGTTGACAGTGATGTCCAATGCAGATCATTACCGCATCGAAAATGTGTTTCTCCTTTTTGCCATCCTTGTTCTCCGTTTCAACATCCCACTGTCCTGAACGGGAAAAATCTGACCTCTTCTTTACGTTCAGGACTCGCGTCTGGGATACAGAAAGACACAGTCGGCTAAAGAAATTATTCACAGATGCATGAAAGAGAGAAGCGTGCAATGCATCCTTACATTAAACCGGATATGCTTGGTGAGCTGAAAGTGGTTTGCATACATCCGGTAGTAATCCATGATGAGAGAGTTGTGCATGAAGTTTGGAAAGTGTGCAGGGATAGGAAAGTCGCTGTAGCACATCATCTCCTTGGAGGTGTTGATGATGACTGAATGGTAGATGCTGGCCCGGTCCGGTTCTGGATTCTCCTGCGGTGACAGAGAGTGGGGGCTTAGACACAGTTCAGTTAAGAACAGGATGATCTCAACTCAGATAAGTGGAATGCTGTTATTGGATTCATAACACACACACATAGATGTATACCAACCATTTACATACTTTGTTAATTTGGATCACTCTGACTTAAAGCTAATGAAAATCCAAATTTCAGTTTCTCAGAAAAACGTCACACTTGGACTCTTCACGGAGTGAATGAATCTCCCCTAAACTCTTGAATCGGCTTTACTTCCCAATCCTTAACGGAAGCGGCTTGTGCATTCTTTTCTGTAACACTTTTTTTACAAAAACATCCCAGTAATATTCTAGGTTGCAGCACTCTATGAACAGGCAGTCTACCCTTAGGGAAAAAAAAACAACAAACCAATGACTAAATCCTGTGACTACATGTGGAATAACGTGTGACCACCCTTTAGTCTATGGTGATCGCCTGTGTTTTGCACACATTTGCAACTGAAACCAATGGGATAACATGTAAACATGAACCCTTTTCAGTAGGGACAGTCCTGTAAGAGTTTTTTTTTTGCCTTGCATTCCCTTTTTTTTTCTTTAGTGAATTTTGTGTTGACAGTAAAAATTAATCAACTTAATAAAAAAACCGTCCATTTATATCGATTGGTTTGTAAAACAAAACATTTACTAAAGCCCTCCAACATATTTTGGACGATATTCTGATTAATCCAGACCACCTACGGACCAAAACGGCTCCATGAGAACCAACCTTAAACCTCCAGAGTCCACCGATGTCATCGCTGCTCTCGAAGCAGACGGGCTCCAGCCCCTCGTCCAGGCAGCATTTTATGCAGACCAGACCCGAACTCCCAGCACCGACTATGGCCACACGGCGACTCATTATTCAGCTCTGCGGACCAGATCATTCACCAAAAACACATTTAGCCTGCAGAACATCATGCATGCAACAATACACAACACGATGCTGCATTTTCATTCTACATTATCTGATTAGATCAAGCCAACTGATTTACCTATAAAAACAATCGATAGCCATACACCCCTCACATCAACCCTTGATTAAACTTCCAGTAATGTAAGAATTTTTAAACAAATTATATACCACTTTAAAAAAAACTTAAATGTCTATGAAGAAGAGTGCAAAGCGTGACGCTCCTCCCTTCCTAAGATTTTGAGCAAAACAACTGCTGCTTTGAAGCGTCATTTTTCGGGCTTTCAGCTTCCAGAAAACAACATGCATCTCTTGCAAAAGTGCCAAAAAGTGATCTAAAGAGCGTACCTCTTTGGTTTTAGGAGGAAAACAGCTTCTTTGGTGTGTTTTTTTATGCAACTGTGCAGTGGGTGGAGCGCAACCGAGAGTGCAGACTGGACCTTGCTTCTTGTCTCAACAGAGACGGGGAGGAAAGCAAACAGACGTCAAAGGGCTGGGCAACGCTTTAATACTCGCTACATTACACAATCATTAAATGAACTGCTGGCAACAAAAGCAACCTGCAGAGATAGTGTAGCTTTCAGACATAATAAGTCAAACATCTAACAGATGAGGGAGGGAGATAATTATGTGGCTTGTTTGTTTTCAGTCAATATGGACATCAGTTTTAGCATATTGAGAGATTAACAGTGGCGAATCTAGACCGAATTTTAGCAGAAGTGGAAAGAGTAGCCTACTAAAAATATTCTACTCAAGTAGCCTATCTACAACTACTGTGATGACATTTTACTCAAATACAAGTAAAATTACCAGTCTAAAAATGGACTCAAGTACAAGTAAAAAGTAGTCCTAGCTAATTTAAAATGTAGGCCTACTCAGAGTAATTATTATTATTATTTTTTTTTACAGTAGTCACTTCTGAATAGTGTAACAGACAATACGACATAAATCTCAAAGTAGCTGCTTTTTCTTGATTTTTTTTTTTCAAAGTGTAACTGCAGGTTAAGTAGAAATTTATAAATCAAAATGGGTAACACAAACAGCCACAAATGCTGTGACTTTCTCCAAATGACCCACAGAAGACAAAACTCAGGTAAAATATGAGACATTTAAGACCACTATGACATTTTTCAATGAGGATGTCGTCAGATATTAGAACACGTTAAATAAACCTAAAACTTGTCAAACATAACAGATGCTAAAACATGTTCATTTTCTCAAAATTGCCCTGCCCTAATGTACTTCTAGATGAGCGTTTCTTTATTATCTGATCCTCCTGATAATTTAAAGCAGCAGTTGATTTTTAAAGTTAGTAGAGTTCATCCTTGCTCTCTTTTCAGATGCTACACCATCTTGTGTGACCATCAGAACATATGACTCTTGAGTGTCTCTGTTTCGTTAACTCCATCATAGGTCACTAACTGTGACTGTAGATGCTCCTATGATATTATGAGACCTCTCCATCACTAATAAAAGAAAGATTTTGAGAGCGTGAAACCTTTTTTCAGGTTTGTGCTCATTAGTAAGATTCACAGTTTTTGAGTGTAAAGTTGACCAAAGGACAGTAGCTCAAACGTCACCAAAACAGTTTACATGTCCTATCATATCATGTGACCCTTCCACACCCTTTGCAAAACAATATTCACCTGATATCAGATTTTAATAATGGCTTTGACGATTTTTACAATGTGGCACTACGTTTGTCCATGAGGAATTACAGTCTGGCAGTCTGGCAGAAAATGGTATAAAACCTAGTTTACATTCTCCGACAGTAAATTTGCACCAAGACGCAGACTTATTGATGGAAACGTTTTTCATTTATAGTACTCCATTTCTTTCTCTCAATTCTCTGTTGATTTTTTCCTGTGTTGCAAAGCAATTACTGACCAGGACAGCAGGGGGCGTTAACTTTTCATGGCAGGTCTGCCTATAATTGCAATGTAGGTTCTGTTTTTTTCTTCAGCCTGTGAACGCATTCCCCCTTCAAGGACGACAGAAAGTACGTTTTGATTTAATGATGAAGCTTTTTACTAGAGGTGCAGCTCAAAGAATACCCTAAAAACGCATGAAAACAAATACAGCAGCCTGTTTTGTTGTTTCTCTACACTAAAAGACATGATTAAATCAATTATCCTTTCAATATAAAGCATGTAGTGCTCAAATGCTGCATTAACTACTGATTACAGCGATTATAGAGCACTGTTCTGGTGAAACGATCTCTGGCTGGTGCTGAACGGACCAATCACAGGCATACGCTCTCCATTGATGGGGGTGGATAGTTAGAAAATAGTGCCACTGATGTCACTGATTTACTGAGCACAGCATTTTATTAAACAATGACTTTACTGTGACAGTAGTTTAATTTAACTTACCCATGTTGTTTGTGCAGGATTGATGAGGAGTTTCTAAACGCTGCAACCTCGATCTCTGGCCAAACACATCATGATGCTGTTGGCTTTCTTGAACTGAACTTACGTATTGCAAGGGGTTAACATTCTTTTAGTTTAATTTCATTCCATTGGGTTGCTTTGTTCGCTGAATCCATACTGGTGACTTTAAAAACTATTAATAAAATTACAATTACATAAAAAACCTACTCATTTACAGTAACACAAGTAAATGTAATTAATTACTTTCCATTTCTGCATTTTAGAAGGGCCAGATTGATGTCAATTGCTTTGAGTCACAATACAAAATAACACTGCAAACATTGCCTTTAAGAATTTTAACATTTGTTTATTATCACACAGTTATTACAGTAACAGTTTAGACTGCAAGTACCTGCCAAAGCTCCACTTAAGGCAATTCAGAGTATAATAAGTTATCAGTCAGAGAAAAGGCTATTATATTTTTCCTCTGTTCTTTATTATTGTGTAGGTCGAAACATCTACTTCCAGTAATGAGTTAGCTCTAATTTAAGTCCAAAACATTACTTTAACTGATTAATGTGCACAGTAACTCACTATGAAATGTACTGAAACTATACAGTGAACCAGAATGCATAAAGCAACATGAATACGGTGCATTTATACTCTTTGTATTGGGACAGGAGGGCTAAGTGGCTATTAGCAACACCAAGCAAACAATCAAGTGGATGGAATCAAGTAATGAGAATTCCCAATGTAAACTTATGAACTTAATCAGATCAACTCAAAGCTAACATAATAATAATTATATACTAACTTGTCATTTACACACAAGCACATTTTACTTTGCTGTGGAGCTGCACAAGCATCCAGATACAGTTTGGTCTTCCACTCTGTTAGTGAGGAGAACTGAATGTGGCAATGACTGAATTTTAATGTATACAGGGCGATGTTCTGTGCATGCCTAAATTTAGTTCAAAAATAAATTGCGTTAATTCTATTTGGCAGTAGGTCATACAGTCACATTTTAATCTTATTTGACCTGTCTTCCACTTGTTTATGCATCCCTGCATGGCTTGAGCCAAACTTTTGATTAGACCATTAAAGGTTTTCTTCTCACAGCATATGTCAAAAAGGTCCGTTTTTTTAAATTAGGAAAATATATGTAAAAAGACCCCCCCCTGCCAAGTGTACATTTTTAATTCAACTTTTCAGTTAGCTGTTTCGGATTGTTTACAATATCACATCCCACTAAAGTAATGAAATTTGTGGTTTTACCATAAAATGTGTAAATATTTAATTCTGAAAAGGACTGTAAAACAAATCAAAATGCTGTGCTAATGATTTGCTCAGAGTAGCTTTTTCCAGACCTAAAATAAAAGGCAAAATGAGTGCAATCAGACATCTTATTTTGCGGTGCCATTATTTGCAGATAGAGCAACAAAAGCTCAGAGAAATCTGTTTAAGACTCAGAATATGGAGGAAACACTTGATTAAAAGAAAATGTATCTCACTGAAATCAAATTATGGAAAGAAATAGAGCTGGTTTAATTCAATTGTTCTGTTTTCCTTTCCTGTATTTTATAATTAACTGCACGAATTACCTGGAATTCATGCAGTTCATAAAATTTGAGTCTCTTCTACAAAAATATTAGTACAAAAAAGCAAAGTAACATAATTCTAGATCTTTTCCAACTAATAGTCTGATCTTTATAGATTTAAGTAGTTCGATAAAAAAGCTAAATTCTTCACTCTTTGAATCTATCCTCTCTTCAATCTTAAAGTCTAACCATTGGTTCATAACTGAACTGACTGTCTGTTAATAATTACAAACCTGATACTTGGCAATGCTTCAACTGGATCAAGTGTTGCAAAGTGGATGCTGCTTTAAAGATATGCTGATAAATCACGACATTGTCATTTAATTTGAATGAAAAGACACATTTAAACTGATTTTTTTATATTACAACCAGGGCAACAACCACATCAGCAGATTTAATTAGCTGCATCACAAAGTGGTACTTTCTGTTCAATAGGAAGTCCACAGCAAAGCTTTCAATTAGATCTTTGTTATTCAGCAGCAGTGCTCCCAGTTTGGTTTGCCAGCAAGCTTAAAAAACAAAAATCACTGGAAAATATCCATCTCCCTTTTTTCTTCAGATGACACTTCAAAAGGACTCTCCAAAGTTTGAATCTCGGACATTTACTTAAAATGTTCTTGTCTGCTGTACTGGTAAATTTCTTTTAATGTCTTGCTCTCAATTTCCAAACCAAAGGTTTCATTCATAAACTATATTTACTTTACCTAATTTAAACCTAAAGTAAAAGCTAGGAAGAGTAAATATATTGGTCAGATTTCCTTTCTCTTAACAACCTTTTGTTTCTGCTCTACATTCAGAGAAGAGACTGTTTCAAACCACTGTTATAACTTCACTCTGGTTAGAAGCACTTCAAGCTCCAGGTTCCCAATAGTATTACAGAGTTTTCAACAAGCACGGATGGAAAGAGACAAACAGTTTTTTAAAGGGCAATCATTGTCATAAAAATTGCAGGGTTTGAAGATCACTGACATCTGCAGGATAAAAAAATAAAATAGATTTAGTTTAAACCAATATGATGAAGGCCTCTTGCCAACACCTCCGGTCAGAGTGTAAACTGTATGTAGAAAATTAGATTTCTGAAGGCTTTAACTGCAACATTCTGCTACCATAATGTGAAATGAACAAACAGCTGGAAGGCTTGGATGTCTCTTCAAACCTTTATTTCTTTAAAACTGAATTCAATGTTTCATTAGCCATGCTGAATATTGATCAGAGTTGTTGAATTAACAAGGAATAAAAGGAAGGTGCCAATTGCAGAACAAGTAACATAGTAGGACAGCTCCTGCAATAAAAGCCATCAGGATGCTCAGCATAGAAGAGGTTTCATTCTTTGGTTCTTCTGAAACCACTCTGTTTCTGAAAGGACGGATGACGCGCTCCTTCTGTGTGAAGATAGCTTGACAGGCTCCAGACCACTTCCCAGGTCCACTCAGGCGGTACTGGTACGAAGTGTAGGGACCCATGAAGACTTGCATTGCCAGTGTGGGTTCTGTTAAAAAGAGCCGCAGTATGTTTGGTTTTGCTCCCACCTGCTCAGCCAGAGAGTCCATGTAAGGCATGTAGTCCACCTGTATTGGGTTCCGCTCTGAGCATGCAAACCTGTTGGAGACAGATTAGATACAAAAATAAAAGAAACTATATGAGTTTAGTTGATTTCTATGATCAGCTTTAGCACCAACGGAAACAATAATAAGAAAATATGAACAGCTATATGATTTAGTCCAGTTACTTCTGGTGCATTGCTCTCGTTTCCTTTTCAATTTCCTTCATCATGATGTCCTCTGCTGGGAGGGATATTAAACCTGCATGTGAAATATTTGATGAAAAACATAGAAGAGATAGATGAATTTTACAGCTGTTCAAAAATTTCAGTACATAGAGCGAAACCTGCAAAACAAGATTTCAACAGGCAATTACACAACATGAAGGAAGTTTTTCTTTTGCACCTACCTTTAAACACTCTTGTTGCCCAGCGCGCCTGCATCTCTGCCATGTGGTTGATGGCACCAAAGCCATGGATGAAGCCCACCACTGCTAGCGTTGGATGGGCAAGTGTGGGTGGGAACACATGGTTGTAGAGTTGCAGTCTGTAGCCACATTTAGCCTGAAGAGCTGGGGGCAGGAAAGGGAAGCTGTAGTTGTATCCTGTGGCAAACACCACAACATCCACCTATGAACCACACACACGATTATCAAATTATGGAATGAGTTTTGTGATTACTACATTACCAATGCCTTACAGTCCCAGGCATTGGCTTTCACAGTGTGAATTTTTTTTTTGTATCAACCTCAAACATCATATTTTTATGTTGCTGCTAGTAAAACTGCCTTGAACCCTCAGATACTGGACATTTCTTAGAGTCTACCTTAAAGTTCAGAGGAATCGAGACTGTTTTGGTTTCTGCAGCTTCCTGTCTGTATCATTTGACCTCCTCTGCCTGGAGCCCTCATATATCCCCAGCAACTATGGCACACGGTGTCGAGAGCAGCCAAAAAAAATGGATATACCCTAAATATATTTCTGAGCTCTCCATAACATATTTAAAGGGTTAAAAATCTTCAAAATTAAATGAATAAATGTTTTAAAATTCTCAATGGTACATTTAGCAAATATAGTTTTGAGAATCCATGCTATAAACCAGGAAATATAGAAAGAAAGCCTCCTCAAATTATTGGTGCCATGTTTGCTTTTTTCATATGTACCTTATCTATGATGCTCCCATCAGAAAAGACCACACTGGTCTCACTAAACTCCCTCACAGTAGGTTTCACCTGAATATGACCAGAGATGATCCGAGCCGGCAAGTCATCATTCACCACTGGAAGCTGGGCCAAAAATCTAATGGAAAAAGATCAACAATTATTCAATTGGAGGCATTTATGAACCCCTTCCTCGAGACAAAGCATGTTAACAGTTTACATATGTAGCCATACTGTACATTTGTCCAGTATCAAGCAGAATGTTAACATTTTTGTGTGAAATAGTTGATTAAAGCAAAGGTAAAATTTCTTGCATGGCAAATATTTGTCCTGTAGCTCCACCATCAGGCCAGACATTTCTATAATTCAGTGAAGGGGGAAACATCACCAAAAAACAAACAAAAAAAACAATCTCAAGCCTAAGGTTTACATCAGAAAACACTCCTTGTTAAGTCCTCATAAATTATTATTGCCAAAGTATTTCTATAAAACTGCTAAAAGAGAGGAACTTGCAGTCGTTTAACTATTAAAAATAAAGCCACAATGTTTTATCCTACTTGTGTTTTGGTTTTAGGCCGTATAACTTGTGGTCAAAGAATTCCTTCAGCTTCTTCTCCAACATCCAGTGACTCCACGTGGGAAATAGCGAAATCCTCATCCAAAACATCCGAGAAATATGAGCAAAATCAAACGGAAGGCCACCTGGTCCTACCCGGCCAACAACCCATGCTCCTCTCCTGGCGCTTAGGTACACCTACAAGTCAGAGGAGGATTTTTTTAGTTCAGTGTTTAAAACATTACCATAGTTAGATTTGGCCCAAATACAGATGTATGATTTACCTTCTCTGCAACTCTACTGATATCGACAGCAATGTCACAACCAGAGTTTCCAGTTCCAACCATAACCACTCTCTTCCCCTCCAGATCCTTGGCAGTGCGATATTCCCAACTATGGAAATATCTTCCCTTGAAACTCTCAATACCTTGGATTTCATGAAGGAAATGGAGGCAACAGCATGATCAGTGTGTCCCAGACACTAAAAGCGGAATCAGGGTAGCTAAAAGCCGGTTACCTGGAAAGTGACTGAGTGGCAGGTGTGGCTGGGTGTAATGTCCGGTACAAACCATAACTGCATCAAAAATATGAATCTCCCTCTGACCCTCTGCAGTCTCGGTCTCCACATCCCACTGCCCCATCACATTAAAGTCTGGTCTCTGGTTCAAACTGACCACCTTTGTCTGAAATAAAGATTTTAGGTAAATGTGATCATATAAATATTAAGATTGCATCAACCAACTTATCCAATAAAAATGATGTCTTCTCAAATAGTATTTCACCAGAGTACTCTGACAGTACCTAGCATAAGACAGGACTCTCCACATTCTATAGAGATCTTGGAGAGTCTTATGTTATATTCTCCTCCGCAACTAATGGTACACCATAGATTTTATATAAAATTTCGGTTTGGGGAGAGTAATGGTCATGGAAGATCAAGTTTATGTCACGTTCATGTTCATTTGGACATGTAGACAAGAACATTGCCCCACTTACAGAACCAGTGTTACAACATGTTCAGTTTTCTACCAAATGCTACAACACTAGATTTCTGTTCCAATGGCATTTGGAGAGGAAAAAGCGAATTGCATCACATAATCTATCCTGACTGAGGTTGCCATACAATCAGCATCACTCGCCCTTCTGAAGACAGCCAGAAGGCAAGGCAGGTCAAGTTTCTTCCCCATGAAAAGGCAGATGGATGAAACAGGGGTTTGAACTAGCAACCTACTGCTTGAATGATGAGCTCCTACCTCCTGAACCACCATTCCCCCAATGGTGGGGCAAATGTTCTTTTCATTCCCAAACAACTGGCAGTAAATAGCCATTAATTGATCGTTTTGGAAGAATTTTGAGCCAAAAATAACACTTTATGCTACAGTTCTGCCACCTGGTAGGGTCACCCATGGAAAACTGGTTCTAAATAAGGGATCAGACAAAGTGTAGCCCAAAGAGCCCTATGATGAGCAGCACCAATGAAGTCAGTCTTCCCTTGTCCAGACGCCAGTCACTGGGGCCCCCTCTAGAGCCAGACCTGGAGGTGGAGCACGCTGGCAGGTGCCTGGGCCTTTACCCATGTGACCTGGCCCGTCTCAGCTCAAAGAGGCAACATGTTCCCCCCTTCCAATGCACTCACCACTTGTGGAAGGGGCCATAGGGGTCAGGTGCAGTGTAGTATGGGAGGTGGCCGAAGGCAGGGACGTTGGCATTCAATCTGATCTGCAGCCGCATATTTTGGACACTCAGGTGAAGAGAGGGATCCGGTGGTGGGGGAGGATGCCAGACAGAGCTGGCAGGCCCAAATGTGTTGTGAGGGTCTGATGGGAACGCAGTGTCCGGTCAGAAGGAATTTCAACTCTCACATCTGGCAGAACTTGGACCACGTCCTAGGGGAGGTGGTGGAGTCTGAGTGGGCCATATTCCATGCCTCCATTATAAAGGTAGCTGACCGTAGCTGTGGCCACAAGGTGGATGGTGACTGTTGCAGTGGCAACAATCAAATCTGCTGGTGGACACCGGCGGTGAGAGATGCTGTCAGGATAAAGAAGGATTCATATCGGGCCTTTCTGGACTTGTGGGGCTCTAGAAGCATCTCAGGGGGTTAACGGTCCACCACCAACACGGTTTATTGTGGGAATGGTGTGCTGCTTACCTCGACATGGGATGTTTGGGGTGGGTGAATGGAATACTTTGTAGACCTCCTTGATCCCATCAGCAGTCCTTTTGGAAGCAGAGTCTGGGGACTTTGGGTGACGCTCTCCAATCTGTGGGGCTGAGGTTACCAAGGTTGTTACAAAGCTCCTTGGTGGCAAGGCTCTGGGGGTGGACGAGATTTGCCCGGATTACCTCAAGGGTCTGGTTGTTGTAGAAATGTGTTGGTTAACGCGTCTCTGCAATATTACATGGACATCAGAGGCAGTTCTCTTGGATCGTCAGAGTGGGGTGGTGGTCCCTCTATTTAAAAATGGGGGACCACAGATTGTGTTCCAGCTACAGGGGGATCAAACTTCTTAGGTAAGTTCCCTGAATAGACCTTCCCTGGTAAGGTCTATTCAGGATTCTGGAGAAGAGGGTCCGATGGATAGTTCAACGGATTCAGTGGCCTCAGGATGGGGAGGGTGCCTTCTACAGGTCGGGGATGAGGTCCTTCCTCAAATGGAGGAATTCAAGTATCTGGGGGTCTTGTTCACGAATGAATGAAAAATGGAGTGGGAAATCGGTAGACGGATTTGTGGGGCATGTGCAATAATGCAGGCGCTGTACAGGTCTGTCATGCTAAAGAGAGAGCTGAATCGAAAGGCAAAGCTCTCGATTTACCAGTTGGTCTACTTTCCTACCCTCATTTATGGTCATGAACTCTGGGTGGTGACTCAAACAACGCGATCACAGATGAAAGCGTCTAAAATGAGTTTCCTCCGTAGGGTGTCTGTAATCCATCCATCCATCCATCTTCCTCCGCTTATCCGGGGTCGGGTCGCGGGGGCAGTAGCCTAAGCAAGGAGACCCAGACTTGCCTCTCCCCGGCCACTTGGGCCAGCTCCTCGGGAGGAATCCCGAGGCGTTCCCAGGCCAGCTGGGAGACATAATCTCTCCAACGGGTCCTGGGTCTTCCCCTGGGTCTCCTCCCGGTGGGACATGCCCGGAACACCTCACCAGGGAGGCGTCCAGGAGGCATCCTGACTAGATGCCCGAGCCACCTCAACTGGCTCCTCTCGATGTGGAGGAGCAGCGGCTCTACTCTGAGCTCCCTCCGGATGACCGAGCTTCTCACCCTATCTCTAAGGGAGAGCCCAGCCACCCTACGGAGGAAACTCATTTCAGCCGCCTGTATCCGCGATCTCGTTCTTTCGGTCACCACCCAGCGTTCGTGACCATAGATGAGGGTAGGAACGTAGATCGACCGGTAAATCGAGAGCTTCGCCTTTCGACTCAGCTCTCTCTTCACCACGACAGACCGGTACAGCGCCCGCATGACTGCAGACGCCCTACCAATCCGTCCATCGATCTCCCGCTCCATTTTTCCCTCATTCGTGAACAAGACCCCCAGATACCTAAACTCCTCCACTTGAGGAAGGACCTCATCCCCAACCCGAAGAGAGCACCCTACCCTTTTCCGACTCAAGACCATGGTCTCGGATTTGGAGGTGCTGATCCTCATCCCAGCCGCTTCACACTCGGCTGCGAACCGCTCCAACGAGAGCTGTAGATCACGTTCAGACGAAGCCAACAAGACCACATCATCTGCGAAAAGCAGAGACCCGATCCTGAGGTCACCAAAACGGATCCCCTCAACACCTTGGCTGCACCTAGAAATCCTGTCCATAAACGTTATGAACAGGATCGGTGATAAAGGGCAACCTTGGCGGAGTCCAACTCTCACTGGAAACGAGTCCGACTTACTGCCGGCAATGCGAACCAGACTCTGACACCGGTCATATAGGGACCTAACAGCCCGTATCAGAGGGCCTGGTACCCCATACTCCCGGAGTACCCCCCACAGGACACCCCGAGGGACACGGTCGAACGCCTTCTCCAAGTCCACAAAGCACATGTAGACTGGTTGGGCGAACTCCCACGCACCCTCCAGGACCCTGCCGAGGGTGTAGAGCTGGTCCAGTGTTCCACGGCCAGGACGAAAACCGCATTGTTCCTCCTGGATCCGAGGTTCGACTATCCGTCGTACCCTCCTCTCCAGAACCCCTGAATAGACCTTACCAGGGAGGCTCAGAAGTGTGATCCCCCTGTAGTTGGAACACACTCTGTGGTCCCCCTTTTTAAAGAGGGGGACCACCACCCCGGTCTGCCAATCCAAGGGAACTGCCCCCGATGTCCACGCAATATTGCAGAGCCGCGTCAACCAACACAGCCCTACAACATCCAGAGCCTTGAGGAACTCCGGCCGAATCTCATCCACCCCCGGAGCCTTACCACCGAGGAGCTTTTTAACAACCTCGGCGACTTCAGCCCCAGAGATTGGAGAGTCCGTCCCAGAGTCCCCAGACTCTGCTTCCAAACAGGAAGGCGTGTCGGTGGGATTGAGGAGGTCTTCGAAGTATTCCATCCACCGACCCAAAACGTCCCGCGTTGAGGTCAGCAGCACACCGCCCCCACTGTAAACAGTGTTGGCGGCAGACCGCTTCCCCCCCCTGAGACGCCGGATGGTGGACCAGAATCGCTTCGAAGCCATACGGAAGTCGTTCTCCATGGTCTCTCCAAACTCCTCCCACGCCCGAGTTTTTGCCTCAGCGACCATCCGAGCCGCACTCCGCTTGGCCTGCCGGTACCTATCAGCTGCTTCCGGAGTCCCACAGGCCAAGAAGGCCCGATAGGACTCCTTCTTCAGCTTGACAGCATCCCTCACCGCCGGTGTCCACCAGCGGGTTCGAGGGTTGCCGCCACGACAGGCACCAACTACCTTGCGGCCACAACTACGGTCAGCCGCTTCGACAATGGAGGCACGGAACATGGCCCATTCGGACTCAATGTCCCCCGCCTCCCCCGGGACGTGTTTGAAGTCCTGTCGGAGGTGAGAGTTGAAACCCCTTCTGACAGGAGACTCCGCCAGACGTTCCCAGCAGACCCTCACAACACGTTTGGGCCTACCAGGTCTGTCCGGCGTCTTCCCCCACCACCGGAGCCAACTCACCACCAGGTAGTGGTCGGTGGATAGCTCCGCCCCTCTCTTCACCCGAGTGTCCAAAACATGCGGCCGCAGGTCAGATGAAACGACAACCAGGTCGATCATCGAGCCGCGGCCTAGGGTGTCCTGGTGCCAAGTGCACACATGAACACCCTTATGCTTGAACATGGTGTTCGTTATGGACAATCCATGACGAGCACAGAAGTCCAACAACAAAACACCGCTCGGGTTCAGATCGGGGGGGCCATACCGCCCAACCACGCCTCTCCAGGTCTCACTGTCATTGCCAACGTGAGCGTTGAAGTCTCCCAGGAGAATGAGGGAGTCTCCAGAAGGAGCACTCTCCAGCACCCCCTCCAAGGACTCCAAGAAGGGTGGGTAGTCTGATCTACTGTTCGGTGCATAAGCACAAACAATAGTCAGCACCCGTCCCCCCACCCGTAGGCGGAGGGAGGCTACCCTCTCACTCACCGGGGTAAACCCCAACGTACAGGCGCCGAGATGGGGGGCAACAAGTATGCCCACCCCAGCTCGGCGCCTCTCACCGGGAGCAACTCCAGAGTGGAAGAGAGTCCAACCCCTCTCGAGGAGACGGGTTCCAGAGCCAGAGCCATGCGTCGAGTCAAGGCCGACGATGTCCAGTCGGAACCTCTCAGCCTCGCACACCAGCTCCGGCTCCTTCCCCACCAGAGAGGTGACGTTCCACGTCCCAAGAGCAAGCTTCTGCAGCCGAGGATCGGACCGCCAAGGTCTCCGCCTTCGGCCACCGCCCGTCTTGCACGGCACCCGACCCCTATGGCCCCTCCCACAGGTGGTGAGCTCATGGGAAGGGGGGCCCATGTTTCCTCTTCGGGCTAAGCCCGGCCGGGCCCCATGGAAAAAGGCCCGGCCACCAGGCGCTCGCCAACGTGCCCCACCTCCAGGCCTGGTGTCTGTAATCAATTTTTCAAATGAATGTGGCCTTAACAAGACCTTAACAAAGAGACACACAAACCTTCATACCATATTTTTTATGCAGTTGTGATTTGATTTGTATATTTCACATAAAATTATCTAAACTGTGAGTTCACTGACCTGTAAATGTATGTGTGGCAGCAGTTTAAAAGCTTGAGCGTAGAGACGTAGGTACATCATAATCTAAGTGTGGTGCATGTGGTTGGGGAACTCCGCAGGAGGGGGGAAGTCGCTGAAAGCCATCATCTCTTTGGAGTTGTTGATAATCACAGACTGGTAGATGTTTGTTCGCCCAGCCACTGGCTTCTCCTGAGGGGAACGAAGGGATATTTTTTAGCATCTAAGAAGAAACTTTGAGAAAAATGTTATGACAGTGTTAATTGAATAATGAACATCTTCTGTTTTTACCCCAAAACTTCAGAGGTCTTTTTAAATGTGCCAAAACAATAGCTGAATACCAATAAATAAATAAAAACTTTCTAAAGAAAGTGACGTTAAAACACTCTCACCTTATATCTCCACAGTCCCCCAATGTCATCGCTGCTTTCAAAGCATGTTGGCTCCAGGCCTTCGTCCAAACAGGCTTTAATGCTGCTTAGACCACAGGGGCCGGCACCGATCACTGCCACCTTCTGAACCATGATGGAGGGGAAGAACTGGTCTGCTAGACTAGTTTAAACTGCAGGAACCAGCGATGCAGGCAGTGAAAAACAGAGGGATAATGGTCAACAGTTTTCTAATTATTACAATGGCACTTTGTTGCCGGTTCAGGCCCCAGCTTTGGTTGTCTCAGTTGTTGTATCCTTAACACTTCAACTACTGGTACTTGCCTAGTGGTTGCGGTCAGAGGGCCCGGTGGGGCCTAGTTATTTGTTTCTAACAAATAACGTTCCTACTTCTTTTGTCATTAAAGACCACAAGCAATTTTAAAAGTCAATATTGATTCAATCAAATGGATTGATTGGAAAATATCAACGGATATATAGCCTTTGAGCAAATCCTGATCTGGCGTCTTTCTGCAGGGAGTTCTCATGTTCTCCCTGTGTCTGCGTGTATTACCTCTAGCTACTCCGCCTTCTTCTCATGGTCCTAAATATAATGACTGTTAGGTTAATTGATCTCTCTAAATTGTCCTTCGGTATGGGTGTGGATAAGCGGAGGACTGTCCTGTGTGTCTCTATGTTTCCCTGTGCTGGACTGGCAACCAGACAAAGGATAAACAGTATCCGACAACGGATGGATGGAAGAAAACTATTGACACTGATGTAACAAATACTATTGTGTGTACCTACTAATTTAACAGATGTGAGATTTAATTTTTACCTACACATTTTCTCCTTCACACATTTTGTGTGTTCCTGACAAAAAAAAAAAAAATTACCCTACTTTCCTCTTTTAATGTAGCTGGTCAGTGAACACATAGCAAAGATCATCTCTTTGGGGTTGTTTTTTATATCAACATTATGAACGCTGAAAATGAAAAATGGAACAGTTAGGAAACAGGACTGAATCATTAGCGGTTATATGTCGCCTCAAAGGAAGCAAGACACCAGCAGTGAATATACAAATAAATTTATATAAATACTCAGTAGTTGCTGAGGCACAATGGGACTAATGTTGGAGCTTACGGACATTAGCTCTTGTAACCTTCGAAAAATGTACAAAATTTAAAGTGATTTGATGAGAGAAACTGTTCTTTTCTTTTTCTAATCACAAAACCATGGAGCTTGACTCTAAATATATAAAAATGCTCAAGTGTTTAATATGTAACAAGTGATTTTCAGCATCTTGAAATAAAAAGAAAAAGCGACAAAAATATATTGGAGGTTAATATTCAATTTCACATAAAAGCTCAAAGTCAAGTATTTTTTTCCTTAAGCGGTCTCCTCAACTGGTAAATATGGGTTGATAGAACTAAAATGAATGTCGGTAAATTTATTTGCATTAATTTTCTCAAATTGTCCTCTCAGACAATAGAAGGAATCACCTCTCCACAGACACAGAAGCAGAGGCATGCTCTTTTTTTCCAATGTGCAGGATAGTTACATATCTTGAATTTGCTAAACTTTGAATGACAAAACCTTGAATTAATTAGTTGGGTATTTTTCTTTAAAAAAAATCAAGAATTTGACATACCCGCTAAAAACATTTTACCCTCTTGACTATAAGTCTTAGTTTAACGATCTCAGTGAAAAACCTCTAAAAACCTCTAAAAGATTACGGTACAAATGATCTCAATGCCTTTAACTCCAAACTCAGAAAACCTACACTTTTATGATTAGTGTTTTTCAATTTCTGTTTTTCAAATCAAAGACGCAATACGTTTAACGCAGAGTTGATCAGCCTTACCTTTTCTTGCATTGAGAAAGTGTAAAAAAGCTTTATGTCCTTTTTAATCAGTCTTGTTTCAGCATCCAGAAATGCAGGCCTGCCTGATGAGTCAGCTTTAACTTCTTGAAGCACATGAGGACAAAAACAGATCAATCAGTGGTCGTTGATAACAGATTATATCGGCCAAACTTTTGCAACCTTTAAAAGCCAAAGAGTAATTTTTGCTTCAGTTCAATAAAACTAATTCAAAGCCACAAATGTTACATGATCCTTTGAAAAAAATGTCACAGAAAATGTACCTATCGTGAGAAATTTGTCATTTTTAAAGGACTACCGTTTCTTTTTCTTTTTTTGCCTTTAAACTACATAAAACATTTGTTAGAACGAGATTGATGGACTTTCAGTAGGACGTGATATTTGTGGAAGGTTATATAAAAAAAACATCAATCCAACCAAGAAAAATTTATTTAAAAATGTAATTGGTATGTTTAGTCTCATTCCAACATGGACATTAAATGCAATGCCACCATTTGTGATTATATCTGTATCTAAAAAGATTAGTTGGTTGCTTAACAGTTAACCAAAAGTAAGAGCCATTGTGAAAGGTTCAAAGAGCCACAACCGCAGAGTAACACTTTGTAGATAATTGGTTTAACCTTATTAGATCTTTGTAGCTTCATTTAAATAAAAAAAACAGCAAAATACATTTAGCCATTGTTTCTTATTTAAAGTTTTAAATTGTGGTTAGTAGGAAAACTCCACAAAATGTTAGATTCTGGGTGTGGCGATTAGGAATATTGCACAGATCTTTAGGAAGCGGAAAGTAATTTGTGGTTTTACAAATTACTTGGGAAAATAGATAGCCAACGAAGGGCACTGTTTTTCATGTAACAAGCAGTAGGATTTAAAGTAACAGTTATTTTTTTTAAAGTTGATTATCAATGACTAAAAGCTGGGGTTCCCTGCTGGAACAGCAATGGTTGTACAGCCTTGAAAATGTAACTAATTCACTTTAAGCTCAGTTGAATTTTGAAAATTGACAAAAAAATGCGTAAATCTAACCTTATATGTGTTTTTTTCCCTAATTTGTAAAGGTTTTGTTCTCAAGAATCTGAAATGGATTTAAAATGATTAATCACAAATCACTCAACAGGCATATGAAATATTTGGATGGTTCATGGAGGGTCTGGTTGTAATTAATTTCATTGGCATTGGAAAAAGGGTGTCATGCTTGGTTTGTAATGAGGACACAAACAAAGAAAACTATGCATAAAAATTTAAGCATTTAATAAGAAAAGTTTTACAACTTACAGCGGCAACATGACTAAAGTTAACAGGGAAATCTGGGAGATAATCTGGAAGGAACTATTTGAGAACAAGCTTAATTGGAGAGCCTAAACATACTGAGGAGAAGCGGAAGTGACAGAGAAAAACCAGAGGACCAGTTAGTGGAAAGCAGATGCAAGGAGATCAGAGATAGAATGCAGCTGGGCAGGGGCAGCAGAATGGCAAGGTAAAATCAGAAGCAAAACAAAAATGTAAGCTTAGACAGAAAAAATAAATAAAAGCAAAAATAAGGACTAACAAATAAGGATACAATCTAAGTAAATAAGTAAGAATTTGCAAGAGAAACTAAAATTAAAAGCACTATGCAATATAAAAGGAAGAAGGGAAGAAAAACAGAATAGAGGGAAAACATAAGTAAAAGGAAACTCAGATCAGAGAACAACAAACTAATGGAAGAAAGTAAAGCAAAACTAACACAGAAAGGAAGTATTAAGATAAAAAAAATGCAACTCAAAAGTTATGAACCGAACAAAGTAAGGACATTTAAGGATCATAACAGAGGGGTTTTCAGCAAGAAATCCATAGATGTCTCATCAAGTTCCTCTTGGCCACTAAAATACTCATAGGAATAATAGTTGTATTAACATAGCTCTCTGAAGAAATGTTGCGATTGATATGTAGGGTAAGTATTTGTACCTTGGGTGACAGAGAATCTTTATTATTTACCACACACAGTTTTTAACTTTTGTGTTTTTTAAATGTAAAAAACCCAGCAACCATCTTAACTTATTGACAGGAGGTAGGAGGTTTTTTCCATCTTAAATACAGTTGTATCGCTGGAGTGTTTCAAAGCCCCACGTGATGAGCGAAACCATTCAGCTCATTTGTTCCAAATGAAACAGAAAGGTCATAGGATGATCAATATTCATATCGCTTTCCCTGCTTGAAGCGAGTTGTGACTCAGTGCTTTATAAAGATATGCTGTGAAAGTCTGAAGCAAGCTTTGGAGAATTTGTGTCCGAGGGAACATGACTAGTAAGGAGTACTTCTGAGTAGTCATCAGTTTACCTGCACACAGCAGAAGGGGTCTTAGATTAGAGAACATTTAGAGAACATTCTCCATTAATGACAAGGATATCAGTTCACAGTATATGATATGTAATGTTATTTTTACAAGAATATCTTTAAACGTTTTACATCAGATCTTGTCACTGTTATGTTAAACATTAATTGCTTTCATTCTGCGCTTTCGGAAGCTATTCTGTACACGAATAGTACACGAATGGTGTTGCAGTCCTAATAAAGCAAATGCTGAACTTATTATTGATTCTCCTCTACCAGGAGCAAAAAATGGATCTAGAGAACCAGGGACACTATGCTTTTGAACAATCTCTCATTTGGAGCAAGATTTGTTGTGTTTGCCACTGGCAATCCTGAAACCGACATGAACAATAACGGAAAGAAGTTTTCATTAAAGGAGCCTTTTCCGAATGTAAAATAAATTCTAAACCAATAAGCAAACAAACAGTGGAAAGAACAACAGCAAAAATAGAAACAAAAGAACAAGGAAATAATCAAACAGAAAAAACAAAACAAAATCAAAGTTCAAACACCATTGGAACATAACGCTATTCCATTCTCATTATATTAAGACAGAATACTTTAAATATTTGGTTTATTTAGCTTGCTGGGTTTATAAAAATAGAATCAGCAAGTTGCAACACATTCACATCATGTATTCTGTTGTTTTTATTTAATTATTAAAAAGAACAACCCTCCCCACCCATACTTGAATCTGTTCATGGTTTAACACATACAAACTGATATGTAGAGACTTATCAGCCACAGAAAAGGTTGTGACCATGTTCCGCTTGTTGACTGGTGGTAGCAATGGTAATACATAATCAGAAATATATGTTCTTATTTATTCCAGGTGCTTCAAAATGAATTGTTACAACATGTCAGCTCTGAGGTGTGTTTAAGATGGTTTAGCCATCTTACAACTCTTATTTTTCTTTTATATGTATAGCTACAGTCACACTGTGTATTATGTTACAATATACTTAGTAATCTCCTGACCTTCTGGGGATAAAAAATAATAAAAATAAAATAAAATAAAAATATATATATCAGAGAATAGACCGAGCATCACTTTGGTTGTATTCATTTTAAACATTGAGCATGAGTAAATTTTCCTCAGCATGGACTGTGCATCTGCAAGGTTTAGCATGATAACAGTAGTCCCTCATAATTGTAGCAGTGATGCTAGGTGCAAGTTGTGATACTAATGCCGCATAATGTTTGGCATGTCAAAGAAATAATTTACGGTCATTCTTACTAGAAGTTGAATTATGAATCTTACAGTAAAAGGCAATACTAGATCACCATTTATGACAGGTAAATGTTTTTGTATATAACGGAAATGTAAGGCAGATATGTAAAAGTGTGATGATGGTAGGATTTCTGTGAAATAATATATTTTCCTTTTTTAGTTTGTTTTTTATATTCTCTGTAGAAAAACACAAAAAAATGCAAACTGTGTCAAAATGATCTTTGATTCACCATGTACTATTTGTATAAGTGATTCTACATTGTTTCTTCTATCCCAAGTGATGTTGTATTAAATCTTTCATGTTAGTCAGTGAACCTTGAGTCCCAGAGAAAACTCTTGCTGCTGTCAAGTATCCGAGTAGCATGTTGGACTAATGGGACAATCTTATTTGACAAAAGCACAATAATGACCATAGATCCTGCACATGCCAATAACCAGGGAGAACACCGGACAGACCTCCTGGCCTCTGGCTCTGGTACAGCTCTTGTTTTGAAAGGCTTAGCCACCCGCTCCCATTGTGTGAGGATCGCTTGTCTGGCTCCTGTCCACTGTCCAGCCCCAGTGAGGCGATACTGGTAAGGAGTGCAGGGACCAAAGAAGATATTTGCCCAGAGGACTGGGTCCACCAGGAACAGCCTCAGAAGATTTGGTTTAACACCAATCTATGAAGGAAATCTTATCATTTAGTTGTCTGTGTCGTATATAAATCACAAAGCATTGGAAGGTACTTACCTCCTTGGCCATGAAATCCAAGTATCGGATGAAATCCACCTGGAGAACAGCTTGCTGTGGGTTTGGATAGCTTAAAACAAAACAGGAAGAAGTGTTACCACAAATACTTTGACTTAAAACCCAGCTTTAAGTGTGAGGATGATGGCTACCTGTGCATGTTTAATCTCCTGTCAATCTCAATGACTTCCAGCATTTTTTGCTTCGATGGAAGATTTGTCAAACCTGAAACATGTAACAATGTTTAAAAATTTGTCTTCATTCCCAATTATTTATAATCACTTAACCTGTTCAAATTTCATTCTCTTAAAACCAAAAACTTAAATGAATGATTTTTATCGGATTCCTTTGATAGGTGGAAAATAAGTGTTTATATGTATATTTAACTTAGTTCATCTGTGTGGAAATTACAGCTTGTCTGACTGAAGAGAATACAGCTGCAGATGGTACTGAAAAGAATGTTGAAGGTGAAAGGACAGCTTAAGGGTAGACAGATAAGGGTAATTCAATTCAATTCAATTTATTTATATAGCGCTGTTTCACAGCAGATGTCATCTCAAGGCACTTTACAAGAAGAGTTATTACAATAAAATGTTTAATTTAGGAATTAGAGAACCGCAGAAGATTGGGTTGTGAATTCTTGGCTATCCCTCACACTGTGGTGGATTATATGTGGCTGTATCTTGGGGTCAAGGTGTGATAAATTAATATGCAACATGTTTTATAGCACTAAAGTTTGGGTCATGGGAAAGTAGCAACCCCTATCATTGAATGTGGGGTCTGACTAACTTGTAATAATAATAATACATCAAACTTCTATAGCGCTGTTTTGGACACTCAAAGGCGCTTTACAAATTCCATTATTTATTCAAGCACTGGTGGAAGCAAGCTACGATTGTAGCCACCGCTACAGATGCGATGCTGCCATATCATGCCATCGGCCCCTCTGGCCTACACCAGTAGGTGGGAGGTGAAGTGTGTTGCCCAAGGACACAATGACTGAGACAGATGGATCTGGGGCTCAAACCGGCAACCCTCTGGTTGCCAGGCGACCTCCGAATCCCTGAGCCAAAGTCACCTGTGTTTAAAACTTGTTTTTTAGTCTAATTGTGTCAGACAAAGGTCAGGATGTTATGGTGTATTCAGACCGCAGGCTTTGTCGGCGTCAAGCAACGCTCATAAAGCGACTAGTTCGACGCATAAACACAGAAGATGCTTTTTTTAAGATGAAGTATGCCAAGCTCGTAGGCGGGCCTTTCTCTGCTGGGTGTTTTAAACACTCGCGGATCGTGGTTGGCTAGGCAGTGTCGACGTCGGGCAAAGTCACTACAGTTAATCATGCCCTGATTGGTTGCCGTGCTGTGTCAAGAGCGTTAAGACCGTCAAAAGTTCAACTAGCTGAACTTCTGCGTTGCTAGCGTTATGAGCTTTGAAGCATGAAACACAGGAAAAGCTTGAAAAGTTGACGGAGCAAATGCTCACAAAGCGCCGCAGAGATCATGACACTCCTCCAACGGCCTCAACCGTAGACTTAACATGTAATCTTTTCGTTGCCGACGCTGACAAAGCCTGCGGTCTGAATGCACCATTACTATACTGATCTGTCTCTCTTCTCGTAAGCCGGAATAGACTGAAGAAATGTCTCATCCATCTTTGCTTAAAGTATGCTGTTCTTACAGCGGCTGGTTCATAGACTAACCCAAAGTAATTTTTAAATTATTTCATGAATAAGCTGATGCTTAATCATTTCTCTTTGCAAATCAAGGTGAGAACGGATAGGAAGGAGAACACCTAGGAGCACACAATATGTTACCAGGAATTTTCAATTGGAGTTAACTCTGGACTTTGTTCCAAGCCCTGTCTCTTTGGTGTTATGTGAGGTATTTTTTTACGTAGGTAAACCTCCACCCTAGTTTCAAGTCATTTAGAGGCTCTAGCAGGTTTTCCTCCCTTTAATTAGCTCCCAGCAACTCTGACCAACCTCTTTGTCCCTGCCGAAGTAAAGCACTCCCAAAAGGCCATCCTGTTATCAGCATGTTTCATTTTGGGGATCATAGGTGAAGTACAGAGTTAGCTCTCTATCACACATAATGTTTCCCATGTAGAGCAAGAGAAAAGGTACACCCTGGACACGTTTCCAGCCCATCACAGGGCAACACAGAGACACGCAGTACAAACAACCATGCATGCAGATTCATACCGATCAACAATTTGAGGTTGGAAATCGAATTAGCAGTCTTGCTTTTGGGCTGTGGAATGAAATCAAAGTACCTGGAGAGAATCCATGCATACATGGAGAGAAAATGCATGCAACACTTTTAAGATTTTTGTTGGTAAAAAGTTTTCCTAAACATGTGTCATTCTTCAGTTTCACGGCTGTGAATTGCTTGGTCTTCTTCTGTCATATATTTAATTTTAAAGACATATGTTTATTACGAGTCGTTACGAGTGAAAAAGTGAAAAAAATCAATCTCTGTTAATACTTTTGTAATTATTTGTTTGTATGTATTTTATCTACCTGAAAACACCTTAACAGCCCATCGAACCTGCATCTCCACGATTGGCATAATTGGTCCCTTTGCTTGGAAAAGACCCATGACGGCCAGGGTGGGATGTTGCAGAGATGGAGGAAATACCCTTCTGAATTATGGCAAAGAAAATTTAAGTCATTGCTTATAGTTTAAACCATAGAATCTAAAGTCATAACGAACAGTAATGATGCTTTAGTAATTTTTAAAAACAAATTATAAAGGTTGTAATGGATAAAATCTTTGCTATTTCTTGTCTGTATAGGCCCTTAAAAACTCAACTCATCTGGCAACTGCTCTGCACAGACTTACTTGTATAATTTCAGCTCACCATGTGGTCCTTCAGACAGAGCAGAGGGCAAGAAAGGGAAGGTTCCCTTATAACCTGTACAAAAGATCACAGCATCAATGTCCTCTTCAACTGTGCCATCTTCAAATATAACTCCTGAGTCCTTGAACCCTTGGATGTTGGCCTTCATGACCAGAGCTCCCTGTAGAATTCGAACAGGAAGATCATCATTGATCAGAGGCTTTTTGTCCAAAAGTCTGTGAAAGAAGAGGAAAAAGAGAAGTTCATAGATAATTTTCTACATTTTTTCCTTACATTAACATCTCTGGATTTTTTTTTTTTTTATGTAGTTTCTATTTCTAGGTAGGTTGCTTTTTCCTAGACTTTGTTTTATGTTGTGTATCACTGTTATTTCCCTAATTTCTTTATGTTAAACTTGCTTTGATCTTTAGCAGATCTGGTTCTACTTTACTAATTCTATCCACTCAAAAACTGTAAACATAATATTCTCCCACCACAGAAATATACATGACTATGACTATGAACAAAAGCATAATAGAAACTAGGTGAATTTATAAGTTAGTTGAGATTAAATATTAGTTTGTCAAAAATGTCAAAATAATAACTCTGATAAGCCAACATGTTTGCGAGTTATTAAGCTTTTGTTTTATCATTCTCTTTGTATCAGTACCATCTGTGGCTGCATCTGATTATCTGATTTTAAACAAGGAATCAAGACCATCAGTCAATCTTTTTTATGACAAAATTCTAAATTTACTCAGTTCAACTTTTTGTTTAAAACATCTTTACCGTGAAAAAAAACAAAAACTAAGTAGACAACAGCATGCTAAGGAGAAATGCTGTGGGTTTCTGATATTGGAGAGAAGGAACCATGATCTAAAGCTGCTGTCCTACTTTCCACGAATGCTCGCCATGTTGGTCTAAAAATGAGGCTCTAAAAGAAATTTAGTCACATCAAATGTATGCCTACTAAGATCATTTTTCTGCTTGATCATGACTAGGTATGTTACTTTTCTGTGTCATTATCAATTTATAACTTGAATATTACTTGACTTTATTTTTTTGTTAAAGGATCAACTAATTACCTAGGGAAGACATTAAATGCTCTATAAATGCCTTCAAGTGGTAATAGTAATACGTTTTGGCAAAATTAATCAAGAACAAAGTGAAGTCATGACTTTCTGTTTCAAGCATTCGGCATTAAGGTGTGAGTAAAATATCTGAACAGTGTAGCATGAGATTAAGTCACTAATGATATTTATGGTTCACTGCTGTAATATTTGAGTTAAAGTCATTTTGATTGTGTTACTGGTTAATTTATGGTTTGTGTGTTGGTATATTTCCACGTCCAAAAAAAGTATTTGTGGCCTGGCTTACGTGTTGATTATATTGTGTATGATACATTGCAGAAGCTATTAGATTTCCTTTAACTCAGTGGCTGGAGAATATGACTCCCACATTGCCCATAAAAGTCTGCTTGTGATTGATTACTCTATTGGCTTCATTAACATGGCTCCACCAGTATGTGCCGGAGTGGTTCCAAATTCAGAGAGAGATTTGTCTATCAAAGTGGACAAACATCATCCAGTCAACCAGGACTGGTTTTCCACTGGTAAATGTTTAACGTTTTTTTTTTTTTGCATTGCATACTGCATTGACTTGTCTGTATCGAGTGCAGCTCTGCTAGACCTCATTCTATATTTTTTTTACATTTACCTGTGTCTGGGCTTCAGACCGTACAGTCGGTGGTCATATTTCTGGTTTAGTGCTCTCTCTGCTGCCCAGTTGATTAATGTCTTAGGGAGCAGCTGCAGTAGGAGGCTGTTGAACCGAGAGATAAGTGCCATATCCAGAGGAAGGCCGTTATGAGCCATTCTGCTAATCACCCAGACCCCTTCCCGTGTACTGAGAAATGTCTAAGTAGGGTTGAGGAATATACGACAAAAGAATATTAGATGTCGTTGTCATCTCTCTCAGGTTCTCAAACAAACACGGCACTTCTCCTGTGTTTGTCCTGTTCTTACCTTCTCTGCCGATCTGCTAATCTCTACTGCAACATCTCCTCCAGAGTTTCCAATGCCAACCACCACCACCCTTTTCCCTCTGACGGAATCTGCGTCTTTATATTCCCAGCTGTGAAGAAGCCTACCAACAAATGTTTCATGTCCTGGAAAAATATATATGGAAAAGCAGCTTAAAGCAAAAGCTTATGTGATTTTTAATAAAAAATAAATAATGTGGGTTTTTCGGATTACCTTGAAAGTCAGACAGTGGCAAGGCTGGGTGGGTATAATGTCCTGAACACACCAGAACTGCATCAAAGATGTGTGTTTCCTCTTCGTTATTTTGGTTTATGGTCACTACAGCCCACTGACCAGACACTGAGAAGTCTGGCCTTTGTGTAATACTCTTCACAGTGGTCTAGAGTGTGCAGAGAAAAGTAAGCATTAGTATAGAGATCTTCTACTTTTAATATAAAAGAAAACAATGAAACACAAAGAACCTGAAAATGAATATGTTGGAGCAGGTCAAAACGCTCAGCGTAGAGCCTGAAGTACTGCAGCAGCTGGGAGTTGTGCATGAAGTTGGGATAGTCATCAGGCATGGGGAAATCACTGAAACACATCATCTCTTTGGAGGTATTAACCACTAGAGAGCGGTAGATGCTGGATCGCTCTGGTTCAGGTGAGTCCTGCAGGCTCAGAAAAATGAGGCTGAAGTTCATACAGAAGACTGCTACTGGGCCTCACAGACTTACAAAACACACACACAAAAAATGATTCTAAAGTGATCCCTTCATATTTTTTGAAAATAAAAAATCTGAAAAGTGTGGGTTGCATTGGTATTTAACCCTTTTTTAAGCAGATCACCATAAGTAAAGTCCAGTGCAACCGATGGCCTTCATAAGTAACCCAGTAATTAATTTATGTTGAAAAAGGTCCTCTGGTAAGATGGGACCGAAATCGAACTTGATACTGTACATGTTTGCCAGAAAACCAACACGGCACATCACTCTAAACACCACTTTCATAGTAAAACAAGGTGGTGATAGTATCATGCTGTGGGATGTTGAAGATAGATATTTGAAGACCGATTAAACTAGTTAAAATAAAATCAAAACAAAATTTAAAATAAAAACCCGATCTTCAATTATAGTTTATGTACAAAATTGAGAATACCACAGTCAAAATTTTTGATAAATGCAAGGGAGCATGTGTGGCGAGACTTGACAGTTGATGTTTACAACAATCTGAGTGAGCATAGATTTTCCTTTGGTAAGAAGAGTGAGCACAACAGTTCAACCTGTGGATGTGAAAGCTGGTAGAAACATACTTCCAAGATCTTGCCGTCCTAAGTACAGCAAAAGGTGGTTCTGTAAAGTATTGACTCAAAATAGTTTTCCATCCACTTAACATTTAGATACCACTTTATCTTCGTCTTTTACATAAAATCCTAATAGCATAAACTGAACCTTAAAATGGGAAAAGTTAATTGAAAATTATAAGTTTTGCAAGGCAATGTGACTTTGCACAAGTAACATCATGCTTGTTCATATTTTACACACAAGTTTTAACAAAATGACTCCCCCTGTTCAAACAGTCCCACCTTAAAATTCCACAGGCCACCGATGTCATCGCTACTTTCAAAGCAGACAGGATCTAAGCCTTCCTCCAAGCAGACTTTGATACAGACCAGACCCGAACTGCCTGCTCCAACTACTGCCACACGTCGAACCATTGCTGAGGAGAAAAAGAGAGGTTTCCTTTTGCAAAGCAAAGTTTCATCTTTGAACAACAAAGCCATGTTTATTGGTCACTCTTTTTTTAAGATGTCATTTTGGTCCACTTCAAATTATGTGTATAAACACCTACATTGGTACAGGAAGGGCCAAAAGGGAAAAGGGAATCAGTTTTTTTAAGTCAACAAATGATTATATGAAGTATTTCACAGTCCAAACAAAAGAACCTAAAGAAAGATAAAAATTTTATCAACAGAATTAAATGTACAAAAATTAATCTAACAGTATTTTTAATATATTTCACACACTGGTATTAATACCTATTATTTGAAGGGGACATATCATGAAAATTAATTTTTTTTAGCCCTTAAATGCTCTGTATTGTGCATTTAGTCCCCCCAGGTGTTGTGGAGATATTTTTGTATATGGTATTGGTTATCTTTTTCAACCCGTTTAGTTTTCTCTATTATTGACAAGTGGTTTGTGTTAAAGTGTTGTCAGTAATGCAGTCTGCATATGTTCCTGTAAAATTAGTAACCTTTTTCTTTATTTCTCATATGGTCTGCTTGCTTAAACACACGATTGTCATCTACTACAATCTTTTCTTTTAAAATTTAAGAAACGCCTCTCTTCTTATACTGTAGCTTTTAAGTTATGCAGTATCTTCGTTTAGTGATGGTGTTTCAGATGCATTGCTGGGCATAGCCATTACTATATTTTTTATGTGGTTTTGGGCCATTACACTACTTATATGTAGTTAGTGGGTAAGTTAGGCAGATATTTGGGACTGGATGGAAAACTCTTCTAACGTCTTGTGAATATAAAGTTTCAGCTTTTCTATATTAATGTATCTCTATCGATCTACAAACATGTCTGACCAGGGAAAGTGGAAGGTTTTGTGACCAGGAGAGGGCGGGGTATGCAGCGGATATAAAAATATCGCAGCAAAACGACGTATTATCTAGACTGCTCAGAACAGGGGAGGAAGAGGAGCCTGTAGAGCTACAATAATGAGGAATTCAGAACTAAGAATTGCAGTTCCACTCTATATAGACCATAGCTGAATGATTAAGATGTAAAGAGGAAGAATTTAAAAGCATGTCCACTTTAAATTAGATATTTATCCCAAAATTTAACTTTGATAGGCAAAATAGTTTCTTGGTCAACACTGAGCTTGATTCGGCAGAGAGGATTCTGCAGGGCATTTATATGAACACTGAGCAGTGATTTTTGAATCTATAGAAATATTTAGATGAATGGCTAAATTTACATCTATAAATAAAAACAATATATTTTTTTCTTCCAGTACTGAAAAAATTGGTATACTGTAACTTTGCTAATATCCCATTTGTGGGTTGTTAATTTTCAAACTCACTTTTTGGCAGCCCTACTGTTGGACATTGTTCACTTTAATCCATTTAACCCGGTATCCTGGGTCAAACCGGTAGCCGACCCCTATTGTGCCAAATCATTCCAGACATGGATCGATCCATATTTCACCCTGCACTGTGTCTTAAAAATAACCTGAAATTATTTGTTTTTAACCCAGAGTGCATGAAACAAAAAAAATTATTAACAATATTATTATTCTAACGCATTTCTGCATACAATTAATTAATTATATGCATGTAATACATTACATGCATATTTCAGTGACAATTGGAAAGTTGAAAAAACAAACTGAAGCTTCCCACCTTGTATTGTAAGTCTTTAACTATGCTACAGCAAAAGAGGAGCAAAACTTATCTTCTCTTTGAATGTAATTTACCGGTATAGGTATGTAAGTATAAATTATGTGCTTATCATATATAACTGTCAACATATCCTCTTGAAGTGCTTGAACTGCTGTGTGATCTCTGGATTAGAGAATTTCTTAAAACAACCATAGCTTGTCTGCTTTGTCATTTTCTATAACAATTCTGTTTACTATACAGTACAGATGTTCCTCAATGATGCATCTTAGCTCCTTTGCTTTTCTTGAAACACAAATGGGTCACAGCACTTAGGACTAGTTCAGTCAAAACATCAGTCAATGCTCCATGCAAATGAGTCAAAACTCACTTACTGACAACTGCATCATCACATTTAACATCCTGTCATGATTTGGAATCCTCTCTGTTAAGCAAAGAAACAGACTGGCAAAAGTCACTAATGCCATCAGAACTCATGCACAGTCTGGCATTCATCAGATGTGAACCATCAGGGCATAAATAATCCCAGCAGGATCTGCCCACCATCATTCAGAAGATCTTTGTTTGAATCTGTTATGGTTCATTGGAGTTAATTATGTGTTAAACTAAATGTGTTTAGGCCATTTTTAAGTTCTGTTCTTGTTTTTTCTTTGTTTTTATAGCATCTTTTATAGCTGATCCAAAAACACTTTTGTGTTTTCATGTAAATCTAAATGAGCTAGGATTCGAACCCAGGACCTCCTTGTAGCAAGTAAACAGTGCTTCCAGCTGCTCCACTTTGCAGCCCTATGTTTATATTTAGAAGCATATTAAATTATGATCTTGTGTGGTTACTGTTTTTTTTAACCTGTTGAATTACTCAATCTAATTACAAAAATTACTTTTATGATTTTTTGTATTATTTTACAGCGTTTTTGAGGTACATTTTAATTTGTAACCTACTGCACAGCTTTGAGTTAAGTCTCTGTCACTGCTGTGTAAAAATGTTAATAAAGTTTTTTCAAAAGCAAAAAAAAAAAGTTGTGTACTTCCATGATAAGCTGTGAAAAAGAACTCAAGTTTTTGAAATATATCAATCTGTGAGTTACTGAACAATACATACATGTAGAAAGAAGAATCATTAATCATTATAACATGTTTTGCCTAGCTGGTTATATTTTACAAAGCATGTCTGACAACAGATTTATTCTACTCAGCTGGACTCCACAGACATAGACAAGCCTCTGCTTTGCAGTTATCTAACAACAGTACTTGCATTTTTGTAGTCGGGGGAGAAAGACCATATGTGCACAACTACTCTTACCTTGCTGTAAGCTGTGTGAAAGAAATGTGCAGCACTCATCAAGGTGTGAAACAGCCTGTAAGCATTGCCTGTAAACTGAGCGGCTGCTTGTTTCCTCATCAGTTAAACAGTATGGCAGAGGAGGGACTTTAACCCTTTTGGTATAGAGGGAATGTTTGCTGGGCTGACCAGATGGCATGCTTAACATGTTTCAAAAGATCTTAATCATTAAAAAAAAACCCACTGTTAAGCACAAAGTAAGCTTTCAGAGGGCAGAAAAAACCTGTCCGTGTTGAACTAAAAAGGAGTAATTTGAACCAAAATAGATTTTACAGGGTTGTGAAAAAGTATTTGCTCCTGTTGTTTATTTCTTATTTTTACATCAAAGATAACTTTACAAGTTCAATATGCCTTTTTCAAATGATGATTTTATTTAATAGTGGAAAAAGCTTTCCAAGCAACCTGGCCATCTGCGAGAAAAATTAATTTTCCCCTTAATACAATAAGTATTTTTTCTGCTCTTGGCTGCAATAATAGGCCATGAGTCTTTTTTGACCCATGCTTCCATTCAGGGTTTTCAAATCCATCCCAACTGAACGTGAGGGGGGTTGGGGTGGGGGGTGGGGGTTCCTCCAGTGGTCAGCGGGCAAGGCAGACCATCACCAGTCCATTACTTTGCAGGTATTTACCATCTTGTTCCTAACTAAGAATAGCTCTGACCATGTTCTAGTGGTAGAACGCGGGAGGTGCTACACTGAAAAGGTTTTACTTAGACCAAATATTTATGTCATCAGTTTATCAACTTCGCCAAGGAGCTCATGTTGGAGTCTGTCTGTCATTTAGCAAAATAACTCAAAAGGTTATGGTAGAATTTGGATTAAATTTTCTGGATATCTTAGAAATTTGCTATAGAATAAAGTATTACAATTTGGGGTGAATTTTGCATGGAGATCCTGTGAATCGTAATCTGGTTGGTAGAAATAAGTTGGTTATGTTTCACCTCAATATTGGTGTAAAAAAAAAACTTTTTCGCTCTCTTGCCCACTATTTCAGGAAGAATGCAAGGATTTAATGTATGTGCTGGAGGATGTTGTGTGACAGAATATGGTAAATTGAGGGTTTTTCTGAATTCAAATGACTGTGAACAGGCACGAGCACCGAGGTATGTGGATGTGGGATTTATTAACCGATTTATTAATGGGGAGAAACATGAGTACAACTGGGTGTCGAGCGAACATTTGATAAATCTCGATTTTGACCGTGCTTACGAACATTCTAAATTTAATTCATAGGATATAATATAGAACAATCAACAAGCGTTCGATAAAGGGGGACCCAAGGGTCTCATTTATAAAACTTGCATGGAATCCTGACTAAAGTCCAGCAACAAAAAAAAAAGGCAAATTCTACTGCTTTACAAATCACACCCTTCATAAAAATGTGCTCAGGTGTTTTTAGATCAAATCCTGCTTCCTGCACACCCGCTTTCAGTCATAAATGGCCAATGCAAAGTGCCCAGTGAATGTTCTGCATAGAGTTAAGCAAATTAAAATGGGGTAGTTACCACTGCAACCGAGAGGTTGAGAAAGGGCGATTCCTCAGAGACTGTATGAGGCAAGAAACATTTTATTTCATACTGTTTTAACAATGTAGAGCTTTTCTCAGCCAAAAGGTGAACAAAATGCATATATCAATAAAAGACAAAAATATAGTTAAAAACAAGAAAATATGTAACAAACAACAAGAGTAAAAAATAAATGAATAAATAAAAGTAGCAGCACAACCAATAAAGCAAATAAGAAAAATAAATGTACAGTTTGAGTAATATGATTACTTTTTGTTGCAAGAATATGATAAAAGCAAATTAAAACAAAAGAAAATACAGCAGAACATATGTTTCAGGACTCTTTGATATCTAAAGCTTGACAGAAAAGGTGTGTTTTTCAAGTCTTCTTTTAAAAAGCATAATCCGTGCAAAGTATTATTTGATAGTCAAAAAAAACAACGGAAAAGCTGTGGGTGACACAACGTTAATGATGCGGCATGCCTGACATAAAACAAAAGTTGGAGAAACCAGGTCCCGTTCAGCTCATAGATCTATTACGGCAATTTTTGGGAATCTACATCTGATCCCCCCTCTTCCAGATGTTGCCAGTGTGGCTTAATCTTCGATTAGCACAAGTGAATCAGTTGTGCAGTTTTTACACTTGTACTTCACACAATTAAAGCTGCTGTCTTGACTATTTGAGGGCGAGAGAGATGAGATTTTTCTGAATCCCACTACCAAGGTGCCTCTTCTAACATCCATCTCACTCCTAAAAGCCCAACCTCAACAACTGCGCACGCATCTCACCTGTGGTGACACAGCAGGTCAAAGAAGAAAGCAGCAAGCAATATTAAGTATCACCTGATTGTATATTGCTATGGACATTACAGAGGTGGGCAAATTTTTCATGAATGTCTCTTCCAACATGGTGACTGTAAACAGGAGCGGCCACTGTGTGGGCCCCATAATCACAGGTTTGCGTGATGCGCATGTGTTGAAGGACACCAGATAAGGCGGACTCTTGAATACTAAAAAACTTGGCAGTCAGTGTGAAATGCATAGGGGTTTATGGGAGGAAGGCGGGACTTAGGAAGAATAGCAAATGTTGTGGAGCAACATATCATAGTACTGAACCTCATTATCATTTAAAACATATCTAAAACCTGGATAAGGTGACATCAGCTAAATTGGGCCACTTTTTGGTAACTTGCTTGGGACAATAATACAATACTACATATGCCTTTTCCATGTGTTTTTATGATTAATAATGACTGTTTTTAACATTTTTGTGTTGAGATTATGTACTAAAATATAATTATTTAGGCCATACAGTTCTTAAAACATCAGCTGTGGCAACTTTTTTTTGCATGGGCAATTTCAGGTAAACTGGGCCAGCTGTTTCAGCTACAATGAGCCAGTCAAACTGCAAAGGGAAATAGTAATTTATCATCCATTTTCAAAAACAGATTTGATCATACAGTCACATAACATTTAACGTACATTACACAATATGTTTGTTAAAAGATGAATCAGTTGTTTTGTGCCATGGAACATTTTCTAATCCTTTAAATTTGTCAACAAAAAAAGTCTCCATCTTCATCAATAATTTGTGTTATGATGCCAATTGCAGAATGTACCAATCTTAAATGGTGGTGGTCAAGGGCCGTGCAAAATCAGTCCAAGGGCCATAAATGGCCCCGGGCCACACTTTTGACATCCCTGGTGTACGCACAACTTTATTGTTCAAGGACGTACGTTTAGGCTAATTCTGCGTTTCAATAACCTCAGAAATCTGAACTCGGTGCTGGATTAAATGTCACGGCTGAGTAAGCAGTGTTGCAGTTAACGTAGTCAGATAAGTCAGAATTGCAAAATGGCAAGGCCCTGGTAGCCATAGTTGGGAGTACCTCTAACAACGGCGTACAACTGCTAGTCAGTTATTGATGCAATCTGCTCGGATTCTTTAAATAGAAAACTTTTAACTGAACTGAATGTTTGTTCAATTGTATTGACATGGCTTTTCTTGTAAATTCTCTTGAGCTGACATCTGCTGTGAACTATCGCTATAGAAATAAACTGAAATGGAATAGAATTGATTTTAAACCTATTCCTACAAGTGTATCTTATAAAATTAACATGTTTCCACCACAACTACTACTGTTCATAAGAGGAGTGGTCATACTAAAACTTTTTTTATCTCAGACTGTCCTAGTAGGAAGTCCGACACTAAAGGGGTGTTCCAGTTGTTTTTTCTCGTGCAGAACTCGGAATTTACGAGTTCCTACAACAAATGGAATGCACCAAAAGTGAGTGGGCCGAGATTGTTTTCTTCACGAAATGAAGTTATAGCCTTGAAAGAGAGAATGTTCAGTTTTTTAGTTATATTTTACATTGCCTGTACTGATTTTTCAATGTCAATGTTTTATTCTTTCACTTGGGATATTCCTTTTCAGTTTCCTTTTAAGCTAGCATTGATTTGCTAACAGACGGGGGTGAGTCTACCTACAGGATGGAGGCTGAACGTCTAGTGTCCTGATGCAGATTAAACAACCTGGTGGTGAACGCCCAGATAACAGTGAAGATTATTGTGGACTTTGGGAAGCAGATGAAAAAAAGAAAGAGGCCTGCACACTGCTAACAAAAAAGACTATACTTTTTCTTATTAGCAACGTATAAACCCTTCTGGGCCTTTCTCAGCTTTCACCTGCTGATTTTTTGGACCGGGCACCTGCCCCAAGTTCCCTTTTAGGCTGTGCGCACCCTCCAGTATCTGCAGGAACTTTAGGAAGCACACAGCTCCTCCCCACCCATAATCCTGACTGACACCCCCGTCACTCATTCCGCTTCCTGGGTACCACCATCACCCAGAACATCAAGTGGGAGCCCACTATCACCTCCGTCATAAAGAACGCCGAGCAGAGGATGTACTTCCTGAGGCAGCTGAAGAAATTCAACCGGCCAACACAGATGAAGAAGCAGTTCTATACTGCAATCATTGAGTCCATCCTCACCTCCTCCATCACCATGTGGTATGCTGGCGCCGCCATCAGGGACAAACAGAGACAGCAGCCTGTTGTGTGCTCTGCTGAGTGGGTGATTGGCTGCACACTCACATCTCTACAGGACCTGTACACCTCCAGGACACCTGGGGGCGTGCAGGTCGGATCACAGCTGACCCTTCTCACCCTGGATAGTGGGTGTTTAACCTGCTTCCCTCAGGCAGAAGGCTCCAGTTAATTCAGACCAGAACATAAGTCATAAGAACAGTTTCTTCCCCTCTGCTGATGGACTCATGAACAATATTCCCAAGACGGTTCCCACCACCTGCTCTGTTTCAATCACATGACCCTACGTTGTGTTCTCTGCTCCAGTTTTTTTTTTGTACTGATCATCACCTGCACTCCTGTATATATTAATCTGTTTAGCATATTTTATTTTTTTAAGTGTTTGTCTTTTCGTATGTTTGCGAAAAGTGCAGCAGCAATTTCCTAATGTAAATCTGCTCAAAATTTGGCAACAACCCCTTTCTGATTCTGCTAGAAAGAAGAAATAAAAAGAGCAATCAGTCAGTCAAACTCCCAGTGCTAAAGTTCAATTAACAGCACCTATTGCTTTAATGTTCTTTTAAAACATTTATTTTTATTAAAATGGTTCCTGTTCAGTGAAAACATCCAAAATCAGTATTCTATATGCAACATAATGATATGTAATAATTAAACAATACTAAGAAACATGTTGTCACAGTGTTGTAATGGTAGCATATTTATAGTGATGAAATAATTTGATTTTTGGCGCAGGAGTCAAATTATACCACAAACTTTGCATGAAATGTTTATACCACGATCACGAAATGACTGCATGGAGAAGTTCAGGTTACGCTCTTAAACCTAAGAACACTCTACCAACTGACAAGTATGGGGACTGTAGCATCATGGTGAGGGTTGGAAGGAGTGCATTACACAAAATAGATTAAATAATGAAGAATGACCTCCATTTCTTGACCTGAAATTATCAGCAAGATGTTTGAAGATTAAACAGAAATGTAGTTTTCCAACCCCAAATGTATTCACCAAAACGCCCGGAATACCTTGTCATTTTTTTTTCTGTTTTCCCTGGCTTCTTGTGTCAATCTCTCTTTTATTTTACTTTCATTGTTCAGGAAGGTAGGTTCTGCCAGCGTTCTGATCTTGGCTTCACATCCCGCCTTATTGTGGTATTCAATAAACAATAAACTGCGCCACATTGATGGAGTAATTTTGGCCTGCTTGTACAAAGTTAAACTACTTAAAATACTTTTTGCAATTTAAAATATTACTTCAGTGCCTTCTGCTCTGAGTGTTACCAGTGTTGCATGTTAAAGTAAAAAGAGCTGCTTTATTCCATCACAGTGGACAGAGTTACAATATTGCATAGCTGAATGATGGTAACTTTCCCATCAACAGTTAACTTCAGAGGTTTTTAACTTTTTTTTTAGACGTTTTGAGGAAGAAGTTTGGACATCAGGGTGGGTATGATGGTTGGATTGTGAACTTTGATGTAGTAGACAGCGCTTCCTCCAGCCATGATTAGCAGGCTCCACTTGATGAGACGGACTGCTGTTGAGCTCTCATATGGCCCCAGCTGTGGGAGCACAAAGATGGTTACGGTTAAGCAGGGTAGTCCATGGAGTAGCCCCAACTTTAACCCTATATCAAAATATATGGATCTGAAATAATATTAAATTACACAAAATGTACCAAGTGAAATACCTGGTCAGAAATATACAAGAAGCTTTTTGATGGATAAAAGAAGTCAGCAATTGTTGTGTAATTTGTTAAGGAGAGTTTATCCAAATATTAGTGGGGGTGCTGTACGTATTTTACTTGGAGAAACCCCATTTAGATTATTTTAAAATGTAATTAATGTATGTGTTTTATTCTAACCTGTTAAAAATGAAAAGTTAAAAAAAAAATCCTCTGAATACCAAAACTTGAGAGATATTCATGCAGTGTACAGTATGTAATGCTCATTTCAGACCTGTCGGGTTCTTAGGGGCTGGTACATGCGGTCAAACTGGGTGAAGATTGCCCTGCGGGCCCCGTCCCATTTTCCTGGTCCCATCAGTCGGTACTGGTAAGCAGTAACGGGTCCCCAGAAAACCCGCCTAAACAGTGGGAAGTCGGTGAGGAACAGCCAGAAGAGACTTGGGCGCACTCCAATGTCCTTTGCCAAGTCGTCCATGTACTCAACAAAGTCCACCTGCAGCGGGGTCAGCCTTGATACAATGTAGCTGAAGGAGGAACACATGTAATCTTAAAAAACGGTTTAAACAAAACTAAAAGCATGGCGAGCCTAAGTCACGCCCTTCTACGTCCGGTCCACGGGTCCCCGACTGGAGCGATAAAAGCTATTTTCTGATCCAGTTAGAAATGCGCCATGGATCAAACATATGATGTCCGTGAATTTTAAAAAAATAATTTTGATGCAGAGAAAACACTGATTTTTGACTGGAGGCAAAAGTTACTTTAGGTTTTGTGTGAAAATGGTTAGCGGACTACAACTGCAGAAGAAGAAGGAGAGCGAGGGTCGTAGCCTCAGGGCCGAAGAAAGGAGCATTAAACATGGAGAAAACCGCTATAAATCTGACCATGTGGAAACTAGCAGCTATGTCGGGAGTAAAGCAGTCGGTGGAGTGAGAGCCAGCATGGAGGAGAAGCTGTACAAGCTCTTGGTGAGTGTTTTATGTGCTATAGCTAGTGCTAGTTCCCGTTAGCGAAGTGGCGTCATATATGCGACTTCTGACTTCTGATTTGTAGCCATTTTAAATGCGAATTTTTACAATCAAGTAAATCCCAAATCACAAACACGTTCAAAATGTACGTCATTAGTTATCATTTAAATCCAAAACAACATATGTGTGATTTTGGACGTAAGACAAAGCGGACCAGAAAATAACTTTTATTGCTTCATTGACTTACATTCAGTATTTTTTTGGTTTGGGGACCCATGGGCCGACCGGAAGGGGATGAGACTTAGGCTCCCCATTGCTTTATAAATTTAAGAACATGATCATGTAGTTAGAAGACAGTAACATGTTATTCATACTTTTTCTCAATATTCTTGGTGTCCTTCTCAACAGCTTTGATCATGGCTTGGCTTGCGGGAAGCTTCTTATGTCCTAGAGGCCCAAAAGACAGAAAGCTGACATTAAAGAACCAGACCTATAAGTCGTAAGGTTGTAAAAGGTGATTAATAATAAGTTGTTTTTAAGATAAACTATAGTTGTCTCTGTTGAAATGAAGCCTCACCTTTAAAGACACGAGCTACAAAGCGGGCTTGCATCTCAGCCTGTGGCATGATGGCTCCGTCAGAATGGATAAACCCCACGATAGCCAGAGTAGGATGCTCTAGGACTGGGGGGAACACATGTTTGTAGAGACCCACACGGTGCCCTGACTTGTACATGACGTTGTTTGGCAGGTACGGGAAATCATAGTTGTACCCTGTGGCGAACGCAATCAAATCCACCTGTAAGGGGAAAAAAACATTTGTTTTAAGATTTTTTCCTTGAGGAAACAAGTACTTATGATGCATCTAATAAAAATGTTCCCATCACATTTTCCGCAGCGCTGCCATCTTCGAAGACCACACTGGAGCGGCGGATCTCTTTCACGTTTGGCTTGACGAGGACTGACCCGGACAGAATCTTAAAGGGAAGGTCATCGTTTATCACTGGAATCTGGCTGAAGAGCCTATGGAAAAACAGGAAGGAGGAGATACGGTTTAACCATAGCCTGCAAACATGAAAATGAAAATCAAATGATACACAGTTTATTTTCTGAACGGCAATCAGGTGACATAGGAGCAAGTCCTTAGAGTTTAAAGTTCTCCTTCTAATTTATAAATCACTAAATAGTTTAGCGCCACTGTCACTATACCAACCCAGCAGACCACTCAGGTCCTTCAACTCCAGTTTACTAAACATCCTTAGAATTAGAACCAAACATAAAGAAGCAGCTTTCAGTTTCTATGCCCCAAATCTCCACAAATCTGGAACAAACTTCCAGACAACTGCAAAGCTGCTGAATCGTTCGGTTGTTTTTTGACAGCTTTTTAGTCTTGCCCATGGTAGTAGTTGGAGTCTGACTGACTGTGAGGTGGACAGGTGTCTTTAATGAGCTCAGGTGCTACTAATTTAGATTAATAAATGGAGTAGAGGTGGAATTTGAGAGCCAGACTTCTTCCTAATCACCAGGGGTGTTTCTCAATGCCCAGGAACCTCACCTTGATGCCTTGGTCCCGCCCCGGTTGCCTAGGAGATTCAGGGACCGCCAAGGCGCGTTCCAATGTTCATGTGCTACGGAGGAATCTGTTGTTCGTTTGTTAGCCGTTTAGCTAACTAACCAAGGATACATTAGACGTGCCTTGATGCCTTCTCTTGGTCAAAAATACAGCACGGTAGGAGCCGGCAGCAGCTATTTCAGGGGTAAATTTCCATTTTAAATTTAAGTCAACTAATTTTAACCATCGGGCTTATATCTAAAATGTTTTTTTTATTTTTTTCTTATTTTTTTTTAGATTAAAAGCAGTTACATATGGTTGGTTAGTATCTTAGTAGTTACAGGTTCGGTGGCTACCAGGTACTAATTCGCTTAAACACTTGATTTAACCAACATATACACAATTTAAAAAAAGTAAAAAGCTCGTTATACATTTCCAGTTCCATGGCTGAAGAAATGTTATTTAGACGTAAACAGAGCACGCAAGTCGGCAGCCGCAGTCACGTGACGTAAGTCTGTTCCATTTAACCGTTTTCTTTGACCAAGTAAGGACAGTGTCGTAGGCGAGGCACCTTGACATTGAGAAACACCACAGGTGTTCAAATACTTATGTGCAGCATTAAAATACAAATATATTCTTTAAAAATCATACAAAGTAAACTCCTATTGTTGTTTTTTTACAATTCTGTCTCTCACAGTTGAAATGCACCTAAAAAATGAAATTTCTGAGAGGAAGAACTAGCGAAATCGCAGTGTTCAAATACTTATGTTCCACACTATACAATCTCATGGTAAAAGTTAGATTTTTGCTATATTTTTCAGTGTAACATTATAACAGAGCAGTTAAAAATGAATTTAGTTTTAAGGCTTTTACAGATCCTTACCTTAGAGCTTATGTTACATGGAATGTACCAATAATTAATATTTGTCTTCACAGATGTCACAGATATTAACTCTAGTTTTTGAAAGCTTTATTTTTTTTTAAACACATATGATTCGAATAATTAGTTAATTTGCAGAACTCGGCAGATTTCGATATCTGAGGTAAGTTTGAGAAATTGACATCTAAAAATGACAGGACACAGGCCATCAAGGACAACAAGTTTGATGCCTCTACAAATCCAAAGTGTAATCAAAAGATTGCTTTCTAACTTAATACCAAACAGTCTTAATATACATGCACAGTATTGCTCGACTCCTGTATCTTGCTGCAAAACAGCTTTTGATCTAGAAAAGAACAGATTATACTGGTTTATGCTGCAGCAGCTGAACACAGTTGGGAAAACATGTGCTGAAGCTTTACCCACAGAGAACTTTAGCTGAGCTTAACCCTTGGTAGTTGGTATATGTCAAACCAATAAAGTAGGAGCAGCACTGTGAAGGAGTTTAACATGGGATACTGAAGCAAACATGAGATGCAATCCACACCAAGCGGAGTGTTTTTGCTGCTTAATGGTTTATTGGACCGCTGTCAGCGACTGCTTCTTGACCTGTGGTAGGCACGAGACATGATCACGGATCGATCAGAGGCTCCACTCTATGCAGATGGGATCTGTGCATCTTGTTGTCTAAAATCTACTTATTACTAACTTTGTTGAAAGAATGATATCAAAGATTAGAGGCAATGTGATAAGTGGTTTGTTACAGAAAAGCTAGCTTACAGTATGCAGGCTAATAACATTAGCTTCCCTTAGCAATGTTTTGTTTGAGTCAAGCCAGTGAGTTTTGGGGTACGTTGCACTTTAAGCAACACATTGCAATCCAGTGGATGTTTGAGCACCTATCTCTCCCAATATACATTTTAACAATTCATGGTACACCTTTTCTAGATCAAAACATTATGGACCATTAGCAGGCCCAGTAGCAGTAAGGTCCAGTAGCAAGAAGGTCCTGGGTTTGAATCTCGGCCTGGTTTTTTTTTGCATGGAGTTTCAATGTTTTCCTTGGGCATACATGGGTTCCCTCCCAGTACCCCGGCCCTCTCCCATCGTCCAAAGATAATTGTTAGATTAATTGGTCTTGCTAAATTGCCCTAAGGAGTGTGTGTGTTCATGCATGGATGTTTGTCCAGTGTGCCTCTGTTTTTCCCTGTGATGGACTGGCAACGGGTCCATAGTGTACCTTGCCTCTCGCCTACTGATTGTTGGACATAGGCATCAACAACACTCTCCCACCCCCCCACCCACCCCCACCCCCGCGACCCTGCATAGGAGAGACAGTATACAACGTAGATGGACTGCACTTTTTTTTTTAAGCTTGTGTAGGCCTGTCAGAATAAAAAAGGTAAAATCATATCAGCTATTTATTTTTTCCAGCCAAAATAACTTCCATTGGATCCTTGTTTGCTTTACATGCATATCTCCCTCTTTCTACCAAAGAGACGGGATGAAAAAAGGCCTATATGGTCAACATATCCATAGCTGCAGGATAAGATTTAGCATAGGATGCCTTTTTTTTATTCAAACTGAGTGTTTTTGTTGTTACTTTGCTATTTTTGCTTAGAAAACTTCTGTTTTTTGGGGGAGTTTTCACCAGAGCCAAGTGATTAAAATTTTTGAAGTGTAATTTTTTTCCCCTCCATTGTTGAATGTCTTTTATTCTTTCTGGTGGTTTTTTTTTAATAGGACAAAACAAATGTCCTCTAGTTGCAGTGATAAATATTCTTTAAAAAATTTTTTTTATTGATTATTCGAAGGGTGTGCATACATTGTTATTGCATTATTTGAAAATGGTCTCAAAATGACAATATTATCGTCAATCACAATAATTTCTGGGGCAATTTATCATCTAGAAAAAAACAAATGATCGTGACAAGTATAATCATGCATCTATCCAAAAGGGCAGAACATGTTAAGCTACTCCATAAAGGATGTTGCATGAAGATGTTTTTAAAACACCAATTCAGTTTTGCTAAGGAAAATAATCCTCTTATCCGAGAACCATGATTAATTCTCTCCATGACATTTAGGTATCGTACCTGTGTTTGGGTTTGAGGCCGTACACTGCATGATCGTACATGGCGTTGAGCTTCTTCTCCCCCAACCAGTTAAGAAAACACATGGGCAACAGCTTGAACATGACATGGACAAAGCGCGTGTTGAACCTGTCAACCGGTAAGCCGTTGTCAGAAACCTGACGGATGACCCAGGCACCACTGCGAGTGCTCAGGTATACCTGCAGAAAACATTCAAGGAAAGCAAATAAGTCAGCGTTTGCTGCGTTTTACAGTGAATACGAGCCTTAAAATGTTGCAATGGTTGAAAAAACCCGGAGAGTCCCCCCAACCTGCTCAGCAACTCTGCTGGCCTCCACAGCGATGTCTCCCCCCGAGTTGCCAATGCCAATCACCACCACTCTCTTCCCGTCCATTTCCTCGGGTCCCTTGTAGTCCCAGCTGTGGAAGTATTTTCCTTCAAACTTTTCAATTCCTGGAATGTATTGTTAAAAAATATTTGAGTGAATAAAAACCAAATAATGAGATTCCTTTTGCATTAATACAGTGACTTGTAAAAGTATTCATATCCTGTTAAATATTCTCATGTTAAAACCTCTAACTTTATGTTTTTTAGAGGATTTTATGTGAAAGACCAGTAAAAATTAAGTGGGAGGAAATTGATAAATTAGGTTTAATTAAGCTGATACTTTGTAGGCCCATCTTTTGCTGCAATTATAGCTGAAAGTATGTATCAACTAACTTTACACATCTGGACAGAATTTTTGCCCAGCCTTTCATCAATTTTATCTCAAGATCAGTCAGATAAGATTAAGAGTATATGTGAGCCTAAATTTACAAGTCCTACCGCATATTCTCATTTAGATTTGGGTCTGTACTTTGACTGGGACATTCTAACACAATCCAAACAATTCCATTGTAGCTTTGGATGGATGTTTAAAGTTAATTTCCTGGTGGAAGGGAATCCCCATGGCATGATGCTGGCACTACCATGTATCACCAACATTATGGTCTGAACAGAGAGTTTAACATGTTGGCCAGATCATTTCACTTGACCAGAGCACCTTCCCTGTGTTCCCTAATTGGTTTGTAGAAAACTGCAAACACAACATCTTATGTCTTTATTTCAACGCTAGCTTTCCTCTTGCCAATCTTTCATTAATCCCAGATTTGTGGACACCATGACTTTTCTATTCACTAACCCAACCTAACTGTGAATCTCTCTAGCTACTCCAGAGTTACCATTGGCCTTCTGACTGCTCTGATTTATAATCTCCTTGAATGTTTAGTCAGTTTAGGTTGACAACCATCTCTATTCAGTTGATAGATTGAACTGAGCTCTATGAGAAGGTCTTGAAATATTATTATTTTATATTTTATAACCAAACTGATTTAAATTACTCTGCTGCTTTAATTCTGATCATTCTGTTCACTATTATTCTGTAACAAACCTCCGAGGCATTTACAGAACAGCATATGTATAGGAGAGGAAGGCTGTAGTATAAAATAAGGTAGCTATTGGTATTTGTCTGCTCTGGGTTTATTTATAGATATCAGACAAAAAAAAGTCAATGCAGATACTAATTACTCCTTTCTGTTTTTTGTTTGAAAAAAGTTTAAAAACCATCTCTGTAGTTTATCCTTCACATCATATTTACTAATTTACATTGTTTTGCTGGTAGATTTCAAATTAAGCATGTTTCTGTTTATAAAGTGACGACATGGCCATTCAAGAATGAATACTTATGGAATGCCCAGTGTATCCCACCATGTATTACCTGGGAAGTCTTTAAGAGGCAGGTTAGGGTAGTTGAAATGACCGGAGCAGCAGATAACTGCATCAAAGATGTAACTCTCCTCTAATCCATCTCTGTTCTCGGTCACCACCTCCCACTGACCAGTGCGAGTAAAGTCTGGTCTCTGTGTGACCCTCTTTACTGAGGTCTAAGTTATAAACCAAGATCAAGAAATGGTCAATAAATGTCAATACACAGCTCCAACATGATGCAATGATATATACTTCCTGTGCATTTACCTGAAAACGAATGTGTTGCAGTAGTTTAAAGTGCTCTGCATACATCCTGAAGTATTTCAGGATTTTAGAGTGGTGCATGTAGTTGGGGTAATCAGCAGGGATGGGGAAGTCGCTGTAGCACATCATCTCCTTCCAAATATTGATGGTTAGGGAGCGATATATGCTGGCCCTGTTTGGTTCGGAGACTTCCTGGAAAGAAAAAAGAACAAAAAAGAAGAAGGTGGGAGAGTTAAAAGTGATTTGATCCTGTTCAGGTAAAATCTGCAGGATTAGAATGATCTTGTTTGTATTGTTCAGCAAAGTCTTGCCTTGAACTTCCAGAGACCCCCCATGTCATCACTGCTTTCAAAGCAGGTTGGCTCCATTCCCTCATCCAGACAAGCCTTTATACTGGTGAGACCTGACGGGCCCGCGCCGATCACTGCGACTCTCTGCGCCATGATGGAGATGGAGCTGCTACGGGACAAGACAGGGAAAACACATGGAAACATGACACAATGTTCAGTTGCTGGAGAACAAGTTAAGTTATTTTCCTGCTAAATATAAATAAAACTAAGGTATAACTATTGTTTCATTTAAATTAATAAGTCAAATTAAAGTAAATGCATGTGTCAAAGTTTAGTTTCAAAGAGGTCTAAGACAAGACTTTTCCCCACAATTCTAGGGTTTCAACATGCAGCTTACATAAATGTTTCTGTAAGTCCCAACTGAGCAGGGAAACGTTTATGTTATTGTTTGATACAATGTTTTATATTTGCACCGTTTCACTGCAACATGAATCTAGTTTCCCTCCCCTCCTATTAGTAGACACTGTCTCTGCGCCAAACTTGTTGAATGGGGTTTCATATTATTCGCTATATATGTTTCTACTGTGGAAATCGAGAAAACTTCTACGAACTACGGAAGCCAAGAACGGCCCGTTCCTTATGAATTACCTTGATGTGAGTTCTCTAGGATCACCATGATCGTGTGATCACCAGATAAGAACATATTTCGCTGCGGTGGCGTCTTGATACCAGTCGCAGAGTTAATATTTTCTTTGTGGACGTGTTACTTCTTGTTTTCTATCCAGTTCTGTTTGAACAAGTTAAACTTTTTTTTTGCAAGTTCGAGTTACGTTCTTAATAATGGTGCACTCGTAAACTTCAGAATGTAAACTAAAATATTCATAAATCTGTCATTTTTATCTAAAAAAAGAGTTTTGATCGGCTGCTCCAAAATGTGATTATATGACGTTAAAATTACTTTATTGGGTATTAGTTTTATCAGAGCAAAACATCTGTTGTATGGCTGAATTCACATATTGGGAGATTATTTGCATTAGAATCCAAAATATCACTGAGCACTTACCATATAAGCATTAAAAGATAAATTAAAATTTCAACAAACATAACCCCCCAGTAATGGCTTTAATAGCCTCCTGAGTCATAAAACAGGTTCCTACAACCCGCTCAAAGAACAAAGGCGGATGTTGCTTTTTCACATAAACCGAATGAACCTGCAAATTCCAGATCTTGCAGTTCGTGTGAATACTTGTTCTCTCTCTCTCTCTCTCTCTCTCTCTCTCTCTCTCTCTCTCTCTCTCTCTCTCTCTTTGGAACAAATCATGCAATGCACTATATGTCACAACTTATTTATGGACAATTATATTGCACATCTGTAGCCTACTGATTACATGCAAGTCAATTCTTCATAAATTAATAAATGCGTTTAATTGATTGATTAAAATTAATATAATTAATAATTAATTGATCAATTAATTCATGGAAGTGATTTTTGCATGAAAGACAGTCAGGTTAAACCTTACATATATATTTGTGCAGATCAGATACCGCTGGCGTTTAGTCGTATTACTTTTAATCAACGACTAAGAGTCTAGATGATAACAAGTTAGTCAGGCAATCTATGCATCACGATTGCGCAAAACTCCGATTTTCCTTTCGTGTGCATAAAGCATCAGTAAGGTCATTTTATTCGTATTTAAATTTCTGTTTAGGAAAACGCACGAACTTCCATGTTAAAAAACAATATTGCGAAAATACAGCTAGGTTTGTAATAAACATATGAGTTAAAAGAGCATGGTCGTTAAAGTTTAAAGGTTGTAATACAACTTTACTGTAAACATAAACGCTCTTTGCTGTAGCTATCTGACTGTAGACATTATGTAGCCTATGTCTTACCTTGTGTGCTTCTTAGCCTGCCTCTGAAAAAGGAACCTATATCATCAGAGCACCGGCTTTTATAGCTGCTGACTTTTTTTCCCCCGTGTGCAACAAAACATCCAACTCACTCTGTACAGTATGTGGATGAGAGCATCATGTAGGCTATTTTCCTTTGTCATCAGAAAAATATACTACCATTAATTTATTAAATTAAACTTTATTTCTGAGCTTTATCAGTAATGCAGATGCAGCCTCTTGCCCATTCCTTAAAGGTTGGCGTTGTGTGTGTGTGTGTGTGTGTGTGTTTTTTTTAGGGGCGGTCGAGACATTTGACGACCTGATCTGCCGATGCTAAACCTTCACCGCTATCACTTTAGAGTTAAGTTATCCAAGAAAAAAAAAAACGTGCGCTGTTTAGTGAGGATATGTTTTTCATAAAGAACATTACATAGCGGTGTTAATGATTCTACTGTATGCTGTCCTATTGATGTGCGCCAGCTCGGACACGCGCTTAACTATCTGTGTAAGAAAAACAATAAAGCCCATCACCCTGAACACACCATCCCCCATGGTGAAACAGGGTGGTGGTAGGTTCATGTTGTGCGGAGGCTTTTCTTCTGCAGGACAGGAAATCTGATCACAGTTGTTGGATGAAGCTACAGGGCATACAGAACATTATTGGGATGAGGGTAAACCCATTTGGAGGCTGTGGTAGAATCTAGATTGTGGTGGAGGTTGATTCTAAGCATACAGCCAAAGCTACAATGAAAAGCTTTCAGTCAAATTCATATTTTTGCGATTCACCATATTTCCTGGCTTTGATGCTTGTTAGGATGAAAAAATATCAAAATTACTGTACTTCCTCATAATAATCTTCCCTCTTGATACTCCACCAGTTATCCAAGATCAGAACAACTTTTTCGGTTTAATACAGATTCTACCAACGTCTAAGTTCAGAAATGTGATTTTGTCTAAGCTCAGTCAGAGTTAGGCTACTTTTGGCTGCTTTTACAAAAAAGTCCAGACAGATTAAAAGAAAAAAAATCACTTCCATGTTAACAACAATTTAGAGTATTTATTACCAAATCCGTGGGAAGAGTACAGTATGAAAGATTTGAGGGTGTTGGAAGATCTATACAGGGTTTTGAGGGGGAGGGGTAAGATAATGGCACAGGCAGCAAAAAAGCATCAATGTCACAAAGGTAATGTGGACAGATCAGGCCAGACTTTGCCCAGGCTGATGGAAAATTCCACATCTTTCCCTGGCCCTTAAGTGAGTTTTGAGCATTAACATTCATGAATAAAGCACTTCTCTTACTGGGACTACTAGTGAGTACATGTACCGGTTTTTAATAATGCTAGATTAATAAAAGACAAACATAATAGTATGAAGAACACAATATTCTAAGCTCTGGAGCCCTAATAATTAAACATCTATAAAAAAAAAAGGAAGAAAAAAAAGAATCTACCGCTAATGTTACTCATTAATGAAAAAAACTGTATGAGTGTGCTCTTTGTACCAGACTGCAGGCTGCAGCAAAAGTTCCAGAGGATAAAGGTTCTGGGTAGCTTTGATCGAAACCCCCCCTTTGTGTTAAGCTGGAAAAACCCTCCCATCTCAGCAAGTGAAAGTGCATGGAAAAATTTCACTGGTCCCAGAGGCCAATAAGTGATTTCATCAGCTCACCGTCTATTCAGACTTGTACTCTTAAAGCAACATTCACTTTTACAGCAGCTGATCATTTGCCTCTTTGAAATTCCCAACGCAAGAAGATTACATCGTGCGTGGCGACATATCAGCACAAGGGGGCGCAGCAGGATTAAGTTCCAGTTCACCCATATGTAGATTTTCACTTCACTTTGAATTCTCAAATATGAAGGTACTTATTCAGAAGGTACATCACATATAAGTTAAAGAGCTGTACTTATTTTTCAGGCTTCAGCATGTTAGTTTTAACTGTATCGCCTTTTAATTTCACATGACTTGACAGTGGAATCTGTTTTGTTGTGTGGTTTTAGATTAGGGTTAAAATCATTTTACGAATTGGCAGATGTGTACTTACTTTAAGACATGAACGTACGCACTGTCAACTCCTGTGACAGTTAAACCTTTAATGAATTCGTTCAAAACTTAATAAGAACTTTCTAATAATCAACTGAGAACAACACGATGCCTTTAAGGAATAAGAGAAATTATGTCTTTTATAGGTGCTTGAGTATGATGCCCTCCATTCACCTCTGTATACAGATTTAATCGGAGTACCATATACTGGAAAATGTACTTCATTAAGGACCATCATTTGCTGATACTGACTGATTTCATGTCAAACATCCATGCCTTCCTGTTTTTATTGGGCATAAATATAATGTGGGAGAGAGGTAGATTTATCTTGGACACAAGACTGGAATATAACCAAATTTATTTTGCCATATGCTACATTTGGAGAGAAGGACAGAAATTGCCAACTCAATCTCGACAAGCTGCGTACAAACAACACATTACACTTTCAAATTACGTGCCTTGCATACGCCAAATTGCAATTTTGCGTGCATATGATACGGCAATCCCTGCCACTATTTTCTGTAGTGAGTTGAGGCGCACAACGTCATGACGTCACCGGCGAAGCTCCTTTTCGCCAGAATCAACTGAAGCGCGAGCAGGTAACAACAAGGTGAGAGTATCTTTAAAAAAAAAAAAATGAAATAACAGTTTTAAATGTATTTTTTTTATGTCGTGTTATTTGTACGCAGAGACTGATGAGAATGGGATGGGTATTATATAGATTGTGAATTATCAAAGGAAAGATACCTTGTTAGGTTTTAATGGGAATTGTTAGGACGCCCATTAAATATTGGTTACACTGTTAGTTACCATTATCTCATAAAAGAATAGATTTTTCTTCAATTTGCATATTTAGAACTGGGGTGCAAACTAAAATGGAGGATGCGGTAAGTATGAATACGTTGCTTTTGATGACCTAATTGTTTTTGCTTACAAGCACAATGCCGTCAAATGAAACACATATAAGAAATGTTGGTTTATTTCTCTGGGAGTCTCGACAAAATTCATGTCTTTAGATGAGATTTTCCTCAAGATCTCTGATCTGTATCATTTAACTAACTTTTTCTCTTCTTAATCTATTTAATTTTTCTGCTTTTTTTTGAAGCATTCTGTGAGTTCTATCCAGCTGTCAAAATTGTCCACAAGCAAATAAAAAACCTGGTGCTCGCTACTCAGATAAAAGATAATACTTTCTTTCTGCGTTTGTATTAGAAAAGAAAAATCACACATTTAAACATACCTATTAGAGCTTACTGCTTACATTACAGGAAACAGTGTAACGTTTGGTTGACATTTTCAATACACATAAACAAGGATTGTAAATGTTTAAAAAGTTCCATAATAAACACATTTTAGCAACCAACACTAAAAAACCTACACTAACCATATCATTGTCATCAATCAGCTGCTCATATAATCTAAACAGCAATCCTGACCCGTGCATTAAAACCAGATGGTGTCACAGATCCTGAAACGGAGCCGATCGGATTGTGTGATCCAGAGTTTCTCTCTGATCTTCAGACTCTTTGTGGACGGATGTTGGACAGCAGGGTGGGTATGGTGTCTGGGTGATGTGTGTGGACATAGTACGCCGCTGCCCCTCCACCCACGATCATTAGGCTCAGCTTTACCAGACGGCCTGTAATAGATGACTCTTGCTCCTCCAGCTGGAGAGACATGGAAAGACAATGCTCATTTTTTCATATTGAAAACATTATGGTGGATTATGACTTTAAAATGTCATGCTCGTCTTTGAGAAAGCATGGTAAATGGTGTTCAGACCTTTCTGCTTTTTAGGGGCTGGTACATGCGATCGAACTGGGTGAAAATTGCTCTGCGGGCCCCATCCCATTTTCCCGGTCCCATCAGCCGGTACTGGTAGGCACTTACGGGTCCCCAGAGTACATGTTTGAACAGCTGGTAGTCTGTGAAGAAAAGCCAGAGAAGACTCGGCCTTGCTCCAATCTCTCCAGCAATGTCGTCCATGTAGGAAACAAAGTCCACCTGCAGGGGTGTCAACTTTGACACAATATAGCTGTGGAGATATCCAGCAAATTATTTTAAAATAAAGCAACACATAGACTAATGTAACTGCTAAAAACAGGTTATCTATTATCTTTTAGGCAGATGTTAATGAAAAGTCACCTTTTCTCAATGTCCCTAGTGTCCTTCTTAATAGCTTTGATCATGGATTGATTTGATGGAAGCTTCTTAAGTCCTTAAAAGCAAAATAATAAAGAAGTAAATGATGTTAGGGTCACCCAGGCTTTTGAGAGGTTTGAACTAGCAGGAGATAGAAAAGCCTTGCATCTCACCTCTGAAGACACGAGTCACCCAGCGTGCCTGTATCTCAGCTTGAGGCATGATGGCTCCAAGGGCATGAATGAAACCCACCACAGCTAAAGTGGGGTGCTCCAGGTTCGGAGAGAAAACATGCTTGTACAGACCTACTCTGTGGCCTGACTTGTAAAGAACAGTGTTTGGCAAGTAGGGGAAGTCGTAGTTGTACCCTGTGGCGAACACAATTGTGTCCACCTGTAATGAAAAAGAGGTACATCCATAAAAAAAAGCATGCTGGGAGAGTGAGAAGACTCTTGTAAATGTTTATGAGCAATATTCTTACCTTTTCCACCATGCTCCCATCGTCAAACATCACAGTGGAACCACAAATTTTCTTTACGTTTGGTTTAATGATAACAGATCCTGAGAGAATCTTTAGAGGCAGATCATCGTTAATCACCGGTATCTGACTGAAGAGCCTGTGGATTCAGGAAAGAGATCACAAAGTTATACATATACCTTGTGTCTGTAACATGACAAACTGCAATAAAGTTGCAAATACTTTGGGGATGCCTCGTAAGTTTCTAAGGGAGCACCCACCTGTGTTTGGGCTTGAGGGCATACATTGTGTGGTCATACATGGCATTGAGTTTCTTCTCTCCAAACCAGTTGAAGAAGTTGATGGGGAACAACTGGAACAGGATGTGGACAAACCTGGTGTTGTACTTCATGTCCACCGGTAGGCCGTTATCTGAAACCTGACGGATCACCCAGGCGCCGCGACGGGTGCTCATATACACCTGGACAACAGCACAGAAATTAACAAATGGTCCTGCAAGTAACGTGGGGGGTGGATAACTCAGACAAGGACATATGAGAACAAGAACCTGCTCTGCAAATCTGCTGCTCTCCACAGCGATGTCTGCTCCCGAGTTACCAATGCCGACGACCACCACTCTCTTCCCATGCATGTCCTCAGGTCCTTTGTAGTCCCAGCTGTGGAGGTAATTTCCTTCAAACGTCTCAATTCCTACAACAAACATTACTTGATGTAATTGCATTTCCAGTTGTAGAAAATCCATCATGATTGTTTTGTTAAGAATATGGTATAGGTGAGCACAAGATCCACAACGTAACACCAAGACATACCTGGAAAGTCTTTGAAAGGAAGGTTAGGGTAGGTGTAATGACCGGAGCAGCAGATAACTGCATCAAAGACGTGCCTTTCCTCTAATCCATCTTTGTTTTTCGTCACCACCTCCCACTGACCAGTGCGAGAAAAATCTGGTCTCTGTGTGACTCTCTTCACTGACATCTGAAAAACCCAGCAGTTATTCGAGCAGGCCTGACTGAGGGCATTTCCGCCAATAAAGGTGTCTTAAGAATTTACTTGTTTTTTTATTACCTGGAAGCGAATGTATTGTAGTAGTTTAAAGTGCTCTGCATACATCCTGAAGTATTTCAGGATTTTAGAGTGGTGCATGTAGTTGGGGTAATCAGCAGGGATGGGGAAGTCACTGTAGCACATCATCTCCTTGGAAATATTGATGGTAAGAGAGCGGTAGATGCTGGCCCTGTTTGGCTCGGACACTTCCTGCACAGAAAAACAGTTTATAGAAGAGAAGATATTAAATGCTATAGTAATGTAACTTTTTCATATTTTTTAGATAACTTTAAACATAAATGGATTTTATATATATAAAAAAGCTAAGAGTGTGGCCTTTGCATTAATTTTTAGTTTAGCTTTTAACTGTTTATTTATTAATCTGCTTTGCATTTTTATTATTTGTTTTACACTTATTGTTTTATACTTTATATACTTTATATTTTATAAACTTTATATTTTAACATATTTGAATCTTTCTTGCCAGTGTTTCCTCTCTGGGGGGGCCCCTGCATCGGGGGAGGTGGTCGGCTGTGGCTGCCTGGGTGCCCCCCAGGTAGCGCTTGGGTGGAGGTGGGGGTACCAGCCCTCCCTCCTCTGGGCGCCCTGGGTCGGAGCCTTGGCTGCTGCTGTTGATCTGCTGCTGCTGATGGTTCCCATGATGGCATTTTCTGGCTCATCTGTACTCATCCCGCTTTTTGTAGCTTCTAAGTGTGTGTGTGTGTGACAATGGCTGATGGGTTGGGTTGGGAGGGGGTTGTATTTGCATTGATTATTTTATTTTTGAAGGGGGGGGTTGTGGGGTTATTTTAAATCTGTAAAGCACTTTGAGTAACTTTGTTTGTTTGAAAAGCGCTTTATAAATAAAGTTTGATTGATTGATTGATTGATTGATTCCTACAGCCCAGTGCAACTGAATGCATTCAGATTTCTAAATAGAAATGTACCCCTATAAGTAGTATAGGGTACCAAAAAAATAAATAAATCTTAATTGATCACTCATACAAACAGATTCAAAGTAAATTGCATTCGTTTCAATTCAAGCTTAGTTATTGAAACTATGCAAACAAAGACAGTTTGTTATTCAACTTGTATATTGAGGTTTTCTATCTAAGGAAAGCCAACGACTTGCATGAAATCACAGACTTCCTCCTGGACATATCAAACATGTTTGTTAGAGAACATCATGAAGACCAGCACATCTGTTAGTGTTGCACTCCAGAAATCTAGGCTTTCAGGAGCAGTGTAAGAAGACAACCACTGTTAAAAATGAGGCTGCTTTTTTTAAGCTGGTAAATGACCTTTATTTGTATACTTAGTCCCTACCAAAGCACTTTACACTATATTCAGTCATTCACACACTGATGATGGAAAGCCTGGATAAAGCCAAATAAGAGGCTTCAACAGAATATAAATGCAATCTGAAGATTATTTTATTTTTGTAAAAATAAAATTAAATAAAAATCCCTTTACAATTTTCTACTACTTTACATTGGTCTGGAACATAAAATCCAAATAAATGTTGTTGAAGTTTTTAGTTGTAAGGTAAAAAATTTAGAAAACATGCAGGAGTGTGAATACTTTTGGGAAAGGAGGAGGGGGCAAACAGGTGACACAGCAGTGAAGGAGGCTCACCTGAGAAAAAAAAAGACTTAACTGCATCACTATTTTTATTGAATATTTTTTTGTACCTTGACTGGGTTCCTGATGGAGTTTATACATTTTGGGAATTGGAGTTTGATCGGGAGATTGTTTAATTACGTGCATTGGTATTAACGTCTGCGGTTGGCTGCTCTCTTGTTTGCTCTGTTGTAAACATAACTCTGTCAAAAGCCTATTGTCTAAATAGCCAATAGAGTAACTTTAACGTTCGGTTAAAAAGTTTAAAACAAAGCTTTTGTAGTTGTGTCAGAATGTGTGGAGTTGTGGGAGGTATTTGGTATGTTCAAGTTACTCTGTCTTTTGCAGACAGCAAGGTGTAGCCTGAAACTATAGGCTAGTTATTCTTAGCATAGCTTCCCGTCATTCTGAAACTACAAACAAATAGGCAACTGAAACAAATAGGGAACCAAATAGAAAAGACTGTGCCTGGCTCTGTAGAGGCAGAGATATCAAACATCTTTTAACATCTGCAATGCATAATCAAGTGCACTTACAGCACCCTCTCCTGGTCTATCAACCTACCCACAAGCACCAATCCCCCCACCAGCACCAATTCATCACCAGACCCATGTTCAGCCCCTGTTGGTTTAACCATGGATAAAGTAATGGCTATTATGTATATTTTCTTTTCAGTGACATTTCTTGTTACATGTTCATTGCTGGATTTCTAGAAAAAAACATCAACCAATTTTGCATATCCACAATTATAATAATGGATAATTAAATATAATGTCAATTGGTAGTGTAATGCAAAAAAAAATGTATTGTTACGCCTATTTTGAATTTTACTCGAATGCAAATACAAATACTTTTTCCCTCTCAATAAATACAGATCCAGATACAAATAGCGGCTGTTTTGCACACCCCTTATTCAAAGATGGTGTCTTGCCTTGAACTTCCAGAGACCCCCCATGTCATCACTGCTTTCAAAGCAGGTCGGCTCCAAGCCTTCTTCCAGACAAGCCTTTATGCTGGTGAGACCGGAGGGGCCCGCCCCGATCACTGCGACTCTGTGCACCATGATTGAGCTGCTACAGGACAGAGGATAAACAGAGTTTCATCAAAGATATATGTGCAATTTTAGTTGAGCATTTCATCTGTAAATGCATAATTATATGTTTCATTTGGTTGCTTTTATCATCCTTACTCTGTGTTTATAGAGACTTTACAAAAAACTTTCTTTCCCAACCTAAGTTTCCCTCCTTGCATCATCCACTTTGCTTCATATCATTGATATCTGTGATTTCTTACTATACACTCAGTCCGCTTTCTGTCTCATTCTATAATATCTGTCGTTGAAATTTTAAAACAAAAGCTCACCTTTGCACTTGTTCACTTTCAGATAATTTACACTCAGTGTAAAGCAATTAATGGTTCAACCACTGTCTACATCATATTCTTATCAAGTTTTTCCCCCCACGTTCGGTCATAAAATCTTTTCTGTTCTTAGAAATACAAACAGGGCAAAGGCAATCCTACAATTAATCGAAAGCACTAAATTTTACATGACGTGCAACATATTATCTTTGGGTTTGTGGGACTTTGATGAAATAATTGCAAAGTGTGAACGTTAATTAGCCGGTCCAGGCAAACTCCTTCATTCCTTTTGTCTCATCTAAGGAAACTACAAATAGACTACCATCCTCCTCCGTAAGACAAGAAATCTGTTGTGCCCAATATCATTCTTACCGTGATGATCCTTGTGTGCTGCTTTCTCATTCAGGTTGGAGAATCATCACCTGAGCGCAGTCTTTTATACACAAAATAAGCATTGTAGTCTCTTGTTCTTCCTTTTTTTTTCATCTAATTACCCAAAAAGGCTTCTATTGGATTGAGCAATGTTTACCCAAATCAGTGAGGTCTTACTTTGACTAAAGTTCAGGTTGTGTTCTTATCATTGGGTGGGGGACGGCTGATGGGTGAAAAATTGGCACTCACTGTAAAAGTCACTGTTTGTGGATGCGTCTTCATCATTGTATTCAATGCACATTTTCCAGCTTCAATATGCACTCCTATTATAAGCATAATCTCTATAGTATCCTGAGAAACCGCTGCTTTGTCCTTGACAACTGAAGCTTGAAAGTCAAATTCTTCGTGATGCTCTATCAGATGATTAACTGAACTTTTTTTTCTTCATACAATAGACACAATTGGTTTATCTTTTGTGAACGAAATACCATTTATTACAATGCATTGCCTTGCAAAAGTGTTCATACTCCTTGGCTACACATTCTACTTTCTTTAGATTTTCTTGTGATAGACCATCATAAAATCATTGCCTCTAAATCCATGTCCAGCATTTTATCTGCAAAACTGCTGATGGTGCAGAGCAGTTTCTATTGTCTTGGTTGCATCCTCTGCTTTACTACAGATAACAATGAACTTCAACAGGGCACTGAGATTGCCCAACCCCGTCAAATAGCAAAGAAAAATCTGATGAACTGATCGATCTGGCTGCAGTTAGTTTCCACCGTGGGGTTAATGGCCTCATTATTCCTGAAAGACATGTTCCTGTATATATATATATATATATAAATATATATATATATATATATATATATAAAGATATGTAAAGATATATATAAAGATCTGAAACATTTTCTACATACACAAAATAACCTTTTCTCTCAAAACTTTTTAACAAATCTAAATCTGCAATAGTGAGCACTTCTTCTTAGAGGAGATATTCCATCCCACCTCACAGGTTTGCCTCCTAAGATGCTGATTGGACAGCATGATTATTGCACAGGTGTGCTTTAGACTGGCCACAATCAAAGGCCACTCTAAAATGTTCACTTGTTCACACAGCACAATTTCACAGATGTCACAAGTTCTGAGGGAGCGTGCAATTGGCATACTGACGGCAGGAATGTCCACCAGATCTGTTGCTCATGAACTGAATGTTCATTTCTCCACCATAAGCCGTCTGAAAAGGTGTTCCTGAGAATTTGGCAGTAAATTCAACCAGCCTCACAACCGCAGACCACATGTAACCACACCAGCCCAGGAACTCCACATTCAGCAGGTTCACCTCCATGATCGTTAAAGACCAGCTACTCGGACAGCTGCTTAAACAATCGGTTTGCACAACCAAAGAATTTCTGCGCAAAGTGTCAGAAAAAAATTCACTGGAGTTGATCTGCCTGCTTGTCGTCCTCATTGGGGTCTCCACCAGTTTGTCATTGTAACCGACTTGAATGGGCAAATGCTCACAGGCGATGGCGTCTGGCACGATGGAGAGGTGTTCTCTTCATGGATGAATCCCGGTTTACATTGTTCCAGGCAGATGGCAGACAGCGTGTGTGGTGTTGTGTGGGTGAGCACTTTGCTGATGTCAATATAGTGGCCCATGGTGGCAGTGAGGTTATGGTATGGGCAGGCGTACATTATGGACGAAGAACACGTGCATTTTATTGATGGCATTTTGAATGCACAGGGATACAGAGGAGATCCTGAGGCCCGTTGTTGTGCCATATATCCAACATCACCTCATGTTGCAGAATGATAATGCATGAATGAAGACAATCAGCATGGCATAGGAGGAGGTTCAGTAAAGTTGTGATTTCTGCAAAATTAGCATAGCACCTTCCTAAATTTTGTAGCATTTATACCTCAAAATGACATATCTAAGTTACCAGATTTAAAAAAAAATTGAACAGATTATTGAACTTGTGTATCGATTTGATTCTTATAGTTTTAATGAAAAAAAATGTTTACATCACAGGCCTAACTATAATGTAATCCATACGAGATGAAAAAAACAATTTTTTTAAATAGTTTGGCACACAAATGCATTAGGAATTACACAGGGTCTTCTCAGTTGCGTTCCCTGTTTAATTAAAAATCTTTACATTCAAAGTTTACATGATATTCACCAGCAGTAACAAATGTATTGACATGACAAAATCCAATCACACCATTGCGCTTTAAGATAAGAACTTCAGAATTGAGCGACAATATCGGTTTTCAGTACGCAAAACTGAAAACAGTAATAATGTGCGAAAAAAACAAATCTAATAATATTAACTATTTATTTTGCTTTCCCCTCTTAAATTAAGGTCTACTAAGGTCTATTCATGATCTTCACAGTAAGACAACCATAAAACAGACTTGGTCATAAATTCATTATTCAGCACATTCTGATTTGAAACAGAAGAGGAATGAGGCTAAAGACTGGAAAGCTGCCACGTTCTGGGAAGACTATTGGTTGGTTATTGCAGAGAGGGCACAGTACGGCACGGGTCAATCAAACAGTCACTGAATAGTTTGCCATCTCAAACATCTGGATCCAGGAGAGGAAAACATTTAGTTCCCCACTAAAGCAAAACTGACTTTGTTAAAGAAGGTAAAGAAAAAAGCCATCAACCCCTGCTTGCAGGAAAACCATGGGAACATAGGGAAAAGATTGGCCAGACGAACGTACAAAACTCCAATGTGTGGCGGAAAAACTAACTCTGCACCCTCAAGCCACCATCTTCACAGTGAATCACAGTGGTGGCAGCAGCATGCTGTGGGGATGCTTTTCTTCATGAGGAACAGGGAAGATGCTTAAAGTTGATGGTACGATGGATGAAGCTAAGCAGGCTACAGCTCAATCCTGGAAGAAAACCTGCTAGAGGCTGCAAAACACTTAAGACTGAGGTGGAGTTTCACCAAGCCTGAGCATACAGCTAGAGCTATATGAGAATGGCTTAAATCAAAGCATATTCATTTGTTAGCACAGTCCAGTTAAAGTCCAAACCAAAATCCACTTGGAAATCTGTGGGGATATTTGATTTTTACACTCCACAACTAATCTGACTGAGTTTGAGCTTTTTTGTAAAGATGGAGCAAAAAATTAGACTTCGAAAAGCAAATCTGAAAACTGTGAATCCCACGAGGACAAAAAATAAACAGTTAACCATAGTTTCACACACCTGCAGACATGGGCAGGGGTCATCAACCTCAGTGACCATGCTAATATTGAACACGTATGCAAGTTGCGACATCTCCACTGATGGCGTCACTGCAACGGATTGAAGTCGTGCAGAGATGTGGCTTCAACATCAAACGGCCTTTTGAACTAAAGTATTCAAAACCACCCCATCCCAGACAGATGAAGGTTACATTTCTTTTTTTTTTTTAAACCCTATGCAAGCAGATCAGAACAGTGACTGTGAAATATTATCTTAAGTCTGAGAAGACGAATTTAGACATCTGAATGTAAATCTGGCCAATTTGCAGCTTATTGCCTTAAGAGATCTTAAGACAAATTAGGAGGCAATTTAAAGCAAAGACCACCAGCACATTCATAAGAAAGGCAACCTTTGTTAGTTTGCAGGAAAAAAAAACATGATTTTTTCACAGTCATGAAAACATGTTCGACCCTACATAGCCTAATATACATCAGAGACAGTGAAGATATGCTGTACCGCAAAATAGGCTCGGTTAAGATAACTGTTTTGGCATGCTGCACAGGCAGGCAGATATGATTCTGTTTTTATTACTCTATGCAGTAAAGAAAGTCACAAAACTATACACCACCTTCTGACCTCTCTGAACTTTTCGGGCCATGTACCAGATCATTAAATGATAAAACAAAGTTATCAGCCTATAAATAATTAATTAACAAAAAATAACCTTGTTGAGTGACTTACAGTAAAAGGAAAATAATACAAATCAGAATCACTAAGGAAATACCTTTATAAGAAGAACATTACAGAAACACAGCTGGAAACACCACCTAAAAAAGAAGCATCGTCGTGGTAGTAGTTAAAAAAAAGGGTCTGATCATGTTTTTATGATAACTGCTTAGCTGTTGTTTACAGCCAAATCCATTCCCATTTCTAGGTGGATTTCTGAAACCAAGGCAGCTTGGACTGGGAGCCCAGACTCCACACAAGCTTAAAAGCTGTCACCTGCAGCAGAGGAAACAGTTCATTGTCAGCTACTTATCAGATGAAAAAAGGAATGTGACGTCTTCAATAAAACCCAAGCCTTTCTCTGACTCATCTTTTTTTTTCCTCTAAAACATACATCTGTTGCGTTGATTTAATGTTTAACAAGGAGAAAATGGCCATAAACACTTAGCTCATGCAACACATGTAAACATTGATAGTATAAGGAACAGCACATCTATGACTTTTGTCCTGGGTTTCTCTACACATATGGATGTATTGTAACTATTGACCAGCGTATACATAAATATACATCATGTACCCACAAAGTTTTAACTTAAGGACCCTGAAGGTGCATCGTGTCCTTTGTGGTGCAGACATCAAGAGAGCCTAAACGGTTGTCTGTGCAGAAAAGCGAACAGCGTTTCTGTTCATCCACAGCAATCTCATGGAAAACTGGACGTAACTGACAGAGAGGTTTCAGGTTAGTTTACAGCTTTTCCACACGAGCGAGTATGAAGTGCCTGCAGGTTGGCTGCATGAGACATGGGGGATGCAGGTAAACCCCACATTTCTGCAGCTGCCAGGATGACAGAAGCATGTTACCTCTCAGAAAGCTTCAGGTCTAAAAAACGTAGATCTGGAAGAGGTTTTGACAATCACTTTGCAGTTTGCAGTGCTCCTTTTTTCTCTCCAAATGTTTCATTCAGTGTCCTTAGAAACAGACACAACTTAGCTTTAATCTAATTGAGCTATCAGTGAGTCCTTCAGTGATTCTCTTCAAAAGTTGTTGTATCGGTCCCTTGTTCAAGATAAATTATGAAAAATAGTTAAAAAGAAATATTAATGAAGTGAAAGAAAAAAACTGAAACCCTAAAGCAGGCACACACTGTGACGGGTGACTCATTTCAAGTGCTGATGTGTATCAAACAGAAGTTCGCAATAATATTATTACAGCTTGATCATTATGACTACTACTGGATGAAGTAAGTAACCAACCTGGTAGCTGGTAGAAGTTAGCACAGATACAAGCACACAGGGTCAAAAGGATCAAGTGTAAACACCCAGAATCAAACACTCCGGCATACCCTCAGTGTTTGGATCTGATCTGGTGGTAAAGGGAAACAACTGAAACGTAAGGATGTATCCAACAGAACTGATTACCAGTCAGAAATAAGTTGTAAAATAGCCATTAAATAAAACCAAAAATGACAATATTGATTATGAGAATGCAATTAGATCGACTTTGAATGTGATGGGCTGAATATAAAAGATTAGAAGATATGGAATGTAATTATATCCTCTATATGCACTTAGAAAAATAATAAGGAGGAGGACACCATATGGCTGTTATTACTACAGATGAACTCTTGGCAACATATAACTGATCATATGATCCACCTAACCCACAGTTTATTCACAATTAGAAGAATATCTAAACACGCAGTGGCTTTATTTTTCTTGCTTCTGCATTAACCAAAGGAAAATAACTAATACTATCCTAATTATGTGAAGGTTGATTTAATGTAAGCATGTCTGGTTTATTGTTTCGTGGAGCCATCTGTGTTATAGGTACAGTTTAGTTAGAACCTGATTTTCAAACTTTATGCAACAAATTGTATTTAGTATCTGTGTATCCTGAAGAAGGGGTTGGCTGAAAGCTGAGTGGGCTCTGATAAACAGAGTGAAAAAAAACGAACGAATCAGCAGCAACATTGTGATCAACGCCAACAATCTTACTGCAATGCTCCGCAGGACTGTTTTGATGCTGGCATTTATCTGGAGCGGACTTCACGCTCCAAAGATCTGCACGTGACCGCTGACAACGCATCTGTGAGATCTAGCTGAAAGATTTGAACTTCATATCCAAACAGAACCCAGTTCTATTGTTTTGGACCACAAAGAGCCCCTCAGAAAACCTTAGCACAGGTCTTGCCAGATTCTTATTCTAGTGACACAATTAGATCTGAACATTATCATGTTGTGGCTGATGACTGCATACAGTCTAACTAAAAAAAACTCATATTTAAAGGTAAGAACCGGACCTAATGCTTCAGAAAGTAGAACTTCTTTGAAACTTTCTCCTGAGTCTAATCCAAGGAAATCCAATTTAGGTGATGGGAAAAAAAATGTGCAGAGCCTCTTAAAGCAAAAGCATTTTAAACACCCCCTCTCCCCCGCAGTCTTTATAACTACTCTAAATGCCCCAGCAGCCCCTGCAGAGTTTGCGGGGAGAGCCACAGTATCTCCACCAGGTTGTACTGGAAGTAGCCCATCCCAAACCCGAACAGCACGTCGGTAACATTGTGTCTGCCCAGCAGCACGCGGCTAAGCCCCACCAGCCCCACCCACAGCAAGACCAGGACCCTCAGCGGTGCAGCCAGCACCAGGTGAGCCAGCAGGAAGCGGCCACACATGGCGGCTCGGGTGGCGTGGCCGGAGGGGAAGGAGTAGCGGTCCACAGAGAAGGTGGCAAACATGTCCATTTGGTTATGAGCCGGCCGCCGTCGACGCACCACCGCTTTGACTACGCCGACCAGGATGAGGTCCAGCAGAAGACCTGTGAGGACCAAGACACACACAAGGGCGAACGTTACGACCTGACTTATAAAGACACAAACATGACAGCTAACACCCGTCACACTCAGAAATCATTTCTCTGGCACCATCTGGTGGCTGTAAGGAGGAAGTGCCAGAAAGCAATCCCCAGTTTCAGAAATGCATTTTGCTTCCTTTACAAAACAAATTTAACAAGCAATGCATGCATAGTTTCTTCATATTGGTCAAGTTTCTATATTCGGTACATTTTTAATGATCCCCACAAGAGTCTGGATCAGCTCCTCAAAACCATGTGGCGTTATTAAAACTCAGACCACCAGCTCCTTAATCCTCCTGGAATCAGTTTTCCAACACAGACTTGACCTAAAACTAAAATTACATGTGCTACTAATAACATTGCCTGACAGCTTTACTCCGAGTATCCTAATAAGTCCACACGTAGCATCCTGCTACCCTCCATATCAAATCCTAAAAACACAGCACCAATCTTGTAAATACTGAACTTAAAATGTTGATTCAGAGAAGAGAGAGGGAATATTCTAACACATAACTATTAATTATACCACCAAAGAACTGGAACAGCATATAAAGGCATCAACATAGGAAAAAAGTTGCAGCAAAGAAGTTAATTGATTTTGCATGTGTTGATATTCAAATATACAGAAACTTTTATAATTTAAAATTTAGGAACAAAAAATCGAATGTGCCCTGTTTGAATAGGCCTAGGGAAGCTGATTATAATAAACCTGTGCTGCACTAATGTAAAGTGTCGGGTCACGATAGCCTTCAGTATTTGCCAAATCAGACTAAAACATGATGGTGTCAGAAAAGGCAACAGTTGGTAATAACTTTAAGGTACTGGTGTCAATCTGTTCGTTCCAAGATGCTATGGCTCAGTTTTAATCTACTGAGCTGCAAAGTTAGGGTACTGGATTCTTCAATCCATTTAGTTTTTTTTAAATAATACAATGTATATATATTTATTTATGAAAGGACACAGGTTTTCATAAATTTACCACAGGAAGTTTTGTACAAGCTGTGCATCGTTTAATAACAGTTGTACTTCACAACTTAAAGTCATATTAGATATTCTACTTATAATCTAATATGGTTAAATAATATCAAGAACATCAGGGAAAAGTTATTGTTAGGTAATCTGGGGTCGTAATGTGTCATATTTCATAAGAATGACCTGTTCCAAAATGGGATGGAAACCAAAACCACTGGGAATGGGATGAAACAACTAAAGTCTAAAAACTATTACATACAATTAAAACATAATCGGAAATTTGACCTTTTTAAAACTACTGTTCCTCCACTGTTTATGAAAATACCTCACTACAAAAATAAACTGATGTTACTGTTTAATTATGTAGGTATAAGATGAAGGAAGGGTAGAAAGGGGCGAGAAACCTGCAGCCACATCCTAGTGAACCAAGATAATGACGACCCCTTAATGTGTACCGTTGTGGCGACCGCCACTTTTGCAGTCAGGCCATGATGCCGCAGGAGTGATCTCAACAAAGTAAAAGTGAAGGAAAACAGCAGCTCTTATTAGGGGAGCTTTTAAGATGAGCCTGATGTTTGGGAGGGTTTATGTCCTCTGGCGATGGAGTGCTAAAATATTCATGCAACTCTGAGGCGACCCTGCCAAAAAACTGCTGGGAATCAACCCAGTGATTTTTTTCATCTTCTTCTTCTTTTTTTTCTTCTTTTTTGAAAATATGTTAATGAAAACAAGTATTTATTTTCATTAATAAATGCATTCATATGCTGTTGTTAATTTTAAGTTTTTGTTTAGAAAATGAAAACATGTGAAGCATGGTTTTCCTTTTTAATCTAATCTGTATTTTCTACATACTTTAAATTATCTGCTTTCAATCAGGACAACGCTGAAGTTTTACCGTTTGGCAAGGCCTTTTTTAGTAAAAATAAAACGACTCCTTCATTAATCCTGGTGATAAGCCTCACCGATCAAATGTAAAATATTAGGGCTACATTTGATCCTAATTTTACAAAGAGCATTTTGTATAACCAGAAAATTATCAGAGTTTAGCCATTTTTCTCTCGGTTTGATCCAGAGGGGGTTTAATGCATGTATAAAAGCTTTAGCTGTCTGAAAACATACCCCCTCTAACGATACCACACAATTCTGCTGCACAAAAACGGAACACAAGTCAATAAATCAAGATATTACTTAATTTTTCCTTCTTTCTGCTATTTCTGATTTTATTTTTAAGTCTCACCAGGAGCGCTGCAGTTTAGAAATTGCAGGTTTACCTTTATTAGTATCTCACTATAAACCTAACTGTGTTTCTTCTGTCATCTCCACTAACTGTTCATTTCTCTACAAATGTTTTGTTGTGAGCTGCTGTAAGGCACTTTGTGTTGCCTTTGTTGTGTGTTCAAAGCGCTCTGTGATCAAAGACTGGTTGATGGATTGACTCAAACTGGGAGAAATATGGAACAAAAAACAATCATCTTCATTGTACGCACATACATTGTCGTGGAAAAGGATCTTATAGTTCAGTTCACATTATGTATGTGAATGTACTTACATGTATGCAAGTTTTTTCCCCACTTGTTTAATTACTAACATACTCTCTTTCTGGGAAAACAAAGTGCCTCTGATAGGTGAATAGCACATCAACTTAAGACCATACTTAAGACCAACTTAATACCAAAAAAGTTGTCAAATGTATCTATTTTAGGATAAAAGAACCATTTGACAGTGAGAAAACTGTAACCAAAGGAGCAAAGAGGAGATGTGTATGGGGTAGTGCCTCCATAAATAAAGGAAAAATGTAGATCATGACAGGCAGCATCACTTCCAGCAAAGATCAGAGATCTGAAGGCAGAAGGAGGCAGAGCAAAGGAGGAGTTATGGTTTCTACAGTAAATCCGATCTGAACTAGTACTGAGTATAATTATTGTGTTGTTTACCTATCACAATGAGAAACAGCGTAAAACAAAAAACTAACACCATATGATGAAGATTTGACGGAGCACGCGTACCCATGAGCAGGTTGAGCATGACTTCCTGTCCTGCAGCACTGTCGCTCTTGTACAGAGAATAAGCAGCACCTGCCAGCCATGGGATGCCGTGACCGGACACCTCGATCAGCTTCATCAGAGGGCGAACGCTGCCCCAGGACGAGTCCTCGCAGGCGCACACGCTGAGCCGCTTGGACAGCCAAAGGTCGATGGCGAGCAGGGAGCTGAGGGAAATGCCGATAAGGGACGGGTTGAGCCGTATGCCGTCCTCCTCCGGTGGACCCTGGCCGCTCGCAGAGCCCGTGGAGGAGCCGGAGCCTCGTCGGCGTGAGGGGCTCTCCGAGGCCCGGAGGCGGGCGGTGGTCGGGTCGGAGCCCTGTCGTTGGAGGAGATGCGGCGAGGAGGACCGGTTCAGCGGCTTCGTCAGCGACACAAAGTCGAAAGAGCTGCCGAGCACCGGGCTTCCATCTCTGCGACCGGTGGTTTTAGCCTTTGGAGAAGGCATTTCCTCTTCTATTATTTAACGACCTTTACAACCAATTACAACGAAACAACAATGATAAAAATAATTTTAACCGTTTAACGAAGGTTTTCGATCATGTAGCTCATCTGTTGATGTCTCTCTTCACGTACAGGTAGCCCGAACCGGCATATTTGTTGCTCTGTTCGCACAGCACCCTGGGAAATGGAGTGGTCTTCTTCTTCTTCTGCGTTTGTTGCATTGTATGTAATTCTGGGTGCACCACATGCCGCCCGGGGGTTAGCGATTCCTCCTCTTGAAAACAGATCGGAGTCATAGTGAAAAGTAATAGTCATTGGAACTATGTGGGAACCATTGGGGAAGGAAATGGGTTGGAAAATTGGTCCAGGTTGGGTTGTCCATTAGTTACATATGGTCCATTTTGGTGTTAATTGTTTAACTTATTTTAAAGCAGGACAAAACCATGTTGGACAAAGATTTACACACATATAGGTTCTTGAGCTGATTTTCCAGGCACCCATTTATTACCCCACTTTTGCCTACTGCGTTTGCCACCACATATTCATTCCATTAAACTGAATTGGTTACGTTCAAGAAGCAATTCATCCAGTCAGAGAACAATCCATGTGGGGAAGACTTCCAGATGTTGGCTGTGCAGAGCATGCTGCACTGTCTCAGATTGGACATTTAAAAAAATCTCAGCTGCATATATGTTTTCCTCCTCAAATAATGCTTTAACACACCAATTTATAGTATGATATTGAAGCAGAACATCAAGGGTTTTATCTGGTTAAATATCCTCAAGCTAGTGCACTGAAAAAGCAAAGCAAATAGCTCAGTGTTTCTCATACGGAAACCCCTTCATCACGCAGCCTACTACCTTCAAATTTAACATCAGTAATGAAGACACAAAGATTTCTTTCTCACACTCTCACACAGCTTCACATTCACTTTCCCCACTGATGAAAATCCAGCCTCTCAGCATAATGCTGCCACCACCATAATATGGTGTTCTAGGTGAAGTGCTGTTTGTATTTTCAGTCACATCTGGTCAGAAAGCCGTCTTCTACATGCGTACTGCATCTCTTACATGGTTTTTGGAATACTGAATATAAGCCTTTTTTTTATAGATTTATTTTATCAATGGCTTTCTTCTTACCACAATTCTTCAAAGTGTCTACATCATTGCAGTGCACAGTTAATAGTTGCTTGGTCTGTAGATTACTCTTCTAGCCGAGGGTTTCTGCAGCTCCTCTAAAATCACCATGGGTCTCTTTGCTGTTTCTCTGATTAATGCTCAGCTCAAGATTAAACAACACACAGCAGCTGCCTTCTGAAGAGAGATTGTTGCACTAGACTTTATTTAGGAGAATCCAATAAAGGGGATAGATAATTCATGCCTTACCTCAGATTTTGAAAAGTTTTGAAAACCATGTAGAGTTTTCTTTCTTACTCCAAACTTATGTTCTACTTGTTTCAGTCTACAAAAACAAAACAAGAAAAAAATAAACACAAGTTTGTGGTCACAGCAAAATATGGAAAAGCTCAAGATGTTTGCTTACTATCAAAAGGCACTAACTTGTTGGAGTAGGCCTACTTCCATTAAATCAAGACTAATCTTCCGACCACTGAGTTTACACAGCTCAAGGACATCAAACTAGTCAAAGCGGAATGGGCTGGAGCATACTGAACAGTTAACAATTTGTTGGCAAGCTTGCACAACACATTAACTGTTTACTGTGGAAAAAAAGAAGAAAAGCAACAAATGTAAAAGTAGTCTCTAGAGTCGAAGTCCTAACTGCTTACATAGCGTTGAATCGTCTCTGAAAACGCCTTAACATATCCTCTTAAATAATATGAACTATTTAACATTGTGAGAACAAATGTCTCTTTTTCTGCATGTTTTTGACTGTAATGAAATAAAATAAGGACATCTTATACATATATTGAATAATTGTTTTTTTGTTTCCAGCTCATCCATCTGATTTTATTCAATGAAGTACTACTTAAAACTGAACGGAATTAATACATAAACAATAACGATTGCAATGCCTCTTTACTGATTGGTCAGCCGCCAATAGCGCGCTTATTTAATCACGCCCCATTTCCCGGAAAAATTCCCTTTCTCCGCCTGAGCGGCAGTCACAATCCCTTGTGCTCGCCCAAGTTCGCCAGACTTTATCCCCGTGTCTGAGCTTCCGCTTGAAGGACACCATGCCTGGAGTTCTTCTAGGAGACGTGTTCCCAAACTTCGAGGCGGATACAACCTCCGGAAGGATACAATTTCACGATTTTCTGGGCGATTCGTAAGTGCGCATGCTCGGGAGAGCTCTATCTTTCCGATATCTCAATTTTCTGCGTAACGGTGGGTGTAACATATGGTGAAAGCATGGTCGCTGTTTTGTGCAGAAATTCCGACTGTGGGAAGGAAGCGTCATGTTAAAATAGATGACTTCCTAATGTAAACGCTGTAAATGAGTTTTACATCGTGTTTATCTGAAATAAACAGTTGGCTGTCATAGTTGAAGTTACAAAAGCAGGATATTATATAGCCTGACCTCAAAATTTGTCTCTAGACCTTATAATACTTGTTTAAATTAGTCTTTCAAAGAAAACAACTCAAGCGGAGCTTTGAAACCAGCTCGCGCTATTAAATACATATAGAGCGATCAAAAAATGGTGGTAATTTTCTGGGGCTGATATGTTTTTCCACGTGTAAGCTCCGTAGGCATGTTGCACAAGCATGCATGACCTAAACTGTTCGGCACAGTTAACCCTCGTTTGATTGCGCGATTGCTGTTTTTTGTTTTTAAAGATGGACACTTTAGCAAATGGGATGTTTCCATTTAGTTGAGCGCATGTGCTGGACAATAAGTTGTTTCCTTCCCACAGAATAATTACTGGACTGCAAGAGGCAGTCATCTGTTAAAGCTGTCCTAGTTTTTTATTTTGGATTCCTGTTATGCTTCTCATCAATGAAGATTGTTCCTGCCAGCGTATGTTGAAGCTCAAATCCCAGGAACGCACAGACAAAGCCCATTTGAAGAATGTGCTTTAAAACCTGCCCCAGAGGGCATGGGGGTGGTGGTCTCCTGATCACCCAGACATCAGGTGATCCTCATGCTGTCTGAGGGGGAGCGGTTTTCTGTTCCCTTTACCACATGTGATGCCCAAATCATAAAACAACGGGATGTTTTGCTTTCAGTGTCTTTCATATGTTTTGCAATATTCTCATTGACTTTTATAAAGCTCTTATCAGCACCTCTGGGGATTTGTGAGCACACAAAAATTGGAAGCATGCAGATTCATATGGCTCAGCCTGAAGTTTCCCAAACATGTGACCCAAATGAGGTGCAGTGACCTTAAGCCTTTACTGAGGTTTAATTGTTAATGGCAGTCGTGTTATTTTGATCGCACCCTCACGAGTTGGCTTGAAGTAAAGCCGTCTATGGAAGTGATGGATTTTAATAAATTTTTTTTCCTTCCCCTGCAGATGGGGCATCTTGTTCTCCCACCCAAAGGATTTCACTCCCGTCTGCACCACCGAGCTAGGACGTGCCGCCAAGCTCAGCGACGACTTCAAGAAACGAGGAGTGAAGATGATCGCACTGTCTGTCGACAGCGTTGAGGACCACAAATGCTGGAGTAAGGTGATGGAAGCAGGAACGCATTAACTGCTGTGTGACTCTTTCATTCTAACCAGGATGCATTTGGGCTGACTTAATTATTTGTGGTTGCTTGGCAATATCAAAATGGTTTCCTTATTTCCATAAGGAAGCTAGGATCATTTTACTAAGATTAAAATTAAACTTGTAGTTTGATGTGTACAGTCCTTGTTTTCTTTGTTCTCACTGACTTTTACTGTTTGTTCAAAGTCCGTTTAGTTCATCCCTGGAGATCCTCCCCTAGTCTCTAATTTACATGTGTAGGAAAGTTTTTGGTTAAAACGTTAATCAATAAAGCACATTTTACCATTTTTGGTTAGTTTAACAATCAATGTTCCTAAGTTCTGCGACGTACCGTCAACCTGTCCAGGGTGTACCCCGCCTCTCGCCCGTTGACAGCTGGAGATGGGCACCAGCCCCCCCGCGACCCCCTAACGATTAAGCAGTTCAGAAAATGGATGGTTGTTCCTAAAGTTAAATTTAAAAAATATTTTTTAACAAGAAGTTTAAACCGGTTTGCTTAATCCATGCAAAGACTCATTCACAGCCAGTAAAACTGCAGAAACGAACAGAAGTTAATCATTGCAGTGTCTTTACAGGGTATTTTTCCACCTTGCATGTTTTACCCTTTTATTTGTACAAATTCATCTCGATCAGTATAATTTGCTCTCTCCTATTAATGTCAGTGTGACAACTGAGTTCTATTAATTAGTGATAATTAAATTAAAAAAAATGACTTAAAATAAGTGATTGCATAATTGACTGACTTAGTTCAACAGAGGTCCAGCCAGCTGATGTTAGTGACCTTGGATTGAATGTCACTTGAGGGTAGCGACTGTCTAAAGTGGTTTTCTAATAAAAATGTCTGGAAGGTCCATTCAATTGTTAATCAGTATCCATGGCTACCATTACAGCATGAACACAAAAGCAGACTTTAAGCTTATCAGAGAAAGGGTTATTGAAAAGTATAAGTCGGGATGGATTATATAAAAAGAATCTCTAAAGGCACTGAATTTTCTTTTGGCAGTTAGTTTAATCTAACATATAAAAAGCATGTAATATGGCACATGTGTAAATCTGCAGAGACTGACTCTGCATGATACTATTCTATCAAAAATTTACAGTAGAGTGACAATGAGGAAGAAAAATCCTATCAAGGCTCAGCTAAAATGAACCAAAAGGCCTGTGGGAGACTCCTTGGTCACGTACAGGAAAACTCTTCGGTCTGATAACAAAACTAAGCTTTTTGGACATGAAGTTTTGCACAATAGACTAATTTCTCAAGTTTCATCTGTTCTGTAGTTCTGTAGTAAAAATGGAATAAATATAAAATCTCCAGCTATTGCAGTAGTAAACTGTTACAGTTCTTACGCTAATGTGTAATAACTCACTATCCAGCTCCTCTTTGTAGGATGTGATGGCGTATGCCAGCAAGGCAGACACCCCTCTGCCTTACCCCATCATCGCAGATGACAAGCGAGAACTTTCGGTCCAGCTGGGTATGCTGGACCCTGACGAGAGAAACAAGGATGGGCTACCCTTGACCGCTCGCTGTGTAAGGAGACAACTTTTCTTCCCACTTTCAGTAACTGGTAAAAAATAGAAGTGCAATTCTGCTAAATATTCCTGGATTCAGGTCTGACAGGCGAAATGCCTAAAAACATCAGCCTTTATGTTCGCTCGGTGTATCAACTCTAAAAACATTCCCTTGTTTGAGTCGTAGGCAATGACCAACATTCTATGTGTTTTTGTATGGATGGAGGCAGTCTTTTAATTCATTCTTGTCTGTTAGATTCAAACTTGTAACCTCTTCAAGTGCAAACGGAAAACACTGCAGCTTTTGAATGGAAAATTTAACAATTGAAATTGGATGTGTTATAGTCCTGGACAGTTATGAAAATGACAGAATTACACTTCAGTATTTTTCCTTTCTGGATCATATGTCCTTTCTTTCTTGTCTTGTAATCTACTTCAGAGTCCTGCATGAGTCCAATTTGAAAAATCCCCTGGTACCTCTGGTTATCTCCTGATTTAAATCTGGATCCGAAGCACTGATTATAAAAAGAGAAACATTTTCAACAAACTGACACGAAACCTGCTAGTAGTAACTTTTTAAACATTTTATTTTCACCAGCGCTTGTTCCTAACACGGCCTATAGGTTGTGTAAAACTCTTCCATTGCCAGTCAAAAATCCCATCATAATTTATTGACATTGATTTTTATTTCAACTAATCTTCAGGTTGTACATAGAATCCTCATTGTGCCCTCACATACTGAGCAGATTAATCCATGTATTAAATATGAAAATTTCACTTGCTGTGGCCTGAATGCAGTTTCACATCTTCCCCCTGGTCCGTGGATGTGAATTATGCACCTGCTTTTGCTGCCACACTTCAGACCGGAAGTGCAACTTCTCTCTGCATGAGGGTTTTCCTAATTTCTGCAGCAGTGAGGAAACCTGCAGCTTGCAGTAGGAAAGATGAACAGGTCTGTGCCCAGCAGAGCTATGTGCTCCCAAATAACACTCCATGGTCTTTGTTAATGGGATGCATTGGGTATGGTGTCTAGTTCTGAGATGATGCTCAATAGGAATCTAATCTTTTAAAATAGTGGGAGTCTTCAGATTTCTCAGTAAAAAAAAAATGGCGTTTAATCCCAGTATGGTGTGAACATTCTGTCAGCAAGGTTGAGAAATATTCTTGGACGCTCTCTCTACTAACACAACACATGTTTTCTCACCCACAAACGGCAACCATTAAAAAAAACTGCAATTTGTACCCTTGAAATTAAATGGGTTTTTTTTTCTCACCATGAAACAACTTTTACACTATCACCTTTGGGTACATGCTGCGCTGCAGGACTCTGTCCCACCTTCAGCTCTTCTCTCTTTTTCTGTTCTACTTCCAAATTTAAGTGTTTCAGTTTTTACAAAAAATAGGGAGTCTGACTATACATGTAGAGTCTGCTGCATTTCTACGATAAATTAAGATCAGAGGAATTTATGGTGCATATAAAGATTCTTTTTTTTTTTTTTTTTTTTTTTTTCTCAGAACAAGAAAAAAGATCTTCACACTTGACCATCAGCTTTCATTTTTATCAGGGCATTGATTAGTTGAAGCTGTGCTGTTCAACTTTCCACCCATGTCATCTGGATTGATTTCAGGTGTTTGTGATTGGCCCGGACAAGAAGCTGAAGCTGTCCATCCTCTACCCGGCCACCACAGGGAGGAACTTTGACGAGATCCTCAGAGTTATTGACTCTCTGCAGCTGACTGCTCAGAAAAAGGTGGCCACACCCGTCGACTGGAAGGTACGAAGTTCAAATTATGCACATAAAACCTTAGCACCCTTATTTTTGAGAGGTCACATGCTTGTAACAAAAAAAAAAATACAACTTATTTTTACCCTTTTGTTCTTTTTTGTTTTATATTAGCCTGGTGACAAAGTCATGGTCATTCCTTCACTCTCCGATTCTGAAGCTACCGCTCTCTTCCCCAACGGTGTAACAACCAAAGAGATGCCTTCTGGGAAGAAATATCTGCGCTACACTCAGATCTGAAGACAGAAATCAAAACAATAAAAATATGCCTTTCTGCTTTATTCTTGGGGGTCTCGTGCAAATCTGTTGCTCATTCTGTATGTAGAGGTTCCTCTGGCATGACCAAGCACTAGATGTCCTCGTCCAACCATCAAATATATCATTTTTTCTTTTGCTGTAGTACGGTCTTCCACCAGTAGATGGCACTAAGCATACACAAAATGGAAATAAACCCAGTTATTGGAGTGAAAGCAGCAACCTGTTATAAACTGCTAAAAACAAGTTTCCTCCACTGAGGTTACAAAGGACCAAAAACGGATTTATTTCACTTTGTCTACCTTAATCTCTTTCACAGGTCATGTGCAAATTACACTTTCTTTCTCTTTATTGGAAAAATAAACACCATTTTTAAAGCTGTGTTCCTGTAGCATTCCTGAATTGTGCTTGGCTTCTTTGTATGAAGAGCATTCAAATGCTGACATCAGGAGAAAACCTGAAACTGTTGCTTGACTCAAGAAATGTTTAAATCTTTAGATTTTTATAAACTCGAGAAGACAATATTGAAAATATAATTGTGGGAAAAAGCTAATGGCCATTTAAACTAAAATGGTTAAATGTCATGTTTCCTCTGCTACATGTACCCTCTCTGAACCCTGTAACATTTAGACTAGAAGTACTTGAGAAAAGTAAGAAATCAATCTTGATTTTATTTTTTCCTTTTCTCCATTAACTATCCCCTGACCTCAAAAGTTTATCTTGTTAACCTTTACATGGGTATGACCCCAGTATTAGGAAGAATACAGAGGACCTTAGCAATCTTCACAAAAGATGGCTGTTTATACAAAAATGTTAAAATTCTATATTTTAATTGTGCTTTTACCAGAATGTGTCCTAAAGTAGATCCTAAAAAACACCCATTTGTGCTCGACTTGAGGATATTAAAGCCAAAAGGAATATGGCCTGAACTCAGTCTGGTTAACAGCTGTAAATAGTCTTAAATGGACTTGGGTCTAGACTGTGATTGGACCATACTAGCATATATGTTATAATTCATCATAGCTTGTCAAGTCTTTTCTGTCGACCGGTTTTCTTCAAGGGTTGTCCTGTAATTGGCATCCTGAAAAAAAGTCCATCCACAGCAAGAAACTGTTGCCACTATCATGTTTGCATTTTTCAGCCTCACTTTGTTTTAAATGCAGGCTAAAAGTTCAATTTTAATTTAACCTATCCTGAAAATCTTCTTCCACATGAAATTGAATTACAAACTGGTGAAATCTTAAGTAACCTAAGGCAATTGATTGGACTGTAATTGAGGGTTGAAGGCATGGAGCATTTAATTTATTTGTAAAATATATAAAGTTCTCTTAGGTGGTCTATTGCATAAGAATTATATAAAATGTTGTACACTGAAGTTTGGGATAGGAATACTAAGAGGTATTTTTGCACAGCGTTGCACATTCATAAAGAATCTCAACACCTCCCAGCAGGTTGGCTTTATCTCTAGACAAGACAATGAAGCCAGGATGGGGGTGTCGGTTTCTTCTTTGGGTTATTCAGCTGTCAAAACTGAAGAGCTGTGGATCATATTAACTCTTGTCAAAATGTGAACACTCATCTTACACACATGCACATTCACTGTGAAACTGAGGACAAAAAGGAAAGATGAGTAAGGTGGGACATAAAGGTTGTGCAGGTTCCAGAGAAAATTCATTTGGCTCTCCTTCCTTTTTTTACTCCTTTGTCCTGCAATTCTGTTGATCTTCTATTCAGCGAATACATCTAAGAATTTCATTCTCTGAAAAATTACGGTTATGTAGATGAGGATTAACATGTCCTAAAACATGTGCTGATTAAGGTATTGCGTTCCGAAGGCGATCCTCTGCCTCTCTTCTTACTTTCACCTCTCCAGTGGCTGCATTGTCCCCAGGAGTCATCCAAAATCGTAGACACGCCGCACTGATCAAATGCATTTCTCAAATTCCTGACCACAATGACTTGTGCCAGAGCATGAGAACGGCATTGGATGTCAGACATTGGCTTAATTAGCCAGTACCAATACACCTCCCCTCCCATCATCTGTCACCCTTCACGTTTTGGCTATGGAGCCAACTCACTCCACCTTCCTTCAACCAAACTACTCCATGTAATTCAACACCGACCCCAATCCAGGCCTCACGAGGCAAAACGCACACACTGTAGCAGCTGTTGGCCCTTTTCCTCTTTTGACTACACAATGCACTTAGATACAGAGCAGAGGCTTTTTTTGGTCTCAAGTCTCTAAACTTTAGCTCTCAAAAAATGCATGATTATATCATGATTAGAATCTCTTAAACAAAATTTTTGAAGGATCACAATTAAAACTATGACTTTGTCAGAATATAATTGGTTATCTAAATTTTGCAACGCTGTGAATATACAGTATTCTAACATTGACCCACTGGGTTCAGATCAAACTAAGCTTGAGCTGACCTCCTGTGTTTTGGGAATTCTCTCTATTCTCTGCTGAAACAAACAGTTCAGAGGGTTACAAATGAAAAACATGTTGATACAAGAACCAAATTAGTTCGCCCGTTCATGTGTTGCAAAAAATATTCATAATGGTAATATTTTACATTTTGTCACTTTACAGCTACAAACCTCTGTGTATTTTGCTGGATAAAACAACACAAAGTAGTTTGTGCTTGTGAATAAAAAAATCTGGGAAAGAAATCCTTCCACATTGTTCTGTTTCGAGATATTCCATCGCCCTACTTTTTTTTTAAAAACTCCACGTCTACAAAAAAAATCTAACCTTGTTTTCTCTTCTTGCAGATGAAAATTCCAACAGGACAACGATGAAACCAACATGTTGCATGGAGCTGATTGTGTAGTAGATTTTCCTCCAGTGTAGAGTGGCCCCAAAAGCTGGATTTTGGCCTTAGCTGCCAAGAGTACACATTTTAATGTGTTATTTACTAAAAGTTTAATAAAGTCATTTTATAATGATCATTGTTGCCCTGTATTGTAAATGGTAAATCCCAACATGCAACTTGAAATCAGCCATTGGCGGAAAACTCTCAGTGCAACACATCTACGATATGTTTAATCAACTTAGTTATATTCTGATTGAGTGTAAAAAAAATAAAAAAAATAAATAAATCTGCAGACAGATTCCCCCAGCTGAGCTGTAGATATCTGTGCTCCTCCAGAGTTACCATGGACCTCATACTCTTTCCATTTTAACGTGAGAGATTGAACATTGATGTGAGATATTGAAAGCTTAGAATATCATTAAATGACCTAAACCTGCTTTAAATGTCTCCTCAACAGTCTGCTTTACCTTGTCTACTGTTCTTTGGTCTTCATTTGGCCGTTTGTTCTCTAATGTTCTGCAACAAACCCCTGAGTCCTTCACATAAATTAATTTACTGTTATTTAAAAAATAATTTCATGAAGTCAAGTTTTACCATGGTTTTTCTTTTGGGATACTAGAATAAAAGGAGCTGTTGACGAATGAGTGCCACAATTTTCTGTGTAAAAAACATTTAGAGAACCATGTATAACTTTACTTCACTACTTTGTGTTGATCTCTCACAACAAACTTTTAATAAAGTATATCAAGGTATGTCGTGATAAACAAAAAAAACCCAAACAGTTAAAGGGTTTTGAAAAATGCAAAACAGCATAATATAATTTGAACCATTCTGGCATAAGAACTGAATTTATTCTGTTGACCTTTTGGGCGGAAACACTGAATAAGCATAATCCCTTAAATGTCAAACTACTCTCTTTAAAGAGTTGTGGTGCAGAGGTGACAGCATATAGACTTCTAAATATGTATGTTTATTCATGAACATGTGCTCACCATGGGAGAGGTCTTTATTCCCATCTTGGGTGCCAGGCATTGACTTCATCACCTGGAGCTGCCCGTGACCCCCAGGTTAACAGGCCGCAGCCCAGAGGAGCTGCACAGTGCACACAGAACCATACGTCGAGCAACAGCTTGATGCTTTCCAGACGCCCAGCCTCCCTCTTGCTCTCCCTCCAGCATCGCCTGGCACTCTCCGCTCTCCCCAGCTCCCACACACTTTGCACACACCCAAAAAATCGACCCCCCCCTTCCATCTCGCTCAGCTTTCTTATCAAAGTTTTTGCTTCTTCAGCTTCCCTTTCCCATGCACAAAATAAAACTGCACAAGCACTTTTCTTTGTTTTTCCCCTTCACTCCCCTCTTTATGATTCACATTCTGAAAGTTCTGCACATCAAAAGCATTACGACGGAGATTGTCTTACCGATAGGCAGCTAAGACAGACGAGCAGACTGAAGGTCAGGCAGACAAACTGGGACATGAGTGATGACCTTGTGATCGGGCTGAACTTTAGGGAACATTATCCGCCTCAACTTTTACGCTTCTCTCACTTCAGCTGAAGCAAGGGTCAACAGGCCTTTCAGAAGACACACACATATACACACATGAATGCGTAGGCATAATGATAAAGGTGTTTGATTCAAGTGCCAGGATGAATGCAGCTGTTTTGATGGCACCTTGTAAATACTCTCTCCAGACAGGCTATTAGAGCAGCGGGTTAGTGCTCTGAATGAACAGGGTGATAAATGAGATGGTAAAAGTGCAGTCACTCTCAGTGCTTTTCTTTATCTCCCTCCATCAATTTCATTGCCTTTCTCTAGCTTTTTGCTCCTTCTCGTGCCCGCCATTAGAGACGCATTGATCACCAGCCGGTGGCGTACCACCTGAGTAATGGCTAAGGATGTCTGGGCTTTAAAATGGCCTCCAGAGAGGCGCCAAGAGCTTCATCAAGGTGACATAGCAAATGATCGCCCACATGATAAAGTGGGACTCCTTGTGTGTATACATATAGTATGTGCGTATGGTTACAGAGAAGGTAACAAAAGGAAAGCATCTAAAAACATCCGCTAATGAGAAGAAAACCAAACTACTCAGAGCAAGTTCATCATCATATTTTCAGCCTGGGAGTGTGATTACTTTACTGCCTAACCTCTATCCAAAAATTTGTATTCAGTTAGCGACATCTACAAAGCCAATGGTAAAGTATTTACCCCTTGGACTATTTCATATTTCATCACGATGAAACCACAAATTTCAGTGTTTTTTTGTTGTTGTTGTCATTTATGTGACTGACTGGGTATTCCCAACCTTATTCTTGAGTCCGCCGTTCATCACCTATAGGAAAGCTGCATCGTTCTCCCTGCTATCGAAATCCCAACTCATGTATGCATTTGTACAGGCCCACTCATTTATATGCATTTATGTGCAAGGGCAAAAATAAATATTCTCATTTAAGTTCAATCACTTCAGTTTTTTCTTTGTTTTATGTTTTCAGTGCAAAACTTGTACTCTTGCCTCAGTATAAATAGAAAACTGACTGTCTTGTGATGGGAGCACTTTATTGTGGAGTGGAAATAATACTATAATATATATATTTTTTTTTTTATTTATGAATGCAACTAAGAATATTCCAGCATATTTTAGTATGTATTCCCTTTTAATCGGATATCCCTAAGAAAAGTACAATGCAAAACACTGCCATAAAAGAGACCGGAGCACCAACCTGAGGATAGTGAGGAGTACTAAGAGGCTTATAGGAGGGTCCCTTCCCTCTGCCCAGCGTCTGTTTCAGAGCTGCTGCAAAAACAAGGCTCTGAACATCATCAAACCTAATAACAAAAGGCTGAAATCCTCTGTAGAATGTATATGATTATATACTGGTGTACAATGAGGTGACAGATAAGTTGATGTAAATGTCTTTTAAAAACTGAGTCCAGGGATTTGTATGCTATCCCCCTTATCGCGACTGAATGATTCCCAAAATAACCAAATTACTCTGATATCTGATTTTGGAAAATGTGGCCTTGCGGAGATTTAAAGGTGGATTCCTCAAATGAGATGATCACAGTTTTTATTTTCCCTACTTGACTTTTTCTTTCTGTGAACTGTAATCAAGGATTTGTGTATTTATTTGCAGGATTAATCGAAACTATATTTGTGGAATTGGATTTAAATCTTTCCAGAGTTTGGGGGTGCTCCTATATTGGAGAGGATTAATTTCTAGTGCTGAATATTGCCAGGAAATGTCAATTGTCGAGTCTGAGACCTTGAGTTTGCTTTGTTTCACTTTATATATTTTCAGTATTCAGTATTTTTAATATAGCAGCTCATTTACCTAAAGTTCTGTGTGTGTCCCCACAGGGTTTCCTTTTAGTGGAAATCTGGAAAAACAGTAAAGGGAGGGACTCACGAGGCAACCTGATCAGATCCCTGAACGTCCTCCTTCTGATGGATAGGAGCAGCAGCTCCATTCCAGGCATCCCTGTGTGAAAGAACTTATCACTTTTGCTTTAAGCCTGAGTTTAACCACCCTGCAGAGGAAGCTAATTTCTGCCCGCTGTGTCCAGGACATCCCGTGTCCTAAACGCCACATTATGACTCAGAGAAAAACCATGCCTCCAACCTAACCTGCCTATGAGTTTACATGCACTGCCTTTGATTTTCCAGCCTGGAGGTGGTAAAACCATCAAGAGGAGCCTTTTTTGGCAGAACCTCACCACTAGACATTTATAGATGAACTACCCAAAGATTAAATTGCAATGACAAGTTAAAAAAAAAAGTTTATTTATAAGTAAAACCCATAAATGTTTTGTTTATGATTTTAAGGAAAAGATTTTATTCTACAGCATCAACTTTTTAGCAAAAAAGTGTAAAAATTTACTGTTGCCTTTTGCTCCTTTGTCTCAATCACAATCCTGTTCTGGAAAAAAAAAACAGCAAGAGGAAGTGTGAGGCCATAAACTCTCCTGCAAGAAAAATGAATAAAAATAAAGAAGAAAGAAAAACGACTGAGACAAAAAAGCTGTTGTTTTCTGTTCCACTAGTTTATTTGTCTTTAAGCAGAAGGAACCCAGAGTAAAAGGGCAAAGCGAGGGTAGCTGTGAAACTTTATCTGTGGGAGAAGAGAATGCAATTTTCCTGTGCATACGTGTGTGCGTGTAGCTTGCACTTAGATTGTTAGGCGAGATGAATAAAAAAAAAGACGGCTGCAGAGGATAGGAAGGAGAAAAGAGGATAGGAAGAGCTGAGATGGCATTACCATGGAAACAGTTCAGGGTTTGGATGATTTTTCCCTAACCATAATGAGCTAGTTTGGAGTATAATGAAACCAGTCTGGCTTTCCTGGCTCTCACACCCCCGGGTTGCGTCCACGTACACACAGGGTGGAGAGAGTCACATATGTTTTACTTTAGTGCTTGTTTATGTTCATCCAACAGCGGGGGAGCAGAGCCATAGTTAACTATCAATTAAAGCGATGATCATAAAACAAGGACTTGTAAATAAAGAGAGCCAGACTTACACTGACAAAGGCTAGGGAAGGAAAAAACAACAAGAAATATATTTTAGGGGCTAATAATAAAATACATTCGCCTATGCTGAAAACAATTGTTTCTTTATTAAAACAAAAAGCAAAATTTAACTGGAATATTTACTTCCTTGAAACTTTAAAGTTTTAAATATTTTGCAATTGCCTTTTTTTGGTCTTATGTGAAATCTAAGCTTGTGGGCTCCAACCCTCCAGAAACCAGCTGGATGGCTTGGCAACTGCTTTTAAAAAGTACACTTTAAGAGCTTTAAACCAGGGTATGTTACACGTGGAGTGTAATAAGTCTCTGTTTGTACGTTAAAAACATTTAGAGGAGTGGGTCAGACCGTGTGCTTGTAAGTTAACATCTTCTCCGACCAAGCATAATGAGCTCCCCAGGGTCTCCCCTACCTCCCACCCCTCTTTCCAGCTCCCCATCCCTGCCTTCTCCTCCTCCTTTTCCCTAAACTTGGCCTCATTACCCCACCCCCACCTCCCACCCTTTGTGCTCATCGTAAATGGGAGATGTTAAGGGGGAAAGGTGACTTGGGTGTTTATTTATATGGTTAGGGTTTGAAGAGCTGAGGTGAAAGTCGCAAAGCGGGAACACTGTGTGACTTTGATTCCTTTTTTGCGTTTGGGATTGACTGCTGGGAAAGAGAAGGATCGAAACACCGGGTTAGATGTTGGGGTCAGTGGCTTCACACCTCTGACTGACCCAGTGGTCATGATTCTGGGGTCAGTTCAGTCACTAAACAGGTAAACAAAACATCAAGCTGCAGACAGGGGCTTCTCATGTCCTCTTCTCTCAGTTAAACCTTTATTGGGTTACTGCTCAGAATCTGGCCATTCCTTCTCTCTAAAGACTGGGCACCATAATCCATCCAGAGCTTCAGCCGAACAAAACTTTTAAACAAAACTTAAGATCGTGCCACCCTTTTACATTTTTTCATATTTCATGCATTTCTCTGTATGCTGATCTACCACAGAAAACAAGAATATGTCTAACTTTGAAAAAATTAAGCCCACTGTGTGTCTAAAGAATTGATCCACTACCCTTTTGAATAGTGACTACATTTTGGGCTGAACGGTTGATCTGCTTCTCCAATGATGTCACTACTCTTATTTTTTTTTTCTACACTTAATTATCAATTTTCCATCAGGTGTTTAAAGGGATATTCCACCCCTAAGTGAAAGTTAGTCTGTTCTCATCTTCTCCGGAGTTAAATATATGATAAACAGCATTTTGTATCCAGCCAAGTAATTACCCTAATCTGCCAGCAGTCTGTTTGCTTCAGTTTCCCAAATCCCAAACTTTGCGTATAAAGTTGCTTATGTAGTTTTCAGTCCCCGTTTTAGCTTTATAAATGAGACCCCTGAAATTTATTCAGTAATGATCCTAATTATTCCTGGTGACCTTAATCATCATATTGATTGCTAATGACAATAATAAGAAACACAAATAAACTAAAGGAGACTTTGGACTACATTATGACAAAGCACTGTTGTAAAGCCTAGTTTATGATTCTACGTCTGTAGAAGTACATAGACAAGAAGCGCTGCTAGAACAGAAGGAGTAGAGCCCAGTTTTTCAACTATCCGCCGAATGCAATGGAGTTGGCATGTCTGTGATTGCTCAGCCCAACATCATCCCAACATCATATCAGCAGAACAGTGCTCTATAGTCGACGCAATTAGTAGTCAAAAGGGCACTAGATGCTTTATATTTCAAGGCCAGTTGATCTAATATGGTCTTTTGCGGATTTTGAACACTAGGAGGTGTAGAGAGCAACCAAACAGAATGCTGTTTGTTTAAATGTGTTTTTAGAGTATTCTATTAGCTTTACTGCTCAATCAAAACTCCCTTTCAGCCGTTAATCCTTGAGTGAATTTTTGTTTAAAAACTGAAAAAAATGGACTGTTATCGACCAGAGACTTCACTGCAATGATAAACCGACCTGTCAGCAAAGGTCTGTAGCCCCTGCTGCCCTGACAGTGAATTTCTTCACAATACTGACTCACCAAATAAAATATAAAATGAACTTGTCACCGTCAATAAGTGTGCATGTGGGTGCTAACTTGCTGACCGGGAAGCATGAACTAGGAGATGACACAACACCTGCAAAAAAAAAACTTCTTCAGTGAACACAAATGTGTGAGCTTCACAGAGATCTTACCACAGAAATGTGGAATGTGGGAATTCAAGAAGACTGTCATCTACTTAGCCATTTTTATTGCAACTTACCATGCTATTTCTTTGAAAAACTCTACTAGGTATAATTCTATAAGTCCCACATTTCTGTAAAAGCAGGTGTCTTTTTTAAAAGGTTTTGTGGCCACAAAAGCCTTTTATTAACAGCGGCATAACAATAAGGGGAAAGACATTCAGCAAATGTCCACGGACAGGGAGTCGAACCCCAGACAACTACTTCGAGGGTTGAGGCCTCTGAATATGGGATGCCAATCTCAACTATTGCACCATGCAATGCCCCAGAAGTAGTTGTCATTAGTTGTCAGTAGTTGACATTTCAGCGGTGGCTTAGTGCGATGCATTTTTGTGATGTAGTCCCAACTCTAAATTGGCTTCTGCAGTTTCTTTGTGTTTCTGTTTGTTATTTACAATCAGTATGAATATTGAGGTCACCAGGAATCATTTTAAAAATTAATGAGTCATTTTCTTCACTTTTGCACACAAAATGCGATCCCTCCCCATCCATTTAAAATGTTTATACTAAGCTAAAACAAATGGATCACTGCCAGATAAGGTGAATGATTTGGCTGGTAAGAGGCTTATTCTCACTCATCTGAATCTGGGTAAGATGGCAACAGACTAAATTTCACTAAAGGGTGGAATTTCTCTTAAAAGTTTAATGTTTTATATGAGCCCCAAAGTAATCATAAAATTGAGATGATTTAATCACATAACAAGTTGGACTTCAAGCCTTTCCATGCATGCAGCATGCATAACTTATTAGATCTTCAGGTCAGTGTTCTGTGGTTGCACACAAAAGCACCTTTTGATCAGGTCCATGTAGACCTGATGGCTCGCTTGGCTCCATCGCAGGGTTTCACTCATCTCCTGACCGTGATCGACAGCTCCAACAGGTGGCCAGAATTGGTTCCGCTGGCATCCACAACATCTGTAGTGTACAATCCACAGGCAAGTGGTTTCACAGGTCAGTATTCTGACCATGGGAATTGCATTGTCCGCCTCCCATAGGTTATGCTTGAGTTGCGTTGCGTGTCCAAAGAGGACCTTGGTGCTTTCCCAGCTGAACTGCTTTAGGCCAGCCAGTACGTGTTCCAGGGATGTTTTGTCCTGAGGCCCACTTGGCCCAGTTCACCCAGCCACCCCAACATCTTTTAACTCACAGTGACCCTTTTCGTGTTACTGGTCCTGTACATCGTCATTCATTCCACAGAGTTAGTTTTTGTTACACATGATACACACAGGACACAATTACGGCCTTTGTATGATGGTTCTTCCAGGGTCTTCAAACTCACCACTAAGCACTTTCTTTTAGACTTAGGTTGTTGTAAGGATACTGTCTGTATCGATGGGCTCAAACCACCTCACGTTTGGAAAGATGATGAGGTAGAAGCGGCCCATGCTCCTCGTAGGGAATGACCCTCCTCCACGTTATTTACGGACTGCTCTCCTCCTTCTAGAGACTGTTGTCAGCCGTCAGAGCTCACCTCATCCTTGGCATCCTCTTGTCCCTCAACCCCGCTTTCAGTGTAGGGCGTTCCAGACTACCGGGGTCCAGATTCAGCCATTCTGGCCGTTTGCTCAAGCGCAGGGTCCTGCTCTAGCTATGGACACTACTGGGTGTTCAGGGGAGGCGTGTATGGCGGACCGCCAGAAGGAACCAATCACACCCAGAGAAACGGATTTTAAAAATGTAATCGTTTTTGGAGCATTTTTTGTATATGTTTTTATGGTATCTGTTCTGGCTTACTGTTATTCTGTTGGGGTTGAGTAAAAGAGAGGATTGAACAAAGCTTTTTTGTGTTGTCCATTTATTCCTCCACAATGAATGCAAAAATACACCTTGAGGACCAGAGCCTGGAATATTTAGCAAATATAATGTATGATGTACTTTCTGGACATGCAACGTTGGAAGAGACAGTATTTATATTTGCCATTGAAACCAAATATGGTTTTTCAACATATTGACTCAGGGAAATACAAATGATCTTCTAAGTTTTATAGTTTCCTCATTCTCATTTCACTATTATGCCATTTTCTGTGTTTGTCTGTAACATCAATCCCTACAAAGTACATACAATGAATATTGTGGTTGTAACGTGATCAAATGTGAAAACATTCATGGGGAACTAGTGCTTTTGTCAAACTATGAAGATCTTTCAAAATCGCCTTTCTGTGCAAAAAAACACAGGCACTGTGGTCACTAGAGAAAATAAAACGATTAAATCTAAAGTTCAGTACAATGTATTTCCAAGCCTAAATGGATTACTTACTTAAAATATCAGGAATCCCACAAATCCAGGCAAATGTCACAAATAATCTATTCAGGTTTGCCTTATTTTGTTAGCAAAAAATATCAGATTTTCTTTCATACTTTAGTAATTTGGACAGCATTAGGCAGGTAACACCAGGTCTGCTACTGGCTCAGTTACACCTGATTTAGAAGAGAATAAAAAACAGCTTGATGTAATGGCAAAATGGCAGGGCAGACGGGATTAGGAAGGGACTTCCCCACCACCTAATTTTTGCAGATTGCTCAGTTGTCACCTGGATCCACACTGTTAGGCTTCTTACTGCGGATTAGTGCATGGTTTCCAGCTGAGTGCACCTAATCCCGGTCTGTCAGTCTCAGTTGATGACAATAGCAGCCTTGTTGTCAGGGGTTTTCACTGCAAACATATGCGTAAATAGAGCTGGAAAATACTGATTATATATTAATGCTGCATGCAGGTCATGGTGTGAAAGGACAACAACTGCTGTGAAACATAGTTCGCTTAAAGATTTGTAAGGTGCTGTTGGGGATGAAGAGAAATTGACACAAAAAGAAACATGGACACAAACATCTTAAATACGAATAGGAATAAAAACTGTGAGCAGAGAAAGTAAAAGAAGAAGTAGGAGAAAAAAAAGAAGACCGGATAGTGTTTAAAGACAGTACGAAAAAAGATCACTACTACAGTACCCTGCACCCTGGCAGCAGCCCAGATCTGCTGCCAGGCTGTAGTTTCAGTGTGGCACTCCGACACAGTGAACCTTTGTAACTTTGCCTCTCAGAGGAGCTCAGGGCGTCTCCAGCTGGCCTTCACCCAGCCGGGCTTTCTCATGTCAGGACACAGACAATCAGCCAAAAAGGGCAACAGATGATGGTGGGGAGATATGACAGTTTTTCTTATCTCAACTCTCCAAAAATAGTAACTTAATGTCTACCAGATACCACTTTGAGACTACACCAGGTAAACATGGTTCCAGGGTTATGACAAGGCTTCTTTAAATAAAGGTCTTTGTTCTAACTCTGGTTACTGCTCTACGGGGAACTCTTTACTACACAAGAACAATACTTACACTGTACTAGAGTGAACAGTGTTCAGTAGCAGTAATGCCACTCTGTTCAAGGCTTAAACTTGGCAATGAAAATCAAAGGAATTGTATAATATGCAGTAAATCTTTTCTACACATGTGAATAATTTTAACATAACTGTACCTTCTAAACAACATAGTATTATTAGTCATATTAAAAGTATGGAAGATTTGATCAGGTTTTAGGCTGCCGATCATCGATACCGATCAGCCAAGAAGCCGATCATTGTAGATCACCCATACAATCATTAGTTATGGTGAGTGCTACTGCATGTGTTACATGATTCGGAAAAAGGAACAATAAAAATCACCGTAATGTAGAAAAAACATGGTTTTACTTTTTCAAGAGAAAAAAAAAAAGTCTGGTGGAGCTCTGGCAGGGCTATGTTGGCAAAATATTTACGTCCCTGTAGTAAGTAGCGGGGCTCCAAGTGCGCTAGTAGTCGGTGGAATCCGGTGTCTTCCATCACTGAAAAAGGCTGGTTGTCTAGTTCGATAAACTTGATGATTTTCCGAGTACCTTTTCTTAGATTTCTTACTGTCACGCTCATATGGGCGAGTGTTTCCAAGCCTAGGCTGCATTAGCTGCTGTCTGAATGTTGCTGCATTAGCTGGCTTCTTTTCATTCTCTGTGGTGAGCCTCGAAAACTCACCATGCTCCATCAACTGTTTATTCTTTGTTTTTTTTTTTTTTTTTTTACGTGTCCTGTCTAACAGTTTGCCACTCAGAATTGGTGTCTGAGTACCAAGTACAAGCCCAACAGATTTACTTTCCCAAGCAGAGTATTACAGCTTCGCTGTAGTACTCCACTTGATGTATATGTATTAAAAAATCTTTATTAGTGATTACTGAGGGTTCAATTTCCTGATGTCATGGACACGAAACCGAGAAAAGAAGGAAGAAAGGAACAAGGTGAAGAAAAGAAACCGCACCAGCAGAGGCGCGAACTGACGACACAAGACAGGGAGGCAAACAAAGAACACAAGAAAACATCCCAGTCCTCCGCCTCTGCCGGATGGTAGATAAGCGGTAAAACAAAACAAACAAAAACAACGAACTGAACAGAACCACACCAATAGTTCAGATCCAGTAATAAAAATTAAGAATTACACATTAACTACACACAAGCATGGATTAATAAACACAATACTAATGTTTCTATTAAGTTCCTGGTAAAAGCTAACTAATGACAATAACCTCAGCTCAAGACATGTCCATCCACACCAATGTCCCCACACCAATGTGTGTGTGCGAGCATGCAGGTCTGAATAAGGTTTCCCCATGCAAGTGATTGATAGCTGGTGTAAGGAACCGTCAATCCGTCCTACAGGAATCGACACAGACATGAAGGAGGCAGGAGACGCATGCATCCAGAGTCCCACAGAGCGCAGGAGCTGCAGGCAGACCAGCGCAGGGCCGATCACCGACCAAGAAAGGAACAGATGGAAGCCCCAGGGGAACACCAGCTGCAATGCTGGGGCCCGAGAGATCGCAGGGACGAGCCCACGGGCTCCGCCGGAAACCGGCTACGCCAGGGCGGGCCCGGAACAAGACCCTGAGGCCACGGGGATCAGGGGCACCCCGCCCCCCAGCATGGCCCCGACCAGGGACCCGCCGAGAGGGGTCCCCCGCCGCCGCCGCCGGGTAGGAGGCGCCTGCAGCCGATCGACGGACAATACATGCTGCCACCACCCCGGACCAATACCCACCGCCAACAACCCGGCCCACCCCCCACACACACACGCCAGGGAGCCACAGTAAAGCCACAGCGGATGTACGCCCTCCCCAGGCCGCGCCCAGCCAGCACCTGGACATCCAGATCTACTAGCTCCCCATGCAGAGCGCCAAGATCTGGGGCCCAGCCAATACCGGACAGCCCCCCCAGATGAACCGACCAGGCAGTAGAACTCATGGATTATTCTTTAAATGTCGCATCAAATTCGTTGTGTCGAAGCTTTTACACGTGTTTCCTCTGCAGGGTATTTTTTTAGTTGCATGTTTTACAAGATGCAAACTTAATATCATTCTCACAGACCGAAAAAAAGTTCCACACGGCAGACATGTTTGTTATTTTGGGTTTGCCGCCATGCGCACTAAGTAGAGTGAAGGGGAAGGGTAAACTAAAGCGCCTCTGCGGGCTGGAAAGAGTAAACGCTTCATAGTTAGTGCACATACTATAAAAATAAAGTCAGTACCAGTACTTGTGATAGGGAATGAAAGGCAGTTATCTGCGAACACACACACTTTTCCACGGAAATATTTCGACAATTATCAGTGGCCGATCAATCGGAGCGCCCCTAATTACAAGTTAATTCTTAGCTGAAAAAAAACCTTTCCTCTCCTCAACATGATGCTGCCACCACCATGTTTTACAGTGGGGATGGTGTGTTTATGATTATTGTGCATTGTTGCGTCCCTAACATGACGTGTGGCAACATGCAAATGAAAATACCATGTCAGATTTTCCTTATACTTTAAAACGATGCATTAATTTACAATAATACATCACATAGTGTCCAAATCCATACATTAAAGTTTGTGGCAGTGTCATAAAAAACTTAAACAATTTCAGACATTTGGAAGGCACTTACGTTATTACCCAAGTCAATGCTTTAACAACACTCTTTCCTTTTAAAATACTAATTCTAAAAACATTAATGTATTTTTTAATAGAATTGGATGAATCTTGGCGTAAGTGGGCTCACATCTGTCCACTCCGTAGGAGAAGATCACATAGGACTTACACCTGTGCAGACCGCAGGACATGATTTGATAGGCTGTTTGTACTTCCCTTTTTTAAAAATTTGATATAAATCATAATTTAGCGATAGAAGGAGTGTCTCTTTAGTCAGCAATAAAAGGCAAATATTATTTGCAGCCAAGGAGCCATGACAGAACAAAAAGTTTCACTCTGTCAGCTGCTCCTCCTTCCTCCCTCTGTCCAGATGCACAGATAAGAGCAAACACCATGCTTCTTTGAATGCATAAAGGGAGGAGCAGAGTAAGACTTCTGAGGGCATACATGCTAACGCAGAATATTGGTAAGGAGATCTGTGACAGGCACATCTTCGAGCGTGTCATCCCCCTTCTTTATAAGTCTCTGACAGGAAGTCATGCTGCACTCTAAATTACAACTCGGTGTCCCCTCATCTGTCTGCTGAACAAAAGAGGCCTTTTTATATCCCCCTAGCTCCCTCCAACACACTGATACAAAGCTTTTTAAAGCTCATGGTAGGAAGAAAAAGTCATGGAACATGTATTCTCACCCCTTTAACTTTTTCCACTTTTTCTCAGATCAAAACCAGAGACTTTAGTTTATTTTATACTATGGTCTGGGTGAATATTCGATCCTGATTGGCTGGAGGGTGTGATAATGTAAAGGTAAAGCGATAATGTACACCTAGGAAAGGCGTCCCTTCAAATTGCCTGATGACAGTTCTAAATTATTGAGCTGGCTCAAATGGCAACGGAGACTCAACGTTATTTGCATTATCCTCTGGACACACACAAGCAGTAAGTAGTGCACTGGCCTTCTGAAATGATACTTTGTATCACATAATGTATCGTAAAGCCATTATCTCACTTCCTATCACTGATAAACTGCTGTGATCGGCTCGCTGTGGCCACGTTGCTTGGCAACGCCTGTATACGGGAGAAGGTTCGTTGGTTCGTTGGTTCGTGAAGCAGACAATTTGTCTATCTTTAAAACTAGGCTAAAAACTTTCCTCTTTGACAAAGCTTACAGTTAGAGATATGTTTATGGTAGTTAGGTCAGGTAGACAGGTAGATAGGAAGAGACAGGTTAATGTAGTAGTCAGGCAGAGTGTCAAAAGTTAGGAAGAGATAGGAAGAGGTGAGTAGCTAGGTAGAGAAGATTAATGTAAGCCAGGTAAAGATCCGGAGCCGGTCGCGGCTTACCGCCGCGGAAGAAATGTGCCCCACAGGGGCCAGCCAGCGCCGGAGAGAGGTCCCTCAAGGGGATCCTCCCGCACAGTGCGGCCGCCCATTACCTGCCGGGTTGAATCCCCGGGCAGACTGTGCGGACCCCACCCGTTTATCTCTTAACGTTTCTCGCCCTCTTCAACTCTGTCCTCTCAGTTCTGTCTTTTTTCCTTAAGATAGTTGTCGACTATCGGTCTCGTGCCGGTATTTAGCTTAGATGGAGTTTACCACCACTTTGGCTGCATTCTCAAACAACCCGACTCGAGAAGACCCCGGCATGACGGGGGCGTTACCGGCCCTACACCGTCCACGGGTCAGGAGGACTCAGACAGAGTGTTGGTAGCCAGGTCTCCTAGTAGCTAGGAGACAGGTTAATGTTAGTAGCTATGCTGCTTTAGGCTAGGCTGTTGGAGGACATTATTAGGGTCTGTTCCTACTTTCTCTCCTACTTCTCCCCAACTGCATGATGTGCTGTCAATTCAAGCACTAACCTGTTTTCTATTATAGTAGGTGCTCCGGATTAGCCCTGCTTGACGACCCTGACTAAGATGGCATTGCAGTGACGGAAAATTCTCCACGTCCTGCAACAAACTTCTGCATCAGTTCTATTGCTCTTTCTGTGTCTCTGTTTGTATTCTCCAAGCCACAGACGGTCGCGGCAGATAACCGCTTGTGCTGAGCTGGTTCTGCCGGAGGTTTCTCCTTTAAAAGGGAGTTTTTCCTTCCCACTGTCGCTGCATGCTTGCTCAGTATGAGGATTGCTGGAATTCCACGACGCAATCTTCTGTGGTTCTGTAATTTCTACACTAAACATTGTATTGTAATAACTCTTTTTGTAAAGTGCCTTGAGATGACATCTGTTGTGAAATGGCGCTATATAAATAAACTGAATTGAATTGAATTGAATATTAAATAGTGCGCTCGACCTTTTTAACCCTCACTTTTTTAACTCTAAAACACATTAAAGTATCATTAATTGATTAAATATTTCTTTCTTTCAAAAGGGACCATGGTATATGCAGGATTATGCCCTTCGAGGTGTCCATTATCAGAAAACAATGGACTTTGCGGAAGCAAACATGGATCGGATAGTTCACGCCTCCGTGTTGTCCATTATTTTCTGACAATGGACACCTCGTCGGGCATTACCCCTTACATATGGGATTTATTATAATGCAATATTGCTATTATGTATGGTATTTTAACACGTACAAAGTTGTGAATAGCTGTGGAGTGACAAACAAATTATTTTACTGATAAATTAATAGATTTGTGGCAAACTGCAAACAGAACTTATTTTGGAGTTACTTTTAATAATGACCTTCTTTTACCAATTCTTTATTGAAGCCAAAATATGGGATGCACAAGATAGAGTTTGTTGACAGATCCCCCCACTTGAACTGTGGATCTCCACAGCTCCTCCAGAGTAACCATGGTTCTCTCCTCTACATCCATAAAAGATGCTCTCCTCCTTTACTGTGTGTAACTCCATTCATCTTCCCTTTAAGTTAGAGCAGCTTCCAGGCCCCATTGAAGGAAACCAACTCCCACAGCAGGATGCTACCACTTCTACTTTATGTTGGTCTATCATATAAAATCCCAAAGAAAAACTTTGAAGTTTGTGTTTATAATATGGAAAAGTGTGAATATTTCAGCAAAAAGCTGACCTGAAACAACATCGGTAATGAAGGATTCTGTATGAAAGAAGAAGACAGCTGAAAGGCCACTTTACCGCTTGGCCCGGAGCCATTTTCCATTTAACATCCCCTCCTTTCTAATCCAGCTCTCCTCAAGAGCAGCAGCTTTTAACATGAATCCATCTGGCTTCTTTCTTTCATCAGAAAAACGAAAAATTCATATTCCCCTCACCTTTGTGTTAGTGTGTGGCAAAATTTCCTCTGAGCTCAAACAAAGCATGTCTGTTTTGGTGAACAGATCCTCATCAGAGAAGACAAAGAAGAGGGATGAGGACAGATATGCAGGGGATGCAGTGGTTTAAGAAAGATTTCCAAGACAGCTGCAGGCGGAGCAGTTACTCTTACAATAGTTTGGCAGTGGATCAGATTTCTGTGTGTTCCACCCTTCTTCCCAGCTTCTCTTTTCCCTCCCTTTTCCTGCCCAGCTTATGGCTCTCTGCTGTTAAATAAATACATTTCTGAAACTCATTTCTACTCCAGCTGCTTTGATGGCTTCCTTTTCCTCCCTCGTATTACCCTTTTTGCAACAGACAAAAAAAGCAAAAAAAAAAAAAGTGCAGTTGAAGTGGGTCTGTAATCAGTATCTGAAGGTCAGGCTTCACGTGACGGGAGGAAAGGGGAAGCTGGTGGAGACGTGGAACAGTTTGTTGGCTATATTACACTAAACAACGTCACGAAGAAGGAGGAGGAGAGCCAGAGCGAGGCAGTGTGGTGAGCCCTGGCTCTATTATCGTGATGTAAACACTCACACAACCCCCACTGTTGTGGTTATCTGACACAGAGATAAAAGATCGCTTTTCTCTGTCACCTTGTCAGTTTAATAAACTTTTAGGATCATGTTTGATGGGTAATGTAAGAAAATATTTTTTTTTAAATAGAAAAATTTGTTATTGTTTATCAGGAGCTTTATCAATTCTTGGCTGTACCTCTGAAACATGAAACTTTTTAGTGTAAAACAAGAATACTTAGAGGTGCACTTGGATGAAAAAATTTGCATTTGCAGCAGGAAAAAAGACTGAATAAGTAATATTACTTTCCAAGATGAAGCATTAAACCAAACATATTCCTGGAAAGAGAAACAAAAGTGCATTTGTTTAGGATTTTTTGAGGTATACCAAAAACAGGTGAATTACTGAGAATTGAAAGTTTAATGATATGCTTTTCAAAATGTGACTCACGTTTGTATTCTGGTTCCTTACTCCAAAACTATCATTCAGTGCAACCAATGACTCTCAGAAGTCGCCTACCTGCAGGTGAACTCTGTTTAATGAATGATGAATACATGCTAAAATGCTAACACATAACACCAAAATGATCTCTTCTGCATACCATCAAATTTGGCAAAGACCTGGTAACAAGCTTTTGATTTCGTTCAACTGTTTTGGAGCAGGGATGCATCTAAAACCTGCAGGAAGTAGATCGGGAGGACAAGGGTTGGAGAACACTGCTCTAGCCTTTTTAAATAATGTTCCATGGATTCTCCATTGTATCCAAAAACAGGTGAAATTCTTCACTAATAGCATCCTGCTTTATTTTTCATAAATCATGTCGAGGCTGTACATTTTAAAACGCCCTATAGTTTGATCAACCACAGACACTGATGCCACCTTTAAATGCCAGCTTTCTAGCTTGGTTTTTCACTTATGCTCCCCCATATTATCACACTTCCACCTCACTGTGGTGTTTTGGGTCACGCAGTTTCAAAAAGTTCTGCCCCAAGGTACTTTTCGTCTTTACCGTGTCTGTTTGTTCTCCTTCTCTCAGCTTCTCAGCTAGTCTCCTGGTCTCAAAGGCTTATCCCCCTGCAGTCTCCCGTTATATGGTCACATTTCATTGAAATATTAAAAGAACAGAATGTCCTGCAAAGGAGCATATGACTGAAATCAAATGACATTTAAAAAGTACATTTGAACTGTGTGATAAAGAAAGACACCCTAAGAAAATAATAATAATACAACATTATTATTTTACCTAACATTTCCCTAACATTAAACATCACATAAATTAAATGTATTATAGAATTAGTAATCAAATGTCACAGTTTAACATTCTCCCATAAGTAAACAACAGATAAAACTCTCTGATTCATTCGATATTAACATCAGGAAATTAACACCCTTATTGTGAAGGTCGACACAGCTACTTCCGCTAATATGCTACCGCTAATTTAACCCCGAAAACATCACTTTAACTTAATAATGCCCATTTTAACAAAACAGTAACTCACTATGAACTGTACTGAAACCATACAGCGAGCCACCATGCATAACTCAACATAAATACGGCGTTTTTATCCTCTTTACCCAGCATACAGGGGGATAACTGGCTAATAGCAAGACTTAACTCAAAGCCTAAGTGGATGGAAAAGGAAAATTCCCCTCACAAAACTAAATATCAACTAACTATCATATCAACTAAAAGCCAATATGTCAATAAAATATACTCACGTCAATTACACAGACATGCTGCTGCACAACAATACACAGTTTGGCTGGTTAGATAGGAGAGTTGATGTAGTACGGGTTGAATTATAAAATAAACAGGTTTGTACTCCGTGCATGTGTTAAAAAAATTTATTCAGTTAATTCTAGGAATGAATCAACCTGCGTTAACGCTTTAATTTTGACAGCGCTAATTATTAAGCAAGGCAAAGCAATTTTATTTGTATAGCACACTTTCAACACAAGGCAATTCAAGGTGCTTTATGATTAAATTGGAACACAGTATAAATCAATATGATGATTAAAATACAAGAAAGCAATTACAATAAGACGATAATCAAGACAATACAACAATGTAAGAAAAAAAAACACTAACTGATAACTGATCTCGCTGAAAAGCTCACAGTTCTTCCTTCCACAAAACTCAAAATACAAGAAAGCATTTACAGTAATCAAACCTATGATTTGTGAAAAGTAAAAACAAGCAAGTAAAAACAGTTAGTCATAGGCGAGTCTAAATAGGTATGTTTTAATTTTAGATTTTTAGAAAAGTTCAGTTTGCATTTTCTAATTTCTTTACTCGGTCTGCAGTGTCAACGAAACAACGATAAAAATGAAGGCAAGTCAACATTATTTATAGAGCAACTTTTAGCAACAAGGCAAGTCAAATTGGTTTACATGATGAAAATATAAAACAACAAACAAGCAAGAAACAATACATCATAGTGGCATAAATTAAGGAAAGGGATGAAAAGTTGAAAAATAGACGGTTCCAGTTATTATTAACCAAAGTAAGTCTAATCAAATGTACTTTAAGCATTCACTCGAACTCTGTGTTTAGGCATATTTGCAGTTTTCGGAAGGTTTGTTTCAGGTTAGAGAGAAGTATAGAAAATTACAAAACCCTGCTCTATATGAAGTTGGACCATCATTATTTGCAACCAGAAAGAGATTCTTCAACTGCTTTCTTTTCCATCAGATAATTTTCAAGAAAACAAGCTAATGCTGAATAACTATTAAATAAAATAGTTGTTTTTCATCTTGCTGAAGAGAAAACCTCAATCTCTTTGGTAGTTTTTTTTTTCTAACCATGTGGGACCATGAGGCAGATGTGCAAGGTCAAACCCATAGTTCTTCTGCTTAGACAGTTCTGGAGTCCACATGTCCTTCTGTAACTTGTTTAATGGATATGGCTAATTAAAAGTCACAGGTGCTCCCAGATTCGTGTCTTGTTTTGGTTGAAGCCGCTGCTTTCACAGTTGATGCAAAGAGGTTCTGCCATAAATAGTTTCCACTATAGCCCATTTCTTATACAGATTTTCACGTTTTTTTTCCAAACAACTGAGAGAAAAATAAGAACTACGTTTAAAAATTAACAATAAATGTTAGCATGAAATTCCAATCAGAGGAATGAATGCACATCTTAAATGCTTTAAACTATGGTTACCATTCCATGGGATACTGGAAATCATTCTGAATCATTCTGGTTTATTCAAGTGTAGAGACAAATGTAAAGAGATTTGTCACAAATAAATAGACAAATAAATGCATGGAGGGAAGTAGCAGAAGGTCACAAGTTTTGTTCACAGCCTGACCAGAAAACTAACACACAAACCCACTCCCCAACACACCCGGAAAGAGTCAAGTTCCAGTTTGCCGAAATGTTTTGAGAAAGTTTTAGTTGACTTGAGTCGGACTTTTGACACTTGCCGAGCACTGACAGACACCAGAGCGTGGACCAACTGTCTGTCCGCACAAGTCTCACACGGGACGAGAAAGCACATTCTCTCTAATTCCTCCCAGTGGAAACCTGATCCCCTTCAAATTTCCAGTTCAAATGCTGAGAGAAAAGTCTGAGAAATGCAATTTACTTGAGAGCCTTGACAACTCGAATGACAACGGCAGCGAAACCCAGTGAACTCTGTGGGAAGAGATGAACAGCAATGCGCTCCTTGGCAGATATAATGTACATTAAGTGTGTGAGTCTGAATGAGGGTACGTTCCCATAGAACAATTTCACAAAGAAATTAACTGATTCTTTAATGGTCTGAGGAAGCAAAATATGCGTAGCGACGATTAAGCGCTGAAATTATGTTGCATATCTTGAACATACAACTTTGTTGTTAAATTGTTGCATAATCTATCGTTGAACACTTAAGTCTGATTGTAATTGCTAAGTAATGGGATACATATGATAGCCTGCTCGGTGCAGACTAAAGCATTTTCAGTTTCACTAGGTTGAATGTATTTATTTTACATTCAGCTACTGCAGGACATCCATCAGGTTAGAAAAAGACAACCGAAATCAGCACAGTTTGTTTTTACTTTAAATGGATTTATTTTGCTGTGAGCCTTCAATCGTCCAAGGAACCCTGAAAGGGTGGATGATGGATGGTGCAGTGGACAAAGAATAGCAGCCGAACAGTATGCACAAGTGAACATCTGCATCTTTACATCTCACTCAAAAATCTTTCAAAGTTTTAGAAGATGTAAAACGTAGTGTGGGATAATGTCTGCATTTATTCCTCCTCATGAGCTGAACGGTCATGCATTGGCAGGTAGGACAGGTTATTTCTCACTGAAGCATTGCAGACCTTTCAAACTGTAAAAGGAGCTATAAAAATCCCTCCCAGAACCAGCTCTGATGCCATCCATATGGTGGTGAGTTTAACGAGGAGAACCTGCACCTCCTCACAGCTGCTTGTTCTCTGGTGCTGTTTTTCTTATTCTCATGCCTTTTCTCCTGTTTTCTTGACCAGTACATTTCAGCTAAACTAGTACATTTATTTCTCTCAGTTTCTCTCTTTCCCTTGGATCAATCTTTACTTTCTCATGTATTGATTTGCAGGGGCTATTTATACCTCTAGAACAGGGTTCCCAAAGTCGGTCCTAAAGGGCCGCTATTCAGCATGTTTTACTTCTTTCCTTGGTTCATTGGACCTAAATCAAATGATGGCTCATTAGTAGGCCTCTGCAGTACTTAGTCATGATGAGGAGGTAGTTGGAACATTTGAATCAGATGTGTTGGTGAAGAGACACATCCAAAACTGGCAGGACACCGGCCCTTGAGGACTGGAACTGGACACCTCTGCTCTAGAAACTTTTCACACAACAGAAATTGATTCATGTTTTGGATTTCTTTTTCACACATTAAAAATATGGGAACAGCAATTTTCAAATACATATACTGTAGCCTTGGCCGGATGTTCAGGGTTGTTCTTTGCAGTCCAAGATTTCTCACTATTTTTTTTATTTATTATTATTTATTTAATTTATTATTTTATCCCACGTTTTTTCCCCCATTGGATTCCCCAGCTGGACGTAGCGCGTGGAAGGATCACGTTATTCCAGCCAGATCCTCCCCAATCCCTCAGGCGCCCCAGTCAGCCAGGAGGGGGCAGTGTACAGCCCAGAACCAGTGCATGTTTTTGTGGGAGTATCTCACATTAGCTACTCAAGGGAACACGGGGAGAACACTTCACACCTTCTACCAGCTGCGCCACCCTGCTTCTAATTGCTCACTATTTACCACTACGACATGATTTTCTTTCAGAACTCAAAGCCATCTCAACACCAGATACTGTATGCAGTAGGCCTGGGTGGTATACCGGTTCATACCGAAAACCGGTGTTAATTTTTGTCATGATATGAATTTTTAGTATACCTCTATACCGGTGAACAGCTCAGACAACATCTGGAACGTTTAATGTGGGAAAGTGTTTCAGCGGTGATGATTTCACTGCTACACACTCTTCACCACAGTGTGAAAACTAAAGTTTTTAACTAAGTGCAGGAGCTGTCAGAGTGAAGCCCACAATGCTGATGGAGTAATTCCAAAAAGAAGAGTCACGTCTGTAGTTTAGAGGTTTATTGACCTTTAAAGGTCAGACAAGAACGAACAGCATATCTTTTACAAGCGCTATTGCGAGTAACCAGTAGGGGGGAGTGTACACAGAGCAACAGGCGGTCAACAGTGGCAAAACCAGTAGGAAAGAAATCAACTATAGTAAAATAGTAAAAAAATATGTTTTACATACCCACTACGATACCGTCTTTCTTTCTGTTGTTATCTGAATATTAACCGATTAATAATCTACGTTCCCCATGTTATCTTACTTGTTCTTTGGCAAAATCCAGTCCCAGTCTGTATTTTGCGGAATTATTCAGTACTACATGCAAAGCCAGTACAAGATGCAATTTGCTGCTTGCGTCAACATGAGGTTAAAAAACAAATATGCTTTCAGTAATAGAACATCAAGCACGCCTGCTAGGATCATAATAATTTTTAAATTCTTTTAAAATAATTTTCAAATAAAAACAACATGATGCAGTCCGTATGACAGTAAAATGGGCTATTTAAAGCACTTTTTTATATTATTCATTCTTATAAGATAAAGTGATTATTAAAGGTCTTGTATGAAAAACAAAACAAAAAACTTTTAAATACTGTAACACAAATATGTTTTTTTTTAAATACCGTGATTTGAAAATTTTGCCATATCGCCCAGCCCTAGTAGGCAGGTAATGTTTTCTTAAAATAATTTTATTTAACAAGGATCTGTGAGTCGTCTCAGGACGAACCAGTGAACGGGAAACCAGGGACCTGAGTCTGGACTGCAAGAAGAGTGAGTATTGCGATTAACTGGATGAAGAGGATGTGGAGATTTTACATTGGATGTTTGGTTATTACTTGTTGCTTGGAGGAAGGTAAGTTGGAAACTGTGATCAGTTGTTGGCTGGAGGTGGGCGTATAATGTCTGATAACTGTTGGTTGTTTTGCAGGTGGATGACAAGAAGGAGTTCAGAGGATTTCCAGGATTGAAGGAGAGTTCTTCCTTTCTCTGCTGGCGAACGTGTTTTCTGGGCAGACAGGCAAGCAGCTTGATGACAACGATGGAGAAGGTGAGTGTTGATGAGATTACCACACTATTTATCTCACCCACAACTCGTATCAGCTTCCCTGTCTCTGCTGAGGTAAAGCATTCCCACAGCATGATACTGCCACCATCATGTGTTCGCAAAAGAAATTGTGTGGCACTGGTTTTCCTCCACTTACTTGTTGTCCTAAACTCATCTGACCAGGCAATCTTCTTTTACATGTTCACTGTGTCCTTTGAATGACTTGGACCAAATAATGCGCTTGTGGTCTCCTTTGGCAACACTTTCTCAATGCCTGTCTTTTCTTAAAGGCCAGATTAGTGAAGTAGACAACCAGTAGTTGTACTGTCAACAAATTCTTCCACATGAACTAAGGACCCTTGCAGCTCCTCCAGTGGCAGCACAGCCTGATGGCTGCTTCTTTAATTCTGTGCTCTTCTTCTCTATTGTGTATTTGATTCAGGGTGGTCAGAGTGAATGGGGGTGAATACAAATGCATGCAACATTCTTCAGGTCTCGTAACAGAATTCCATCAGTCTTCACAGGCATTTAAAAATATATTTTATGGAAAATAAAACAGCCGTCCTCTGGGCCCCTCTGCTCTGCCATTTAACATGTCATTGCTGCCTCTCTGTGTGAGTTATCAGACCCTTCTGTGACAGAATGTTGTGTCTTCATTGCAAGTGTAACCATAACACAAGGAGTCCTTAAGTTAGAGTTGGTGAAAAATCCATAAATCTTCTTAAACTTCAGTCTCTTCATTGACTTCCAAGAATTATGCCATATTCACCGGATGCCTTTACGAAGTAGAAATAATCTGGTAATATTAATCCCATAACAGTCTCTCACATACATTCCCAATAAAATCCTTTGTACTGTGTGGTTTCATATATATACAATTTGAGGGCTGTGAATAGTTTCGCAACGCTCTATATTTCATCCGCCTTTACTTTTTACACATAAAATAATTTTTTTTAGATAAAGCAGTATATATATATATATATATATATATATATATATATATAGAGAGAGAGAGAGAGAGAGAGAGATTGTTTTACTGAGCTAAAAGCAAAACCAGATTTCTCAATTTTTCTATTTTTTGGCTAAATGAGCTTTCTGATCATAAACAATCAGTCTTAAACCAGGGCTGGCAGCTCTTAACCCTCTGGGCCTCCGTTCAAATCAAAGGGGACTTCTGTCTGCCTCCCTGTTATTACCTCTGAGCTTTAATTAACAGACACACCTGTCACTTTGCAGAACGTTTACACAGAAGGTCATAACAGGGGCACTTGGGAATTTATGCTACAACTGTATTTTACAATAGACCATGAAGCCCACGTTTAGCTGCTGATTAGTGCCAAAGAAAAACCTTTCTTTGGAGAATGTTTTCCCCTTGTGGCTGTTGTGGTTGATGTAGGAGTCTCACCTTGAATGCAGGACCTGTGTGTATTTTCAGCAGCCTGGTTGGAGAACAATACTAATGGAAACATCTGTGGGATTGCATCTGTGAGGGCTTGTTGGTTGTCTGCCATGCTAATAAGCAGGGTTAAAAGCCCAGAGTGACAGCCCTATTAGTGACTAATGGATGCTGAGACAGCTGAGACCCCCTGACACACACACACAGTGAAAGACCACCACGCCCAAGAACAGGACAGCGCCTTCCCCCTAGTGTTTTTTTTTGTAAACCTCCATCCCTCTAGTTAAAGATCTTTATGGGTGAGGGAGGGGCACAAGGATGTGCCGATGGGATGTGCTCTAAAGCTATCAGCAATCGCTCGAGGTAACAAAAGGTCAAGGACTCTCATTTTTCATCTCAGCCAATTACCCCCCCTGTCCTAACCTGGCTTTCCCCTGCCTCTCCATCTCCACCTTCTAACCCATTGCGCTCCATCCTGTCCTCTAATCACATCCAGTCACATGAACACATGCATTACTTTTCTCAGACACACACAAACAACCCCAAACCGTCCTTGAAATGAACAGGGGAGACAGGATGATAACCTTCAGTGCTCCAATAAAGTGAATTACTTTAATTTTTATTCCTTTTTTTAGCGCATCGCCCATTCCCAAATGTCCTTGGCTGCAACGGAGGAACAGAAAGCTGCTTGGTCAAATTGTTACCGCATTTTTGAGACTATGATTCTGTTGTGTGTTCGAATGAACCCAGGGGGTACGGTCCAAATCAAGTAATGAGGGGAGAGGCTAGAACAAGGCCTGACCTTCAAGCTCTCTGTGGTATGCTGAACACGCAGCAGGAAACAAAAAGAACATCTATCTGTCCACAAAAAGGGGGAACTGTTCGCCTGGAGGCAGGGATTTGGGACTCTATAGAAGATAGCGGAGAGCTGAGCTGCTGGACCTGTCAAATGTGTGTGTACGCGTTGGTTGATAGACTCTGAGCGGGGGCGAGGCATTAAGCATGGGTGATGTTGCCGATTACTTGTGAAAAAGGACGACAATTAACCCCTCACTTCGCAGTGACCCTCGTTCTCATACTTAACCCCTCTTAAAGGTCAGAGGGCAACAGGCTGTAAGTGGCCTGTGGGTGTCTAACAGACCAATTCACAAACAAATCTGTTCCACAGCAGCAGCCTGCACAGGAGAGTGATCATAGCTGTGTCTATGACGGCTGTCAAGACTGCAGGAAAACAAATATCAGAGAAGGGTGAGAAGTTTGTTTTTACAGCGTCCTGCAGAAACATTCACACCCCTTAAACTTCCTTTTTTTTACACTGTGAACAAAATCCTCAGTGTGTTTTACATGAATATTCCCTGATAGACCAGAATAAGCTCATAATTGAGAAGTGTAGAGAAAATTGTACATGATTCTTCTATTTTTTTCTTTTAGTTTGAAATGTTCCATTTAATTAATTATTTATTATTTTACCATCCTTTCCTATGACCCCCCCCCCAAAAAATAATAAATAAATAAATAAATAAAAAAAATAAAAAAATAATAATAATGATAACAACACACACACAGACACAAACAAAAAGGTTAGGGTTTTAAAACTAAATCTCAAGCTTTCAACATACAATATCTGAAAATGGAAGGAGAACATACCAAGACATACAGGCCCTTCTCAAAAAATGTGTCTATTCGTCAGAAACTTCTTTCTGTGTCTTACCCTCTTGCTTTAGGGTGTAAATGAAGGCCTTCTGGCCAGCAGTCAGGTCGGCAGTCTTACCCATGATTGCGAGTTTTTAAAAGCCTCAGGAATCTTTTGCAGGTGTTTAGAGTTAATTATTTGATTCAGATGATTAGGTTAATAGCTCGTTCAGGGAACCTTTTCATGATATGCTAATTTTTTTAGAATTTTGGGTTTTTGTGAGCTGTATGCCAAAATCATCAATGTTAAAACAATAAAAAGCTTGAACTAGTTTAGTTGTGTGTAATGAATCTAAAATATATGAAAGTCTCATGTTTATCAGTACATTACAGAAAAATAATTAACTTTATCACAATATGCTAATTTTTTAAGAAGGACCTGTACATATTGACATATATCAAGGTTTTGCTGAAGACTCTATGAAGTTTAAATTAGCGTGGTGGACAAGCAATTCAGTGGAAAAAAATGTGTGGAAGTAAAATAAATATTTAGCATTTTAGCTAACATGCAAAAACCTATGTGTGGCGGAAAGGTTGCTGGTGAACCAAAGCATTCTGCTGTGGAGAAGTTTTTATGAAACGATGATTAGAACAGCATTTCAGCTGCTGTCTAAAACAAGGTTATGTTGATAAACCTGACACCTTAGCTGCAATGTTGTCATCAGAGGAGGCTCAGTAGCTGCTGATTTTCATCTTAAAACCAGAAGATACAGTTAGTCAAGCCCAAGGTGCAAAAAGTCTTAAAATCAAATCATCTTTTAATAAAGTCACAAGCTTTTTCACCAGTTAGTTTAGAACAGTTATTTAGAAAAAAACAAAAATCCTACATTAAAATAATTGTTAAAAACAATCATTGATGCCACATTCATGCAACCCGACAGTTTTATTTATATACCTTTTAAAGGTGATCAGAATGTATAGGAACATTTACTTGACTCAAAATGGGAAAGACAGGGGAATATGCCATTAAACGATTAATTAACTCTTTTAAGTCTAAAATTAAATCTTACCTATTTAGTAACCCATTTAGTAACCTATGAGTATCTGTTTTTATCTTGCTTGTTAATTTTCACACAAATTATTGTCTTGATTCCTGTAATTGCGTTCTTGTATGTTTTTTATCTGCTTGTCCTTAAATTTTAATGAAATTATTATCTTGAATATTGTCTTATTGTAATTGCTTTCTTGTATTTTAATCATCAAAGTGATTTATGCTGTGTTATAATTTTAATCATGTAAAGCACCTTGAATTGCCTTGTGTTGAAAGTGTGCTATACAAATAAAATTGCCTTGCCTGGTTGAAGCAAATGGTGTGTTTATTTTTATGTGCTACGAAATGACTGCCAGAAAATAACTACAAGCTTATACTCATCCATAACTAGAGTAGGAGAAATAGGGAAAATATTCTAAAAAGCTAATGTAACAGCAACAAAGACCCACGTTTAACCCATCAGCACGCACAGGTAGCAAGATGGTAAAGAAGGTGTAAAAACGTCTAACATTTGACAGAATTTCATCATAGTCTTCTTGGGATCACCAATTCTCTATGACAACAGCTATTTTAAGGCTTTTGCAAACATTCTCACCAAGGTCACCTATAAATGTGTTCAGTTCTCCACAGCAAGAACTCCAATGAAGCTTTATTTTTAATAGGAATCCTACAGCAAGCATAACAATTCTTGGTTTCTCCATTAACATAACAGAAAAATCGTTTTGAGCAAATTCTGTTTTACTGCAAATCAGCAGCAAGGAAAATGTCCATTTTAAAAACCTAATGCTGAACAAACTAATCTGCTTTAACTGACTTCTGGCCTCTCTATGTGTCTGATTTTGTATATATGGACAGGTCAAAAATATACTTATCAGATACACCATACAGTGCTGTAAAAAACCTTTACATCTTTGAAATTTTCTTCTGCTTTTGCCTAATATCCCACTTAAATAACTCAGATCAGCATATCAACACATTATCAGACAAAGATTGCAGTTTTAAACCAACATTTACATTCATTACATGTGAAAACTATTCAAACTGATTAGGGATGTAGGGATACTGATATCAGGTATCGGGGCTGATACCGTTCTAAAGTACTAGTATCTGTATCGATAGTTAACCCATACCATGAAACAATACTTAAAATGTGGAAACTGCAGTAATTTGACAGAAAGTTTTTATTTTTCACTCGAAATGGTGTCATTCTTATTGAGAGATCACAAGGAAGTACCTTATACTTTGTAGATTATATTTATCGTGTTTTCAGATAACCCAGTGTATGCATCAATCAATTAGGTGCAACCTTTTGACCAAATAAATTTAATTAAAGTCAACATTCAGTTTTTTGAGTGTTGGTTAGAAACATTCTGTTGTGTTCTGTCTTTTTTCACCTGTATTTTTTTCTGTTTGTTTGTAACATTCTCTCAGTTTCCCTGCACAGGGTCTTTCCCAGGTGCTCTGCATTCTCATAATGAGTTAAACCTGGTTCTCATGTTATTCACCCGCCTTCCCAGTAGTTGAAAGCCTTTCAACTTCCTTGCGTCTATGCTAGATTTTCTGTTTTCCATTGTTGAATCCTCTGTAGAGAGCCTACCCTCCATGGGTTCCCTACTGTCAAATATATGTGAATGTAAGTCATCCATCCATCCAGACAGACAGACAGGACAAACAATCATGCATGCACACACTCACACCTAAAGGCAATTTAGAGAAACCAATTAACATGACAGTCATGTTTTTGGACTGTGGGAGGAAGCTGGAGGGAAGCCACACACGCACAGGGAGAACAAGCAAACTCCATGCAGAAAGACACTGGGCCAGGATCATAGACTGTATATTTATTAGACAAACCCTCGTTGACGGCACCCATAGGTTTCTGAAGAGCAAAAATGAAGCCAACTGGGCGGTTCCCACCACCACCATCTTGTCCGCGTCACTCGCCTTGTCACTCTCAGAAACTCCAAAAATGGGCAAAGAGGTGGAGCTGAGAGTGGCGCTGTGAGACTGGGGGCGGAGGGTTAACGCTCCGAGCCGACATAGCTACAAGCTAGTCACAAGCCAGTCGGGCACTAACTGAAGCCACCTGACAAGAACCCCCCCACAGCTGGTGAAGCATCAGCTGGTATGAAGCCTCCCCCCAAAGCAGAAACTTCTTGAACGGTCTGTTACTCAAATCAACACGACAGCAAGCCGTCTTTGTCCAATAATTGCAGATTAACATCCAAAACCGGATAACAACTGCTATTAGCTACAGTTAGCCACCATTAGCCACCAGCGTTAGCCTAGACGGACCTGTTAATCAAAAGGACACCCCCCTAATTATTCATAATTTCAAGATTAAATTACAAATAAATGGAGAAGTTAGAAAAAAATTCACCCCCCTCAGAGTTGTCATGATGGTAAACCTGAACAATCTAACCTAAAATGAAAAGTTGTAAATGTAAAGTTGGCCTTTTTAACATGGGAGTCATTTGGAAGTTGCTCCTTTTTGGAGCCAACCATCAGTGGATGAGGGCTGAACTGCAATTTTTGACACTTCCGGGTTGGCTTCAGATTCTGCGGGAGGAGTTTGCCCTTTGGCCAGGATTCAAACCCAAGACCTTCTAGCTGTGAGGCAACAGTACTACCCTATAAATGAGAGTCAATGGAGCGATAAAAGTTATTTTCTGTTAACATTTGAAATTTGCCAAAGATTTAACATATTATGTCCATGAATTAAAAAACAACAACATTTTGATGCGGAGAGATCATTAACTTTTTACAGGTGACACATTTACTTTAGCTTTCGTGTGGAAACACATAGTGGACTACAATTGCCCATCTCACAAAATTTATGTCAAGGTAGAAGAAGAAGCAGAAGCTGTGAGTTTAGTAAGCTTCACATCGTTCTTCCAGGACAAAGGAAGGAGCATTAAACGCAAATAAATCACAAATCACAACAACAAACAATTAGTTATAATTTAGATTGCAGTACAAAATATGTGTGATTCAGGGTGTAAGGCAAATCTGACCAGAAACTAACTTTTATCGCTCCATCTACTTTCATTCTTTTTTTCCGGTCAGTGGACCTATGGCCCAACAGGAAGGGGAGGAGATTTAGACTTCCTATATCTGGTTGCCCTGAGCTCTAGTTGCCTTACTTAAATATGAATCATCTTTTTTGGTATGTATTGGGGTCGAGCTCCACCACAAAACATGACAGCATTTGAAAAACTGTTCAAAAGGCTACCAACAACTAATCCATGATATAAACATTGGTGTGCTAAAACCTTAGAAATACTGTACATGTTGAAGATTAAGTCAACTTAAACAGTTTTATGGCTCATGTTAGGAGCTTGTTTTTTTTATACAAAAGTAGTGATTGACCAGCTGATTAAAAGAGTCAATTCAAAGTGTAGAGATTAAGACTAGAAATTATGGGAGAGCTGTTTTCCTTGCTGTTCTTCTCAATAACTTTGTTGCTTAAATTTCCACCGAATACTGTGGTAAATTCAGCCCAGATTGAGAATTTACTATGAGTCATTAACCATGCTCATACCTTGTTTATGAGCACATGTGACCCCCTTTTGCTCTGATTCCAGGAAGATGATTGTACCTGCACTACCGCAGGGAATCACAGCTTGGGTATGATTCCCCCTCCAATCAGGACCCCCTTGGTGTTAGTACAGAACACTGGAGCCAGCCAGCTTGTGATGGCTCCCCTGAGATACTGGAGCAGGCTGGCAGAAGGATATTTGTGAAGGAGTTTTTCAAGGATGTTTTTCAGATATGCAGTGTGGACGGCAATTTTTAATCAAGCCTGAATAAGTTAGCAACACATTTTATTTCACACGTCGGGATGTAGTCTTTTTGATCTCCTTCAAACATGTAAGGACTTAATACAGTCTATACATGCATTGTCTATATAAAAAAAGACTTTGACAGCCCAGCTCGGTCTGAACAATAGTGTAAAACTCTGAAGAAAGAGACGTTTTTGACAGGGCCTGTCAGCACTGGTTCTGATATGAAATAAAGACTGACAACGAGCAAAGAACAACAAAAACACAGCTGGCGCTTTTAGATGAGAGAAAAACATTCTCAGGTTGAGACAAGGTTCTTGTTTGAATACAGCAGCCCCCCTGTTGCAGGGGGAACTACAGTCAGCTGGGTCTTCAATGCATTTGCTGCTACACTACTAACTCCCACAGTGGTTTGAGGTTGTTTGTATGGTAAAAGGTGTAACAAAGTTTACTCAGCTACTGCAGTGCTATAGTTGATCAGTTGTATGGAAATACTACATGTGAGTGTATACCAGTGAAAGTTTTGAGTGGATTGGAGCTTAGTTTATTGTAAGAGGGGTCAAAAAAATAATAAAATCTTGTTTGCCGTGATGTGGAGGATGATGTTCAAATAAGTCAGCATCACTATTATAGAACATAAATGATAACCGTGCAAATTTGTATTTGATAAACTTCAATTGAGCCCAATACTCCCTTGCATCAATGAATGGTGGTCTAGTCACACTATGATGTAAACTGACAATTTTTTTGGGGGCGGGGGGCAAACATTTTATAACTTTTCAGAAAAGAGACACACCTTTTTCCCTCAAATGCAAGAGCTTGGTGACTACTGTGTATGCATGAGGGCGGGGTGTGGACTGCTATGAATATCTGTTTTATTGGGATTTATCATTAATAATATATGGTTCACCCTTACCTTATCTTAGTTTTTGGATGCAATGTCTCCCTCTCCCTGAGTAAATTGAGAAATTTAGGTGGTTAACTACGAACATGGATTATTTCAGTTTTAACCAAGGAAACTGCAATTCTTGTTCAGAAATTGCACAACACGGACTGTAGGGTGGTTCATTTAGAGATCTTATGGTAATTGCTCTTGTTTAAATGTTCTTGTGAAAGGTTAAATGTTTCTGTGTTAGTTCTGGGATGAATGGATGGATGGATGGATCATAATCCTGCATAAAGTTATTCTCAAATAACTCATGATATTACCCTCTCCACAAATACATAATTGTACATTTATAGCCATGCGTGCAGTCAATCATGTTACTTATGATTTTAGGATGATCTCTGTGATCTCTGTTTTTTTTTTTTTTTTTTTTTACTCAAGCTCACCGGTCTTAATGATTCACCTTCTCTGTGTTTTAAATATTACCCATTTTCCGAAGCTGGAAAAAAACAATCCCACAAAAATGAAGAAAAAATAATAACCCTCACTGAATTTCTTTACCATCTGAAACTTAAGATGTTTAATTTTGATATTGGGTTTAGTTGCGTTGAACACCTGCTGACAAACAGTGCTGTCCACAGAACATATAACCATATTAGACGCTTTAAAGGATATTCCTGTTGATTTTAAAAGAAGCAAACCCCCCCCCAAAAAAAACAAAAAAATAAAAATGCATCCTGTATCCTATTCAGGCTGGAGATCATAGATTTATCTGTGTATTTCAATTCCAAATGTAAAGGTAGTGTTGGGTATCATTTATGTGATCCATTAAGTTAGAGGCTTCACGTTTTCTCTAGCCAAATGACGACAATTATGATTATAGAGAACCGTTGTAGCTTGGCAGGATTGTGGAGTCCACAGAGGGTTATTGTTTGAATTAGATGCAGTTAAGAACAGTGTTTATCTCTGCAGGATTGTCATTTGCCTGGCATGCAATTATCCTGCTGGGTAATTACACAATTTTCAAACACATGCACACATTTTGCACGTGAGCAAAAAGCACACGGTTGCAATTGTAGGGCAACTACACCTGCAAGTCTTGTCTCAACATTTACTGTCACTCACATTACACTGCTATCTGACTTATCTTTTTAAATCTGCTTCTAATTTCAGTTCTGCTCATTGGGTCACAGATATTGCTGATAATGAGGGGAGCAGAAACTAATCTAAGAGTTGTAATACTTTTTTAAATACTTACACAGCAGTTTGCCTTTAATGCTCCAATATTGCGCACACATCTTGAAATCAGAGCTGAGAGCATGTGATCCATCTTTGTTCACTTAAGTGCTCTCATCTCTCCTTCTTCTGCTTCTCTTCCATCCTTTACTTGAAGAGCTGTGGCCAAGGTTCAGTTTCCTTGGCTGAAATTGAATTAAGAAAATTAACTTCATATTCATCCCTCATCTTTAATGAGAGAGGTGGAAGGATTTCTGAGGTGTTTTCTTTAGAAAGGTCTCAGTGTTCTGGGAAGGAAGCCTAGAGAAAAAGATTAGCCAACCACTCCATCCACTACCAACCCCAAAGGAAGAAATACAAAGAAATGCTGGCTTACATCTCATGAGCCCAGGCACATACATAGAGGAGGGAAGAAACCTGGAGTAAGCCAGGACAGAGAGAGGTGTTATGAGAGCTCCTTAGAGGTTATTCCCCTCTAGCTTACAATCAAATAGAGCCTAAGAGGAAAAAGGAAGGAGGAAAATCTAAAACACATTTTCAACCTTTGCCTCGACATGTGGAACCTGTACTGGGGCTGTTTTCTTTTCATCTGGCTGGGACGGTGCTGAAGGCCTTCCATGGTGTTCCCTCTGCCCTCTGCTCCCTGGGGGGCCATGCTGACCTAATTATGATCCAGGACACGGCCTAGCTGAGAACAACAGAGCTTTCGCAGCTTCACGTTAAGGCCTCACACCCTCCACTGGTACAGTATATCACCTTATCACCACCTCACTAAGCGAACACGGGTCTCATTTTGAAGGTCTGAGTGCTGAAATGATGGCTTCTGTAAGAGTCTGCAACACATAATTACACAAAAAATGACACAAATTTATTTTATTACAATTTTAGGTTTTAGAGGAACACGAAAAAGCTCTTAATTGTAACGGATAATGATACACAGTTTTCTATGGTTTACTAATAAAAATAAGCAAACTGAGACATGCATTTGTAATTAGCCCCAGAGTCAATACTTCGTTAAACCACCTACTTGATTACAGCTGCACATTTTTGGGGCTCTTCTTTACCAGCTCTTTACATATAGAGTGAAATGTTTGTCTATTCTCTTTTTCACATAAAAGAGCAGAGTATCTGTGAACATAAATGTTTAATTTGTGCTACATATTTCTCTGATTTTGCTCTAGACTTTGACTGGGCTATTCAAACACATTAAAATGCTTTGATCTAAATCTTTATATTGTGGGTCTGGCTGAATGTTTAGGGTAGTCCTGCTGGAAGGTGAACCTCAGTCCTTTGATGCACTGCCCTGAATTTAGCTCCATCCATTTTCGTATCCATTCTGACTATTTCCCCCTTCCCTGTTGAAGAGAAGGATCCCACCAGTATAATGCTGCTCATGTTTTGCTTTGGGGATTGTTTTTTTTTATGGCTATGCACAGTGATAGTTTTCCACCCCACTAAACCTTTTGCATGAAAGTCAAAAATGTAAATTTTTGCCATATCTGACACAGCCCTGATTTTGGGTTTCTCTTTCCCCTACAACGTTTCAAACAGGACCTTCAGTGGTTTCATTTCAGCATTGGCTTTCTCCTGTCACTCTTCCTGAAAAAGCCAGATTTATAATGTACATGACTAACAGTTGCCCTGTTTCTTTATGTTTTTTCAGATACTAAAAAAAATGCATTTCACTTTGCAGTTTTCTGTATACAATCCAATGAAAATACATTAAAGTTTGTGGCTTCGATGTGACGATACATAAAATAGCTCAAGCTTGTGAAATGAAAACCTTTGCAAGATATTGAAAGTGCAACAAATAAATTTCTATGTAAGACATAATGAAGGACACTATTGTTTCCAAGGCTTCAATAAGTTGAGTTTTCTGCTACCAACACTAATAAGCTGTTTCTCTTCGACAGATGTAGACATGGCTGATCTCTAAATTTTAGTCAGTCTCAGAGTAGCATAAAAGAAACGTGTATGTTTGATGCAATGGAATTATTTCAGGGTGAAACAATGTTGAAATCAAGCAATAGAGAGAAGGGGAAAGCGTGGGTGTGTTGCAGACCACCAGACTCTCGGCAGATCCAGCCTGCCGTGTACCTGTGACCTCAGCGCTCACACTTGTACGCACACAATGAAACAAGGGTTTTCCTTTTCCCCCCTCAGCTCAGTGACGAGTAACCGTCCACCCACAACTGGTGCGTGGGGTCCGCGTCAGCTCTCTGCAGTACACTCTGCTGGGTTTTATGTGTGTACGTGAATGTAGGTGTGTGTGTGTGTGTGTGAAACGTGGGGTTCCCTCTGCTACATGTCATGAAAGTCAAACAAAAGACGTGATCTGCTCAAGTTTATGGAGCTCTCTTATGATGGAACCTCTGAGCCTGTTCCTAAAAAAGGAATGCACCCAATTTAAAGATAATACTCTCTTATCAGGGACGAATGACTGTATTGTATTTTACAGTTTTTGTCTTGCAGTGGTGCCAACAACTGCCTCCTCACTGACATGTTTTGCTTAAAATGTATCTTTATTCAACCAAGAAGTTTATTTCTGACAGGAAATGAGAATCAGTTGAAAACCAAAGCTCTGTAATTTACTTACATAGATAAAAATCCATCCATCCATTTTCTGAACCGCTTATTCCTCAAGGTGTCGCAGGGGGGCTGGTGCCTATCTCCTGCTGTCAACGGGCGAGAGGCGGGTTACACCCTGGACAGGTCGCCAGTCCATCACAGTAGATAAAAATCTAATTTAGAAATGACTATACCATTCTGAAAAGCCGAGAGAATATTAGCATTGCAATAATCACAATTCATATAATAGCTGAGCAGCTTTTTTGCATGTTTCTTAATCTTCAGCATCCCATGGATAATTTTGGGACTTATTCAAAAGACTATAAGATTTTTGTAATGTTTTGGTTTCGAAGTGCCGCCCTAAGATTACAACTGGTATCTATATGAAGACTGTCTGCAGTTTATTTCAGAAATAAGAAAAGTTATCGTTTAATTACGTATGCAGAAACTGACTAGGTTGTTTGATGTCACGTTTTTTTATGGTGGGGGGGGGGTTAAACTAATTTAGTCTAAAATCTTTATTCAAAGATTAAACATCTAATCTATTTTTGCTGTGATTTTTCTATTTATCTGCATCAACTTTTTAAGCTGCTTTTTGCCATCTTTCCCAAGCTCTAGTAACAGCGTTGTTGCATTAAGTTGCGCGCAGTGATACACATTTTCGTGAACACGTAAATGCCTAGCAGGAAAACCAACCCAAACTGCATTCCACTTAGTTTCATTTCTGCAAAAGTATGCATGTCACTTTTTTGCAGTTGTTACTGGTTTGTGTGAGACGTGATGTAAGTTTCCATATGGATTCTAGTCGGGGAGACCGTAAAGATCAACAAACCACAGCGTGTCAGCATGATTGCTCTTAACTGACTCATGAGCATTGACTTGATCACCACAGTGTAGGCAGACCAAACCACAGGGGAGGTGGGAGGCAATAATGGTACAGAGAGGGGCAAAAGCTAACCGTGAAGTAGCTGGGAATCCCTCTCAGGCTGATCAGAAGAGGTGTGGTGAGTTGGAGAGGTTCACAAACCTCGGCAGATGAAGTTGCACAACACATACTCAAAGTTCTGCAGCTTATGGGGAGGAGGGGAGAAAGTGCAAACCTCAAAAGGTCAAAGGTTTCTTCACATTAGCAATTTTTTTTAATCTGATGTGCGGCAAAAATCCCAGGTGAGAAGAAGCCAGACACATTGTGGAGTTTTTAAAAAAAATTATTCATGCTGGGAAAATGGGTCATTTCAGGTAACCAAAAACAACCTAAAACGCCTAAAAGCAGCTGACTGTGGGATATAAGAAATAGTAAAATATGCAAAAGATAAATGACACTGCATGATGGGCACTTTGTCATTGCGGCTTGACAAAAAACAAAAAACAAAAAAATCTGTACAGACGATATAAACTAGGAGTTTCACCAGTAGAGTCATGACGGAAATAAAAATGCTTCTCTTTTCTTCCAGTAAACTCGAGCTCAGCAAACTGAGAGGGGTGTTAAATATTTGGCGGTTTTGACAAGGGAAAATATAACAAGCGTGGGCATTAATGTAGAAACATATTCTGGTCTAGAGTCAATGGGGACAAATACTGTGCTGTGCTGCTGTGCTAAATAGTATCTCACACCTCAAGAATAATGTTTACTGGAACAATATTTTTAGACTGTTATTATACATTAAAACTGCACCTGATTTGTCAGATTACAATCCCAAACTCTATTGGTTTTAATTGGGGTTTTATGTGATTTAATTTGGGGTTTTATGTAATGTACCTTTTGGCTGTTGGATAAAAAAAATTATTTAATCTCAGGACAGAAGAGTATTTGTATTAATTTTGGCATATTGTAAATATACCACCTTTTGGTGAAGCTGCAGAAGTAAATTATCCAGTAGTTTGTCTCTACCTGTTTTGCAGGTCCTGAGCCCCATCTACCATACCTTCAACTCTGACCGGCTTCCCTATCGCGGCTGGAGAAAGTCATCCACAAACATTATACTGCCACCACCATGCTTCACAAAAGGGATGGAGCATGCTGGGTGTTGGTGTACAAGCACACATAGCAGTTTGCTTATAGGATTATAAATTTGGTTTTGGTATTCTCTGTCCAGATCATCTTTTTTCATTTTTTTGTGGCTTCTGGTAAACTTTTAAGACCAAAAAGTTGCTTTTCTTTTACCCCTACTGGCATTATGATACAATTTGTTGAGTGCTCGGTAAAACCTTACCTGTCTGGAGATTTTCCCACCTGAGTTGTTGATCTCAACAGCTCCTCCATATTATCCATATATCTGAATGAAAATGCATGAGACTCTTCAGATATTTAACAAAATCTCTTCAATCTACGTAAAGTGCTTTTTTTGGGTCTATTTCTAACACATAACTGTGTTTGAAAGGTAAACACACGGAGGCTTTACTTTCCGTATTTCATCCTTTGATTATTATTATTTTTTGTTGCCAGCTCATGAAAAAGACGATGGCTGAAATTTTTCTTGTCTTAAATTTTTAGAGTTGGCAAAAAGCTCAGTGGTGTTGTATATCTCAGTTTTATGCCCAGGGGCTACCTCAGAACCACTCAGGGGTCATGCAGGGTGAATATCTTGTTCTCAGGGTGAGAGGTCTTATTGGAGCTGTAGTGAAAGTGTTAATGTGTTTGGTTTTGCAAAGATGCACAGCGGCTGATCCTGGTGTTACTTGAAACCTGAAACTTGAAAACGTCTGAAACCTGGACTCTCTGCTGACAGTGGAGCCTGACATGATGAATTAATTTGACCACCTGAGCATATGAAAACCTGAAAGTAAGAAAGTGAGCATTTATGGGCAATCACTCTTTAAATCAGCATTTGACTTCTTTCTGTCAACAGCAGTCTGTGTGGTTACTCAGTCTCTTCTCTTTGATAAAGCTCGCCCAGACGTCTGGTTCTGATGGAAAATCCTGAATCTGGTACCGTAAAGTATTTTTCTTTCAAAGCTCAGAAGTCCTCCCATCTGCTCCCCACCTGAAGGCTTTTCATACAGACGGGAGCCAGACGGGAGTCCAAACACGGAGTGAGAGAGTAAAGACTGGCAGGTGTGTTGAGACTGGGCAGGGTGGAGGGAAACTTGGGCTGACTTAAAGTGGACCTGAGAGTGGGAGGGGACCAGACAGGTAGAGTTTAAAGGAAAAGATTGAGGCAAAAGAAGCCACTACCTATTGTGGGTTATAAACCCAGACACAAACATAAACACTGGCAAGCACTTGAAAATTGACCTTTTTTGGCTCCCCCTCACCTCCGACTGAGTATAAACAAATTTAAGATGGAAAACCATGAGTTGGGCCCAGTAGGCTTCAAAGAGACAGCCGTCTGAAAGTAAAGGAACATTTTGTTGTATCAGACCATCAACGTCTAAATCACATCAACAGCAAAGTCAAATGACACTGAAGAAATATCATCCTGCAAGATATCACTCAATCTTTTTTTTAAATCCCTGGCCTGAAATAGAAAAGTGAAAATAGACAGATGGTTTCACATTTCACCTCCTCGACAGGAGACGCAGAACTACATATCCTCAGATCCTGGTTTTTATGAGCAGAGGGCAGAGAGTAAGGTTCAGCGTGAGTGATACACTCCAGAAAATACTCACGTCCTTCACCTGACACCCTCCGAAACTTGCGCTCTGTGAGGTAACATAGTTAACAAACACAGAGTTGCAGAATTTTCTCCTTGGAAGGCACAAAGCCGGAGATGAATGCAGCTCCACGGTTTGACTGGTAATGACATCATAGGTCCCAATTGCTGGCATGAGTCCAGCTCTATATGTGCAAAAAGCCACACGCACGTTTTACAACAATGCACCCACAACAGATAATCTCCCTCTCTGTGTCATTCTCTCTCAGTGATGCAATCCTGAAACGGTGGCTGTTTTTTTCTCCTCTTTAGATGTTATTTTTTTCATCAACACTCAAGTTTCAAAGATGGTACAGAGAAACTCAACCGCACCCTCGTAAAAACAAAAAAGTGTGCAGACTAAAAATGGCGAGGCCATTTCTTTTTTTTTTCATTTTTACTTGAGTCTGACATTTATGTGAATCTAATGTGGATAATTCTGCAAAGGAGGTGATAATTGCCTCTACCACCTAAAGTTATAAATATAGATTTAGGCTCAGAACAAGTTGATTAGAACAAAGTCTTTCTTCTGGACGTAACATTAATAATCCGAGTGCTTGTGGAGAGAGTGAAAGATTAGGGTGATGGCCAGGAGGCCTTCCAACCTCAAAGACTTGGAGCTCTTTTCCAGATGTTTGGTGAGCAATCATAGGAACTATTTGATAGCTGCAATGTCAATAATGTTGTTTTACACTGATTACTAAGATGGGCACACATAACCTTAACCAGCCACATTCATTAAAATTTAAATTCAAACTGATTTGTTTTTTATGGCACTAGTTGCCTTTATTCAACAAGAGCTTGACAGGAAGAAGAGCAGAGAGAGAAGAGAAAGACATGCAGCAAGCGTTAAAGGGCCAGCAATGCAACCGAGGAATACTGTGTTGAGGGCTAGTCTCTGTGTATACCCTCTGTATGCACCCTCTGGTTTCTTTTTACAAAAACAGTGACCCTCATTATGCATTGACGTATCTTTTAGTACCTGTTTCAGGTGTCAGGAAAAAGACCTTAGGTTGAATAATATTAAATCTTCTTGAGGTATGAATACATTTGAGCCTGCTTGTAGTAAAAGTGATGGTTAAAAATGCCAGTGTGGCAAGGTACACAACAAGGGCCCAGGCAGGATTCAACCCCATGACTCCCAGGTTTGAGTCATGCATGCTAAACAGTCAGCCAAAGGGATATCCCTGTGGCCAAGCAGCCAGGGCACATCATCAAATGGAGCCATAGTGACAGGACCTCCACTCTGTCACATAGGAACATTGGTGGAGCTGCACTGTGATACAGTTGTTTTTTAGCCTTTTAGCAAGAAGGTCCTGGGTTTAAATCCCAGCCTAGGCTCTTTCTGCCTGGAGTTTCTGTGTTCTCCCTTTCCATGCCTGGGCTCTCTCTGGGTACTCCAGCATCCTCCCATCATCTAAACACATGACTGTTATGTTTACTGGTTACTCCAGAATATACTTAGCTATGTGTGTGTGTAGGTGTGTGTGTGTAAGCACAAGCTCCCCATGACACTGGCAGGGTAAATGCAGAATATTTAGCAAATAGATCCGAACCACACTATCTTTACCTGGTGTGGTTCCTGCATGGCAGGAAACAAAAATGCTCTCTTTTCTTTTTTCTTTTTTGTAATCTAACAGTCGGATTGTTGCTGAACTTTTTGACATGAGGTTTTGGATTTTTTGTCCGTGGACAGAATACATTACCCGTATTGGTAATCATAGCTGTTGATCTGTAGGAAGAATCCCCGCTTCCATTGGAGACTGGAGACTGCAATTACGTCATTCACTTCAGAGAAAAACTTGTGGCGACCATGAGTTGAAGACTCTCAGAACGAGCCGTTCCCTGACCCGTAAATTACAAGGGGGAAAGCCTGCAAACAGCAGCTGGCATCAGACAGGTCTTTGGTGCACATCAGGATCTTTGTAGCGCGTCTAACCGGGCGCACTGGGATGGATGCACTGGCAACCTGTCCAAGATGCACTGTGCCTCTCACCAATAACCGCTGGAGAAATGCACCAAACCCCCCGCGACCCTTCAAGGAGAAGCGGGATAAATAATGGATTGAATTTATTTACCTGGACTCCGTGCATAGAGTTGAAAAAATAAAATTATAAAATCTGCACATCATGTAAAGCAGTCTAAAACTAATCTAGAAGGGTATTTATATTTTTCCGTCACTAGTACAAAAAACAGTCAAATATGGGGAATATTCTGTTAACGCAACCTAGAAAGTTTTTCCAAGTTGTAGGAAACGGTCAAATCAGTTTCTTGCCCTCAAGACATTCAACTATGATTTCATGACTTATCACACAATACACTAATTCGATCACACAAATATTTTTATTCAATAAATAACCAGTGAAGGAATAATGTTGCATAAATTAATGATTTTATGCACAGATATTAACTTTGAGGGTTTTTTTTTTCTTTTCTGCACCTCTGTGAGTGTAGGTTAGTGCTGATCTGTGCTTACTGGCAGTACATCTGTTCTAGTAAGTGTTTACGGTGGTCCATACCACTGGAGTCAACTGGGAACAGTTCTTTGAACAGCTGACTAAGTGAACAACACATGGACTTCACAGTGACTATAAAGGACAAAGGAGAACTGGGGGAAAGAGTGGTAAACAACAACAAAAACAACAACAAAAACTAGATTTGGTAGATTGATACCAGTTATCTGTTAATGATGCAGTTTTAGAAACCACTATTATGTTATGACAGCCATGATCTTGTTTGTTCATAGCTATTTGAGGTTGACAAGTTTTGTTCTTTATTTAGTATAGAAAAATACATTGCTCTTGGGTCGAGTCCAAATTTATCCAAAACAAAAACCTTGAAAATGATTCTATTCTATGGAGTTTGGCTTGAAGTAGGAAGTATCATGAGCCATACAACAAGGAAAGTCAGGAAGACAAGATTTGGCTCGACTCATTGATTGTCAGGGATCGAATGATTTCAAGAAAGCTCCTTTAATACTCTGAAGGGGAATGGGTAAATTGCGGTCAGGTGACACTGCAGCACTCTGCCAGGACCGTTCCCCCAGGTAGAAGACCTGTAGCTGTAGAGAGAGGAGCACAAGCACACCCAGCACACTCACTCTCCAAAACCATTACCAGTGTCAGCATTTTTAACAGAGAAAAGGTACATATCTCTTAATCACATGCTTACACACCTGAGTTTATGCCAAGCTGAACATAAACTACACTAGTAAGAAGAAAAAATAAACTAAAGTTCAACCAGGCCTATTCTGTGGGAGTCTTTGCAACAGGAAATTTGAAACCACATGCTGGTACTCTGCAGAGGGGAATCTATTTATCCATTGGCAGGGGGTTTCCCATCTTGTGCTCCTCTATGGTGTGTTCAATTGTCAATACATTCAATACAATTGATGATTAAATAAAATAATTGTCAGAAAAGGTTTTTTGTTTACCGATGAATAGAGATTTATAAAAATATATCCTTTTTTATTTGTTTCTTTTGTTAGAAACCTACTGAAAGCATACCAAACCTCAGCCAAGGTAGCCACCAGACTGTCATTTTTGTGTTACACCTCTGCAGTCATTTGTGCTGCTAGACAATAGTTTTTTCATATGTAGGGAAAATAAAAAGTTTACCTGGAACTTTTTAAGTTAAAAAGCAATATTTTTGCTTTAAAAAGATTTTATTCAAAAATAAATAGATGAATAAATGTCCTTGAATAGAGGAGCAATGTGGAGATCTCTTGAAAACCTAAGCCCATGACCATCTCCCTTCAATAACACCCGTTAACTGAGTTTGGCTGACTTCTTTATACAGAAGGTTTAGAAACTCTAAGTATACACAGTCTATTTTTACATCAAGAAGATTGTGGTGTTCCAGGCCTCACACAGACACCATCTCTCCCCACACAATTACACACAATGCCTTACCACCCACCGCTTCTTTTTGTTTAATTTGGCATTTCAGCACGAGAACAGTATATATATCCTGCTCAGTTCTTAATAAGGGTCTAGCTAATACATTACCAAGGCATCCTTTTGATATGCAAGTCCTCTAGACCTCATACACTAGTAGTCTGGTTCCAACGGCTGCTGCATCGTGGCACAGGCTAGAGTTTGCGCCAAGAACATTTCTCTCCTGTCTACCCAGCCAGCAGACAGCTCCACAGTTCCCTAATTCTCGTCTCAAAATGCACACATGCCAACACAGACACTGGTGCACGTGCACACATTCACAGATTTTATTAGGCCTGGCACCAGAGCTGGAATTTTGTCTGTCTCATAGCCTACCAGGAATGGTTAGAAGTGCTAAGAGAAGTGCACAAATAATGGATTTGAAATGCTGTGTTCGTGGAGCTCACAGTTACTCTGAGTCTATCGCTGAAGTTGTGATAAATAGTGTAAAGGAAAAAGAGGATAATATGCTTTAGATTTATACTATGCCCCCACTGAATCGTATATATAATTTTTTCTTTAATTAAAAAGTCACACAGAGGCTGTATAAACTGTTAAAGGGACTATATCATACTATGTAATAGCTTTCAACTTCTGGGAGAGACATATATATGATAAAATGTCACCGCTGGTGTTATACAGTATTAATTTGTCCTGAAATTTAAATTATATCCTGTAGTTAATGTTGGACCACGAAGTGAAACGGCTCGTTTCTCTATAAACCCGCCTCTTGCACCCAATGCTACGCTCCGCTCTGCTACACAGCCGGGAGCAGATCACACTGAGACAAACAGTGCTGAGCTTCGTCTAAAACAGTATTCTGACAAATAATTTGAAAATCACGAAGTACCACAATGAAACTCTGTTATATTAAAGGCTCAGACGTTTGGTTTATTTTTTATTTTTTGTAAAAAAAACACAGTCAATAAAGCCTATTTCAGTTGATACATCTCCAGGCTTTAGACAGGGCCCAAACCAACAAAGCTGAGGCCACTAAGCAAATCTTTCCAGCCCAGTATATACAAAAGCCGTGGGTGTTGTTTGCACCAGTTTACTAAACATTCTGAGATGCTACAGATCAATTAATTAACCACACAATGCTGTTATAAGATCCCATAAGCAGCTTGAAAAATGGATAACCCACATTAGCATTTAGCCACTCACTTCTCTGTCCATCAGGCATCTTTGTTCTTTGATCCAGTTGCTGTTCTTTAGGAATGTTGATTAAAATCCTGTAATCCATGCAGCCAAACAGGCGTTTTCACAGAGAAAGTAAAAAATCCGACAAAAAAAAGTGTTTTAAGCTGCCAAAAACCGAAGCAGCCATGAGCTGTGAGAAGGACGAGAGTGTGTTTGAACTCTGTCACAGGTAAGCCGCTCTACCTGCAGGGGCAGTGATGTCACTAGTTGAACACTCAGTCGATTTCTAGAAGAGGGAGGGGCAGCCTATCAGAGAGCAGAATTCAGGAGGATTACTCAGACATGCATGAATTTAGCCAAAAACCACTCTGGTGGGTTTTTTTAAATGAAAAATTGCACTACAGATGGTTGAAAACTTTATGTTGCATGATATAGGCCCTTTAATAAAATTCACTAATAGATGGTATTTACAAGAAATATAATGATGTGGCTGTTGATGCTAATTATATTGTGTTTTTGGATGGCACTTCATTTTCCAACATCAAGCATTTTCAGAAAGAAGTCATATCCAACAATACACCTCTTTCTTCACATCTCTTAGACAGGGATTTAGTCCCAGCAAGGGACAATGTGTCACTACCAGGTAAAGTGGGAATGGCAAGCAGGACGGAAAAGTTTATAGAAGATAGCTTATAGAAGATAGAGTCTCAATATGAGCACATATTAACAGCAAAGCAAAGCATAAATATATGTATAAATGTATAAATACACTGAAAGCATACATTCAAAATAAACTTGTCTTACCCAAAGATCCGGTTAATCAAAAAGTGGTACAATGACATAATTGTTGGAGACGGACCAACAAAAATTATAGACCTATCTCTATTGTTTATGGTTGTCCTCTCCTTGCATCATGTTCACGCTGCACATACAACAAAAGAAAATAGAGGCATCAAAGCTCAGTTAATCACAAAGCTCATAGAGCTGACTGGGTTCTCTAAAACTAAGTTGAGTTTGAGGAACAGAGAGCGAACATAGCAGAAACCTACAGACAGAGAACGAATGTCCACTGAAGCATACAAAATGAAAGCCGAATTTTGAATCTTTTGGTCTTTCCCTGTCTAACCTGGGAAAATACAGTATACAGAGGCAAAGGTGTTTTTATTCGCTCTCTCTTTAATAGGAAATAACTTCTTCTAATGAAACAAAACTGTGGGGACAAGGGAGATAACGCTACTGTTACTTTGGTTTCTGCATACAGCTGCTGTCATGCTTGAAAAGCGTCTGTTTTGGAGTAATCTGGAAACACATCAGGACTCAAGTTATTTCAACTCCATTAACTTACAAAGTGCCTAAAATGAAAGCACACCTGGAGGGCTTGCTGATTACAGCAAACACATAATGAATGATCCAGGTTTACAACTGATTTATCTATTGTTAAACCGTGTTGGTTTACATTTAAGGACTCACAAAATTTGACAAGAAGGCCACTGTTTTCTGAGGGTACATTCGGTGAAGAAAGTTCTCTCACAATGGACCACGTCACAACCTACAGTCAATGGACCACGTCACAAACTTAAGTAGAGTTAAGCTGCAGGGCATTTTCAGGACATTTCGGGGCAAATTGAACAGATTTCTGCAGGGAGAATGAGAAGCAAATCTATTTTTAAAACGAATAAGACTAGATCGCTTTTCATGTGATGCAGTTTAATCCTCACAGCTGCAGGAGGCCTTTCTTGTGGTCAAACCTCTCAAGCCAAATCTCCCATTTGTGCCGAAAGAGGACTGTGTGTTCTCTATGAAGCTCAACGCTCGAACCGCACTTGAGCCACATCAATCTGGAACTATTAAACAAGGCAGATTGTATTCCATGTGAGCCAACGTGGTACCATTGCACTAGGGTAAAATGGGTTTCACGCTTTAAAGCGATGTATTATTAAACCTTTTCACATCCATTGACTGTTTTAACATTTTGACACGTTGCAACCAAAAATGTCAAAGTATTTTATTTGGATTTTAAGTGATATATGAACACAAAGGTATTGTCTCAATATATTATAAATTGATCTTAGTTTTATAATTGGGGTCTAATTGAGTGCTTTTTATTTTTTTTATTTTGTGATTTGTCTGTGTTTCCATTCCTGTTTTTTTTAGTGTCCTAGATTTCCTAGCTTATTCTCTACTTTTCTCCAGTTCTTTAGTTTCATTCACTTCCACAGTTGTTCATCACCTGCTTATTTACTCATTTGTATAACTTTCAGTTAAACTTCCAGGTATTGGTTTAGTTATTTTAGTTAGTTTCCTTGGTTACGTTACTCCTATGCCCTCACCCTGTTCTCGTTTCTTAAAGAGAAAGTTTGTGTTTCTATTTCAACCTGGATATCATTTTTTGCGTTTATTAGGTTCACTTACTCATCCAGACAAGTTTGGAGCCACTTGAAGTCCTGCAGGAGATTTTTATATCCACTCCACATCAGTGTATACCATTTTTTGTAAATTTATTTAGTTACAGAATACTGAATACCTGCTTTAAAATGTATTTTGTATTCTGTTATTTTGCTGAATCCTTGTACTATGCTCAAAATACTTGGAATACTTCCCCTTAAAAACAGCATTTAAGTCCTTTAAATGTCACAAAATGCGCTGGTAGCTACTCCCGCTGGAAAATAGAGGGCATATTAATGCTAAACATTAGGTACTGACTGGGAAAAAAATTAAATAAAAGTATTGAATTACTTTTGGTCCAACATTGCTACCTCTCAGTGATCAAAAACAAACAAACAAACAGGTTTTTAGTAGTAATATCTCTTTACATTTTATTAGATTTTAGATTTAGTTATTTAAAATGAAGTTTAGGTGTTTTGCAGCCACAGCCAATTAGGCTATCTGCAACTTTCTTTTATAAATATGCAAAGTATTGTAAAAGAAAAAAAAATCATTCAATGCACTCCAAATGGAAATATTAGCCATAATTTTCAGGAAACCCATCATAAAAACATATAATAAAGCTAATTTTAAGTTCATATATAACCGACACTGTAACTGTGAGAAATGACCTAACATGATACAGGCCCTATCAAATAATGGACAAAAAAAACAGTGGTAGAGGATTTTTTTTTTGTACATCGTGGTAGCGTCTTTTAAATTTTTTTGTGACTTGCACATGCCTTGAAAGGCTGGCCAGCCAGATGCTTTATGTTTCAAGTTTGTCGCTGACATTGTCGATGTGCGGCGGTGTAGTTCCTAAGACCCGCCATAAAAGTTTACTTAACAAACGTAAGAATTTTCCCAGGTGGATCATCACTAACCGTAGTTTGCAAAAAATCTGTTAGGTGGTAATACGAATATGCCGCTTCATTCATTGATACAAGATAAAATCTGCTCTGCAATCACTGCCGTTTGCCGCGATGCTATGACTCGTGTTGACTCAGATTTGATCTTCTCCCCCGTTTTAAGCACCATGGCTTTAGGTGGCCTTTTGTCAGGAATGGTCAAATAAAATCTGGCATCACTTGAAAAAAATTAACTGCGAGAGAGTGCCAGAATGCATAATTTCCTTCACTGGTAGTAGGTTTATTTTGCTGAGATTATGGCTCCAACCCCCCCAGCTCCGGGTCTGATTCCAAACCTAGCAACTCACCTTTAAACTGTTTGTACACCGAGGTGCACGTATTAAGCCACCAGGCCTTTTTCTTTACCTCCTCGTCGCTTAATTTTGGACTGAAGAATGGTCATTTATCAATTATCAATTATCATATCATCAGAATTATCCAATATCTTAATTCCTGAATCGAGCAAAGGTTGTTCTTTTTTTTTAGCAGATTGACCTGTTGCATGTATTTTCTGCAGAAACTGGTTATTGATTGTGCTTAATGTTTAGTTACCCATTTTTCATTTTTTAATTGTAAGTGGAAGCAGTGTGTTGTTTTGTATTTTTTTTATTTCAAGAGCTTGGGTTTGTAGCGCGATCCCTCTGGAAAGAGGAAAAAAAGCAGCGGCTATCAGTGGTAGCTTCTTTGTTAGCCCTAGGCTAGCTAGTTAGGACCACGTGGCTTCTTTTGTCTTTCCTGGGTTGATCGCGCATGAATTTATTAAAATCACACCTTGGTGATATGGTATCTTCCTGTCGCTCTTTTCCAGTTCCCAACATACGCCACTACATTTTATTAATAGTTATCCCAGTTTTAGGTTATTGGTATTATTATTCCAAATTATTATTAACCACACAATGATAGCTCCTCTAAAATCTCCAACATTCTGCAATTAAAATAATAGACACTAAAATCCTCAGAAATTCTAAATTTTCCCGTTCGGCCTCATTCAGCTGTGATCCTTCAAGCGTTCAGTCTTATTAATAAGTAGATTAAATAACGTCATAATTACTGTGAACGGCTTAATACGTCACAATCCCAATCGTATCCAGTGGTCCATCTGACTCCTAAAGCTTCTATTTATTTATAATAATCCAAACATGTGATGTATTAACGTTACCAAATCCTCTGGGTTCTGTGTCTTTGGGGCTAAATGGGGTAATTTGTTTGGTTTTAATAAAGCAGGTGTTTTTCTTGGGTCACCCTGTCAAAGAGCAAATTGCTTTCTAATCACATCACAGATGGAAAGTCCAGATGATGGTGGATGGAGTCCTGTGCCACATCACTGCTGACCCAGTGTTCAACAAGGGCCTCTGCTTGTTCTGACATTCGTACAGCTCGGTTTGCAAGCTGTGTTTTCTCTTGGAGAAGCAAAACATGTCAGTTCATTTGCCCCAGTTTAGCCTCTAATCACAGTACGAGGAGGAGGGGAGGCAGAGCCTTTAACAGCAAACAGCTTCAGACGAAGAGCACATTGATTGCTGTTTAAAATCTGAAATTGGTTGTTCCCCCCCACCCACCCCCCAACACTGACAAACCAAACTCTTTTTTTTGGCCGTTAGAAGACGTTGAGAGCCCATTTCTGCACAATGGCATCGGGCAGTGTGTAAAAGCCAGCCAAAGTAAAGAGAGCTAAAATAATAAAGAGGGAGCATGTTGTGCCAGTTGAGTGAAAAACAATGTAGCATGAACGTGCATTCACACAGAGGTACAAAGAGGGAAAGCACTCCTCAGGAAAGAGCCAGGCATCACAAGGATGCCTGTGTGACCATTTAAACAAGGAGAGTGTCGCTGTGCGCCTAAAACAGTCAGCAGCACATTTCCATAACAGGAAAGGTCAGCGTTGGTGGCTCGAGGGGTTTGAAACCATTAACACAGGCCTTTCTGGGATCTCCATGCCCTTTTGCTCTACCTGTTGACTGGACTCCACTTACAGTGGACTGTGTTGCAGATCACCAGTCTCAATTACACACTTAATATGTTATATTATATATATAGGACAGACCAAAAGTTTGGACACACTCTCTCATTCAATATATATATATATATATATATATATATATATATATATATATATATATATATATATATATATATATTTATAAAAAAAATCTATTTATAAATATATAGTAGTCTGTACATATCTATCAAAATTGTTCTTCTTGCTTGTTTTCAACTAAGTACTCATGTTTCCTCTACTATATAAAGTCATGGCAGTTAACATATATACTAAATTGCCCTTAAATATGAGTACGTGTGTGAATAGTTATCCTATATATCTATGCACCTTATGATAAGCTGACAACATGTACAATACGCCTCAACAAAAATCTTTTCCTATAGACTCTCGGTAAAAGATTTACATGAGCAGTAGCACCTCTTCAATAGAAGGGATAGGATGATTTGGGGCGCAGGAAAGCTCCACCCTTAGTGGGTGAGGTTTACATTGTCCCTCTCCCGCGTGGGGCTGATATCAAACCAACGTCACAGATGTCTATCATACAGTGTGGCTGATTGACAGGTGCCACTGTGGGAGATAGAGACGAACGAAAACAGACGCAAAACAGTTCCATTTGTTGATATTTTTCATATGAGATCATACCTACATTCATCTCCCTCCTCACATTTATATAACCCAAAGCTGTATCAACAGCTGTGTAGAATTATAATAAAGAACAGAAAAAATGTTCTACGACCCATATCTTCTCATAATCAGAATGGCCCTAAGTGGAGCTCTGGCAGGTACTCCCAGGGTTAACAGACTCATCCCATCCTGAACAAGTACCTCAGCAGACAGCTCAGCGTTTCCTCCTCTACAGAAGCAGTCTGTGTTGAAGCAAGACTGTTGAAGCCTCTGATTGAAATCAGTGAAATCAATTGAAATCACTGTTGTCGTAGAATAGCCCCAATGTGAATGTGATTGTGGAGTTAAAAATAAAAATTATATTAATCTCTCCATTGTTTCATTTTTTTAAAGAGCAATTGCATCTGGATTTGTCCTCTATTTACACTGAAAAATGTAGGTTTTTTTAGTCATATTTACAAATGTTAATGTGTCATGATTAATTCATAAAAATAAAGTAAAAATATTGTTTGACAGGCCATCTAGCCATCATAGTTATAGTCAAGTTTGTTCAAGATAGGAGTAGCATAGAAAATAAAAGCTCCTTCTACATGTTTGGTTCTGAATCTAGGGGTGGGGGTGCTCTACATTCCTTGTTATAGAAAGAACGCAACGTAGTTTTTACCATTTGTTACTTTCGTTTAATTTTATTTTTAATGCTTAGTTTCTGTTTTTATTCATTTCAGTTTTTCACTTTTTGTAATACAAGTTGCATATCAGGGACAAGGCTATGAGAAATGTGTAAAATAAATCTCAAATATTAATATAATGTTTTAAAAAAGTACAGTACGTATCAGGCGAGTATAAGGCCTGTTAACACAATAACAGTACTTGAAAGCCCAACAATAAATGTAGGTGCCACAGTTCTGTAAAAACACTGAAACTGACTGGTGGCAATACAAACCAAAAGCCATGCCATCATTAATATAATTATGCTTTGGATTATTTTTGCACATATTCTAGTAGTAAGTATTCTAAAAGGGATTCAGGCACTTTCTCCCAACCTTTGCTTACGTGAGCCTAGGTGTGGAAGGACCATGACAACTCAAACAACTTGACTGATGTATCTGCCATGTTAGCATGATGCAGTACAGTGCGTAAAAAAGCCAACAATTAACACCCAAGACACTAGAGAGGGATTATTTGTTTATTAAGCATATTAAGGCCATACTACATAGTGCTCTATTTAATGTGAAATACTACAGATGCATAGATTTGAAAAATTTATAGACAGATTTTCCATTGGTTCTTTTTACACAAAATTGTGTGCCTTAGTTTTACACTTTAATAAAAAGTGTATTATTATATATGGCCAATATTTACTTTTTTATATATGTTTTATTTTTTCTGCCTACAGCTTATTTTATTGGGTCAAGTTCAAATTCCAAATGTTTTAAAATACAGTTTATGGTGTTTTTAATTGGTCATTAATAAAAATATTTGACCTTACAGATATAGAAGGTAACTGCGTTACTGAACAAAAAACATAATGCCACAGTTACTTTGGTGAGTAACTAATTACTTTTCCAGTGTAGTAACTGAGTTACTAAGTCAATTATTTTTGGAAAAAGTAATTTGTAACTATAAATAATTACCTTGTTAATGTAAGATGCCCAACACTGGTCATACGTGATTCTGCACTGTAGAACAAACTTTTCCTCATCATACTGAAAACGCAGTGTCCTTCCAATTTCACCTTGCTTCGGCTGAAAGAGTAGAGTTGACCTGTGGCCTATTTCCAAGACCATTGCACCAAATGAAACAGCCCTGCCAGGTTGTTTGCAATTTTTGACAAAGTTTTCTCATTTCCATAGATAATGTTTACTTCCACAATCAATTTGAGACGATGAATCTTCGTCTCCATAGCATCCATTATATGGTGCAGTTTGTCAAAGCCCTCAGATGAGAATAATTATTTTTTCTTGTGATAGCTTAATCAACTCGCGCAATCAACCCAGGAGAGACAAAGGAGAGCAAGTGGTCTAATGAGCTAGCCTTAGTTAGCAATGGTCGCCACTGTTGGTTGCCAACAATTACACAGCAAAACACAAATAAAGCAACACACTGCTTGTGTCTACTGTGATGACCCAACACTAGGGGTCTCTGTGTTTGTTTTGTTTTTTCAGGCTGTAGTTTGCCATAAGTATCAATTAGATGCACCTGGGCCTGGTGTGTTCGGGCCCTTTCAAAAGGTTTCTGCTGCCTGGAGTGCACCCAGGGGCCACCTCTGATGATTGTTATTTTTTTTGCATTTGATACAGGTCCACTCATCCAGGAACTCTTAGATTATTGATTAGACATGTTATTTATATTACCCCATTGTGTTGTCTCCACTGTTTTTTTCTGGCCTTGGGCCAGCCAGTAACATTACACATTTCTACTTTTGATTAGTTCTTCAGTCTACAATCAGACGACAAGGGAGTTGAAGAAAGCAGTGTGTCTTTCCTTTCATAAAGATATTAGCTAATTTTACAAAAAATAAAAATAAAATTGAATTTCAGTATTAGTAATGGCAGGCTGTGTCAGCAGAATCTTATATTTACTACATCATTAATGGTTATTACAGTCTTGCTTTCCTAGTCTCAAACAGCCATGATAATAAATGAAAATAAATAAAATTGTTCTTGTCAGCACGTCTGTTATTCTTTTACTTCGTATTCTTCAAACCCAGCTCTATGCCATTCTCCATTCTCCTCACATTTCTACCATAGCTTGTATTTTATGCCCTCCATCAAACAGCAGTAAACAGTAGAGCTCTAAAACCACCCCCCACTCCCCCCTTTTAATCAGATAAATGGACTTGTGTCTGCTGTTCCAGACAGACAAATCATTTCTTGGACTGCAGCAGACTGTCATTATGATTTCTTTAATTAATCAGGTTCTGCTGAATGTTATTAAAATCTTGCAATGCAGTGGAGCATACACACGTTGCCTGCTTCTTTGACAAGGTTAACTCTGTGCTGTTTCTGTGAATCTGAAATACCAGATGCTCGTGCAAAAGGGGGATTTTCAGTGACACCAGGGGCGACCTCAAACCTAATTCTCATACCTGTTCCTGACAGTTTACAATCTGAGCCACCTACACCCACAAGGTGAGGCTTTGCTGGGTTCAGTCAGTGCAGAGCTGGTACTGCCCATATTTCCAGGGAGGATTTCTGCAGACACAACAACAAACACTCAGACAGAGAAGTATTATCTGTTGTTATTTTTGGACCTAATTATGTTAGATAATTATAACCATTAGCTATGCTCTTTTTTTTCACCCACTGCAATGTCAATATTATTTCAATCTCAGTCTTGAGAGAGCAGGAGCCCCACAGGAGAACACTGTGAGGAAAGTGAGAAGGAGTTAAAGGTGCCACAAAATGAATAGATTTTAGTCATCTCTATAAAACTCTTTGGCCATGATAAAAATGTGTTTTTATAAATGCAAAAAAAGCCTGTTCCATTCAAAATAATGTAGACTGATTATTCATTTAATTCAGTATATCTGCTATAATCAGCCATAAAACATTTTATTGTTTAATTTCCACAGTACAATATTACTAACATTACTTGATGTGTATAATGCTGTGTTCACACGGCCCCAAACGGCAGCGTCAGTTGCAGCAACATTGCATTTAAAGTCTATGGTCGAGTACGTCAGAGGTCCGTCAGAGTCTGAGCGGTGCGTTGTGTGAATTGGCTCTGTCAACTTTTCAAGCATTACTTGCGTTGCAAGTGGCAATTTAGCAAATGCAAGCAACGCAGAAGGTCAGCTAGCTGAACTTTTGACGGACTTGATGCACTTGACGCAGTAAGTCAACCAATCAGAGCGTCTCACTGTAGTGATGTCACTACACATATCTTGAATGAAGTGCGACCAGTATTTTCAAAAATCTGAAATAACACTTACCGACGACATATGGACAGGCGCTCCTCAGGAGGAATAGAACACCTGTAGTTGGTGTCCTGTTAGGAGATTAGATCTCCGATGCGGCCGAGGAGGTCATAAAATTAAGTGCGAGACAGACGGAGGTAGCACTGAAAGAAAACCTCATACATAACCAGCTCCTGGAGTAAATGGTTAAACTCCCCAAACTCAGAATGCATCTGAAGAATGGGCGCTGATGCCCCCGATGGCGACGTTTTCTAGCTTTATCTAGCAAATAAAGCCAAGCCACTCTCTCTATACAGCCCGCCATAGTTCAGAACGTCCGGCAAGAGAGGAAGCCGCGTCCACGCAGTCTTTTTTGCTCAGTTGCAAGCCTCAACGTACATGTGTCATACTACATGCGTTGGGTGCATTGCTTGATGCAGACAAACTGTGTGGTGTGAACGCAGCATAAGAGACTGTGCTGCTCACAGAGGGCTTTTGTGTGCTGCGGGTGTTGAGGTTTAAAAAGCAGAGTTACGAAGGGTCTTATTCCTCTGGGCCATGTTGAGACCCTAAGACCTGCTCCCGGAGAAAGACCAGGAGCAGTTTAAGCTTCCTTTACTGTTGTTTTGCATGAAACACAAGCTCAAACACTGTTGGGCCAAAATCAGGTGCTACACACACACAGAAACACACAAGCAACTTATATACTATGTGTGCTTTAACTGCATAAAGAGGCCAAAAAAGGAACTCCAATTTTTTTTTTAGAAAAACATTTACTTTAATGGCTAGTTTTTAGACTAATATTCATGTTGACAGGTTTTTCCACCTGTGTTGCCATTACTTGGTAAGGAAGAAAATAGGTGATGGGCTGCAGCATGATACCATTCTAAGTAACAGAATAATATTCAAGATTTAATTCTGGTTTTGCTGGTACTAGTCATACCATAGGCGTTGTTTTCCAAGTGTAAGTGCTACCTATAATAAAGCTTGTTAAATATGTGATAAATGCCTATTCATCTTAATTTTCTCAGAATTGGTTAAGCATTGCTACTCTTTTGGGAATAAAACAACATTAAATAAAACAAAAATACAAAAGTTTACTTATGGTAAATGGACTGAATTTATGTTACATTTCTAGTAATAATGACCACTCAAAGCACATTACACTAGAAACGCAATCATCTAACTGGATTCACAAACACACACACATTCATACCTTGTTACTCAGATTGGTAAGCAACTTAGGATAAAATACCTCACCCAGGGGCAATGTGTAACCGCAAGCGCTTTGAAATGTAATTAGTCGACAATTCATTGAGTTAATTGGTAGTATTATACAAAGTATTGTGCAAAGGTGCACACTGTTGTAGGGCAGTAAACAGTAGTCAGGTAGAGAAAGGCATATTAAAGGTTTAGATAAACAATGATTTTAGCAAAGACAAAAGAAAACTAACAAAAAGCACAAGGAAATCAGGCTATGGACAGTATATGGCAAACCAACACCATACTAATCAGAAAGATTTTAAAGATTGTGACAGTATTGTACAGTTAAACATTGTTATATGTATATATATATATATGGGGGTCTCTGCCCCACGTGCTCCGATTATCATGGGTTCTACTGTCACCTTCACCTTCCAAGCGTTCTCTAGCTCCTCTCTCAGCCCTTGGTATTTCTCAATTTTCTCATGTTCCTTCTTGTTGTTGTTACCATCACTTGGTATTGCCACATCCACCATAACGGCTTCCCTCCGTTCTTTATCAACCACCACAATGTCCGGTTGGTTTGCCATTACCATCCTATCTGTATCTGGAAGTCCCACAGGATCATCGCTCGGTCATTCTCCACCACCTTTGGGGTTTCCAGCCCATACTCTGCACAAATGTTTTTGCATACTATGCCAGCCACTTAGTTATGACGTTCCATGAATGCTTTCCCTACCAGCATTTTACACCCTGCTGTTATATGCTGGATTGTCTCAGATGACCCTTTGCACAGCTTACACCTTGGGTCTTGTCTGGTGTGGTAGATATGAACCTCTATCGCTCTGTTGCTCAGAGCTTGCTCCTGTGCTGCCAGGATGTTTGCCTCTGTGGTGTCCCATAGGCCATCCCTCTGTAGCCATCGGTAGGATTTCTTGACATCAGCCAGTTCAGTTATGTTCCGGTGGTACGTTCCATGTAGGGGCTTGTCATCCCATGATGATTCCTCCTCCAGCATCTTCTTAACTTGCCATCGTTTCAGGTATTCACTGAGCATGTCATCCGTTGAAGCCTTGTCCTTGATGTACTTATGGAACTTCCATGTTTCAACCTGCATAGTGGCTCTCACACTCATCAGTCCTCGGCCTCCTTCCTTACAGCTTGTGTACAGTCTCAGGGTGCTAGATGCCTCTTTGGTATTGGTCATTTCATTGTACCTCTCTGGGCCTCTGTCAATTGGCTCCCTTCTCTCCAAGCTATCTTGGTGTTAGCTTCCAACCATCTTTTATATGGCGGGAATTGTTTCTCATCGTTGCTCTTATAACCAAGCATCTCTACGATCACTGCTGCTGAAGTGTATATCAGCTCTTGGTTTCAGTGATTTTTGTGGTAGGGATTGCTCTTAATGCTGCTGTACAGTTTCCAGGAGATTTTCCAAGGGTAATTCACTTTGCCATTGTAATCAGTGTTGGGGTTGTCTTGCGCTCATTCTCGCCATGATCCTATCTTTCAGATCAGCCACTTCCTCGTTCAGTGCTATTGTTTCATTCATTGGAGGTCCATTCCCCATCTGTGTTGTATTTTGGCAATCTCAAATTGTGATAGCAGTTGCCATTTGTGGATGTTGGAACACTGAGCTACTAGTTGTTTTGCCATCAGCTATGACTGTGGGTTTTGAAGTGACCATTCAGACTACTTTTTTTTGTATAACCCCTCTGGTTAGGGTTGCTTGAGTAGTAGCATTTCAGCAGAGCTGTGTTCTTGCATCTTGTCCATTTCCACCTTGTTCCAGTTGCCCCCTTTCCATCAAAGTGCCCTGGTTCCCCAGAACCTGATGCAGACCTTGTTTGGTCGGACAACGTCTGACCCAGCATCTCATATATTTCATTGTCTCTCATCATGGTATGAAGTAGGCAGTAGCATGAAAGGTCCAAGGACCCACACTGGATGCTTTTCATAGCTCCTTGCCCAGGCGGTGTTCAAAGCAGCTGGTGTTTGTAGTCATATTTGTAAAGGGGGGGGGGGGTATATTTGTATTTGTATTAAAGTAAAATTCAAAATATGCATAAAAGTTGTTTTTTTCCACATTACTCTAATTTAATTATTATGGATATGCAATACTGGTTGATCTTTCAATGAACATGTAACTGGAACATAATTGAAAATAGACCAAAATCAAGGAAACTGTGGCCACAAAACCTTTAAAAATAAAAAAAAGTGTGACAGCAACTGGAGAGAAAGGTTGGCTTGCACTTCATGTGTTCTTACACCGATAATGGTAGTGAAGACAGACAATTGACTCCCGTGCAGTGCCATCTTTATGTCACACGCGTACAATAACCACCAAAAAATGACAACAACATAACTCAAAGGATAGCTGCCTGTATGAATAAGAGCCTCTAGCAGGTGGATTTAAGGACAATGATGCTGTGGCAGGGAATGGTGAGTCAGGCAGAACAGTTTATTTTGTCCAAACATCCTTAGTACATATTTTACAAATACATGTTATAATATTATACATATAATATATACATATTAATACATATTATACAAATAGCCCCCACCTCCATATATATATATATATATATATATATATATATATATATATATTTAAAATCTAACCTACACCTAATATAATACATTAAAGCACCAAAAACAAAACCCCTGAGAAAATTCCCCTCGCCTGGAACCTTTAAAATGTTGCTCAGGTCCCCGGGGAATGATTTGCCAGAACATCTTGGTGAGGAACAGGAAGATAGGTGAGTGAAAACACTTTGGGTGTTTCTCAGTGCCCATGGAACTCGCCTTGATGCCTTGGTCCTGCCCCGGTTGCCTAGAAGATACGTCATCAGGGACCACCAACGTGCGTTCCAATGTTCATGTGATACCGAGGATTCTAGGTTTCTTAACTGTTTAGCTAACGAACCAAGGATACACCAGAGGTGCCTTGATGCCTTCTCTCAGTCATATATTTCCCAGAATACACTGGTTTTAGGAGCCGACAGCAGCTATTTCGGGAGTAAATTTCCATTTTAAATTTAAGTCAACTAATTTTAGCAATCAGGCTTATATCTAAAATGTTTGTTTTATTTTTTATTATTATTATTTTTTAGTTCCAAAGCAGTTATATATGGTTGGTTAGTTGCTTAGTAGTTGCAGCTTCAGTGGCTACCAGGTAGTAATTCACTTACACATTTGATTTAACCAACATATACACAATAAAAAAAAAGTAAAACGCTCGTTATACATTTCCAGTTCCATGGCTGAAGTGATGTTACTACGCTACAATGCTACTACGAGGGGCAGGATGTAAACAGACCTTGTAAGCCGGCAGCCGTGGTCACATGATGTAAGTTTGTTCCAAACCGTTTTCTTTGACCAAGGAAAGACAGTGTCTTCGTAAACAATGCGCCTCCGCCTTGACATTGAGAAACACCCTTTAACTTGACTTACATTACGGTAACGCTCAAGTTTAATGGTAATGATTAGCAGTGTTGATCCCCAGCATGTGACTTCCTATTTAAATGTGGCTTCTCTGTACAAAGTTTATACTCTTCCTTTACCAGTGTGGGTTCCTTCTTGAAAGACACCAACGCTACATTAACTGTTCAATCTAATTTGCAAGTGTACATGATATTCTGAATGTCTGTGTCTCATCTCATTGGTCGACAGCAAACATGTCCACATCAAATCCTCCAAAACTCCAAAAATCCATCCAAACTTATCAGCTAATGTAAAATGAAGGTCTTCAAAATCCCATATTGTCTCAATTTGAAACTTTAAATAAAAAGTGAAACAACAGAGTACAGAGAGCATACTTAGAAAGAGGAATGTAAGTGGAGCAATAATGAGATTAGAAAGAAAAGCAAACACAGGGGATGGATGAAATACTGGAAGACAGAGAAAAGAGTTGCGAAAGCAGAACAGGTTGGAGGATGGGTAGATGATACAGCAGCAGATAAACGCTGCACATCATCCGAGCATATCCTTCTTCCAGTAAAGCATCGACTGATGACTCAGCTGCCGTCACATTACGTCAGCCACAGGGTGAGATCAGGTTATTGTCACAGATACAAACAACCTTGCGGTGAGAACAACTGTGAAAAACATATTCAAAATAATATTACTTTATTATCTTTTTGAGCAGCTTCAGTAAAGATTACTTGCAGGATACAATAATAGTTTTCTAACTGATTATGGCAACCACCTGTATACTGAGAGGAGATGCTTGTGTCAAATCTTTGATCAAAGTCAAAGATTTTATCAAAGACTTTCATGCCACCTCTCAGCCTTTTTTTAAAAGGCAGTTCAAAACAATTTGCCCTGCAGACTGAACACCTATCCAGGGTGTATCCCCATCTGGAGATATGCACCAGCCATCAGATACCAGAAGATCAAACAGCTCTTGGTAAGATAGCAGGGACTGTCACATCTCTTCAGGTCAGTACACTTAATTTTATTCATATATCAGAAATTAATATCACTTTTCAACTCAAGGCACAACATAGGGGAAAAAGGTTCAAATCATATCCAGTAAGCATAATTTAAGTACATACAATTACCTAAACAAATTCATATTAAGTTGCATACATTCCAATAGATTTTAGTTCCAATACAGTGTAGCGTGATTGCATGAATTCTCTTCCTGAGCATACATATGGTGACAGTGGGAGGGACCAACTCTTTTTTTTATCAAGCCAGAACGTCCAGCAAAACCTGCCTCATTAGGTGTGGCTTTTTCTTCAACTGGTGAAGTTACTCGAAGTGGGTAGAGTATTCTGAAATCTCTCTCTCTAGTGAGAGTAACACTACTTGATATTGCTCAAGTGAAAGTAAAAGCATGGTGTAGTACAACTACTTGTAAAAGTTTAGTTTTTTCCTCCTAAAGGTTACTCAAGTGTATGTAACTGAGTAATTCTAAATAGTTAGAACACATCTCTGCAAATGAAATGAACATTTTAGATGTAACTTTTACCTGCTATTGAGCGTGGGGTAAAGAAGCACGTCAGCCTTACAGAGAAGATCACGTCAGTTAAATCTAAGAAATTAGAGGCGTAAAAGCCAAAGAGATGAAAAACATACAGGTGGAGATAGGGAGAGACAGGTGTAAAACCACAAAATATAGGTATACTGACATGAGTCAGCAAACCAGAGCATTTCTGTCATGTTTTACCCTCCACTGTATTGATGTCGGCCCGTAGTTGCTCATACCAAACAACTGTTTAGGAGGTCTGTGTGTCAGAATATGCTTCTCATTGATGCTGTGAAACATGAGTGGGTGCATCTGAAAGCAGCAAGGGTTACGTGTATTTCAGTAAACTTCAAAGTTTTTTTTTATTTTTTTATCTCAGCAATCCTTCCCAAGAACTAGGCAATACTTTTCATAAGTGTCATTCTTTTACAGAAACATCAGTGGGCTGAGAGCAGACGCAGCACTTCCTTTTAAAAACACAGAGGTTCTACCTAGTCTCATGTTCGGGCCACTGGCCTGAAATCACCATGCCACAAACCTAGAGCACAACCCATCCGGAACCAAAGCAAACACCAGATTCCCAGCTGGGAGGCAGCATATAAGCCAACATGCCAGTTCAAACCAGCATGCTCGCATGGAAACTATTTTACATCTTTTCGTAATGCCTACAATTTTCAGCCAGCACTACAAAGACTGAAGGCACTGCCTCCGGAGATGGCCATAAAGGGAAATATGCAGTTATGGTCGCAATGTGTTTACACAGTCCCACTCAGCGAGTGCACCAAAACTTTGAATGCTGCCGGAACAGCTGTGATATAAACTATGCTGGCAAGCTATGGAGAAAAAACATTTGACTTCCCGTGAACAAGAATTAACATTCACTATAAATGGCCTGTATTTGTATAGCGTTTAGCGTAGTCCCTACGGACCCCAAAGCACTTTACACTACATTCAGTGATTCACCCATTCACGCAAACATTTACACACTGGTGATGGATAGCTACGCTCTAGCCACAGCTGCCCTGGGGTGCACTGACAGAGGTGAGGCTGCCGGACACTGGCACCACCTTTGACAACCACCAGTATGCAACGGTTAAATTGTGTTCACGTTCACCTGTAAACACAGGTCACTGTGTTTACAGTCAAATAGCATTTATGCCAACAGAGCTGCATTGGCATTATTAAATGTCCAAGCACTTTTTGCTTGCTTGTTTTTTCCAGCTCTATTACTGCTGTGTGCAGAAGTTATGGAGTGGAAAGTTACTCTGAGTGGATAGGATTTGGGAGAACTACTTCCATCTACAGGTTTGGCATGTCTACGAGTGTGCTTAAAACACATCAATCTTGTTGTGTGTTGAAGAGCATTTTTTTTTTTTTTACGAGGGGAGAAAAATACGGCTATGTACGGCTATGAGTTTTTTTTTTTTTTAAGTAATTATCGTTTAAGATAATTATTGTGTTGGAACACAAGTTTTATCTCTCTACTTGTTGATTTAGTTTAGGTATGAAGATAATAGAAGCAGTCATAGCCCCATAACAAACTGATACGTTTTATACAAAATCAACACCATTGTTGATTCCACTTATCCATCCAATTCCTTATCAATTCCCTTATCAATTCCTTATTAGTTCAATGAGTGGCAAAATTAATTCTACACAGTCTCCTCTACAAAAGAGCAACCATTTATTTTTTTCTCCAAAAGGTTATCTGCACAAGACTGTGAAAATGAAAAGTTAAAATTTATGTGGGTTCATACCTGGGATTTAAGACCCTCGCCATCTCCCTAAAATAATTTCTCAATAATATGTACAGTGGTTAGAAAATAATCATCAAGACCTAATTTAACATAAAAGTCTGATGATTTATTAGCCACCAGAAAAACACATTCTGTGACTTTACTTTCATAAGTTCTCTGTAGATAAACAGTGTGGGATAAAATGAGCTGCAGATGTTAAGGGGCTAGCTGCCCCAGAGCTATCTGTGTCAGCCTATCCGTGTCTGTCGTCATCTAAAATACATGATACCATTAAATATTTGTAAGTATCTCAGCTTTTAATAGAAATAAGAAGTAAGTGCTAATGCAGGATAGATATAAACATTGCCATCATGAACCACGAGATCACCAAAGAGCTTCTTTGGTTTGTTACTTTACCACCTGTATGCAGGTGTTCGAATGTGACATTCTTGGTGCTTCGTTTTATGCTGGTTAAACAAATGTTTTAGCACATTGCTGGTATTTGCGAGATATTACACCATGCAAAGACTACACATGTCAGAATTCACATCTTTTTTGGTGAGATGGAGCTAGAGCGCTTCCTCGTTTCCATGATATTGCTCATCTGAAGTACTGATTTGTTGCTGAGAGTGTGATGTAATTGCAATACGATGCGAAATTTCAGAAAAAAATCATTTAGAAGAACTAATAACATTGGAGCCATACTGTTCAGATGGAATTGGTCTGTTGGGACCGGTTCTAAATCGGAAATGGTTCATAATTCCCACTACTAGTTGTAACAGTGTATATTGTCCTACTGATATTGAAAAGGGTGCTTCTCCCTTGGTCAGAACCCTTTTAGTCTTTGACAATATCTTTCTTGCTTCAATGTGGAAAGGAATATCGGAATACTTCTGTACTTTGTCTGATCATTCTAACCTTTTCATCTTAGAACGACTGTTTGGATCTGATTAAATGGACAGTCGGTGTTAGACCAGTTCATCCTTACTATTTACTGTCATGGTAGGTGTTTTGGTTGAATAAAAATGAAAGCAGACAGAAGCAGTAACTGAAGAAAAATATGTTTATGATGAATACAGAGTTACAGAAATGGCCAAAAGAGAAGAAAACATGAAACCAGGGTTAGCATAACAGAAGAATAAACCAAAGAACAATGTAAATCAGGTTGTATAAATACAGAGGAGGTTTAATAGGTGACATGGAAACCAGGTGAGTCTAATCAGGGGAATACTGAACAGCTGTAAGAGAGAACTGAGGGACAGAGACAAATAAACAATACACGAGGAGCTTATTTAAGACACAAAAATATATACATATCAAAAGGAAAGCCTGACATGCTAAAAGCTGACATTGAATTGAAGGTATTGGAAACTATTGTGTATTGATTATCATTTACTAGAGCTGCATCCAAACAAATCCTGATGGCCTCTGTATTATTTGGGGATTTGTTTCTCTATTTGTGTTCAATAAAGTGATTAATATGTTTTTGCACGTAAGGTGAACAAATCTTATGTGATGTAAATTAAAGATAACCTCTATACAGAAGGATAGAGTTCTGTATAAACAGTTTTAAGCTGCAGTTTCTCTGCTTGGCATTGTTATATATTCAGCCCTTAAAACAATAAGAGCCATGTCGAAACCCTGGATTTAAAGCTTTACTTGTATCATTAACATTATGACAATTTATTTTTTTAAATATTAGATTTTTAATAACAAATACAGAATTGCTGGGAGGCTTTCTTTGATACAATCCTTGTAAAATGAAAACTTAGCATTTTCAATCTCAAGAGAAAGATGTGTAAGCTCAGGAAAGTTTCATTATTTTATTTTTGTTTTGGCATTACTTTACTGTAAGCAACCTCAAAACAATAAATGTTTTACATTTAAAAAAATATGTAATGTATAAGACATGTTTATAACACCGCTTGTAAACATGACTCACACAAACAAAAGGAAAAAAAAAGTTGACTTTAATTAAATTTATTTTGTCAACAGGTTCCAGGAAATTGGATTAGGTTAGTTTAAAGTAAAATTGTTGAGTCATTCCAGCATGGGCATGGCCACAATATTTGACAGTGGATTTTACATGGAGGCTCAAAAAACACACAGCAGTGGATGGACCTTGAACCTAGGGTAAGATCTGACTTAAAACCCTTGTATTTAAATAAGCAATATCACCTAGCATTGCAAATGAAGTCGTACTTTTTATTTAAGTATATTATTTTTCAATCATTGTGTACCAAATGGTTAGTGCAGGTTCTTGGTAAATAAATTTAATTAAACATTCAACGTCAAAAAATGTTTTGTGCAGATTGACCTAGATACACATTGTTGGATACAGAGCATTCAGAAAACTAAACCTTACCCTTAATAACATATTAATATGTGTAGCTACAGGTTTCGGTAGTATCGTAGATGCACTAGTAAGACTGAAACAGTTTAATGGTAAATTTCATGTTAAAATTCACATTTGGACTTTTTAGGTGTTTTTATTGAAATATGAAAGCGATACAGAATCACATTACAACCAGCAGAGTAAAAAGTCACATACCACAAACAAATGAAACTGGACACATCAAAATCATTGTTGTCCCACACCCTGACATAACTCTGACTGGTTAGTAACCAACCACAGAAACCTCTGCCTGCAGACCTGCATGCGGCATCATCGAGAAGAAACATAGATGTGTAAATCCATTTGCTTCTTGTCAGACCCCCTTTATCTTCCATTTTTAGCTAATCTTCGTTTTATTTTCTAAGAAACTCAGCTTGTCAAATCCCCCTTATGTTCTTAGCTCTCCAGAGTGGAGTGCTGGTATTTTGTTTGTGAAATTGTGTATTAGTGTGTAACTGAGTGGGCGTGAAACAGCTGGCCCAAAAGTCCAGTCACAGTTGAGAAAGAAAAATGAGAATTACCCAGGTCAGGACCATGATCAGTCACCCTTCATCAACACTCCCTGCACCTTTAATGATCAAACTGTTGATCTAACATAGAGGAGGTTTTATACAGTATGTAATGATTGAAATCATACAAAAATGAATACACCCTGGCCTTATTGTGATGCATGGATATATATCTGCCAGCTCTGCTGATTTGAACCATTTTCTGTGGGACTGGAGGCATGGTCTTTATTCACAGACGTAACTTCAGGGAATTAAAGTCAGGCTGCAGATTCCGTTTCCAGGCAGTCAGGTGACCAGCTCTGCTCAGGAATCTCCCGATAGTCACATGACAAGCATCCAATCACTCTTATACTAACACTCTCCCCTCATTACTCGCCTCCACTCTCCCTTTCTGTTCTGATAGCAGCCAAGCCCCTAACCCCCTGGTTTAACACTGCAACCCGCCCGGCCCCAAGCCAGCACAACAGGGAATTTTCCCACAGCTCACCATTTCTGCCGGGCTAGAATCCCCTCTGGACTCCTGTTTTTTTCATTTTACATACTCTTCATCCGGCACTTAATCCACTGTCAGTTTTATTATTCAGTAGGGAGCTGCTGCTCTTCGCAAAGAACCATGTCAAAGACACTAACACCGCAGGGTAACTAGTTTGAATGCGCAGAGGCAGCGAGGTGCTAGAGGGGGTGGCGGAATGATGGCAGCAAATGTCATCCTGGGAGCTTCCTAGGAAACCCCACACTCATCATACTCATCCTTCGGTTTCTCTGCACTGGCAGAGCCAAGTTTATAACTAGCTGCCACAGCAGGTCAACTGCAAATAGCCAGCATTCTCCAGGACAAGATTAACCAGATACAGACACCAGTTGGTTGGCTGGGGATCAAATGTCTCGGGCAGTCATCATGACAAAGCAAATCTGCCCACTGCATCTAGCTGAGTAGAGCGTCAGCTTCAGCTTCCAGGAAAAGCAAACACCACTCATTTCCTCTACCTTGTTAGCATATAGGGGCATACCTAAAGCAGTGAGCAGAAGAAACAGTCATAGATAACTTTTTTAAGACAGCTATCAGTTACAGTGTCAGCAAAAATCATTCCGCAGTTTAAAACAAAATTATAGAGGTGGGCTGCAGCACATTTTTCCTAAAACTAGACCAATAGCTGGAGCTATATACAGTAATTATGTTATACGTTTCTTGATATTTTTGCTATCATTTGTTCATTTTGTTATTATTTGTTATACCGGTGCGATCTATTAGAATACTGTGCATAAATTAGTATTAAAAAAAAAAGAATTTATTTCAGTACATCATTTAAGACAGTGAAACTTGTGTATTCTGTAATTTCATTGTACAAAGGGATTTAGTTCAAGAATTGATTCCTGTTCATTTGTATGGTTATGACTTACAGCTAATAAAAACCCGTTAGTTTCTCAGGAAATATTCATAAGACCAGAAAAAAAAGTTCAATAAGCAAATGTTTTATTGTGGCCAAACACTTAAACTTCTGATATGAAATTTATCCTTAAGCTAGTCACTGACACTGTCCACTGAGCGTATACCACAAACGGTCTTTCCTGCAAATGCTTGTTGCTCACAAAGTGCTGCATTTAAAGATATTATTGGAGGTTTGAACGTTGAGTGGAAGGAAAATGTATAGTAGTAAAAGTTCCACATAAAAACAAACAAACAAAAAACAGGATAATTGCAGCATTTAGAGGAAAGATTTGTGGATTGCAGCTGAAGTCACTGCTTCAAACACTACAAACACACCTAATGGTCTAGAGCTATGTAACACAGAGTTGCACAAACTGCTATGACATTTTATCTCTATATACCTATTGTCGCCTTGGAGCCTGCAGGTTGTATCAGTCTGCAGGTCACTGATACAGAATCATCTATCAGTCTGCAGATGAGTAGATAAATGTGAGTGAATGTTGCTTTAGAGCTCTAGTGTAAAGTGTTTTCAGTGGTTTGAATTATGGAAAAAAAGCTATTTAAGTTCAGTGCATTTACTGCAGGTAAGATATTACCTGTTTTAAAGTATTACCATAAACTCTAGGAGGCTGGAAAAAAAACAGAATTTCAGTCTGTACTGTATACACTAGTTTTATGGACTGGATCAACATAACATTTTTCACATGACAGTGAAGTCCATGTGTCCTTTCGTTGCCTCTGAATACATCTGATCTTTTTCAAATAATAAAGCCCTGGAGTCATCTCATGAACTATTAAATCCTTTGAAAATTGATCCGCCTACCTGTAAGACTGCAGATTTTGCACGGCAATATCTTGTGACAAAATGCAAGCTTTATGTTTGCCCCTTCCAATATCATTTCTCACAGTGGTTTGATTTTTGCTGAGGACAGCACAGCTTTACGTATAGATCCTGAATGCTTGAGTGACAGTGCAGCACGAAACCCATGAATCATCTGCAGGCCTCTGTTGAGGATGCTTCATCCCATTTCAGGCCTATGAAAAAAACCCTGAACGTCATATGAAAACACATGCATTTGTACCAGATGTTCAGTTTTCAACACATTTCAAATCAACAGACCTTAGTTATCCTAAGCATTAGCAATACTCTCAATAATCTTGTGCATTTCTAGGAATTTTTGAAACAGCAACAAGATTACATTAGCTATGTACAACATGTCTGAGATCAGCTAATAAGGGGAATAGAGTTAAGAGAGACATAAGAAGTACTGTGCCTTCTGAACCCTTCACTTCAGCTGGGTTGTTTTCTTTTAAGATTTCAGTCGCAAAATGAACAAACACCTGCAGGTGTTTTCCTTCTCTAACCTTCAACCTTAATTGCTGGTATGACATTAAAAGGGCTTTAACTACAGCGGGAGCATTTTTAAACATAATCATTAAAAGTACGTTATTGCTGCTCTAATGAGTCGGCACACATTCAGGAATACAGAAGTAAATACATGAAATGATTCAGTCAACATATTTGAACATATATACGTTTACATTGCGAGTGTGTGTATTTTGTGTTGAAGGGAAACCCCTAACACTGACTGCCATGCAAATACTGAGGGGAATAGCTGGAAGAAAGCCCCCCCTCCGCTCGCTGCTGTGGTGCTTCACTGAACACTGAGGGGGAAGTTAAGCATACTGGTGCTGGCTGTGGGAGGCGAGGCGATGTCAGGAACTAAAGGCTGAGGAACTCCTGACCTTTCCTTTCATCTGCTGTTTCTGTCAACGTGACATCTGCGTATCACAGCGAACTCTGTGTGTGTGTGTGTGTGTATGTGTGCGGGGTGGTTCATTAAGTAAACAGTAAGAAAAATGCTTTCAGGAAGCCCAGTCGTACTTGTGTGTCAACATAAATGTGTGTGATGAAAAGGGAAAGAGAAATTAAAATAGAAAGTAGGAACAAACGAAAAAGAAACATGCGAGGGTAGTAAATGAGACCAAAGAGTGAAAAAGAAAGTACAGATGAAACAGGTAAAACAAACATAACTGAATTTAAGGAAAAACAATGTGAGCCAAAAAGGGTTTATATCATACAACTGTATAAAGGGGGGTGGGGGTGGGGGGGTTGGCCAGTCATAGTGCCTTGTTCTGAGGCAGAAGGCTGTCTGTGGTATAAGCCCCTACAGATACTGTTCCTGTACTGTCTATAAGCTCCCATGTGAACGTATGTGTCTCTGTATGTGTATGTGTATGTGTATGTGCGTGTTTGTGTGATGCAGACCATGCAGAGTCAGTCAGTCTGCTGTGGGGCAGTGGGGGATTCCTGTGTAGTCCTCCAGCGAATGTCTGGGGGCTCGTTGCAGGGAAGGGGTGGGGCTGCTGAGGGGGTGGGGGGACTATCAGTTACCCTCGATGATGAGTCCGATTTCTGTTCTTTTCGGGCTTTGCTTCACCTCTTATCTCTCCATAACCACCTTGTTCATAAACTGTCCGTATCTGCCTTTTGGAGAAGGGAAAACAAAGCCTACATCGATCCCCTTTTTAAAAAATAAATGAAAAGACTCATTGATTCCTCCTTATTTCTATATTTCTGCTGAAAATTTACATGGACTAATTATGGGTTTGCATGCATTAATTTACTTCATATAAACCAAAGGTTTTACGTAACGCTATCATTTTTATGCTTGATTTTCTCCAGTCCGCACAGAGGTAAAATTACACAAATAAAGGCTCAAGCTTGAGTGTAAAATAGGGGGAATCCCTCTCAAATCATCCAAGTTGTGTCACCTGCAGTTTATTTCGCTTTTGAAAGAGAAGAACTTCTATTTCTGTTCAGACTCAGACCAAGATAACAAAAATACTGAGGTGTTTTTTTATCTATCTGACAGAATTCAAAGTTTGGAAAATGTACATTTTTTATTAAAGGTAACTTTTGTGAAGCTTTATTTAATGATAGGTTTAATAATTAAATGATTCTCAAGTCCTTCCAGCTTTGAGCATGTTTATACTTGAATGTGCTGCAGGTATAATTTTCAAAAAAATGTGAGGACTTCTCCTTAAGTCTGTTTGAGAATTTGTTTCCCATTTGATATGGGTAGATATGGTGGATTTAGGATGGAACTGAAAGCAGTACTGAGTTTGGGTGATCCCCAAAGCCAGCCTCGAGACGAGGTGTAGTAGTTGGTGTAAGTGGTGAGTATTATAGTACACTGCCAGTGTGTGACCCCAGGATGGAGAAGCGGCTCACATCTTTGAGTGCACAGGTAAGACTGTTTGTAGCCAGGAACTTGGAGGCCTACTGAAATTTTACCTCTACCCTTCTTATCATATTTGTCTCCATTCATTTGAGTTAGATAGATAATCAGCGGCGACAGAGAGACCTTTCAACCCAAAGTAACAAAATATTTTATGTATCAACAGGAAAGGCAATGCAATCGCATTAGCTTGAACTATTTTCCAGCCAATGGTACTGCTACATTGTACTAGATGGACTACCTCCATATTCTTTGAAATAGACTGAAATGAGGATGTAGGTGTTTGAAACCTGGAAACAGTTGGGTGTTTATTATTCCAGACAGTGTAAGAAAGAAGCAGAGTTTGTATTGGGAAACCAAGAAGAGCCTAAAGGACTGTTTAAATGTCAGGAAGAGTTATACCATAAGTTTTCTGATGGACACAAATGTATATGCTAAATGAGTAGCTTGTTAAGTGACACTTTTGTGTTTGAGCCTGTCCGTTTAATTTTGACCCTATTTGGATTAGAGAAATGTTAAACCCCCAAATTAAATACAATCATTCTAATGACGCCCATGAAACGTAACACCTCAGAACCGTTCATTTGGCGATTCTGGGGTGTTTAGGTTTTGATCCTTTACTTCAGTGTAGATCCTGCCTTTTCAGTTCATCCCTTTGCATTAAGTCGTGTTTATATAATTTTTTTGTGCATTTTAGGTTTGATCAGCCTCGTTGTTCCCAGTAATCATCTTTAGCTGTCTCTCCTCTCCTGATTACTCCATCTGTTCTTCATGCTTCATCCTTCTTCCTATGTCCTGATTCCCCTGTGTTGTTCCTTGTTAATAATTTACTTTGTAATAAAAATTCTTATTTAGTTTGAGAAGATCTTTGGTCCTGGTTACTATCACTTTACCAAACCATGACATTTCAATTGACTAAAAGCTTAAGGATTTTTTTTAAAACAGTTACAAATGTAAAACATATGAATATATGTATTAAACTTGGACAATATTTGAAAAACGTTTTGCATCTTTTAGATCTGGATTCTTTTGTTTGTTTGTTTTTCCCTTTTAAATACAGAATCTCACATATGGGTGTTTTTATTAAATGCCAGTTTTTATTTAAAGACAAGAACTTTTTTCAAAAAGTTGATGTTATCACCTGATTGATGTAATCGGCTTTCAGAGCAGAAATTGAAATACAAGAAACAAATGGCCCAACTTACTAAAATACTCATTAACATGAATAATAAATAATCAAATAAATGCCATCTCTCCCTACTTTGCTTGAAGATGTTCTGAGCTTGTCAAATACCCTTGCTGTACTGTATTTGTTACTTTACAACCTTAATAAACAATTACATAAAAAATCAGTCATGTTGTGGTGTATTGTTGTCAAAGATCACTGTCCAGGTGAACATACTTGTTAGAAAAACTTGCCTTAATCAGAAGGTCAATCAATTATCTATTCCGCCTGTCTTTAAGGGGTAACGGTGGGGCTGGGGGTGATTATCTGGGCGAGAGGTGGGGTACGCCCTGAACAGATCATCAGTCTATCGCAGGACCAACGAGATCAATATGATTATTTCACACACCTACACCCAAACTTATTTATAAGTTTGTTTAATTCAGACAAGATGCCGTTATGAGTTGGGGAGGGAGAGTTGGACCCAAACCCAAACGTGTATTTTGTGACGGCTTACACAATTTTAGTTTTAATTTGAGGGGAAATTTGAAGTTAGTAATTAGTAAATTGTCTCAGAGAAAACAGTTCCACTACCTTGAAGAAGTTGCACTGTCTCATAAATTAATCAAGCCAATAACTTCAGCAGTTTTATAACCACATTCTTTGACCTGTTTTGTTCCTATATGTAAGCGTATCTTTAAAAGCTGTCTACTGTACAAAAATTAAACAGATACTTTGACTCCCACCGCCACACTCTGACCTTCACATTGATCTCTGTCTGCCTTTATCTGAGTGCTTCGGCCTGGGAGATATACATTATACATTACCAGGACCTCGAAGGACTACACTGAGGTCAAGGGTCATGCGTCCTTCTGCTCTTCACACTCTTATACTTCAGAAATATGACGACTGAAAGCAAGATGTACAATTGTGTGCACGTGTGTTTCTGTGTGTTATTTACAGATTAAAGAAATAAACTACAGTATATCTTGTGGAGAGTCTGTTTATTTGAACAAAGACTTAACGGCTTGTGTAGGAACCATGTGCTTCCGTTCAAGGGTGTATTTGTTGAGGTAAAAAAATCATTAAAAAGGGGTGACTCTTTGGAGATGGCTACTACTTTAAATTCCCATTCACACGATACATTTCTGTGCATCAGATTGAGGCAAAATATTACACAAAGGGGGGATCTCTCAGATAAAAACATTCACACACATCAAGAAGTGCTGCTGTCAGTCAGCATGCAGAAAACAGACAGGCTATTCTGTCTATTGGCGCTGTTCCCTTAACTGTGGCCTGGCTGCTGCAGAGAGAGCACAGTGTGTCACACGCTACAGACACAGGCGACCCTCTGTCATACACAAATAACCTGCCTCTCACTCATTCTCCTTCTCTAAGTGGCTTTCTCTTTGTGGACCTAACACAGTATTCATTCTGTACATCTGTAGTCTGTTCATACACAGTGCAAGAGAAAACTTAAGCTGGAAAAGCATTTCTTTTTGGTAAATCAAGTAGTATTCAGTGAACACCCTACTATAAGAAGAACAGAATATGTAACTGTAAGCCCTTAATGATATATATATAAAATTTTAGCACTTAATTAAACATAATTTTATTAATCAAATCAAATCTGTTTTTATTTGAATAATGCCAAATTACTTTAATGTGAAAAGATGTTCAGTATTACTGTATTTGATGTTAAGAAGTAGTCATCGAATGCAGAGATAGAGATTTACATATATTTAAACAGTTTGTTGATGGGTAGTCTTATCAATAGATACTGCCAAAATTGCACCTTTTTAGGACATTCACAATCTTGATGTGCCCAACACAAAACTGAGTTTGACACCTCTGCTCGAGCCGTGGATCCTCACTTATGCTCGCAGCTCACCCAATCTGTAAGATCAGGGTCTGGCCATAAAAAAAAGAATGATTTTATTTCTGAACAATTTCTGTGTTGATTTAAATGTAAAAGTCTTGAAACATTACACTTTTCAACAGACCCAAACAGATTTTTGTTTAAAATGTCCTGACTCTTTGAAAAGTCTATTATTACATGACCGATGACAAGGTTACCATGGTCTTTAGAAGAAAACCAGGCCCCCAGTATAACATACCCAGCCCCGTACTTAAAGAGTGGCTACAAATATCTTTTCTAATTTATATAATTAATCTCAAATTCCAATAAAAAAATTAATGTTATTAATCCCGAAGTGAAAATAGATGTTGTAACACGTATTAACCAAGTCACACCCACCTGGAGTCTTGCCAAAAGGTCAGTGTTGATCTAATCTGAGTAGGTCCCATTGGTCTGAGTTAAAGTCCTAGCAGAGCTTTTCAAAATTAACATTTGATTTTTATGTTCATTCTTAAAATGTTTTTTTGGGGGGTGCTGTGGTTACCACATTTTCAGAGGCCTTAGGCTTTGAAGTGGTTGTCCAGGGTTTGACTCCTGCCCTAGGACATTTTGCCAAATTTCTATCCCCATTTCCGTACTGTCCACTTTAAATAAAGACCACTGTGGCTACAAAATCTTCAAAAAATTATATTTTCCTGCCATCACTCCCATACATTTGGCTGACATGTTGATGATCTCTAGTAGTAATCGAGACTTGTTGACCCTAACTTGTCACTCTTTTCTGCAATTTTCTAACACTGAGCTTTGGAAATATATATATCTTGAACCATTACACTTGATGTAGTAGTTCTGTTTACAAATATATATATTTGCTGTAGACAAATCCGCAGATAGAATATATTTCAACATTCGATTTGTCTATACATAGTCTAATATTAGACTATAAGCAGTTACTTTTTTCACATAGTTTGTGTCCTATGTAAAACTAAATTATAGATTTAAACTGGCTAACAGCTTCTGGGGGCACCATAGCAGTAAGCGCAAATGTGAGAAAGACACGTGGGAAAAGATTGTGTGCCGAAGAAGACATTGGTTTTGATTTTGAACTATTATTTTGTGCATCATGCACACATCTTTATGATTTAAAAAAATCCACAGATATATGTATATGAATGATGCACCTTTAAAGTTAAAGGCAATTAAGTTGGCTGTCAAAGAAGGAAATAGAGCTATTGCACGTAAGCTTAGCGTCACCAAATCAATGGTGAGATACTGTATATAGAGCCCAAGAGGAAGATGAGGATGAAGATAGTGACCAAGACTTTTCTGATAGGCTAAAGAGGAAAATGTTTTATTTTCTAACCTGGCATGTTACTGTTTGGTTGTGTTGTGTGGTTGTTGTACTGTCAGGCAGAGTTCAGGTATTCTCAATAGTTTGAACACTACAGGTAAGTCAATTTTGAAACCTAGCAAGAGGAAAATGACCTGCATGAAATTACATTTGGTTAAAGGAGACAGGATGTCATGTATGACTAATTAAATATTCATACACCATGATCATCTTAAAAAGTCAAGTATAAATCAGCTTTGATTACTCATTTCCTGTGTCTTGGTTTAATATTCATGTATGGAGGTATGATGGCGTGAGAAATAAATGCATGGAACGGAGCTTTATTTGCAGTAACACATGCATTGTTCTTATCTGCTAAAATTGGATTTAAATAAGGAAAGGGCTGAGCCAGAAAGTTCTGTATTTACTAGTAATGGTAATTCTGAACTTTATTATTGGTCAAAACAAGATAATGACTGAAAGAACAAGACCCTGGATGTAAGCAACTATAATTACTTCCCTCTGTAGGGTCAATGGGTTCACCCTAAGAGATACAGTGAGGAGCTCTATCATGAAAGGGGGAGTTCATAGTAGAGCTAGTGCTCCTCCATGGTAAAAGGAGCTAGTAGAGTGGTTGGAGCATCTGATCAGGATGCCCCCTGGACGCCTCCATTTGGAGGTTTTTGATGACCATCTCACTGGGAGAAGACTGAGGGGCAGTCGTATAATTGCTCCTCTAAAGCTAAATATACCAGGTATAGGTTTCTGGGTTCTGACCAGGATGAATTGCAGAATGTCATTAATTTCACTGTTATTTACTTTTTAGGAACCTTTAGGGTTGCAGATATTTGTGAAACTGATGACATTGTAAAAAAATAAAAAATAAAAAAGGAAAGTAATAAAAACAACCTTTAACAATGAAATAAAATCCTGTAATTTCTCTCTTTCTGTATTTTTATGTGCCGCACTAATCTGCGTACACCTACAATATCTGGACCAGTAACTGTACAGCTGTTCGGTGACTGGGAATGTACCTGCGCCTGAGAAGTCTCCCACTCAATCACAGAGAGCAAAAACAACAACTAGCCTCTGAAGTGCTCAAACAAACAGATGGGGTAATTCCTCCAAGAACTTTTGGGAAGTGTAGATTCACAGTCATTCAGGTCATCTAATCTGAAGGCCTTAGTCTTGTGGAAAAAAGATGAAAAGTTATCAAGAACCAACATATAGAAAAGTTTGACCTCAGTTTGACTTCTGTGCAGGATTGCCATCAGATGATGAATGAGTGAGTTGTATGTTTTCTCAGAAAGGGTTAATGAGAGTAGAGTCTGCGCCTAAGAGAAAGTAAAGCAAGCCATCTTTATAAAATACATTAATTTGAATACCCTGTTTAATAATTTCTTAAATAAAACTCAAATGTTAGTTTAATTTATTATATGCATTTCAATATTCTATCTAATGTCAATATATATACCACCCATATTTACCACTAATTAACAGGTGCATTTACAGCTCAAACTTTTGAGTGAAAAATAAAATCATTGAATCTATTCAAAACTTTAAATAAAAATACATGACAAATACTACTACTCGTGATAACGAGTATACATTTCAGGGGAAAAAGGACCATGCTTCCCACAATCATGGCTAATCAAAGGCCACCCCCACACTCATTATGGTAAAAAGTTCTGAACTTTTTAAACTGCCCTTTCTGTACACGTCACTCACCTGACATCTTGAATTTAATTATAAGATAATGAATCAAGCAGTTTAAATTTAGGAGTCATGTCCTGTGTTTTTGTAAATGACTTTTACCGGCATCCAAGTGAAAATGTCTAGCATGTTTATCTGGCCAGGAAAATCAATCTTAGTGTGTCAGCCATTTCTCAAAATATATTAAAAGTGAGTAAGAGCAGTATCAGTTTAGGGAAAATACTAATTTTGATTTTTCTATTTACATTTTCTTAAAATGGCATGTTGAAATGTATTAATACTCTTCTAAATAATCAATGACAAACATTTTTTATTGACATTTCTGCATGCAGATCCTTATTCGTACATGCTGTCCAGCTTTTTTAATCTTTCCTCTGGTATTTTGAACATTTATTTTAGGTGACTTGCTTTAAGTTGTTAACAGTGGAAGGCCTCTTGCCAATACCTTAATCTTTAGCTCCCTCCACAGATCCACTGTCACAGTTAAGTCACGCTGCACTTATCCAAAACTTTTTTACTTACAGTCAAAAAAACAAAAAAAAAGTTGGTAAACAATGTAAATCTTCATGGAGTATGAATAGTTTTGGACTTCTCAAAATATCTGTTCATTGTTTTGTTTTTTGTTTTTCAGTGAGTGAAGCCAAAACATCTGGGTTTTAGTGCCTACTGTCAAACATATATCCAAAGACAAAGCAGCAGTGATGTTGGCCTTTAGAAATATGAAAGAAACATTGATGCTACTTTACTTGGAAGCAAGCAATTTGGCTGGTCAATATGTCTGGGAGAATGGTGTATTTAACTGGCCTGACAGGCTACTATCTTATTCAATGTTTTTATTTACAGTCTGTTTTAGTGCTCTAAGTATTCTACATTCATTTTATTAAAACATAAATAAATCTTTCTGATCCTTATTTAATAACATATGAAGAAACAACGGCAGCTGGAGGGCCTAATGCGTCTCAGGTTTCACTTGGGCAAATTTGACCTGTCATCACCCTTAAACAAAATAAAGATGTGTGTATAGAATAAATGTCAATGCATTTATGATAAGGGCTATGCAATCAAACAAAGAACCTTATATTTTTCTAAGTACACTGTACTTTGAGACTGTTCTCTTTTTGGTAACATTCACCCTCTTTACTTTCCACTATAATAACTCTAGGTCTGTAATTTACTCTCTATGAAACAGATCAGCTGACATAATGAACTCCTGCAGAGAAAATAATTTCCCCTTTGGACAGCACTGATCACTCCACATGAGCACTAGCACTTAAAAACATAGTCAGTAGATTTGCACCATTACAACATTTGCTAATAGAGATATTCAATATATTCAGTTTCATATAAAGGTGACACAAGTCACACATCATTCTGGCACAGCCCTGACTAGGTGTTTGATCACTCTTATCTCAACAAAAATTGTAAACCTTAAATATTGGTTTTCTGGCTTAGATACGACTTTTAAGCATAGTCCATACATTTTCGATAAGGTTGAGGTCAGGCGAAATTGAGTTGGTTGGTGGGTGCAAGAAGATGAGCCACAAAGGCTCAAGCCTGTCATGTATAGAATCTACAGGAACAGCATCTGCAGTGAAACCACCTTATTATTAAAATGGACTAAGAAAATGCCAAACAATTAAGAAGCCCTTGTTCCAAAAATCAATAACTTCAAATTTCACTGAAATTTGCAGCCAATTACATGGACAAGCCAAAAGTTATATCATCAGAAGAGAAAAAAAAAGACTGGAATATTTTAACATAATGACAAAGTATGTTTTCAATAGACAAGGTGAACTAAGAACACTATTTGGACTGTCAAGCATGGTTGTGGCAGCATTGTGCTGAGAGCTCATGTGCATGCGTGATTGAACTGAAATGACTTTCCGTGTAAACTGCCTTGAAATGACGTGTTGTGAACTGACGCTGTAAAAATAAACTTTTTAAATTGAATATTATATTTCCTGTAATACAGACGCATTGCACAAAGTGAATTGAATAATGAAGGCTACAAATTATCTCCAAGTTCTTCAACCTTTCCTTATATCAATTAGATGTTGGATTAAAGTGCTCCAATATGACAACGATCTCAATCAGCTGTTAAACAGATCTTGGAGGGACGAAATATGCTAACATTAAGCTTTTGAAATAAGTCTTTCATCAATTAATGACTAAATCCCCGGATTTATGCTCTTGATGAGTGCATGCAAAATACTGACCACCATGGATAGGAGATAGTGATAGCTAGAAGGGGCAGCAACGTGACTCGAGAACCATAAAATAAAATCACTAACCTAGAAGCTAAAATATGCTCACAGCCTATTCACATGTTAAACAACCAAATTATGTAATAATGTAGCTAGTATGCTAACACTTAATTCACAGATTAGGCTGGTCTGCTGAATGCAGCCCTCTGAATTCACCACATTTGCCATTCCACTACTGCAGCAGAATTTCTTCTTGTGTCTCATTGAGGGGAAACTCCAGCGGTCAGGCTTGCACTGACCTTCAGGTCCATTTTTCCCTCTCACAGAGAAGCCGCACTGAGGGTTTTCCTACCAGAGGCTCCTCAGCAGTCGGTCACTAAAGAGCCACGGGAAATGGAATCTTCTGAAACGATCAAAACAAGTCGAGAGTTGAAAATGGTTTGAGTTTCCTTCTAAGACAATGTGCCAGATTCCAGTGCCTTGAGGGACAAAACAATGAATCCTCTGTCTTACTAAAATGCCTGCACAGGAACACACCCACTGGTTCTCACACACAATCATGCTTAAGGTTGTGTGCATGTCATGCACACACACACACACACACACACACAAAACACACACACACACACACAGGATTTATTAATAGCTGGGAGATCCTGGGAAAGAGTGAAGTATGCCACCGAGTTTCCAGTGGAATCAGTTTCATACCTTTCTGTCAGGGCTTTGCATGGTGCAAGCCTCTGCATATCCTCCCTTATTAGTCTAAGCGTGTTTCTGGGTGTTTGTGTATGCACTCTTCTGGGCCTACAGGCATGTTTAGATGTGCCAGTAATCTGCCATTATTTAGGACAAAGTTCAGATAGGTAGAACAGAAATATAGTTTCTGCACATGTGGAGGTTTGTTAGTGTGTAGGTGTCTGTTTGTGTGGCCAGGGTCAGGCAACCTATTAGGAAAACATCCACCGATCTAATTACCTCCCTCCAGAAGGCAGCTTGACAGCTCTGTAATCTGCAGTTACTTACAGGACTCTTTATGGAAGGTCTATTTATGAATGGGTGTACTGTGGGTTGACAAGGCAGGTTGCAGCCTAACCCCAACTCTTTGTACATATATCTGTATAGAATCTGCTAAGGAAGGAAAGAGAGTTTTTTTACACTGATGCATGTGGAGATATGAAGTGTGTGAGGGCTAAAGTCTAGTTTATACTTCTCTGTCTGTGTCTGTGTCTGTGTCAATGCAAGGGCTCTCTATGACCCACGTAAGCATGGATGGAGAAGAGCACAACTATGCAACGAATGCAAAAGGAAGCGCACGCCTATGATTGGTCATGGCAACATCAGCCCCAGATCATTTCACCAGAACGGTGCTCTACAGTCGATGTAGTTAGTAGTTAATGCAACGTTTGAGCACTAGATGCTTTATATTGAAAGGCCAGTTTATCTAATATGGTATTTTTGGCAATTTTGAACACAAGGAGTAGAGAACAACAAAACAGACTACTGTGTTTGCTTACATCTGTTTTTATTGAGTATTGTATGAGCTGCACTTCTAGTAAAAAGCTTTCCAGCTCAAAACTGCCTTTCTGTTGGTCATTGTTCCTTGAGGGGGGAATGCGTTTACAAGATGAAGAAGTAAATAAACTCTAGTTGACCAGAGATGACACGGCAATAGTAGGCAGGCCTGCCTACACCCCATATTTTCCTGGTAAGGAATTGCTTCACAACCCTGACACACTAAAAGAGAAGTATAAACTAGGTTTAATTAATGGTTAGAGATACGTTTGACTGAGTGCTTTAACAGTTGAGAAGACTTTAGTTGTTCACAAGGCTCCTCCAACCTGCTGCACGTGTAGTCCAACAATGCAAAAGCTTTAAATTCAACAAGCGGTGGCAAACGAGCAACAAATAAAAACAACCTCAAGTCAAACCACGTGTAGAGGAAGAAAGCTGAAAAGGTTCAGGAAATGCTTTGTTGAGAGGCCGCTTTTGTGCAGCTCAGCCAAAAATAGTATGAACCTGAGTGCGTTAGTATTGGTATGGTCCCCAATGTTTGTATGTGTGGAGGTCAAAAGCCAGCCAAGCCCTGAAGTCACTGTCACAAGACCTGTCGCAACGGCATAATATCTAGATAGAAAATACAAAAATGTCACTGCATTGTTTTGAGGCCAGTTATGCACCTTCGAATTGTTGGAAGGCAGTTATTCAACTCTCAACATATACAAAAGCAGTATAATCTTTATGATTCATTTTCAAAATTTTGTTGTTGACAAACCTGGTAAATTTGTTTGTTTACCAAAATGAATCCTTACAAGCTGTAAGGGGGGAAAAGTAAAGAAAATATAACATTTTGCTGATTAATTCTTTGTTGTGATGATGCACCATGGCAATTAATCGGTTTATTTCCTTTTAAAGGACACCATATTTCTAATGATAATGCATCTGTAGGTAAAGTTGCAGAGTCCAGTTTGTAGGTTGCACCCATGACAAATTTATGATGGCAAGATAGAATAGAATAGAACAGAATCATTTAATTGTCCCACAAGGGAAATGCTTGGTTAAGTTGTAATAGCAGCAAAAACATGAACAGAACACAAAACACAAACACAATTTTTCCAGAAAAAAATAAATAAATCATGAACATGGTTACAAAAACAGAGTACTATTCAGTTATTATGATCAAAGTACAGATAGAGTTGCATACCCAGGTTGTGATAATGTGCAACAGAGCAGGATTCTGAAAGATGTACCTGTGCAATAAAAAGTTAACGTATAATTTCCAAAAAGTTAGTATATATAAACTGAGAAAAATAATGTGCAAGTTACAACAGTAGTGGTGTTGTTCAGTTGATTAGTGCAAATTACAACACTAGTGTAAACATCTATGTTTGTTGGGAGCAGTTGTGGTTGTACAATCTGACAGCTGCAGGGAGGAAGGAGCTACAAAAACACTCCTTGTTGCATCTAGGATGCAGCAGTCTGTCACTGAATAGTTCTGTAGCCTACTAACATCTTCATGCATGGAGTGGGAGATTCTGTCCATCAGTGATGTTATTTTGGCCAGAGTCCTTCTGTCTCCCACCACCAGCACAGGATTCAGGGTCCATCCTAGAACAGAGCTGGCCTTCCTGATGAGTTTATCCAGCCTCTTCCTCTGTGCTGCTCCAACGTACAACCCAATAAATGATGACGGATGCCACCACAGAGTCATAGAAGGTCTTTAAAAGTGCTCCCTGAACTCGGAATGACCTCAGCCTCCTCAGCAGGTGGAGTTTGCTCTGACCCTTCCTGTAAAGACCATTAGTGTTGTGGCTCCAGTCCAGTTTACTATTCAGGTGAACACCCAGGTACCTATAAGTGTCCACTATCTCAATGTCCACTCCCTGGATGTTCACCGGTGTCAGTGTGGTGGGTCTGCGTCCCCGGAAGTCCACCACCAACTCCTTGGTTTTTCCAGCGTTGATCAGCAGGTGGTTCTGCTGGCACCAGTCCACAAAGTCCAGAGTCCTCTGTCTGTACTCTGAGTCGTCCTCACCCTGTGATGAGGCTGACTATGGAAGAGTCATGAGATTTTGCCCCTAGTGGCAAATACATATCTCCACTTTTAAGGACCAAATTCCATCCTCCAAGATGTAAATGTTCATGCCCATAAGTTAGAGCGCACTGGAGTATACCTCCAGAATTTGGGTGTGGAGAGGATGGAGTGACACTGGCTGCAATCCTGACTTAAGTAACACTGAACACTTGTGAGCTGGGCTATGACACAACGTGCCAGAACAACCAACAGGACAGCAGTGGTTGAGTAATGACAAATACTGGTAGATAAATTGATTGTCATCCCTCCAAAGTATGTGAAACCAAGGTAGTTACAGGACGAAGTGCCAGAATGTTGTGGTAGTTTATCTTATTCCCACACACTACTGAACCCCCTGGTTGTTAGATTAATAAATTGTTAAACAGACAAATATGTCTTTAAGTCCAATAATAACACCAAATGTTAACCAAATGCAAAATGAGCTGTTCCAGAAATGGATTTTATTTACAAATGTAACCTAATTTTAATGGAAATTAACAGATTCTAAAGTGATATGATACTAATTGTCATGAATCATTTTACTGCAGATAAATTATCAACCAAACACTAATTTCTGTACTGGTAAATCTATTTATAGTGTAGCTGGATGGAAAAAATACAAAGCATCTTGAAATTAAGTTTGAGTTTTCTAAAACATAGTTAACACTGGAAATGAAGTCATATGTATTATTATATACAAGCTTTCTGAGTTATTGTGTAGCAAAGTGGTTGGTGCAAGTGCTCAGAAAACAGAGGTTATTTTCTGAGTTTGAGTCCCATCCCCTGCTTTTTATTTTTGAGCCTATAGCAACCCAAATGTATTAAGTTGATCAAATGTGTTTACATTTAGTTCACTCAACAAAATTCTTTATTGCTATATTGACCCAAATTAGTTGGGTGGAATTGAGTTACATAATTTTATTATGTTCACCCAGCAAGTTTTTTGTATGTGTTTTTTTTGTGTGTGTGTGTGTTTTTTTTTTTTTTTTTGTGTAGCTCTGACAAAGTCAGGGATTTAAATTTGTATAACACACTTTCAACACGAGGTAATTCAATGTGCTTTGAAATACAAAAACCTTACTTGAATGAAAAATATTTTATACTTATTCTTCTGTATTTTATTTATTACTTATTTTTTTTAAACTCAATTTTTCTGTTGGAAACAGCATGGACTCTACTTCACAGATGTGCTCATGTATATAGAATACTGTATGAATGCTGAAGAACCTCTTTAAATGGGTTGTGCATGTCAGTTACTGACACACTCTCACAATGATGTAACACTACAACTCACACATAATTAAGGCATAAAAAAACGTGTGGACGAAAAGAACGTCATACTCACCCCAGTTTTTCATATACTGCCAATGAGGAGTTTTACCTGTCATTGTGCTGGACGAAGTCTCTGGTAATCCCTCAAACATCTGTTTTCAACCACAAGATCAGTGTTTGTGTCTCTAAATCAAATTGCTCTCCCCAGTATGGATCCCAGAAATTAAAAAAAAAAAATACTCAAGAGGATAGCACTGTTAGAACTCTCAACACCTGCAGATACAGGACTGGTGTGGAACAGCTTTATGAGCGTACACATTTTGACACAGCCATCTTGTTGCAGGCATCACATTTTGACACAACAGACGACACTGTTATCTAAGTCTGAATTGTATCCTGTAACATAGTCAGGCAAAATCTTTCTCATAAGCAAATGAGATGTATTGATTAGTATGTAAAAGAAATGTCAGTCATTATGAAAATGCTTATGTTTGAATAGTTCTCCCAATCACATAAGATAAAGGGAATGAAACAATTTGCGCCCCCACAAAAGAAAAGGAGTTTAACTTTGCACAACACTGAAGATCTGTCTTTCCAATGATAGGAATACTTTAAAAATATTACTGCAAAAAAAGATTAATTAGGACAAATAAAGACACTGAGCACAGCTTCTTTGAGACTCTTGGCTGGAGACGATTGAACAGGGAGGCAAGTAGAAGAGGTGGTTTCATGAGAAACTCCTTCCATTGTGACTTCTTCTAGGAAGTCATCATGGGCTGCCGTCCCTTCAAGAACGTATTTCACACTGGACCCAGCCCAATGCCCTCAAACTTTAGCTCCTTCAAAGTTAACATCTGTAGAACTGGTAAGAACACTGGCTTAATTGTATCAAGGCTTACAGTTAATAAATGATTTCACTGAGACTCCATGTCATTATGCAGAGCTCTCCTGAGCAAGATATCACTTTTGTTTGGGTTTTTTCACTTTTTTCCCCACATTGAACTCAGTTCTTTGATAGCCTATACCACCAACAGTGCCTGCTTCTCTGCGGTTATCATGGCAGATAGGCTACAGCTGACATGTAATAGCAACACAGGAGCCTAGACTGGCCAAACATTTATCCCGATCATATTCATGAGTGAATAAGAGTTCATAGCCCGAACATTCATGCACCATGTATTTTGTTGATATTAACACATTTGTATCTGTTGTTTTGATTTGCTGTGTTGCCATTAAATGCCTTGTTGAAAGCATTGCAACATCTAGTTAAGTACTTTATCTATTAGCTTTTTTTTGCATCTGAGTTTTGAAAGTAAGCAATGTATAGCCCATTCTGCTTCCATTGTCTCCAGTAAAGCTGTTGTAAGGTATTTGGCGACTTTACTACAGCTCTTCATTTGATATAGGTTAAATTTTCTTTGTTTTCTTAGTTAGCCTCAAACTTTCGGAACTCTGTTGTTTGAGTTTCATTTTTTTTATCCTGTTGACTCAAAGTTTGAGGTTGCTGTTATAGATTTTACATTGGACCAATCCGGACAGCACTATCTAACAGATAAGATTCATGTCTACCGTGGATTAACTAAATCTCCATGTCAACATCAATAAAGTGACTGAAAACTTTGTGTGTGAATTTTCAAGGAATTTAGTCGACTCGCTTGTTTTTGCTCATCCTCCTATAAAGCACATTGTACATTTGAAGCAAGTTCTGCAGAAGAGAAACAGAAAGAGGAGTCAGTTATAAAGGGAATGCTTTCATCTTTCCCACAGGCAGGCTGAAAGGCGTCTTATCTCTGAGGCTCGGCCTGTCTATCTAGAGTAAACCACAGTGTCTGCAGAAAGAGCTAAAATTGATGGTGCAGTCTAGTTTCTCCCTGTTAAACATTAGTCCCAGGAATCCCCGTTGCCTTTGTGAGGGTTAGTGTGTTGTATTGTGTGAGTGTGTTTTGGAGTGAAACATACTTAAAGCCATCTGAAGATTTCCAAGAAGATAGCACCTGTTCTAGAGAACAGGGAAATAAACATTCCTGCAACTTCTCTGTTTAATGAGTGTTCGGACATTTTAGAGACAAACTAGTTGCGAGAGACAGGTTTACAAAGACTGAATTATTTACAATTTTCATTCAGAAGTTACATTTCAAGAGCATCAGATCACCTAAACCCCAGTTCAGCATCTTTCAATTACGGTCAGAGCAAAGCCCCTAAATTGAATGAAGTTATATAATGCTTTCTTTTCATTTGGATTTGAGTGCCTTACCCCGGGAGACACACTGACAAGTGACAGAAGAAGCTGGAACTGAACCTACAACCCACCAATTGCAAACACCTACTCTACCTACTTAGCCACAGTCGCCACCTACATGATCAAAAAAATAATTCAAATACTTTGTACAAGTTCTTAAATCAAGTTTGCCTATATTCAAAAAATGTCTCAAAATATTTTATTCTAGTGTTGACAGTTAGAACTGTGTGTGTGCGTGTGTGTGTGTGTGTGAATGTGTGTGCGTACGTGCACATGTTGGTGTGAAACAAACGGCCTGTTTCAGCTGGAGACTGAACCACACTGAGTCTGTTTTATTTGCTCTGTCTCCTGGCAACATGGCTGTTTCAGTTTACTTCTGTCTCCACCCTCTGGCCCAAAATCCTTCAGGCGGCACGTCCACGTGCGCCTCTGCGAGTGTGTGTGTTTATGTCACACATCTGCTTTGTATTTTGGAAAATCTCGGCGAGTGATTGCTTTCCAAGCCTCTAGCTCTGCTATGGAGATAAAACGGGCGGCCAGTGCACGGTGGGGCTATGGTGACGCGGGGGTGAGAGGCGAAGATGGTGAAGGAGAAAGCTAAGAGGCAAAAAAGGAAAATTACATTAAGTTAAAGCAATGCAACTGTAAAGTTCGAACAACATGGGCACATGTAGAAAATTGTTTTTTGAATAATACAGAGCAATAAAAGTTTTCCAGTTGTTCGTAAAAGCTGCAGAGGTTCATAGCTTTGCCTCCTGCAGAACTGGATGAGCGGTTAGGCGTGTCTGGCTCATGCTTCTGGACTGGACCCATGTTTGCTGCACTAGGTGAGGCTCAGAAAGGATGGGCAGGGCCAGGATGGGATGGAGACATCGTTTTGCTGCCAAAAGTGGAGAACATAAGAAGAGAAAAGCACCGGGGAGAGGAGAGGGGGTCACTGGGTTTGTTTGGCTGCTCTAACAGGTGCCATGTCCACAGGAATCACCTTTAAATATCTTACTCCACTCTCTGTCTAGCTTGTTCTCCACTCCCTCCTGCAGTCATTTCCTTATCCTGATTTTGATGTTGCACTGCATAATAATGACTTGTTTTGTAAGTGTTTATTAAATGAAAAACAGGGAGGACAGAGGAAGTGAATGGGAAAGGAGGTGAGAGAAAGATTGAGCTTACATGAGAAATGGCCACAGTCAGTTCTCCATTTCAGTGAAACATTTGGCAGGGGTTCTGAACAATCAGACCTTTAGTGGCTGGATGTGGGTGTGGGCCGGTGTCTGCAAAAAAATAAAAATAATTGGCATCGTACCAGTACATCAACTACTGGGTACTCAAACTCTCAAGATCCAAGCCACAGCCAAGAGAGCATTGTGTGCTCGTAAAAAATGTTACACAACAGCTGTGGTGTGTGTTTCCATGCGTGTCCTTTGTGCAAATTCATGCATAGGCTTTTAAGCTAAACTAAAGTCTTTTCAATCAAATCTAACCAGAGAGGCGAGCGCCAGGAGAGCACTTTAAACCAGCTGAAGAGGAGTGATGGAAAAGACTCGTAATTACCAGAGAACTCTCTCAGTCTGCAGCCATCAGCCTGAAATGCAGATAGTGTGTGTAAGTGGGAGTCTCATTCATCTGTCGAGCTGAGTCAGATTTAAAAACTGAAGTACTTGCTTTACAAATGTTAGGTCACGTGCAACCTAGTTCTTTACTCTCTCACATGTATGCTGACATTTGCTGAAACAAACCTCAGTGACTAAAAAGCTTGCTGCAGACGAGGAAAGCAAAAATCTGATTCTCCATTCATGTATCGTTTTACATTGACGAATCATATGATTGGCGAAAAAAGTCTGTAAGCTTCTCAGATTTATTCATGATTTCTCTATGTATTATACTTCTTGAAAATCCATTGAATTTAGTTCCCAATAAAGCCACAAAGAGGATGAAACAAGAGCAAATAACTTTGTATAAAATGAATCATTCTAGAACCAAACGAATCAATCATAAAAATCCTGTGTTATGTTATGTGTATTATGAGATTATTTAAAAAAAAAATATATATATATATATAAATATTGTTTGTATTTATCTTAAAACAGCATGAACAGATGGTTTGGGAGATACAGCACATTAATCCGTTTTGTTAGGGATTCACACACTTCTCTTCTCACCCCAGGGTGTCTGATGATGGATTCTCTGTGCTCCTTAATATCTCTGACAGATGTTTATCTTGACTTTGGTTACTCAGGGCGTTGTTACCAAATACTCTTGTCAGTCATTTTAATTATTGTGATTGTTATTTTGTCTATGACACATATTTTGTCTATGACACATATTCTGTCATATACAGAATATGTGTCTTTGCCTGTCATTTTAACAGATGAAAACTGTAATTTGTGAAAAGGTCAGATTGGTCCCCACTAGAAGAACATCTAAGGTTTTATTTTAGTGCTAGATTCCAAGACGCACCCTGGCCCCTTTTAGCCCCTCTTCATTCACCTCCTGGATACACCCCTGCTCAGCAGCACTGAACCTTTAGGAATATTCACTTATTAATAGTTCTAAAAACTCACTCGAAATCAAAGGAAACAAGACTTGAGGTCGGTTGAAACGGTTTTTGATCCTAAATAACTCGTAAGATGTAAAAAGTAATTGGAACTGCAGCTTCTTTCAGTCACATTAAGACCGATCTGAAAACTTGCTGCTCGTCGCTGCGGCGTGTGTCATTAATTACAGCTGATTGTTTTTTCTCATGGGAAATAGACGAATTACGTAGGTGACTTAATTTGGATTCAAAATGGCAAATTTTGCCAACAGGTGGTGATTTTTATGTCGTTAATGAGGAAATTGTAACCCATAGCACCTTCCTTTTATTTTATTCTCCATCCCTATCACATAAGAAAAAGGGAGTGTACATGAAATGCAACGTTGTCAGATATCGGGAGAAATTACGGAGAATGGGTCCAGGAGATTATTCGGGAGGGGCACTGAAATTCAGGACTCTCCCAGGAAGGGTTTGCAAGTATGCCCATGTATGCGTTGTCTTATGGTTTCCCCCGCTTTCCTCCTCCTTACCTGGTAAAACAATTGAATAAAGCCACCCCGCTTGCACTTGGCTGAGGAGTAAATCCAACCAGCGTTACTCTCCTCTCACGCAGGGTCCCTCTTTATTTGTGGGGAAACAGAAACATTGCACAAACTGTCCGCCTGCAGAAATATCCCCCTGCTGTCACACAGACGACACATCCCAAGCTGTCTGAGAAAGAGAGAAGAAGAGGTGGAAGTGTTGTGGCTGCAGTCGGGTATTATTGGAGGGATGCGTAAAATAGCGTAAAAAAGAAAAATAAAACTTAATATGAGATGGTCGGTGTTGATTATTTTTTTTGTGTTGAATCTGTGGTGATCTGAGTTTTAATCTGTGGTCTACCGCCACAGATATGTCTATGTGTGGGAAACATTGGCTCAATTGGTAGAGTAGCTGTCTTGCAAGCAGCAAGTAGCTGTCAGAGGTTCAATTCCAGCTTCCTCCTGTCACATGTTAATGTTAATGTGCCCCTGGGCAAGGAACTCAACCCCAGGTTTCCTACTGAGCTCTGTATCAGTGCATTAATGTTTGAATGGGTGAATGTGGCTTCAGAATAAAGCACTTTGAGGGGTTAGTATGACTAGAATAACGCTAAATAAGTTCATTCCATTGGCTTTTACGAAAAATTGCAATTGTACTGGTGGAGACTGGGACAGTCATGGTGTTTTAGTAACTCAATAACAATAGCTTTAATTTAATTAAATTACAAGCAATTCATTATTGAAAAGGAACAAATATTATGCTACTGTATTCTTAGTCTTCTTCCATCTGCATATCACATCTGCACTAGGTTTTCTCTTCATAACCTATTATACAATGGGTAAAAATGTATTTGCAGCCACCAATTGTGCAGGTTGTTACATTTTGGGGTCTGTAGGGACTAAATAAAGTGCTACTCAAATACAGGCCATTTACCACCTTTAAAAGATGAGAGATTCTGTAATTTTTATTGTAGGTACACTTCAACTGTGAGAAACAGAATGTTAGAAAAAAAACTTTAAAAATCACATCGTGTGATTTTTAAATAATTTATTTTTATAATGTTGCAGAAAGAGAAAGAGTTTCATTACACAATACCCATACTCACTGCACTATTATACAATTAGTTTCTTTAAAAATCTTACTTAATTTTCTTAATTTTTTTTAACATTCTGTTTCACACAGTTGAAATGTACCTATGAAAAAAATAACAGTCTTCCCTTTTAAATGGGACAACTACAACAAATACTGCAAACTACTGACAACTTCTGCCAAATACTTTTTATCTCCCTGTATTTTTTTTACATAAGTGAAAGATTATTGCACCCCCACCATAAGTTTCAATACTGCTTTCTGTATACCACCAGACAATTGTTTTTGTGCAAAAATCTTTTAACTTGGTGATCTCTTCCTAGATCCGTAAAAAATTTTTCAATAATTGTGAACAGAATGTACAGCATAATTACTGTGATGCCTAATGTTGGTTTTATGAGTTGCTGTCCAACTATTGTAATGTGCTCATGGTTTTCCTGCACCATAGCTGCCCAGGCTTATCTTTAAAGTTGGGAGAGAACATTAGGTATTTAAAAAACATTATATAACAAGTCTCTTAGCCTATTTCCACAATTTGTAGGTGTGGAGAATCCCCTCAGCTGGTTGGACCATGTATGCCAACTCCTATGTGTAAGGGGTTTTACTATGCAACAGTGGAGGGTGTGGATTGTTAATCTTAATGAGAACAATTTAACTAAGCACAGAGGAATCGGGGACAGAAGAACTCTGGCTGACACTGCATCACTGTTGGACAATGTCTCCCACTCCACGAATGACGCTGCAGCTGAACTGGAGAGCTCCTTTAGCGAGAGACTGCTGCATCCTAGGTGCACAAAGGAGTTTTACCGCAAATATTTCCCCCCTGCAGCTGTCAGACTTTATCCTGTTGTCCGTAAATCAGTGTATGCAGTTTTTTCCCCGCTTCTTTTTTTCATCGCTTCTTGTAAATAGTCCAATGTTTTTAATGCACTGATATATCAAATTAACCCACTCAGATACAATTACTTTTCTGAGTATGTTAATTCTTTTTAAACACATTATGCTATTTTTCTCATTTTGTAAACTTGTCCTGCCTGTACAGTCTTATTTTCTTCCTTTCTTTTTTTTACCTTTATGTGGACATACGTACATGTATCATCCCACCTTAATTTCCCCACTTTGAGAAAATAAAGAATATTTCTACTCTATTCTATTCTTTTCTAGCTGTACAATATGGTTCTTGAAGCTCTGCCAAGCTGGTAGAGGCACGCTGAGATTGTAGTTTTGGCAGGAGGCCAGCACATCCAGTTCTGCTTTAGTTTTTTTCTAATGACCTTGTGCTCCTTCAGGCATAATGGGGAGTACACTGCATTCTTAATTCATCCCAGAAGACCTCTCCAGCACCCTGCTATTCAGATGGCAGATTTTTGATGCTGTGGTCTTAGTCCTCTGTAAAAGGGGTCTCAGTGCCCTAGTGTCTTTGTTGCAGCTTTTTTTTTTTGACTGTGATGTTATTTATATCTCTCTGTAAGTATTTATTTTGTATTGTGAGTGTCTGGGAGTGTTTGTCAGAATAAGATGTGTTTGAAGGATTAACAGGCAATACACAAGGAACATCAAAGAAACACTTACCCAGAAGATTATTTAAGTTCTTCTTAAAACTTCAAACGGTATATCATATAACAAAATGGTTGACCTGGATATTTAAAAGCATTAAGGAGAGTCTGTCTGTATTACCTCAACCAAATACATTTAACACTTAAAATTTCTGAATGCAAGCAGCTTTAACCCCTTCCAGCTGTTCGTAGCTCTATACTATAAATTATCTTGATGGCAGACATGATCTGAAGATATTTTTGAAATGGTATCTACTAATATGGCTCTTTTGAAGTATCATATGCATTCATATTAGCCAAAACACACACACAGACACACATACACCCCTATCCAGACAGACACATGGATTCACTCAAATTCCAGGTGTGTTCAGAAGGTCGAGTTCAAGATGAAAATCTGGTCTATGTCCCTTTTTGACCTACATACACACACACACACACGCACATACACACACACACACACACACACTCACATGCACTTTCAGAGACATACACAAAGGCATTGCTTGGCTAAAGGCCTGTGGGCAGAAATATCAGAGACATTTGGTGTTTATGCAGCACTTAGCAGCCCAGTATTCCCTTACCACAATAACATCCAATCACCTGCCAGCTCCTGACCCATGACCCAAGCTACAGAGCTGGGAATAAAGAGGGATAGAGTGCATACCAATGTGGAATAGGGTGGTCCACAAGTCACCGAGTTGAAAGGCTCTGGCTTGCCTCCAAGGCAGGGAGACCTCAACAAAGCCTGTAACCTCTTAGCAAACATGAGTGATTAGAAAGCGAGGCGGAGTGAGGCTGTTAGCTGTTCATCGATACACTACATTAGGCGGGTACATAGATCTTTTCATTACATACACAGATAGATGAACCTCCCTGAGGGATTCCCCCCCCTTTTCACTCCCCCATCTCAGTGCCTCACCTCCCTCCTCTTGATCTAAAACACACACATCCATATTTTACCATTTTTTTTCCTCTCGCTTTTTTGTTCATCCTCCTACTTTCTATCAGAATGGTTTCAACAGTTTCAGACATATTTTGAATAAATCTTAACCACTGGTAACTGCTAGTATGTTGTCAGTTTTTCATAAAAGTCAAATAAAGGCTCCACCAAGATTAGGAGAACTTTTTGGGCTGTGTATGTGACTGCAGTTTCCGGAACTCTGGGCTGATTTCTAAAATGTGACCAAACTTGTTCATTCATAATAAAATACAATCTCCGCCTCTTTATCTTTCCATTATACATTTACCTCTCTTCCCAAAATCTCTTCACTCTTTCTATATTTTCTAAAATAATCTTTAAGTTTTTTTCAGTTTTTGCTCCCTGATTTCAAAACAATTACAGAGATAGCCAGTTTATGGGCTAGAATCTGCACTGTAAGTCACTACCATGTCTTTTTAATCAGTTACTGATGAGGGTACAGTGGCAAACTTTAATAAAAATGGAAAAGAAAGAGCATCATCAGCAACTAAAGAGTAGTGAGTAATTGTGATGTGTTGTTGGGGAAATGCCCAATGGATTTCTGTGTGTGTGTGAACATCGGGAAGGCACTGATTGAGTTCTCAGTAATAATCATGACTCAGTCGAATATGGCCAGCATATAGTGCCCTTTCTGAAGCACTAAGTGAAGCAAATAAGTGTGTTTTACAATGCGTGTGTGTGTGTGTGTCTGTTGGCACCCATCAATTTTCTTTTTTTCTACATAGTCTTTCCTACTGGTGGTGGTTCCTGATTATGGCAAACAATCATCTCACATTCCTTCCAACAGGCTTTCAGGTTTAATCTCTGGCCATCACCTGCCATTTAGAGGAAACTGTAAAAAGGCTGCCAGCTCCATTGTGAATTTGGAAAACGTATCACTTACTGTTTCCAGTCACTCTGCACAAAAAAGCTAAAAGATTAAATATGGGACAATTTCATAAAAACATATATTTGTAAAAAAAAAAAAAGAAAAAAACTACTGAATGTTGCCCTTGTTAACCTATGAAGTATTTACACCAGATGCGAAGCGCTGCGGTCCTCCACACCCAGCTTGCGATGTGATGTGATCATTTCGGCATCTGGTCTAATTTTTGTGCGAGCCACGAGCAATTCCGTGTCAATTCTGGCAGGAAGTCACAACAACAAAATGCACGAGACAATATGGTCAATTAAAAAAAATAAACACAATTTTCCAAAACAAAATAGAGTGGTTAAAAAATGTGAACATATTTGAGGAATCAAACTATTGAGATGATATAAAGGGCTCTCCTCTTGTCTATACACTTTGGGATACAGGAAGAAAAACTATCTTTAATAAATGTGAAAAGTAGATGAACAAATATGTGTATTTTAGGCTCCTCCCATTCCTCTCGGCTTATGGCTCCCCTGGCTGAAAAAAATTATGAAAAGAAGTGAATAGAGCAATAAAAGTTATTTTTTGGTCAGCTTTGTCTCATGCCCTGAATCACACATATGTTCTACCTCAATTTAAATGATAAGTAATGTTTTGCATCTCGACTGTGTTTGTCAATTGATTTGGGATTTATTTGATTTTAAAAATTCGTAATTTAAATGCCTACAAACCAGAAACCATATATATATCCGCATGGCCAGATTTATAGAGGTTTTGTCCACATTTATAGCTCATTCCTTCGTCCTGAAGGAAGGAGGAGGATCATGGCCATTTTCCCCTCGCTTTTTCTTCAGTTGTGGTCTGAAAAGGGTTTTTTACACAAAACTTGAAGCAACATTTGCCGGCGGGCAAAGATTAGCGTTTTATCGACATCAAAATGTGTTTTTAAAATTCACGCACATCATGTGTTCGATCCATGGGGCCACTGACTCTTATTCACTGTTTTGGCAGTAGGAAACCCATGAACCGGAAGTAGACGGACGTGACTTAAGCTTCCCAGGTGTTCGACACAGGTTGGCTGGCACTGGGAAAAATGGCGGAGTCAGCAAGTAAAGCAGCTGCTTCAGAGCCCCAGAGATATCGTTATATCCGCCTTAGGAGAGTAGTGACCGGAGAAGAGCAGAAACTGAGTCAATTTAGATGAAGCCTACTCTAGACTGACCCATATAAAACATTACCACACCATCGAACACACGTAGAAACTTTCCTCCTGGATCAGCAAGCTAACTAACTTGCTAACTTTTCTAACATTAGCTGTCAGTTAAATTCCTCACTGGACACAGTCCAGGTTGATCACTGGGTGTATCCGCAATAACCAAGCAATCCAATGGGCATAATGATTTCTGGGTTGTTGCAACTCCAACCTAGTCAAACTAGATGTTGCTATTGTGTTCATATTCCATATTCAACCTTTAGTCAGAACAAAACTACAAATTTTAGGCAAACGAGTCAAGAACATCTTCTGGCTCTGGGAGAAAAACATTCACTGTGTCCCTGATTTATGAAGGGTTTTCGCAAATTTTTTCGGTAGAATATGCAGCTTTTCATACAGGATTAAGGTAAATGAACAGAACAGGAGGAAAAACAAAACAGAAAACATGAAATTACATACATTTTAAAGAATGTATTTGTATAATGATGCAGAAAATAAGTATTTAGCACCTACAAACAAGCAAGAAATTTGGCCTTCACAGATTGGTTAGTTCTTTAAGAAGCTCTTCTGTCCTCCACTCATCATCTGTATTAATCGCACCTGTTTGAACTTGAATACAAGACACCTGTCCACACCTTTGAATAGTCGGATTCAAATCTCCTTCATGGCCAAGATCAGAGTGCTGTCTAAGGACACCAGGGACAATATTTTACACCTGCAAAGGATCAAGATGAGCCTATCTTCAATAGTGAAACAATTCCTCCTGCATGACAGTGATTCCCAGAATGCCGCACAGGCAATGAAGTAGTGGCTACGTAAAAAGCATTTCAAGGCTCTGGAGTGGCCCAGCTAGTCTCTAGACCTCATTCCAATAGAAAATCTTTGGAGGAAGTTGAAACATCACATCACATCACAGGTTTAGGTAATCTCTGCATTGGAAAATTGGGCCAAGATACCAGCTAAAGTGTATGCAAACCTATAAGAAATCTTTGACCTCTTTCATTGCCAACCAAGTTTAGATTACAAAGAACTTATGGGAACTTCTGTTATAAATACAAATACTTATTTTCTGCACCTTTATATTGTAAGTATTGTAAGTAATTTAAAAATCATACTATATCAATTCCTGTATTTTTGTACATTATGTCACTCATAGTTGAAGTGTAACTATGATGTAAATTACAGATCTCTCTAATCTTTTTAATTAGCACAAGTTGGATAATCGGCAGCTGCCAAACACTTTTTTTCCTCACTGTAACTCCAGCTCAGTCATACTGCATGGGCAGCATCAAGGATTACAGATGCCTAAGTCTTTGTTATTGCTCTCTTTTAATGTTCTGCTTTTTTAACTCTACTTAAAACAGCACTGTGTTTATATTTAGGGAGATTAAAACAAATGAAATACAACTATGTGCGCTACAAGTATGAACAGAGGTGAAAAAAAAAAAAAACTAACAGCTTTGGCTGTGACGCCAGAGAGATCTGAGTCAGCAGGCGGAGAGCTGAGAGGTGATGCTGGGGAGGTCAGAGGTAGTGGATAAAGCACTGATTGAAGCATGAGGAGACAAATCTAAAAGGAGAGAAAAGTAAGATAAGATTCACTGGTTTGATTTAAAAAGGGAGGAAGCCAGGAGAAGGAAGTTAATATTATGTAAGTGTCATCTTAGTCAAAAATTACCAGTGGAAATAATTGTCTGAACTATTTTAAGCCACCGGTCATTCAATTTTATGGCTGAACTGGTTGAGCACATTTCAAAGGACAGAGCATGAATCACATTAGTGCATCGCTTCAAAGACGATAGTGTCACCATTTTCAGAAATAATAGTACTTCCTCATTCCCTGTTTGCAGAATGTGAGGCATCCATTACAATCAATCTGTTACTAAATATTTCCGAGCTGTTTAGATTGGAGGAATATTATTCACTCCAAAGCAGGTTTTACCCATCAGAACCAGCTCAGGGCATATAGCTAATCAATGGTTACGGCTCTTTAAAGAATCAAGTGATTTATTTGTCATTTCATGTATATTAAATATAAAATATATATTGTCTGGATGATATCAATACATTTCCAATAAATCAGAAAGACTTTTTGCTCAGCAATAACTACCAGCCTGCATCCACGGTCTCCATAGCAATCAGCTATTACAGCTATTGTCATTGCTTTGATATCTAAATATACAGACAGAGCAATGTTTGATAACTTAGCCCTTAGTACTGTCAACACATTAAAAATCATCAAGACCAGGTAAAGTTTATAAACCTTCTCTATACAAGGCCATCCACAAGTGAACTACCAGAACTCCTTCAGCAAAAGTCAAAAAATGAACGTCAAAACTATCTTTTTGCACTTAGTGTAGAAAACTGCAAGAATGATATCAAGCGTTGCCAGAGAGATATCCCAAACCTACATGTCACTCACCCATCTGGTATCTGTATCACTCAAATTCGCTGCTTCTTGAAACAGAAGGAGGAAACAGGGAATCCCTCATAACTGGCAGAGGGGTGTGATGCCGTCAAACTGAGGATCACACTTTCATGCGAAAGTCTGGGGTTGTGGTTTATTTTTTGCAAAACAATTTTAGCTCTTTCACTGGGATGATGTTGTTACAAACCCAGTGGCCTCTTACACCAAACCCTTAAATTTTATCCCTGTGAATCTGGCATGGGTGGGCATTTCGTCTATGTGCTTTAGTTTTTAAACATATATGTCTTAAAAGTTGAAAACCTGATAGCAGCACAGAGTAAAAAAAATACTCAGTCTTAGCAATTCTGTGGAGAGACTTGTTAAATTTACTGTTGGCATCATTATATATCATTCAGTATGTTTACATGCACATCTAATAAAATTAAGGTCATAATTAGAGTAATATCTTAAGCAGAAATTGAACTTTTACTCAGAAAATCTAATTATTCAATGAAGTTCGACTCCATGACACTAAGTAGCGACATGTGCCCTTTGGCATTGACATTCTGTGTTGTTGTGTACCAATGGCTGCATCCGGATACCTCTACTACACTTGCTACATAGTAGGTGAAAAGGAGTAAGCGAGCAATGTAGTAGATCCGAATCTCCAGTATGGATTAGAGTAGTAAGCATAAAATTCCCGGATGTGTATTACCACCACAGTAAGACGCAACGCTATCCCACAATGCAGCGGAAGTCCCTAAATCATAGAATAAAAATGACCTCGGCAACCGAGGAACTGTGAACCACTGACACCACCGCAATTTTGTTGTAAAAATATAAAAGTGTAGCGATGTTACTGATTACTTTTAAAAAAAATTATAACTGATTAAACATGTAAGTTGATAAGTTATTGTTAAACGGGACCACAGGCGACCTAACGTAACGTAAACATCCGGGTCAAAGGACACGCAAATGGTGGAGCAGTACGTCAGATTTCATGCCTACTACTTGCTCGTTTGCTACGCTGTATTTACTACATCAATGGTCGAGTAGTAGTTACTACATAGCATGTAGTAAATACTAAGGATTCAGATGTAGGGTATGTTGTTATTCACGCATCTCCAGTCATCTCTTGTGAAAAGCTTGGCTGAGGTGGGTTTGGAGTTACATGCAGCAAAATTGGATTTTCTAACCGCATCATCTGGCTGGGTTTAGGCCGATTGTGATAAATGCAGTTCAGTTCGCCATGTGGATGAAGGTGTATGCATGTTTTTCAAAAGTCTGACCTCAATCATACTAAGGCAGTAATTCAGCTTTTTGTTACTGCATGCAAACACACTGATTGTTAGTAATGAACCCTATAGTAAACAGTGAATTATGTGTGGTATGCCACAGTTGCTTTATTCTCAGTTTAATCATACCAACTACTCCTCAGCCTAGAACCTGTCTGACAACAAGAAGTTGGCTAAAAAACCTGTCACAATAACTTGGACAGTGTGCTTCTTTTGTTGAGATAAGTTAAGTTAGAGCTGTAATCTTTATTTTCTCATTTGTAGTGTTTCCTGATTTACTTTTGCTGATCTGGTCCTTTTGTTTTGTGTCCTCTTTACTTCCTGTTTTATTTCTCCCCTCTTTCTGAGTTTCACAGTCTGTTGTTTGTTTTTGTGCCTTGTATTTTTGTCACGTTGACTTTGTGTAAAAGTCTGTAGTTTCTGGTCTCTGCATGTTTGCTTTCTGTTCTGCCATTCATTCTTTTGGATTCCTGCCATTCTGTTATCTGGTCTTCTCGCTCAGCTGCTCTCACTTTACTAAATAGTGTAACACCTGTCTTTTGTTGCACTAATAAAATCTCAGCGGTTCACTCTGTAAGTGCCAGCCTATTTTGTTGTCAGTTTGCATTGCCACTTCTCTGATTTTCAAGGGGGGGGGGGGGGGTTACACCCAGGCTTTTTCTGTTTTCCGTTTCGTGCTTTTCACTTCTTGATTTTGATTATGGAGGTTGGACATTGTTTCCTTTAAAAATTATGATTTTTTTTTTAATTACTCCTTTGGGTCATCACAAACACACCAACAAAGACGCATATCACGTCCTGATTAAAGAAATGTAAGAACAACTAAGAAACAAATTTAATGATATCAGTCTGGAACAACCATTTTTAAGGTTTAGGGTTGATACGGTTGCAGGAAGGGCAATCTATATTTATAGATCTTGTCACCAGCTTTAAACTCCATATGGATCACCGTCTTGAACACAGAGTTAAGTCAAAGTTTTAACTTCCTAACTGCTGATTTGCTGTGAAGCTGAGTACGTTAGAAGTAGTTGCAGCTTTATAATTTAAACCACAGTACTGCAGGCAGTGAAACAGACTCAAAATCAGACGATATCACTGTGATGCTCAAGAGTTACTACTGAAATCCCAGGCAAGGAAGCTTTAGTTTGACCCTTTCAAGCATTATTATTTTCATTTTCTCCAAACAGCTCTATCAATCTCTGCTCTGACCACAAAATCATCCTATTTCTGCCAAGAAGAATGGTATAATCTCCAACCAGAATTAGGCTATAGAATACACAATCATTTAAATCTAAAAGTGTCTATTTCTGCTCCGTACTAAAAAACTACTAAAGTCTAAAAACATACATGTTTTTTTATCATTTAAGTTTAAGGAAAGGAAATGCATGAGCACATAAGCATTAAGCACGTGTTTGGAAAGTTTTGTCCCTCTGAAGGTATTTTTATTATATTTTTTTCCTGCTTGTTCTGTCAAACCTGCCATGCCAGAACAAGCCGGTGAACAGCAGAAAGTACTTATAGCTGTTTTTTGGAAACTTAATCCTAAATTGCTCAATATTAATTGCACACAATTCCACATCATAGCTGTTTTAGGTGGTAACAGGGACTGGTTTTAATCATGAGTCAATTTTAACAAAAAAATCAATAAAAGTCACAGCAAGAACCGGTTTCTATGCAGATGTGAAACAACACGAGTTTTTTGGTAAGAATCAACAGTGAGAAAACAGTAATTTTTTTTTTTTTTGCTAAGCACAACTCTGACAGCAGTGAAGATGATGTACTCAAATTAGTACAGAAACTATGAATGCCAGTGGTTCCTCATTTGCATGAACTTGTCTTTGTGTGTCGGCCAGCATTTTATGCATGCGTTTTGCCTCATAAGAAGAAATTCAGATGGAAAATGTTAGGAAAATAAGTATTGACCATTTCTTCCTTTGCAGTAAATATATTTATCTGGTGACATTGACAACATCATTCAAAGTATTTATCTCTAAGAAAACAGATAATCAACACAAATGAATCCACAAATTCTGTGTAATAATGTAGAATAAAAAATGACTATACGAAGATGCAAAACAAATACATGAAAAGACAAGAAAAACCTTCCATGCCTTTGTTTTCCAAAGCATATCGATTGCTTTCATTATAGCAGTATTTTCAGCCCTGAATGTAAGTCAGTACGTTTACATGCAGCAGGAGAAAGTCCAATTATTACCTTAGTCTGACTGAAATCAGACTTTTGAAATGCATGCATACACCTTAGTCCGGCTTGAATCGAACTGAACTGGAGTTTCAGAAGCCCGAATAAGCTACCCAGATAACGTAATTGGGAGTTCTCTGCAACCAGCCCACCTCCTGTACTCGCACACCTCCTCAAGAAGTGAAGAGACACCGAACTGCAGATCAGCAACAACACAGTAGTATCATAAGAAGAATATGGCAGCTAAGTCAAACGTAATCGGCCAATTAGTGCATGTTTGGACTGATGAACAGACGGTGGATTGTGATTGGGAATATCCTGCTTTGACTCCATCCCCGCTAACTCCGGCAGCCTCTGTTTACTGCCTGTGTGCATCTGGAAGCTAACCGCTATAAGCCTCATGCCGTATTCCATTTGTCTCGTATACTCGGGCATCCAAGTCGCTATACACAAGAATGTGACGTAATTCCCCACTTAAAGCCTTCCAGTTTGTCTCACTACACTCCGAGTCGGAAAGAACATGGATGCTTTGAGGGAAGCAGCTGTCGAGGGGCAGGCTAGTGATTGTTGTTCTACAGAATATAATAAGGTGATTAAAAATATTCCACGGGCTCTGATCCACGTAGTCAAGAAACCCATTTCAAACCTTTAAATAATACTTACCCATCGAACCACTTTATTCAAACTTGATTCAACTTCAGTGTTGAAAAATGTTACTTATGCAAACAAAAGGATGAAACATCTCTTCTATGAATGTGGTAAAATTATGGATCTTTGGAAATCACTTCAGGAATGGCTTGACTCTAATAAAACTAATTTAAATAATTTATTGGTTGAAGATAATCTGTTTGGAATTATATTAAAATATAAAAAAGCTGAATTCATAATTAACAATTTTGTAATCATTACAAAAGTTTTTTATACATAAATGCCGATGCACCAAAACTCCTCCTACCTGGAATAATTTAAAAAAATTAAATTAAATTGCCGTTGGGATCTTTAAATAAATTTTCTACAAAAAATACAACAAAACTACAAGATATCATAAAGAACACAAATGTATAATCCCCTTTAGGTTGTTTACATGATGTGGAAGGTTTTTGTTCTCACTCAAACTCCCCTTCTGAATCTGTTTGAATTATACACGTCTGTCTTTATTTTATTTGTTTTCTTTTGTTCAACTTTGTCAATTTTTGAATGTTTCCTAATGTTTGGCTGATATAAGTGACTACCAATCTAAAGGTTATGACAAGCACATGGACTTTGGAGTTATTTGTGTAATATGGTATTTGATTGGTTTGAATAGTAGTCGATGTACTTAAAATTTCAACAACAACAAAATAAATAAAAGTCTTTGTTATTGTTGTTAGCAACATGGCATCTGCAGCAGACCAGCATGAAAAACAAAGTTGTACATTGTATTACACACACAGCAAGGCTGTGCAATGTATAAATTGGTGACCGGATTAAAGCAAAAATGTAGTCAAGTGTGTAAGAGCATTAAAAAAAAAATTGGAATGACCAACATAGTACAAATAAAAAGAAAAACATCTCAACTACGGGTGCAGCCATCTTTGTTTCCGAGCTGCCTGCTCTACTCGGTCTACTATCCAGAGATCCGAGTTGGAGCTTAAAATGTCCAACCTAATGTGGGCGTGTCTCTGTGAAATGAGGCGAGACAACTGCGTGATTTCAAACTTTCCGACTCTGAAAGGTTAACTGGAATGCAGCAAAACATGTAGGGGTGTATGTCGCCATCTATCTTCAGGGAGTTGAGCGTACTTAATTTAATAATTCGATTTACTGAGTGACATGAAACTGGGACTCGGCTCACAACAGGGGTAAAGCACTTAGTCTAAGTACTCCAAAAAGCTTGATTGTGCATGAAAACGTGCTAGCAGTGTACACCCTTAGGGCATCACTGTGGATAGTTAAAAAACCATAAATCGGCCACAAGTATGTGTATGTCATAAAATATCTGATGGAGTGAAAAAATGATATCATAAGAGTTGCCCAAAAGCTAATGAGCACTCACAAAGAGCATAAGGACATTCACAAGTCATTGCCCAACAGGACACAGTCATCACCACTTCACCTCAGTGCAACACATTGACACATGAAACAAACAACCATGCACACACCAACACCTAAGGACAATTGAGGAATACAAATAAACCAACCGGTCATGTTTTTGGAAGTGGTGGGAAGCTGGAGAACCCAAACTGAATCTACACATGTGCGGGGAAAAGATCCATTCTTCAAAGAGAAAAATTCCAGGATTTGAACCCAGCACGAAAACATATTAAATCTTATTACAAGCTGATGAAACACTGTTACAAGAGAAGGTGTTCAAATGAAACCAAAAAAGAACATTTTGGATCTCCTTGAATTCACCGTGCTTGGAGGAGAAATTATGCTGTGAAGTTTGCAGGTGAGAGTATCATTATCAAAATATACTTCATACAGATAAAGGATGAATAGAAAAAAGTATCCTAAGGATCTGAAACAGAAAAAAGGGTAGACCTTCAACATGACAATGATCCCATTGACACAACCAATGAAATTCATTATTAGTTCCAAAGCAATGAAAATAAAGCTACAAGAATTGCCTAGTCAATCACTAAATTGAGTCCATGTGAAAATGTATGAAAAAGAACTAAAAATAAGGCATAGCAGGAGTCCCAGAGAACTTTCCAGAAAAAATAGACCACAAGCACAGATGATTGCTTTTGACCGGTTTCTCCATACAGAAAATATCTTAAAGGTGTCATGACCACCAAGTCTTTTCTACTAAGCACCACATTAATTCCATAAAGTATTCAGCATGTATTCCCTGTGCTATTCAACTTTATTAATCATAATTTATGTACTAATTTGTTTAGATTTCTTTGTATGTGTGGACTACTTGGGTTGTTGCCGACATCTGGCCTGAATTTCCTGTCAATAGCCCCATTAAAACAGAGAAACATACTCATTTTCCCAGCTGTATCTTCTCATGTCTGCTCTTGCAGCAGCAAAGAATGGAGGCAGGTCTGCAAATGTTCATTGTATGAGTTTATTGGGGATGTAACTGGAGAGTGATAAACAAAAAAACATGTGGGGACAGACCCATCACCTGTTGGATGCAGGAACGTGAACAATGGAAAAAAATGGATACAAACTTTATCTCTACCTTTTTATCTGGAAAGTTTGGGAGCCCAGCACCTAGAGTAAGAGTAGGACATGGAGGGGTGGGTAAACAAAACCAATAAGGAGCAGATGTTCACAACAGTGCAAACACACACACAAATACTCACACAAAGGTTTAAAGGATATGGTTCCTGTCCTAGAACTCATACCACAACCTCACCCATTTTTAGCAACACGCAAACCTGCTCTGAATTAAAAGAAAGACAGAAGTAAGGAAATACATCACACTAAAATACATCTTTCCAGCAATCTTCTGCAGAAATGCTGCAATTTTTCTAGAGTTGTTTTACCTTTTAACAGCATTGCTGAATCCCAGGCTGTGTGCATGTGCCTGTGTGAATGATCAGATTTGATATATAATCGCAAGAGGAAACAGCTGCATAGACCCTGGTGGGTTGAATGGCGCTGGATTTGCAGATAAGCTCTGACTTTTTCAGACAAGAGGAGAACCTCAGGAAGTTTTCACAGGAATGATTGTGCACAAGGGTTGGAAATAAACACAGCTCAAGGTGTACAAGCATATTTAGGAATTGCCAGCACATCTTAATTTCCTAACACATGATGAACATGAAAGATTACTTTGAGATGCTGGTGTATGGAGAGAAAAACTGAGAAATGTATGCTGATTGATCACCTGAACAGTTTTGCAACATCGTGACAAACAAAGTCATTAATCAATCAGTCAACAGCTCATCAAAGTATTTGTTCTGTTTGTTCTCAATAAAAACTGCTCCTCAGGCAAAGGGAGGAGAATCTGGCACTGTGTTGCATTTAGAGCCTCTGCACAGAGAGGAAGCGGCATGAGCGGTTTCATTGCAAGTCCTTCCTGAAGTTCTAGAAATCAGAAAGTGCTCTGTCCTTATTTGAGGTAACCGTTGACATAAATCACACACAGCACATGTTAAAGGAGGGCAACCAAAAATCTATGCTGGGAGAATGCAGGCCAACATTGCCATACCACTGTCAAATGCCACTTAGATGGTTTATCGTCCAAACAAGTTAGCCTCCCAGGGAGCAGCACATTCCTGGCATGTTTTATTTTCTTCATGTGCAACATCTAAATGTGACTGCCAAGATTCAATCTGTAAAATTAATTTAGAGTATGCGTAACTGTTGCTGCGAAAAAACAAGGGCTGCTTGCTGACAGAAACGGCGGGCCTCTGACACGGCTGTACGTGACACTGAGTTATTTCGATCAATTTCGTATTCTGGTTGTGAGAGAGGACGGAGCCGTTTCTGAGGCTACGCGGGTTTCACTTCTCTGCTCTGCAAAACCACACGCACGCATACAAAAATAAGCTGCCTCACACAGCAAAACTGACAGAGGCGCAAAAGACTGAGGGCGTACGTACGTCAAAAACCAAAGAGAGGAATCCTACTCTGCCATCACGTCACGCGCCCACTGGTGCTTGGCATGGCACCCAGACATTGAAAGACAGCGGGGTGGTTCTTGATTCGCACAATGACAGTGTGTGAATGTCTGAGGGCTCCTACATCGACTGACAGTGACGTCTGTCTATTGTCTCGACCCTCCTCCTCTCCATCTCTCTTCGTCCTACACACTAACCAGAGAATGAGCACAACTGGGAGAAAATGAGCTGAGCATAAGCTGAAATTTTGGACAACTACATGACAGAAACTGCAAAAGCTATAATAAAGAGTGGGTTATTCTATTTCAGCTAAATCACTCCCAGACCATTGGGGAATAGGACACAGCTGTGTTTTCATTAGTGTCAGGGCTGACCTGTCAAAGTCTTTAGCACACATACATGCACAATGGGTAATTACTACCAGTTAGTCTACTCATTTGTTGCTATTACGCCGAAATGACTTCCCGTGTTGCCCACTTAAATGCACATCAAACCGAAAATGTCATATAGATTTGCAGGCTCGACATTTTGGGCACAGTTTTGCAATTAAAGTCAATTTATCAATCAGGTGTATTTTACCCATCAGTACCAGCCTAAATGAGTTCTGAAATAGGAGCTGAAAAGCTCCAATGAAATATAAATACTTAATTTACTGCATACACCTGCAACCTCGGACACAAAGCAAGTCCTGACACAGCGAACAAACAGCTGAACAGAATGGCTGTCAGTCACATTAACCATCAAAGTTACTAAAAGGTATGAGGTAGCCATGGGATGGTTAATAAAATGAGGATACAGCAAGGTTTGAAAAAGATACAACTTCAAAACCGCAAAAAGAATTACCACAAATTAAAGTCCTTAAATGAGATGCAATGAAACAGCTGGAGTAACCCTAGTTTTCTCCTGTTGTGTGAAGATTACAGTAAAGAGCAGTACCCTTCCCCCACCTGTTGCTAACATTAGCGGCAGGGCATTTCGAGAATTTTGCACCATTCGGGCTGGCAAGCTTCATAGCAATATTACCGCAATCTTGCCGCTACCCTGGTCTTATGAATGAAACTGCAACAGAGTCTCAACAGAGGGTGATGTCATGATGATGTGTTGAATGTTTGCTGAGCCCCAGCTGGCAACAGTATGTAAATCCAAGACAACCTATGGAGTTCCTTTAGCATTTGTAAACTGTATCAGCTGAGATGGCAAACTGGAGTGATGCAGAAGTCTGGGAGCTTCTAGCTTTTAAAGCCAAAGATAAGATCCTCAAACAGTTCACAGGGACTGAGGAGGACAGCCATTTGGAGCAGCTTGTAGAAAGAGTTGAACAGTGGTGCTTCGATCGGGATTAAAAACAAGTTATGTCCATCCATTTCCTCTGTTTACCACAGACTCTTGTATACTTTTGTAGGAATCTGAAAGCGGTCCGTCATTTTCATAGATTAGTATTTACACCTCTGAGCACTCAGTGCATACATGCAATATTTTCAACGTTGCCCACAGAGTCCAGATAAAAAGATAAATTAAAGAAAAGATTCCCAGACACTGTATTCTTGCTGACCGAGAGATGACTGAATGTTGAAAAGTTACTGAGGCTTTGGAGCGCGTCTGTGGCCGTAGGAGCTGCCTAGACGTGTTACGATGTGTGCCAAACATCGTTGCCTGCAGCTGCAGTGATACTTAATTCCAGTCTCCAGCGGTAGCATTCAACATCCTGAAGAACAGACAGTCCAAGGCAAAAATCCAAAACCTCGTGATAATAACCTCTACAGCAATCCCATAATTCGATTACAAACAAATGGTAGATCATTCCTGCAGCAGGTATTCTTATTTTAAGTGCAATCATTTAATTTCACTTGTATATGTAGTTCTCCGTTCAGATGAGTACTATTTAAAATAAATAAATACTACTGAACAGGGCGAAAGGCACCAGCTTCCCCTGGCCCTGCATAGGATTTAGAAATTGACAGCTGAAATGATGGATAAAAAGCATGTGTAACCAAACCTCTCCTTTATACTCATCCCTGCACGTCACAGCCTGGACACCAACCCCATACCCCCTTTATCCCGCCATTGCAAAATATTTTGTGAAATGCACCTGATCACACCAAATTGCCGCCATGGGCTGAGCTTTTAGGAATAACCAAAAGACTCACTGATGCCGGTTTTAATGCTATCTTAAATAAGGCTCCTCCATGTTTTGTGTTAAGACTAATTTGGCCCTTTGGAAATATATATCATCAATCATATTTTGACAGCCAAACTGAAACACCCCCCAGTACTCTACAGTTTGCAAACTACAAGTGGCATGATTCCTAGTTGACTCTAGGCTTTATACCTGCAGATAGGCTGATCATAGCGGACCAGCTAATATCATCTTGTTAAACCCAGAGGTATTATTGCTAAAGGTTTTTATACAATAAGAAATTAAAACCAACTGATATGATGAAAAGGTTTAATAAATAATTTTTTTAAATGTACTGCTGGCAACAACTAGATTCTGTAAATTCTCAGTCCTCTAGGACATGGTAATCTTAAGAGTTTAGATGAAGACAACAGGATTTTTCTCGTCTCAAACTATTCCGTGTCTCATCCAAGAGGCTTCTTCAGTTATGAAAACATCATCAGGAGTATCAGCTTTATAAGTAAAGTCGCATTTGTTAATTCTTGCAACTATGCATAATACATTATTAAAGTAAGAAAGCCATATTAACCTTTGATAGGAAATTACACCAGAGGATTTATACCACCCCTATTTCTCTACTGTTCATTCTGATTCCTGAAGCTTGTCTGCAAACAGACTCACATGATGGTACAAAATAACACACATACAGAAATAATGAAACGGCTCAAATTCAATATCTGTCATTGATCAAGCTTTTTTCTTAAAATGTCAAACAACTGGAATGGTTTTGTTCGATATTACACAGGTACATACTAGTAAGAAAAATTTTAGTCATCATAAAAATTGTGTCTGCACTTTAGTGTGCCAAATCTAATAACTCAAATGCTTAAAACCAAGGCAAAGATGTTTCTAATGTGTTGGATTGTTCCACAAATGTTTTGTAAAAGGATGTTGTGGAAGAAAAAAAAAAGTATTTCTCTAACAAGGATGAGGTTGCAGTCCATTAGGCATTTTTTATATTTAATTAGTAGATCAGCCAGAATAATCAGACATACAGTACCCTCTCCTAATTCTTTATGATATAAAATAATCCAGTATTATCCTCTTCAGTTCTTCCTATGCAGTCTTGATGTCTAGTCCCCCAAGGTTAGAAACACTTCACACTGTAGAGTTAACGGGAATGAAGTCAGAGAGCATCCTGCTAAAATCTACTCCTCACTGATGTCTGTTTAAGCTCTCTGATGATATCTATGTGACATATTCCCTAGAGGCATTTACTTGCATGTAACTAATCAGGTTCACATTACTTTGAAATATTCCCATCATTAGGGATCATTAAAACATAAATTTGAGTTTCTTTGAAACTACATTTACCTATCTAATTTCTTTGTGAAGTGTTATTTGATTACTTCTGCTGAACTGGCACCTTAAAGATGCACAGAATCAAACTGAGCTAGTTTTGGAAGTTGTGCAGATGTAACCACGTTTCTATGGCTTCTTGCGTCCTCCAACACAGTGGTAAGTGATCATAGGCTTTGGATTATTTTTGTTGAGGAGAAAAACAGTAAAGGGTGGACAGCAATGGTGGACTCCCTCAACACATAATTGTCTTCATGGAGAAACAAGGTACGTGTATTGAGAATACTTGTGCACTACTGGGACTGAAGTCCATTTACAACCCAGCTCCCAAAGAGATTATTGAACAGGCTGGTCTACCTAATCAGGCACAGCATATCTGGGCTTTCTTGAAGACCATCTGACGTTCGCCGCCATAGTAATGGCCTGCCTGACAGAGCCAAAACACGCAGTCCGAGCATTCCCATGGGTTGGTCTGTGTTTTCTCAAACATGCACACACACATATTCATATAGTTAAACAAAGACACAAGCACACAGATGAATGTACATGCACAGTCCTAGAATGCGATAAGCACCCTGGCCCCTAACCCTCTGAGATAGAGGGAGGACTTAAAGTGCAGACAGGAATCCAGCCGCTTGCTCGATCTCTTCTGTGTTTACAAGTGAAACATGGACAGTATGTACCCGCAAGTACAACAGTGCCAGTTTCGACTGAACTCCTTCTATTCCTCTCTGACAAACCAGTCTGACTGCACAGATACCGATGCACACAAGAATGCACAAAGAAACACTCATATGGAAGTATGTTGAAGTTGCAGGGTGGTTTAGACAACAGTTCTCATGGCCAGAGTGCTCGTTCAGCTCTGAGCAAAGAAAGATTAATAATTGTTTGAGAGGGTGGAAGTGCATTCCACAGAGTTAGCCACTGATGACAGCCGCTCCAAACTTAAACTCAACTCTGTAGCGGCACAGATTGAACAGATTCTGCAGCCTGAACAGATACCAGATGATGTTAAGACAATGCCATACCCCCCATGGGGGGATCTGCTTTTTCATAAAAGCAGATCAAGAGAGCTGAAATGGGAATGAAAAAACAAATCCCTCTAAGGGACCCTATAATGGGGGCTTCCTTTAGTTTGTTACAACTGCACTGCTCCCGCAGACTGATTTGATCTTGTGTCAGTGCACGCTTTACATTTGCAAGCTTGCACATAAAAGCCCCAGAAGGCACGCTCAGGGATACCACCTGGGTATCACTCATTAGAAGTTTCAAATTTGTGTTCAAAGAAAACCCAGCTTGTCAGCTGCCCCACAGCCTCGCTCGGAGGAGTAGTGTTATGATTAACTGACGATCCACTGATCAACGAGTCAGATCAGCAAAGAATGAACAGGAAGGAAAACTTGAAATGAAAACGAAGTCGTGCACGTATTACGGGGAAATTTCCTACCTGTCACCTCAGACTCTGGCTCCTAAACTCTCCATGGTACTCTCTCACTTCTATGAGAGAGAAAAGAACAGCAAGATAAAAAATTATACTATAAAGTCTTAATTGTCTGGGCTTGACAATAAACTTCATTAGAAACCATAAACACAGAATACAGCACTCAATCGTTTACCTGCGGATTGCTGCTAGTCCCAACTACTGTTTACAAGTTAATATTAGAAGAAAACAACGAGTCTTTTTATGCAGAGAGAGGCACAGAAGGAAGTAGAGGGACAGAGAAAAGGGTAAGAGAAAGGTTGAGCTAAATGCTGGAAAAAAAGGATAGAGCAGATAAAGATGACTAACAGGGGAACTTTCCAAAGCATCCAATCCTGGAATGTTGTTGGAAGGTGCCACATAGCTCACAACATTTGTTGCACGGTCAGCACAGAAACAGGACTATCATCGTGTTTATTAGCAAATCTTTATCATAATACTGGTGAATTCAGATAAGGGGAGGAGACACTAACAGTAAAAGAATGAGCAGAAAATTGTTACCTTAAAAAAAAGCAGCTTAGAAGTTGAGAAGCTATGTAAAGATGAGTGTTTCTGTATTTTCTCTAATTCCTGTCAGTAGTTCTCACGTGTTTTAAAAAATATCACCTCATTAAATACTCAGGTATTCAAAGACAATCATAATGACACATTTTAAAACAGTAGTCAAAATTTAGACTTTTACACTTCAATTAGGCCTAGCTTTTTCATAAAACCAAGCAAAAGAAATGTATCATTCTTATCCATTGACACGGGTTGTTTGGTAGAAGGAGATGGCTAAATTCATCTGCAGGTGCTAAATTAAACATAACCCCTTTAAGTCAGAATTCCTAGTTTGGACGGCAGAAGGTTTTTCACTTAAGCTCATCTCAAAATCCAACATGGCTGCCATGAATTTAAAACGCAAGTCTAAACCAGCAAACACTAAGTACTTAATATGCCTCAGGCTGGTAATTAATCATCAGTCAAGCTGGCCATGCTCTGAACAGTTATTAGCTTTTAAAGAGGAAGCCAGCATTACAGGACCAGAAGAGGTGTGGAGTGGAACAGTAGGGTTTATAAAGAGCATTAAGCATACAATGAGTGCTGGACATTCTAAAGTGATGGCTTTTCATCTGGGCTCTATTTTTGATGGTCACCACTACTAAAGAAACTACGCTTGGCATAGATCCAGTGGCACTCCTTTCCTGGCACAGTTGGAACATTTTTTTCATGTGTTTATAAAAAACACTGGTGTTTTGAACCCATAGCATCACCTTGTCCAAGCTGGTTTTCACCATAAATCATCTGAGGAGCTGGCTGCACATGTCGCCAAACAACACATCGCTATCAAGGTCTGCAAAAATAAGTGTTATGCCTTGTTACAAGGCTTTGGCCTAATCCTTTGGTGAAAAACATGCAGAGACTGCATTAAGTCGTCTAAAAATAACCTTGCAGTGTTTTGTGAAGGAAGCTGCAACAGCCACTGTACTAACAAAGTGTTTATTTGAACTTCTGATAGTTTTTTCTTTGTCATTAAAACCGCTACAAAAATAATACTATGAGAGCTGTTTTCTTACATGTTTCTTAATTTTTCAAAAGCATGAACTGCAATAGAAAGTGCACAATTACTAGCCTATATTGCTAACTGTGTAAGCTTACCACTGGATACAGCAGTCAGCATATCCCGCTGTTTTTCTGGCAATAATGACAATAATGCCTACTCCAGTCTTTTGTTTTCATCTTCATCCTCCTCAGTCAATATATAGATGAACTCTCCCTTTGCATAACATTGTAACAGTTTTTTTTGTGTCCATGTGGACTTGCTGGATCTTTGCCACTTTTCTTATATGCCAGCTATGCCAGCTCTGCACACTTCTGTACACTTGCGCTTCAATATATTGTAATTCACCTAAAAGGAAGAAAAGAAGAAATCCCAAAACGGCTGGGCATTATTTCAAAATCCTTTGGGCTTTTCAAATCCATTCAGTGCTTTATATACATGCAAAGCCGTTGTGCAGATTGTTGCTATGGTATCTGCATCAAATTTTCAGATGTTTCTCAGATCAGGTGGATAACAAAAAAGTATGTGGTGTGTCTGCTCTGTCTGAACCACAGACTCATTCTGCCTATGCAGGTGTCTATGCTTTGTATCGTAACACTAAGTTACACTCATTCCTCAATTTCATTCCTCAGTGGTTACCTTAGCTAGGCCTGGGCATAAAATTGATTGAATTAATTAATTTGAATTTTTTTGTTGCAAGGGATTTTTAAAAGAAATGAAGTTGTTGTGTAAATGCACATTTCTGGCTCCCCGGAGCTTCCGCAGCAGAACTGATATGGGTTTCCTTTGACAGACTGGGAGACAGAGTCATTAAATTATAAAAAAATCTGAGATTTTATTTTTAGTGCATATTGCCCCGCCCTACCATTATTACAGTTCATTAACCTCAGTTCTAGCTGCTCCGACGTCCACATCAAAGTTTAGTTCACAAAATTTCTAATGGGTTTCTAATGAGGTAATTGGAATAGCTTTGTTGAAACATCACCAAAATGATTGTGGCATGTGTATAGACTCCTCTAGTAAAGAACCAATAATCTGAAACACACAGGACAATACAGCAGTAACCAACGATACAGTGAAAACAACCTGCTCTGTCTCAGCCCCACTTTGACATGTGTTACTCAACCTGAGATCCATTCGTAGAAATCTAACTAACAAGAAATAAATTCTTGTTGCAGGACAACAGCTTGTCTTTCTTGCTCAAGTCCTCAGGTGTCACCATAAAATCTGATACCAAGCACTTCAGTTTGATTAAACCTGGTCTTCTAGCATAATAGATTACAGATGACTCACTCTAGGACCAGTGTCTTTCAGTAACAAAGGATGTCATGGCCATTTACAGAAGAAAAACACTTTGTCAAATATTTACAGTATATGAATAATGAAATCAGTTTTTTAACAAACTGTGTGGGGGGGGGTTAAAGCACACTTTAGGTAGAAATTTGCAGATAATATAATGTTATCCCATGAAAAATTACTGTACTAGTTAACAAACTGATTCTGTTTAAAACATTAAACAAAAAACAATTTATCCTCTTCAGTTTAAGTTAGATTTGGTTTATATTTAATGTATTCTGCCCTGCCATTGTGTCAACACAAAACTGTTTCTTTTTGACCAGCAAACTGCAAACCTCCTGCTTTATCTAGTTGGTCGGACGTTTATTTGATTAGAAGCATCTGGAGGCTGCTATCCCTCTTAAATCCTGAGCAACAAGGATTTACTTACGTTTTTGAAACAATACATTTCAGTTTGGACTTCAGTTTTATTTGATGAAATACTTCTGTGTGGAATCTGTTATCTGTTTTTAAACAATAACCTTAAATCAAACCTTTATCATAAATTTGTACATCTTGTTAAGTGAAATTTTAGGAATTAAAAAAGTGTACGTTCTTTTATCTAAGTTATATTTACAAATTGTCCCTTTTTAAATCAGTTATATAATTTAATCATCTAAATGTGTAATAGCTGACATTTAATTCTTAAGTAGCATGTGTCGGCACAGTAAAAATGATCTAAAAAACAACAGCGTGGCAGTCATTAAAGCCTGAACCCTTCTCTCATGGCATCGTAACAGTGCTAAATATTGATCTTTGATCAGGTTTCACAGCTGTCTATGAGGACTGAGTGAAGATAATCTCCACATGAATAACTGTGTTCATGTACTCTGTCAGCAAGAGAAGATGAGTACTGTTTTTTCTGCTGCCCATCTTTATTTTCATAGGACTGCATTGCATTCCCCCAGATCAAGTTCACATGCGTTTTATCTGTTTCCCAGACAGTCTGAATATAATCTAAACAAATATTCTTCATGCTCTGAGTCATATCATGTTTATCACAGCCTTTCTGATTAATCTATGTTTAAACTGCCCTATAATATTAAAAACAGAAGAACTAACTTCTCTTCTACCCTCTTTTTGCCTCCATCTCGTCCAGAGAGTGAAACTGCTGCTCGATCTAAAATAATCTCTCCGTCCTTTCTCTCCCCTCCCCCATGTAGCTTTTATTTTTCTCTGAAAAGTCAGGCAAGAATAACCAGCAAACCCAAACACACGCTGACAACCTCCCAGTCTACTTGTACACACACACACACGGCACAAACACAGAAGTGGAGCCCGGGACATACTAAAACACACATGCGCTGTGTGGTTGGTAGGGTTCCCCAGCTTCCAGGGGTAAATGGAGTGGAACAGTTTAGTGCTGCTGCCATATAGAATCCCACCTGTACAAACAAAGAGCTAGATCATGACAAACCAGACACATACACAGGCAAACACACACATTTCCTCCATCTGGACTGAGGCGCTGGTGGTTTTTAATAGCTATCGATCATTTTCCCCGGTGACACACACCCCTCGGAGTTAAAGGCTGAGCAAAGGCAGCCGAGGACTTGCACTGGTCCCAGAGTGTATGCACATTAATGTACATTTACATACACACAACCTACTACAGTATAAGCCGTCAAAAAGGCCATTTACTTTGGCTGAGTGTCCCCCCGTGCTACTTCTGTACCAGCTTGTCTGCACTGTGTCCTGCTGCTGCTCCCTCTGCATTTCTTTTCAGATGAGGTTATTTAATTTACATAATGAGGCCCAGACTCACTCTGATAGATTGAATTACTTTGAGACAACAAATAAAAATGAATATAGACAAGCAGCCCTACAAACATACAAAACCAGTGGATGGGAGCCTTTCATTGGAGTCGCTCCCTGGCTTTAGCAATGACAAAACAGCATCTGTATCCTAAAACAGGGGGAAAAGCCCTATGTTGTTGCCACCCTCTTCCAATGAGGTCATGAAACACTTGAAAGTGAGTTACGGCAAGATGGGAGGGTCAAAAAGAGGGAGAGACAATCAATATTCTATACGTTGGTGACCAATAAATCTAAGATTAGTCTGGGTAGTTAGTGCCGATTAATTGTTAAAGCTAATAAAGTTGTGTATTGCTGCAGGAGCCAAGGAGGCTGATGGAAAATACTGCCGACTTTATGGGCAAATTAATTAAAACAGTGCCCGTAACAACCCTGTCAAAGTCGGACATTAAACACTTAGTGATAGAAGAAACAAAGAGACATCACTCTCTGAGATACACTCTTCTTTACAGCATCCAATAAATCATGACACGAACGAGGGACATTTGTCATTTACCAGCATCTTTCCCTTTTTGCTGAAAATTGACCACAGTTTATTGTCACAGTTTAAGTGTACCTGTGTAATTTGCACAAAAGCTAAAATAGCTCTTTTCTATACAGCATGCAAATTACAATAAATTGACAGTTACAGACGGTACGTTTAACAACAATGAGTATTTTGGAAACAATCTTTATCTTTTTTTAACAGTTACTACAGACATACCATGATTTTAAAAAAAAAATAGAAAATTCATACAAAAAATTGCCCAAAAGTGTAATAGTAGCCACGGCCTGTTTGTGGCAATGTCACCTATTCACATAAATGTACAGTACCATAAGCATAAATTGGATGCAGGTGTGGAGTATGGGCTTAAACCTTTTGGGTAAGACATACGTACTCAAGTGTGGTCAGAGGTAGGCCTAATATGTCAACATTTTCAGATTTGACAGTCCTAATCCTTAAATTATAATATGTATCAAAATAGTAGGGACACCCAGGGTGTGCTGCTTAAAGGTCTCATTTACTGGAGTTTTTATTAATTTTTCCCTGTTCTCTGGTGTGAAAGAATTCTGTCTATTTCTGTTTGTTTGAAAAAAATTGTCCCCTCAATATTTTTGGTCTATTTCAGTTCAGTGTGGCGGTAGGAGGGGAAAATCAGCACAATTTGGGGGCTTGCTAATTAAAATTAATGACATGCAACTCTTAGTCCTCTGCTTGGCTAACTGCGAAACAACTAATACACTATCTCCATTCACTAAAATCAGAAAAGTGTGATGTGAAACCAAAATCATGCCGGCATTTAGCTTTGGATGGAGTTTACCATCCTGTTTAGGCTGCATTCCCAAACAAGACGGGACCACAAGGTAACAGGGGCTGTAACCAGAGATACGTCAGGCAATCTTCTCAACGCCAAATGCTCGGACAGGTATTCGATGCTGCGCTCTTCCGTCTTCTGAGGTAAACATTATTTGTTTCTTTTCCTCCACTCAGTAATATGCTTATATTCAGCGGGTCATCTCATCTGATCTGCAGTTATAGTTTGGATCAAGCCCAGTAAGCTGGTGTTTAGCCTCCAGGAGATGTAGCTGCTGACATTACTCTTCATGCTTTAAAGCTAAGGTTTGAGGAAAGTTAAATAAGCTACATCTTTGGGTGGATGTGGTCAGAGATATTAGCGTGTGATCCACGGTAGTACATTTCATTGTGATGACATGTTTTAAAACAATAGGCTACTTAAAAAGTGAAACATTGGGTGAACAATACATTTTTTACTTACAGTAGCCTGGGAGCTGGTGTTCCACCTTTTGATACAGATCCTGGTTTTAAAAGCCAGGACTGTTAGGTCCATGGCTATGGAGTAACTGTGCACATAGAGACAAATCACGAACAGAGCTTCGCATTTTCCAGGTGGTGCACCAAAAACAAATTCCAACTATGTCTTCTTCAGCTCCTCTTCCTTGGGTTAAAAAAAATGTGGTGTTGTTTTTTTATCTCGACCAATACCAAAAGAGGTCTGCCATGTTTTAGAGTTGTTCATTTTAAGCTTCTCTGAGCTATAGGTCAGCCATTGCTACCTGGCCAAAAAGATACAGTCTTCCTGTGGGTAGTGTCATTCGAGATGAAGTTAGAAGGAATAGATTTTTTAGACTCAAGCATTTACTGACCTCTTTTCTTTCTCTAACTGATGCAGGAAATTACTGATTGTACTGAAAAAAACAACAGTTTTTCATTATTTTCAGTGACCGTTCAGACAGAATAGAGTAGAAATCTCTGAATGAATGTTGTACAATGAATCCTCTGACATACTGTAAACTTTTACATGGACCAAAAGAATTGGAACTTTGCTTTTGTAACTTGTAACCTTCATTTTGCAGCTTGTAACTTACGTTTTGTAACATGCACAAATTTTTAAAATACACTTTTCAAAGTGCAAATTTCAAGTTTCAAGATACATGTTTCAAGTTACAAAATTTTTTTATCATATTTGTTTTGTCTGGAAGAACCAATGAGAGCCTGATTTAGGCCAACCGATCATGTTTCTTGTATTTATTTCCAATCATGGGAAGAGAAGAGAAGAGAATTACCCTGTTTTTTGTTCTGTTAAAAATATATTGGCATCCCCCTGGCTCCCCTGGTAAATTTGGTCTAGAACCACCCCTGACTAAAATAGCTATGTGTCTGTTGGGATCTGGAGCCAATGTAAACCAAATCCACACAGAAGCCTGCAGGATCTATAGAAGCCTCGTCAAACCCAGAGCTTCCAGCAAGATATACTGTTACTAAGTGTGTGTGTGTGTGTGTGTGTGTGGAGGGGGGTCCACAACAAATCAATCCAAACTCTAACATAATCTGCTGTTCTAAATCTTATTAATTCCCTTCTTTGTGTTTATTTCTCACTAACTTTTCATCAGAACTACTGTTATCAAGCAAGTTAGCCTAATTGTAATGCAGTACACTTCTTCTTCCTTTTGTTTATGGCAAACAACAAATTGTTGCGTTAGCACCAGACTTGTGTGGAGTGTGGACCAGAATGTCACTCAAGGTTGTATTTGCTGGTTGTCTTGGGTCAGTGCATTGCGTAGTTGCAACTTAAGGTGTATTCAAGCCAAAGGTCAACATTATTTCACTTGCTTTGGTCAGGACCTAATGTATTATTTTATTTATTTTTGCTTGGGTTTCTATTCACACTGGACCAGAGTTTCTCAACAAAAAGTGTTGTATACTAAGGTCTTTCAGCAATTGGGGTAAAACTAAGAAGCCATGTGAAAATAGGTCAACATAAACAATGGGGAGTGCTGTTCCTATCATCTTTCTGGCATTATTGTTAACACAAAGACGTGGAGCCAAATAGCCAAATTAGCCAAATATTTTCTGTATTCGACTGTTTTTTTCTTTTTTTACATTGGTGGGAAAATGTGAAGGGTGTTGGTTATTTTGATCGATTCACAGAATGACCATGTGGTGCAAGATGCAGACATTTTCAACTTTATGCACAGAGTATAGGGAACTAAATCAATATAAAAAAAAGGTTTCCATTATAGCATCTGAGCATTATCTCAGACCTGGACACCATACTCAATCTATGTCGCCGTTCGCAAGCTAACAGCTCATTGAAGAATTACTGAGGCTTTGGAGCGTATCTCTGGCTGCACTGGACACAGTCTGGCGGTGACTGATCACTGCAGTTTAACTACTGATGCAAAAAGAGTGCACCCAGGGGGATTTCCTCCCACTGAAATAAATGGAAATTGTTCAGAGATTTTTTGCCGTATTCTGATCTTTTCAATTTGAGAAATGTTCCATTATTTCAAAACTATGGCTGAATTGGCGCTTCACTCTCGATTACTTACAGGTGGACCACAGTTCAGCTCCTTGCAGAGTGTTCAAGCCACAGCAGGCGAAATGTTCATAATACATGTGGCTTATTAATCTGCTCAATGTTTGATGGTACAACGTGGAATTAAATGAAAAACCTTGTTATTGTAAAAATTTATGGGGAAAACTATTTGATTGTTAAAATGTCCCTCAAAATGATTGACAACAAAATATTGTAGCGTGACCTCTGATACAGCTACAGATCTTACCTGAAATGTGTGAGCATCAAGATCGTTTGGTGCGACATGAGGTGAACAATAAGATGCAGATAGATAAATTGTCTAGAATTAACATAGCATTAAGACAGTATTGATGGTGCAGTGGGGACGTTCACATTTTAATGCAGCACACGCATAAAATAAATAAATGAATGAATAAATAAATACTTTTCATAATGCGCCTAAAAGACTTGTGCCTACTGGGACTGAAAAGGTAGGGTTTTTTTTGTCTACCGGATGGGGTAAAGTTTGATTGCTTTCATAAAGTTGAGTCTCGGTTTCCTTGTTTTGATGAGCATCAGAGTTCGATGGGTTGTATTTACACCAGCTCAAAGGGTCCTAACCAAGGGATGATACCAATTTGAGATCATTTTAAGCTAATTAAACGAGTCTGGTGTAAATACGCACTTAATTTACACCAGCGTTGTAATCTGTGTGGGGCAGGCCCAATACCTGAATGGGGCCTCTGGTCCTGGTCCTGATAAAGCACATGCTATTTAACCCATGAAAGTGGAGCCACACACACAGCCCAGTCCAACATACACATCTGGTGGGTATTTTGTTTTGTTTTTTCCTTCTCATAAAAGCTGAAACGACAATCCTTCACATTAAGTAAGACCATGTTGATTAAATACTGTCTGGCTGTTAAACTGTTCATCTTCTCTCTCACTCACGCTGTAATCCTAACCCAGAGTTTGATTCAGTTGAAAAAGCAAATGTTCCTCTTATTTTATTGGTCTATAACTTGTATTTTCCCATGTGCCTTGCAGTGATTTGGCTAATGTACAAGTTTAACTTTCTGATACTAAGACAAGTAAAAAGAGTTGTGTAAGATTTTATTGTAAAGAAACACTGAAACAATACAATAAGGCCACAGCCTGTTTCCGTCACAAAGGAAATCCTGCAGCCTGGACGGCAGCTGATAGGGGTTAGATGAGATGAAGAGCCAGAGAGGAGGAGGAGGAGAGAGATAAGGAGGCAAAGTTTGTGGGAGACACAGAAGAGAGGGACATTTGGGGGAAATCCAGATGGATAAATAGCTATGGAAAAATGTCAAAGTGAAGGGAGTGAAAGAGGTGAAAAAAAGGGGAAAGAGGGAAGAAGCTGAAATTTTTAACTGGTAGGAGGAAAAGCTGAAGACTAAACGACATAGACTGAGTGTACCATCTCAGGATGCAGCTGAGCAGGAACACAATGCCCAAAAACACAAACATCTGTCTGACTGTGTTCTTTCTTTATCTTGAAAATGACCAACAGATGTCTCTGCACTAATAAAACAAAATGTTATTAAAGGCCTTAATTAAAATATAAAATAATTATTATAAAAATCATATATTTTTTTACTTTATTTTTTGACAAAAAAAATAAAAAGGAAATTAAGAGCTGGTTTTGGTTAAGACATAAAAGATTAGAGAAATGCTTATATGTTTTAAACTATTACAACACGGTATGAAAATCTTTTTCCTAAACCTTAGCTTGCAAGCTATACTTTAGCTTTAGAACTTCTGAAAGCTACATGCTACAACTTAAACTCTTCAAACTTATTAAAACAAAACACTTGATGCTATGACAGTTCGAAGCTGACAAATACATTTAAAATGCAGCAAAGATCAGCATATACCCTGTAGCATTCTCTGTGGAGGATCTTTTTCATCCGGGTGGATCAACTACACTTTTGGTCCTCCTAATTGTCTATCATCCTGACGATTTTTCCAACGATGGAGTGTGCTGACAGCACAGGTCGGGCTTCCCATTGATTCCTCTGTTGCCAAGTTTCTACTTGGCAGGTAGGCTAAAGTTTGGGGTTACTTTCGCAGGAGTTCGCACAGGTATTGATTTATTTTCTGTGAACAGTGGAAATTTAGCAACAGTCCTTATCCGAAACCGGCACCTTCAGGAGCGAACCTTCAGGAGCGAGCCTTCAGGAGCGAGCCTTCAGCAGCGATGTAGCCGCTCCGTGAGCGAGACATTGGAGGGCGTCTCCGCTTCAGTGAAAGGGATGTGTGTCGAATATCCAACTAACTTCACGAGGATAAGTTTAGCATGTTAATTGGAGAAATTAATTTCAGATTACTTCTAGAATAAATTATCTACATCGATAAAGTAACTTTCACGGGAAGATTTGTTGTTGTGACTGCACTTTTTCTTTTAAAAGTGGAGAGGGTGGTTCTTTCCTGAAATTCGTAAAAATCCTCCTCTATACCTTTAAATTCAAATCAACATCTTCGAGTAGAATTTGTTACCTAAAGGGATATTAGTAGGATTTAAAGCTGGTTTCCGGAGAATTTATTTATTTATTAGTGTTATATATCCTTAAAATTATATGGGGTTCAGTACAATAATAAAAGGCTTGTGCTGCACAACATCTGTTATTTTTCTTAAGTCCCTCCTTCCTCTATGCAATTCAAACTGACCGGCAATTTTTTTTATCCAACAGAATTCTACTTTCTGCAATGTCGACTGTCAATCAACGTGCTTGCACGTCGCACAAACCTGTGGAGATGACGCCATGCAGACAGGCCGCTCCGTGTCTTCTATTTACAGTCACCAGAATGCAGAGAGCGGTCATGGAGAAGTCACAGCAAACTTCTGCTAAATAGTTTGCCATTCCCTGGCTACCCAGAGCTACATCAACTTCAGAAAAAAACAAAAAACAATTGGAAGTACAACGACAAACTAGAAAAAACTTCTCAAAGACCCAAGTAGGCTGTTACGTTTATACAGTATGTGTCCCACCCTCGATTTACATCAAAGATTTTGGGAGGGGCCTTCGTACGTTGGTTCAAAATAAAACTCACTCCCTGAAATAATCCGGACTGCAGCTTTAACAGTTACTAAAAATTAGGTTTATAAACTCGTATGTTTGTCAGAATATAATTATTTTATTGACAAATATTCAGTAACCTCGAATATTCCCAGTGTACAGTGTACAGGAAATTGTCTGCAAGAAAGAGTCTAAAACCAGGTGTTTACCTCCTTGAAACGACAAATTCTCTCAAAAACTCTACAGTCAGCAAATGAGTGAAACTTACTTCAGTACTGTGTAATTGTCTCTTTTATAGATTGTAAAAAAAGAGAAATTTTATGTGAAAAATGCAGACATAAGGTCCAGAAGTAAATAAAGAAAAAATACTCATAGGCGACCAAATGTCCAGGCCCAACATCCAACAACAGCAGGAAATCCTTCCTTCACAACTATAACAGTAGGGTTCCTCTGTGTAAATGTGCCCATACATTCTTAGATGTAGAATGACTTTGGCTTAATTCCATTAGAGAGCACTTTTTTAAAACTGTGCGATTTGAAAAAGAAAATCAGCAAATAAGATTTGAAACACTTTTGAGTTGGAAAATATATGTTAAAAAAGGCTGAAGACAAATCGTATTTCAGGAAGCAAGTCTTAATTTAAATATGACAGCTTTATATCAAATGGAGAACCGTGGGGGTTCTTGCATGAATGGGACCCTAGGTGAGCCTCTCTTTCTGCCACCACCATCACCTTCTACTGTGCAGTGTGTGAACACAGAATTTCCAATTTCTTTCCAGATTCTCCATACCTAAAAGAAGTGCTAAAACACAGAGTAACTTGCTCCTCATTCAACATGAGTGCAATGTGACAGCAAATAGGCTATCCCTATCCTGAGCAGCAAATTAGTGTGCCTACATAGAATATTCACAAAGTAGAGCACATCACCCCAGTTCTAAAGTCCTTACTCTGGCTCCCTGTAGCTCAGAATAGAATTTAAATACTCCTTCTAGTTTATAAATCACTACATGTTTTAGCACCAAAATATGTTGAAGACCTGTTGTCCCTATACCAACCCAGAAGACCACTCAGGTCCTCCAGCTCTAGTTTACTAAACATCCATAGAATTAGAACCAAACATGGAGAAGCAGCTTTCAGTTTCTATGCACCTCTAATCTGGAACAAACTTCCAGACGACTGCAAAGCTGTTGATTCGTTAGGCTGTTTTAAATCAAAGATTAAAACTCTACTGTTTAGAGATGCCTTTGAATAATGTTCTCTTTTTATGCTTTCCCTAAAGTACTTTTTCAAACAAAACCTCTCAAACAAATCATGCAAAGCTCCTTGAAATGTTTTCTTTCATTGATTCTCATGTTTTAAACTTAATTGCTGTTCTCATGTCTTTGCTGTTTTTACTTTATATGCTTTTATCATATTTTTTTAAAAGAAAAGTTTATTTAACAGGGACAATGTGCAAAAACATTAAAGATGTTTTACACCAGATTATAGCCAAAGCTAGTTTCCATCTGCAGTCCCTGAGCAGGTGAGAAATGCTAATTAAAATATCTTACATTGTAAAAACACAACAATCACTGATTACATAATACAATCATTCAATAAAATATCCCTAAAACAAATATCTTTAATACTTAAATCCTTAATGTTGACAATGCTGGTTTTCTAATAATAACTTCTTGACATTAAAAGAAAAAATCTTTAGTTCAGGAGTAAGTTTCTGTGGAAGTTTATTCCATTCCTTGATGCCTTTGTAAGAAAAGGCTGTTTTTGCAAAGGCTGAACTATGTTTTGGTAATCTGCAGTCATTATGACTTGTTGACCTGGATGTTCGCTCAGAACAGAGCTGGACTTATCGCTTCAGAGGAGGAGGTGCCTTATTATTGAGGATTCCATCCATCCATCCATTTTCTTAACCGCTTAATCCTTAATGGGTCACGGGGATGCTGGTGCCTATCTCCAGCTGTCAACGGGTGAGAGGCAGGGTACACCCTGGACAGGTCACCAGTCCATCACAGGGCAGGACAAACAGGACAAACAACCATGCACACACTAACACCTAAGGACATGTTTTTGGAATATGGGAGGAAGCCGGAGTACCCGGAGGGAACACACGCATGCACGGGGAGAACATGCAAACTCCATGCAGAAAGACCCTGGATATGAACCCACAACCTTCTTACTGCAAGTGCTACAGTGCTAACCACTGCGCCGCCGTGCAGCCCATTATTCAGGATTTTAAAAATTAATTGTACATTTGAATAAAGAATTATATTATCAAAGTTAAAAATGTTATATTTTGCAAGTATTGAGCAGTGATGATGTCTAGGTGACCTTGTTTAGTATCTTTCTCACTGAATCATGTAAAGCACCTTGAATTACCTTGTGTTAAAAGTGTGCAATAGAGATACAATTGCCTTGACCTTAAGAGTCTTATAAATTCTCTTAGGAATTTTTCTGTGTTTTTTATTTATTTATTTAAAGTGAAAAAACTGTGATATAGTCAACAGAACTGTGTCAAAGTGAAATAAGAAAATGTGGGAGTGAGACTTGCATTTGGATGTTCCCAATGTGTTCTGTAACCATAAACCCAATAAATGCTCCCTCTGGCTTTTAAATCATAAAAGAAACTACATCAGATCAGGTAAATCAAAGTGAAATCAGATTATTGACTGACCATTCTGACACTTACTGCAGTACATAAAGACAACATTAGCAGCCATAAAAAGTCTAACTGCAGTGGTTCTTTATGATTTTAGGTGCCTCTCTAAGCCAGGCCGCGCCAAGGGACTGATTTACTTGACATTCATGGGAGACATATTTAGACTGAATAAGCTGGAAAGACTGGGCAGTAAAGCTGGCGGGGCAGAGGATGACCCAGACAGTGGGAGGACTAGAGGGGAACACGTCAGAAACTATGGTTAACCTCCGCCCATTAAACCACCCATGATTTCAAACCAAAGGCCAAGGGACAATGGACTTCACTACACTAATTACACACCCAACAAGGTTAATAGGAAGTGTGTGTCTTTATGAGGACCAGCAGATGCCATGTTCTAGCTGGACAAATTGGAGTCAAAGCAAAGGTAAAGATCTTGAAAGAAGCTGTGGTGGTGATGTGTACTGTACATGGTAGTAGACATAGTTTAATTTGCTTGTTGGATGACTTAGCATGCAAGAAAACATAACGTGCCTACCTGGCACATTATGTTTCCACATTATATTTTCACATTATGTAAACATGTAAATCTTTGAGCCAACACATGATTTACCAGTTGAACGTAGTGTTTAGGGTTATAGAAAAATTCCATTAGATTAAGACTTTAGCCTCCATTGCTTTATTTGAAATATTTATTATGGCCGGTACAACAGCCCTTCTCCGGGCACCTCTGCTCTCCTAAGTCTAACATGTCGGTTCTGCCTGCCTGTGTGAGTGGCTGGAGCCTTCTGTATCAGATTGATGTGTCCTGTTTTCAAATTTAACCAAAACACAAGGGGTCCTTTAATTAGATTAGGCTAGGTGAAAAGTCTATAAGTCTTCTTCAACTTCAATCTCTTCATTGACTTCCATAAATGATGTCTGGATGCCCTTACTAATAATTACTAATCACTAAATAGAAATAATCTTGAAATAATTTTCCCATAACATGGTGTTGTGCCAAGTTAGGTTTCCAACACACATAGCATGTTGCTAATTTTTCTCACGTTTATGGGTTCCTCTACATTAGTTGCTACCAACTGAAAATGGTTTCTTTCAACAGTGTCCTTCTGACAACACCCTAAGAGCCAAATGTATAGAGTGCACAGACTGATGGTGCATTCACACCGCCCAAAATGTCAGCACCAGGGGAGGCAGGCTCCTGCACCTGTGTCCCTGATTGTCCTCAACTGTTTATCCTCGTCCCCTTGTCTTATTTAAGCAGGTGCTTTATTCCCCATTGAATCATTGATGTTGTTCCATGTGATATTGTCTCCTTCCTCATGTATCTCCACCTTGCAATACATCCTGGCCTTCACCATTCCATACACATATGGGTCTCTCAGCTACTTTACCAATTTATGGTCTCCTTACCCAATAAGTTAGTTTAGGTGACAGCCATGAAAGTTTGCAGGTGTTCCATACTCTTTCCCCCTTTTCTTGATAATGGATTGAGCAGAACTCTAAATGTTCACAGTTTGGGATATTGTTTCCCAAACAAGCCTGGTTGTTCTCTGATGTTCTCTAAAAAACTTCTAAAGCCTTCAAAGAACAGTTTGATTTACATCGAATAAATTATACATAAAAGAAACAGTAATTCTGTGTCTTCTGAAGACATTTATCTGCACTGGGCTTGTAGCACTTATTTAAGGTGTCTAAACAAAACAGGATAAATCCAGACGCACACCACACTTATTAGATTTTTATTTTTGTAACACAATTTCCCCATGGTAAAACATGGTGGTGGAACCATCATGCCGTGACGTGGATTTTTAGTTTTTTTAATTATTATTATTTTTGAAAATAAATATGCGTAGGCTACCTTTCTGTCCACTTCACAATTATCCACTGCATGTTGCTCCATAATATTAAAACCTATTTGATTTCACTGAAGTTTGTGTTTGTACCTTCACAAAAGGTGAAAAAGTTCAAGGGCCATAATTACTTTTACACTGCACCGTTTAGAGTACAACCATGACAATAATGTATGCTTTAACTTTAATTTTTCAAATTATGCAGGGACCAGCTTAAATCCACTGCAACATCCACAAAACTTAAAATAATGTAAGAACTTTGTTTCATGAATGAATGTTTTGTTTCCGACAAGTCTGAACTTGAGGTTCTGAATTTGAAAGTTTTAATAAGGAAATAGGGCAAGTGAAATGTATTTTAAAGTTTTATTGAAACAAACTAGAAGTGATACAAAGGAAAAGCGTTTGCTCAGTGACAGCTAGAGGAGGTGCAGCGCAGCTTAAGTTAAGTCCTACGAACGGGACTGAAGCTTCTCCTCGAGTCCCGCCACCAACTGAATGCAAAAAAAAAAGAAGCGGGTAACCAAATATTCAAAAACAATACGTCATCCCACAATGCAATGCGCTCACGCTCTCCTGCATTACCTCATCCCACAATCCACCGAGAGACTCAGAATCTTCTGGGTGGTCGTCAAGGCAACACGACTTATCGGGCGTATTTGACTCCGCCCCCGGGTACGCCCTCCAGCCAATAGGAGAGCCCGTTCATGACATCATGGTTATTTTTAGGGAGGCCGCGGCAGCAGATAAGCTTTGCCTCCACGCTGCCTAGCGTACAGTATATACACATCCAGGCGGGAGGAAGCAGCTCAGCAGCTGTAAGACGCCTTTCACTCTTAGATTCAGTAGAGCTTAGATTCTGTGGGAAAAGCTTAGTGAACTTTTACAGAGCAGCCCTGAGCGATCTGTTCTGTCCGATTGAGACAAGTAGGTTCTGATTCCTGTGTCGCTCTGAGTTTGGAGGTTTTACGCACAGAAAGGACTTTTGTAAACCAGGAAGGAGAGAAGGGGGACGAGAAGTTTGTTGTGTAGAAGACTGTCTAGCTGCGTCTCTTTCTAGAATTCTTCTATGTATACCAAGATGGAAACTACTTTCTATGACGACTCACTCAACGCTTTCTCCCAGAACGACAACGCGGGCTACGGATACAGCAACCCCAAAGCGCTCAAACACAGCATGACGCTCAACCTGTCCGACCCGACGTGCTCTCTGAAGCCTCACCTGCGCGCCAAAGCCGGTGACATCCTCACCTCTCCCGACGTGGGACTGCTGAAGCTTGCCTCTCCGGAGCTGGAGAGGCTCATCATCCAGTCCAGCAACGGGCTCATCACTACCACCCCGACTCCGACCCAGTTCCTATGCCCCAAGAACGTCACCGATGAGCAGGAAGGATTCGCGGAGGGGTTCGTCCGAGCTCTGGCCGAGCTCCACCACCAGCACATGCCGGCCACGACTAACTCATCTGCTCCGCAGGCCGGCGTCAACACGGCGCTGCCGCCCGTTTCATCTGTTGCCGGTGCCACTGTTTATAATAACACCTCCGCCATGCGCCCCGACTCTCCGGTCTATGAAGACTTGAGCACTTTTAACCCGGCGATCAGCACCGTGTCGGCACCGAGCTACACCACATCAGCGCCGGCTGTTTCCTTCCCTGCGCCTCCTCCTCAGCTCCCCGTCTACGGCCAGCCGTCCCCGGCTCAGCTGCCCCGGCTCACGGCGCTAAAGGAGGAGCCCCAGACTGTGCCTGAGATGCCAGGGGAGACACCTCCCCTCTCCCCGATCGACATGGAGAGCCAGGAGCGCATCAAGGCGGAGAGGAAGCGCATGAGAAACCGCATCGCAGCCTCCAAGTGCCGAAAGAGAAAACTGGAGCGGATCTCCAGGCTGGAGGAGAAGGTGAAGACCCTAAAGTCCCAAAACTCCGAGCTGGCGTCCACCGCCAACTTGCTGCGGGAGCAGGTGGCCCAGCTGAAGCAGAAGGTGATGAACCACGTCAACAGCGGCTGCCAGCTCATGTTGACGCAGCAGCTCCAGACCTTCTGAGGTGGTCCCAACAGAGAGAAGAGACTTTAGTTGAAAGAGACGGACGCTTCCTGTGATGGCGTGTCTCCCCAAAACATCCCGATGGGATTTGGGAGGAAATGGCGCGACACTGACAGCATCAGGGGGGGCAAGCACTCCCCCGTGGCGCGTCCTGGAGATGGGGCACAGGACAGTGAGAGCAGCCATAAACCAGAGAGAACATGCACCAACTGAACTAAAGTGAACTGAAAGCTTTCTTGATTTATCCATAGCTCTGCATGGACTTTGCCACTTCCATCAAAGGAGAAGTTCAGTATTAGGACATGAGAGACTTTTCTTGCTGTAGCCATATTTTTGGGCGTGTTGTCAACGCTAAATAAAGTTGTAACAAATGCTGCTGACCTCTGTGTTATAGTTCAAAATACCATTTTCTTAATTGTAAGAAATTAAGTTAGAAAAAAGTTTCAAGAATTTCTTGTTTTTTTCTAAAGTTGTTTAATGGGGTTTCACTCATTGCTATATGTATATAGGATCAACTTGGAGTACTTATGTTTACTATTTGTAATAAGGAAACTGTATAATGTCTTTTTTTATTGCTTGTTTTCTGAGCACTTCAGAAACTAATCAATATTTAAGGAAAGTAATAAATAAGACGAAATGAAGCAACGGTGTCTCTCTCTCTGTGTGTTCTTGTGACAGGAAAAAAAAAACGTGGGTGTGCCATGTCAGGAACTCAGAAACAATAAAACATGTTGCAACATGTTGCAAGAACTGCTAGTTCTGAGAACCTCAAGGTAAATACCATTAGTGTTGGTATTGATCCAAGCCAAGTGATTGGGTTACAGCTGACAGGCCAGGCTCACTTACTGATGAAAGTCTATACTACAGACGAGTTGACCTCCACTTTGTGACTTGGCACAGAAGTGTATTTGTGCTTTTTAAAATGAAAATCCTCAAATTATCTCAGTAAATCCTATATAACAATAGTTTTATGATGAATCTGTGGTAATATGTCAAAATCACATGTAAATCTCAACCGAATTGACATACACTGAGATTCTTTTTTTTTTTTTTTTTATGCTTCTCCAGCTTTGAAGCATCCACATTTCCTATAGAGTACCCCAAAATTGTACTCAAGAGTAGCGCTACTTAAACATATTTTTACTCAAGTAGGAGAAAAAATTAGCAGTCCAAAAATCACTGAAGAAAGAGTGAAAAAGTATTTGGTGTGTAGCCTACTTAAGTACTGAGTAACATCTGGTCTATTTTTGTTATTATGTCATCAGACAAATAAAAATGGGCAAATTTTGGTATTTTAAAAACTAAAATGAAAATAAAAATGATAAAAATAAATAACATAAAATCAATTTGAAACAGAAGGATCTATTTGCTTTGTCAATATAATAATACCACTTACAGTAGGTAATGAATACACATATCTAGAACAAGGTAAAAAGTAATTCCAGTGACAATTTATGGTGTTTACAATATATACACTTAAGTTCAAATGCAACAGCAAGCTCAACAGACAGAAGATTACATTAGAAAACCAAAGCTGCTGTACAAACAGGCAATCTAAACTGCACGTTTCTATCAGTGCCTGGAGCAATTTTGATTAAAATATGTTTGCTCTTCATTTAGTGAATTCACTCACAGTTGACAGAGTATCCATCAATTTTAATCAAGTAAGAGTGGTGATATTTGATGATAATAATACTTAATAAAAGTAAAAAGTGAGGAATAGCAAAAGTACTCTTAAAAGTAATTTTTTTCCAAAAAGTTACTTAGTAAATGTAACTGCGTGAATGTAAGTAGTTACTACCCACCTCTGAATATCTGGTATATAAACAAGTCAATGCTTTGAAACAATGCAAAAGTTTCAGCTTTTGTGCAACAGATTTGAATGATGTCACTTTAGCATTGTAAATGTGTTGCCCAACCACAGTTATAGGATAAGATATTAGAAAAAAAGTGTTGTCTATGCACAAATACAAATAAAAGGTTAAACTGCATGAGGTCTAATCTTCTAAAATAGAATTCTTCATAATAACAGAACATTTGTTATAAGCCTATCCCTCTGTTTGTTTTTGACCTAAGTCCTTGTTTTCTCCGACTAATTATTAAAAGTATTGTCCAGATCGCTTGATTTAAGCAAACTCAAGGATGGTGGCTGTTTAGTAAACAGGTGTTTTTGATAGGACAGCTATGGCGCTCAAGAGTTATGTAATGTTTGTATGCTTAAAAACAACAGGGCCCTGGTTCATATAAATTCAGTTAACCACTAGAGGGCGACAAAGGCTGAGCTTTAACTGAGATTACTTGCTATTCGTGGTGGAATGTTATTGTTAGCAGTGGTTCCTCATTTGTTTGCTTTCATTAAAAATAGATTCTAATTTAAAATACAAGACAAACAAAGCTGGTCGATAAGCAGATTAATTACATTTCAAGTTTGGATTTTTTTTATTTAATATTTTTCATTTTGTATAGGAAATTGCGGATCGAGGAGCATGTGTCCCTGATACTTGTGAAGATCAGATACATATAAAACCAAAAAGACAGTAAAGTAAAACTGTTGTATGCGTTGTGTGGGTTCTTAAATAACAACACTCTTTTAACTTGAAGAGACTGACCTTTATGTATCAGGGAATGTCGGACTTAATACATCTCTTAGGTTACAACTGGTTACAACTGCCTTCGTCTTGCTGCCGGGCCACAACCGATTTCCGGCTGACGTAAAACGTACATCACATGAATTAACAGACAAATAGGAAAACTTCTATTTGTTCTTATCATTACATCTTCCCCGTTTTGTTTTTCATTTTAGATGAACAACATCAACTTAACTGTAACACATATCTAACCTGTTAAATCATTCCATTCTAACTTATTCTTGCATCAGTGTTAAGCAAGATAACCATACCAGTACTAAAGAACAAAACAACAGCAGCATTTAGTTATATTCTATATCTGTTCAATAAGCCTCTGAGGGGCTTTCACTTGTCTGGATGATGTTCTCAGAACTGGTTTTTGCACTTGTTCTGAGGTTTCAGTTAACGATTTTCAGCTGTTAATTGTCCGTCAGGTTCATTCACTTGAGATGCTGTACTTGGTTCTTTCAGAAGATGCCTCCTGTTCCATCTGAGAGCTGTAACATCCTCAGTCTGATTGTTGAATGATCGTGGTTGAACCTCGTTGAGGACAGTCGCTCGCTGTGCCCATGTATTTGTTTGGTCTTTAGGTCTAACATGATCTCCAGCATGCAGATCAGGCAGATTTTGTGTTTGTCTGTCATAGTAGCACTTCTGTTTTGCTTTTTGCTGTTCTTTGAATCTCCTCACATCCACACCTTCCCTTGTCCTCAGAAGATCCTCATGAATGGGGAGATTGGACCGAATTCTCTGTCCCATAAGAAGTTGTGCTGGAGATTTACCACCCTCCAGCGGCGTAGAGCGGTACACCAGTAGACTCTGATAGAAGTCAGTTTTGCTGTCCTTAGCTTTTTGGAACAGCCGTTTCACTATTTGCACGGACTTTTCCACTAATCCATTGGACTGTGGGCAGTGAGGACTTGATGTTGAGTGGACAAAGTTCCACTCACCAGCAAACTGTCGAAAACTTGAACATGAAAACTGCAACAACATGTTGTCTGAAAAAACTTCATCTGGCACCCCATGTCTGGAGAACATAGCTTTCAGAGCGGTTATCACGGCATCTGCTAAAGTGGTGTGCAGCCTGCAGACTTCAGGGAACAATGAGTAGTAATCTGTAACCACAACATAGTCTTTTCCTGCAGAACAAAACAAGTCCACACCAACCTTTTTGTATAGCCTATCTGGCACCTGATGCAGTTGAAGAGGCTCAGGTCGATTATTGCTCTGGTATTTCAGGCATGTTGCACAGTTTGACACTTCATTTGCGATGTCCTGGTTAATTCGTGGCCAATACATCACTTCACGTGCTCTTTTCTTGCACTTCTGAGTCCTTTAAATGTCTCATCCTTGTTAGTTTCAGATCTAATGAGCTCCATTTTAGCATCTGCGACTGGTAGCGCGCTTGTAATTATGTTTACATAGGCATCCACAACTTCCTCGTTCCTTGTGCTGGATGTCTCTCCTGCATCAACGGTTCTGGATAACGTGTCCACTGTAAACATCAGCTTACCAGGTGTGTACATGACATCCAGAGTGTAGCACTGCAGACGAATCATCATTCTTTGTATCCTCAGTGGGCAGTCATTGAGTGGCTTTTTGAACAGTGAAATCAGTGGTTTATGGTCAGTTTCGATGATGACTGCTTGTCCTGACACAAACTGATGGAATCTTTCAGAGGCGTATGTTATGCTGAGGAGTTCCTTCTCGATTTGTGCATACCGAGTCTATGCATCAGTCAGGGAGCGAGACGCATACGCAATCGGTTGCCATACATCAAACCTTTGAATGAGGACAGCTCCTAGCCCACTCTGTGAAGCATCTGATGAGATCTTGATAGGTTTTGTCGGATCATAGAATCACAGAAGTGGTTCTTTTGTCAAGAGTTTTCTCAAGTCATTCCATGAATTTTCATGTTCACGACTCCACTCCCATTCACTTCTTTTTTCTATCAAATGTCTCAGAGGTGCAAGTCTTTCAGACAGGTTGGGTATGAACTTCCCCATACAGTTCACCATTCCATTAAATCTCTGTACATCCTTCTTACATTGTGGCCTGGGCATGTTTTCAATGACACTTTTTTTGGATCTGGTTTGATTCCCTGAGAATGTCCCCAAGAAATGTCAGTTGTTTAACTCCAAGCTGACATTTCTCTTTGTTCAGCTTTAAGTTAGCCTTTCAAGTGGCCTTGAGCACCTGTTTCAGCCTTTCATCATGTTCAGCTTTTGTGCTCCCCCACACAATGATGTCATCAATTCATGTGTCCACACCTTCCAGATGTTCATAGATATTGTGGATTGTTTTGTGATACACTTCGGGTGCAGATGCAATACCAAAGGGTAGCCTGAGGAATCTGTAACGGCCAAATGGGCTGTTAAAGGTGCATAACTTTGAACTCTCTTCATCTAGCTTTAGTTGCCAAAATCCTGATGATTCATCTAGTTTGCTAAAATATTTTGGAATTAGCAAACTGTGACATTATCTCTTCACTTGTGGGAAGTTTAAAGTGTTCTCTCTTAATTGCTCTATTAAGATCCCTGTGATCATGGCAAATTCTGGGCTTGTTGTTCTTTTTGCTCACCACAACCAGAGAACTCACCCACTCGGCTCATCAATCCGTTGTATCACTTCTAGCCTCTCCATTCTGTCCAGCTCTTCTTTCAGTGGCTTTTGCAAAGCAAACGGTACTTTTCGGCAAGGATGAACAACTGGCGACACACTTTTGTCCAGTTTTATTGCGTGCTCTCCAGGAAGACAGCCAAGACCCTGAAAAATGTCATCATATTGGTTAATGATGTCATCGTAGTCTGTATCGCCTCCACTCACAATGATGAGCACCCTTTTTATTCTTACACGCAGCTAGAACCAATATGGCCTGGACATCTTTTGGAACAACAATGAATGACATTGTGTGGACTCTGCCCTTGTGTGTCACTTTTATAATGCATTTCCCTTTGACTGGTATTACAGCTCCAGAATATCCTTTCACATTCACCTTGGTTGCATGTAGTTTTGGTCTGGGTCTTATCTTTTTGAAGTCTGCTTCTGATATCACATTAGCTTGAGCTCCAGTATCCAACTTTACAGCCATATGTGTATCATTCATCTGCAGTGTCATAGTCCATTCCTTTTTCTCTGTGTCAGATCCATTGACAACATCCCCATAAAATTCCTCAGAATCACTCTCATTAACTGTATGATCAGTACTTTGCTGGGTTTCGTTTTTGCAGCATCGGGCATAATGATTCTTCCTTTTGCAGTTGTTGCAGATTTTACCGAACGCCGGTCACTTTTTAGGAGCGTGCTGTGTGCCACAGCGACCACAAGTCTTTACACATCCTTCTTTGCCCGCTAACTTTGTTCCCCTATGCTCTTCAGCCACACTATATTTCTTTTTGGTTTCTTTGTATGACTCCTTTCTCACAGCATCCACATTGCAGCTTTCAGAAAACAGTTCTTTAGCTTGCGTTCTCAAAATCTCCGCCGCTCGGCATAGTGCCATCGCCTTCTCCATAGTCAAATCATGCTCTCTTAGCAGTCTCTCTTGTAAACTATTATCTGGGATTCCGCAGAATAATCTGTCCTTTATCAGTGAGTCAGTGAGCCCTCCAAACTCACTAGTTTTGCTCCTGTTTTTCGCAGTTCAGTTACATATTGGTCAACTGTCTCTCGTGATTTCTGTACACGTGAAGAATCTGTGCCTCTCGAATCTCACATTTCTTTTAGGTATACAGTAAGCTTCAACTTTTCCAGTATTTTAACAAGCTTCATGCAGTCCCCATCAGACTCGAAGGTAAAGTTATTGTACACTTCGAGCGCTTCTTCACTAATTACGTGCAGAAGGACGGATGCTTTAGTCTTTTCACTCTTCTCATCAGCTCCGATTGCAGCCAAGTACAGTTCAAAACGTTGCCTAAACCTCCTCCAGTTTTCAGCCACATTACCTGTCAGCTGAAGATTGGGTGGTGGGTGTAATCCCTCAATAGCTGGCTTGACTCAGCGGTCACTTTCCCACGGTTGCTGCACGAGCCACTGGTGTTAGCTTAGCTTCGTTAGCTCGTTGCGCCGCTAAAGTAACGTTAACTTGCTGCAGTGGCTGATCTATTTTGCCTCACTCCTCATCTCTCTTCAAGACCATCTTCTGACACCATGTTGTGTTCGTTGTGTGGGTTCTTAAATAACGACTCTCTTTTAACTTGAAGAGACTGACCTTGATGTATCAGGGAATGTCGTACTTAATACATCTCTTAGGTTACAACCGGTTACAACCGCCTTTGTCTTGCTGTCGGGCCAACACCGATTTCCGGCTGACGTAAAACGTACATCACATCAATTAACAGACAAATAGCAAAAACCTCTATTTGTTCTTATCATTACAAAAACAGCAAAGCCAAGAAATTTCCAGATATTAAGCTTTAACATCTTGTGCAGTTAATCAACAGACTGTATGAGCTAATATCAAAAAGTGTACACACCTTTATTAGAATACATACCATGACAAACCTTATTAATTTTTTATTGTATTACTTTTAATACATCTGAAAGACAAACAAAAATGTTGATGGGGATCAATATAGAAATCAAGAAAAGTTTCAACAGCCTATCTACATAAAGCTCAGACTTTAAGTACCTTTTGACTCAATTACTGCATTTAACCTCCTTCAATAGGAGTCTATGAACATGTCACACCTTAGCAATATCTGCACACACTATGCAAAACAACTCAGAAATCTGTCAGATCAGGCGTCTTTATGTGACCCCAAAAATGTCCTTTCAGAAGAAGTTCAAAACTCTGGTCCATTGAATCCCAGATACAATGTTCAGGTGAGGTGATTTTTCTTTTTGTATTTTGATTCATGTGTGAAGCTGTGATGTTGAAAAATGAAATCCCTTTCCATCAGCTTACTGGGCAGCTCAAACTATTTAGATCCAAGTTGACAAAATTATTATTATTATTATTATTATTATTATTATTATTATTATTATTATTTTATTTATTTTTATATCCTAAAAACTCTTTGAAGAAAAGTTCCCCCCAGGCTATGATGCTGCCACTACCATGTTTCGCTGTAAGAATGTGTTGTTCATGTCAAACATATTGTATGAATTTGGGGTCAGAAAGTTTCAGTTGCATGACACCATATTTAGGACCTCTTGGAGTAGTTAAGGCAGACTTAAATGCTTTGACCTAATGACTTTTCAGTAGATAGATAGATAGATAGATAGATAGATAGATAGATAGATAGATAGATAGATAGATAGATAGATAGATAGCAGAGAGACGAAAAAGAAAAAAGCAAATGAACGAAAATATATCCACGCTCCTAAATATTCTTGTATGAATACACATAAATAAACATAAATACATAAATATAACTTACACATACCTTTTTGTCCAGTCACCCCCCCCCCCCCCCCCATCCCTGTTCAACACTTTTCCTTCAATTTAAGAAAATACTCCTGCATAATCTAAAATATGACATTCAATTATTTAAGATAATGATTTTCACTTATGCTTAATCTCCCTTGTTTGATTACTTATTCCCTTTGGTCGTAAAGACTGGTATTGATTAGTAAAATCTGCTGCGATTTGGTTTCTCAAACTTACATCAGTGTGACATCATCCCGGAACACGGCATCCTTCTCCTCCATATAAGGAGAGGGAGCGCTCGGAAGATCATGTCACTGCAGGGGGCGTGTCTTACGGGAAGTGGTTCGACTGTTTAATCTGCAGCTTTGCTGCATAACCGGGTGAGTCCAATAAATCCGAGGATGAAATTTGATTTAGTTTCAAAGGGCAAACTAATTAAAAGTATACAACAGCAATAAAAAGTGCAAAGTTCAACATCAGAAGAAGGCTTAATGTTATTTTATTCAGCCCAACCCTACATTGTAACTAGGACTACGAAATTCCTTAATAAGCACACTTGATTTATGGTGCACGTCTTCAAAACGTAGTTTTATAATTTGTGAGACTGGACCCAAAATAAACAAAGAAAGAAAAACTATCAAATAAATTACAATCACATATTAAATCTCATTACCAAAATTAGTAAGTAAAAAGTTTCTGTGTGACCCAATGAATTCTACATGTAACAGTTCCTCACTGAGCTGGTACAAAATTAACAAAATAGAATATTAAAAGGAACACCTTGTGTTAAAGTTATTTCTCAACCAAACTAATGGTTATATATAGACATATGCAGTGTAGACCTATAGGCCTATGATGAAAGAGAAGGCAGAAGTGCTATGTGAGAAAGCTACCTGAAGGGAATCCACAAGTAGTTTTAATCCATTTAGTGTTTTCTCCTTAGTGTTTGGACAGAACTGCAAATGATGTCAACCAGAGGGAGGGACAATGGGCCAGATGTTGACAACTGTGAGACAGAAGGATTCACTTTTCCATATTCAAAAGCTGAGGTAGACAAGTGGCAAATATTCAGAGTTGCTGAAGTACATACTGAATGCATCTGGATATATACCTCAGAGGGAGCTATTTAAAAACTAACATTGACATTAACATTTCAGGAAGGAAACATCATATGTCATGGTGTTTGTACATTAAAAAACGGTATATAGTTTTTGTCTATTTATTATTTTTTACCAGTGTTTGGACAGAACTGTGAATGATGTCAACCAGAATAAGAGAAAAAGGGCCAGATGTTGACAATTGTGAGAAAGAACTGTTGAATCCATCATATTTAAAAGCTTAGGTAGACTTTAACAGGAAGTAGGTGACATGTTGTGGCAAAGATTCAGAGTTGCTAAGGGACATACTAAAATCATCTGGAAATATTTAAAAAATAACTTTAACTGAACAATTTTTACCTCTAGAGGGTGCTGTTTGAAAGCTATTGCTGGGCCTCAGTTGATGGTTAAAAAAACAAAAAAACTTAAAAGTCCTGAGCTTTTAAAAATATATATATTTATTTGGTTTATTTGCACACACATAACACACAGAAACACACACAGACATACTATATGATATTATATATATATATATATATATATATATATATACATAAGATACGGGTAAATAAGAAATAATAAAATGTCATGAGTGACAAATTAACATGTATTCTTCTTATCATACCTAAATATTTTGTGATTGTATTGCAGACTACACTAATATGAACTCTCAAGAGAAGTTTATCATCTAGTTGAACGCCTAAGGAACAGACAGATGTAACTTTATTAATTTGTTCATTTTGAATACAAATTTTATTTGAATCATTTTTATATTTTTTTCAATCAGCAACTATCATAATAGTCCTTTTTTATTCAATGATAACTTATAGGCTGAAACCAGGTAGAATGTTCTTTAATGTCCATATTCAATCTTTCTTCGAGTGTTCTTAGATTCTGGTGAGAAATCAAGAGATTGGTGTCATCACAAATAAAATAGGGAAGCACTGAGTCCATCATGCCCTGGGTCAGTGTTTCTAATTGCAATGTGATATCACAAACTTCTTCTATATCTGGGGGATCAAACGACACCATCGGTGTATTTTTTTTTTTTATGTAATCAAGCGGATTGACTGGAGTGTTATTCATTTTGCTAGCAAGAGTAGCGCCTACATTTAAGAAGAAAGTGTTGAAGTGGCAGGCTATTTCATAAGGATCAGATAGAGTATTATTACCATTTTCAATAGTTAAAAGGATATGTCATTGCCATCGTTTTCCTTTGAAGCAACTGGTTGATTGTTTTCCATGTTGCTTTTATATCATTGATTGATTTTGTAAATTGATCACTATAATTTTTTTACTTTGTTTTTCTCAGTAAATGAGTAAATCAATTTTGCAGAGTTTGTAGGTTGCTAAAGTTAATGGAGTTGGAGATGAAAAATATGATTTGCAACGTTAGTTTTTTACTATAGAAGAATTTTTTAAGCCTGGTGTAAACCAAGGATTGCATTTCTCCCTCTTCTTTTTGGTAGGATGATATTGTACAGGAAAGCATTTATTAAACAAGAGTTTACCAAATCAATTAAAGTACTGTATGCTGAGTTTGGATCCTCTTTGTTATAAATTTCCTCAAAAGACATTTTTGCCAGGATATTTTTGAATTTCATTTTATTTTGCTCACTGAAGTTCCAAACATTACTTTTAATTGTGTCGTTGCACTGCATCATATAAAATATTGGCAAATGGTCAGTGATATCTGTATAAATGATTCCAGATATTGTTTCAAAATTAAATGAATTAAATATGTTATCGATTAATGTTGCAGGTTTGTCAGTTATTCTTGTAGGTCAATCTATTACTAGAAAAAAGTAACTGGCATGAAACATATTTACAAACTGTAGTTGGGACATCAGTTTTACACTTAAAGATTAATAGTAAAGTCTCCAAGAATATAACAAAATTTGTCTTCATTATTTATCTTAATATTTATGCTTTTGTAAAATTGATTAATATTTGTATCTGGAGGTTTGTATAAATTTCCTATAATAATATTTTTGCAATTGTTTGTCCTTATTTCAACAAAAATATATTCAACATTAAATTCTTCAGTTTGATAATTTATGTTTTATAAAATGAAGATTTTGATGAATTTAAATTGTGACATCTCCCCCTCTTTGACCTGGTCTACTGGTATGTACTGAACTATAGCCAGGAAACTTAAATACCAAACTCCTTAGCATTTTCTGTTAACCATATTTCACTGAGCCCAATTACAGAGTAAGAATGTTTTAACATTGATAAGGAAAGCAGATGATCATGATTTTTAAAAAGACTCTGTATATTCCTATTTAAAACTGAAAAAATATTGTTGCATAATGCATCAAATAAAGTATTAAAATGTTTGTCATTATATTTTTAAGATTGTTAATTTTTTAACCCTAAAAAGAGGTTTAAGGATAAGATCTAAGATGGCGCCGCGGATGGACGCCTCGGTACTTCGCTCCCTAGTACTTGATACAATTTTTCTTTTTTGCGTAGTTTTCTGCACTCCCTCTGCTATTAAAATGAGCAGACAGGAAATCCTACAAATAGGGCTATCCAGTGCCGGACTTTTTTCACCGGTTTTTAATGAACCAGACTACTTTATGGAGATTCTGACTGGAGGAGCAGCAGCGCTCTGTGGATTTAGACGGAGACGCCGACGAGGGAAACGAGCTGGTGTGCTCGTTAAATTGCGACAGCAGGGATTACGCACCGCTCTCCCATCCATACACCTGGGGAACGTTCGCTCTCTGCCTAACAAAATGGATGAATTGCTCCTTCTCCTATCCAAGAACTCAGACTTTCGTCGTTCTGCCGCCTTTTGCTTCACTGAAACCTGGTCCAGTGAACACATCCCGGACAGCGCACTACAGCTGCCGCGCTTCCAGCTGTTCCGAGCGGACCGCTGCGCGGAACTGTCTGGGAAGTCAAAGGGAGGAGGAACATGTTTCTACATAAACGAAGGTTGGTGTACAGATGTCAAAGTGTTAAAGAAGACATGCAGCCCTTACCTTGAGTCTTTTTTCATAAACTGTAAACCATTTTATTCACCGCGGGAGTTCGCCTCGTTTGTGCTGGTCGCTGTATACATTCCACCGCAGGCGTGTGTAACGGAGGCGTTACATCACCTCGCCGACCAGATCACAGACGTGGAGAAAACTCACCCGGACTCTCTGCTAATCATTCTCTGGGATTTTAATAGAGCAAATCTCAAACTTGAACTGCCTAAATATAGACAACACGTGACGTGTCCCACCAGGGACATGAACACTTTGGACCACTGCTACACCACAATAAAGAATGCATATCGCTCTGTCCCCCGTGCTGCTTTGGGACTTTCTGACCACTGCCTGGTCCACCTCATCCCATCTTACAAGCAGAAGCTGAAATCTGCTAAGCCTGTAGTAAGAACTGTGAAGAGATGGACAGATGATTCAAATATGCAGTTACAGGCCTGCTTTGACTGCACTGATTGGAGCGTCTTTGAAGCAGCAGCCTCAGACCTGGACGAACTGACTGACACTGTGACATCTTACATCAGCTTTTGTGAGGACATGTGTGTGCAGACCAAAACCTTCTGCACGTTCAACAACAATAAACCATGGTTCACTGCAGAACTGAGACGGCTACGCCAGGACAAGGAGGAGGCCTACAGGTGTGGGGATCGGGACCTGTACAAGCAGGCCAGGAACAAGCTGACAAAGGAGATCAAGGCAGAAAAAAGAATCTACAGCCAAAAACTGAGGGAGCGTTTTTCTGCCAACGACTCTTCTGCAGTTTGGAAGGGCCTGCAGACCATTACCAACTACAGGAGACCATCCCCCCACCCTGTGGGGAGCCCCCGCCTGGCTGAGGACCCCAATGACTTTTTCTCCAGGTTTGAAACAACTTTCACACCTTCCACCTCCCCCACCATCTCCATCACAAAAGGCCTAGCATCACCCCAAACCATCCCCATACCTGACCCCCTGCCTGCGCTGACGATCTGTGAACAGGATGTGCGCCAACTATTTCAGAGACAGAGGATTAAGAAGGCATCAGGTCCTGATGGAGTGTCTCCGTCCTGTCTGAAAGTCTGTGCTGTCCAGCTTGCTCCCATCTTCACTCAGATCTTCAATAACTCCCTGGAGCTGTGTGAGGTCCCCTCCTGCCTCAAACGCTCCACCATCATCCCGGTTCCCAAGAAGTCCCCTGTCACAGGATTAAATGACTACAGACCAGTTGCCCTGACATCTGTGGTCATGAAATCCTTTGAGCGTCTGGTGCTGTCCCACCTGAAGGGAATCACGGATCCCCTGCTAGACCCCCTGCAGTTCGCCTATAGAGCAAACAGGTCAGTGGATGACGCAGTCAACATGGCTCTCCACTACATCCTGCAACACCTAGACTCTGCAGGTACCTACGCTCGGGTCCTGTTTGTGGACTTCAGCTCTGCATTTAACACCATCGTCCCAGAGCTCCTCCACCAAAAACTGTCCCAGCTCACCGTGCCTCCCTCCACCTGTCAGTGGCTTACCAGTTTCCTGACTGACAGGAGGCAGCAGGTGAAACTGGGTAACTTCACATCCAGCACCCGGTCCCTCAGCATCGGCGCCCCCCAGGGATGTGTTCTCTCCCCACTGCTTTTCTCCCTTTACACCACTGATTGCACGTCAAGAGATCCTTCTGTGAAACTCCTGAAGTTTGCAGATGACACCACCGTCATTGGACTCATCCGTGACGGCGAAGAGTCTGCATACAGAAGGGAGGTGGAACAGCTGGTCCTCTGGTGCAGTCAGAACCACCTGGAGCTAAACCCGCTCAAAACTGTGGAGATGACAGTCGACTTCAGGAAGAGACCCCCTGCAACATCTCCTCTCATAATCACCAACAGGCCAGTCCCCACAGTAGAGTCTTTCAAGTTCCTAGGATCCACCATCACACGGGACCTGAAGTGGACCTCCCACATTGACTCTATAAGGAAGAAGGCCCAGCAAAGGCTGTACTTTCTGCGTCAGCTCAGAAAGTTCAACCTGCCTCAGGAACTGCTGACCATATTCTACACAGCAATAGTCCAGTCTGTCTTGACCTCATCCATCTCTGTCTGGTTCGGATCCGCCACCAGACAAGACAGGGACAGACTGCAGAGAACAGTCAGGTCCTCAGAGAGGATCATAGGTTCTGATCTTCCCTCCATTGAGGACCTTTTACGGGCCAGGGTCAGGAAGCGGGCCAGAAAAATCACCACTGACCCCTCACACCCTGGCCACAATCTGTTTAGGCTCCTCCCCTCAGGCCGGCGTTACAGAGCGCTGTACGCCAAAACCACCTGACACAAGAACAGTTTCTTCCCCCAGGCTGTCGCTCTGATGAACTCTGAATAGTCACAGAGTGTGTTTCCACTCACATGAACAATAAACTAAAACTCTGCACTGCTGTATATACTTACTGTATATACTTACTGTACAATAACCCTGGTTTGGTGTATATATCATCTTTTTTTATTCATTTTATTTTTTTTCCGTTTTTTAATTTCACTTAAAGTTCTGTACTGGAGAGAAAAGTTGCCGGAGTCAAATTCCTTGTATATGTCATACTTGGCCATTAAAGCTGATTCTGATTCTAAATCTGTATCAAAATTAAAATTGCACATCTTGTTTGTTCTTGCCCGTTTAGTTCATGGGTCAAAAATAACTGTTTTCAAACAAGTTTTTCGTTAGAAACCTAAACAATGGAAAGCATAAGGTCATTATTCATCATGTAAAAGTAAAACTGTCATATTGAGTTACTGGACTCAACAGTACCACCAACAGACCAGGATTGTTTTAACAGATTTATTTAAAGACAGGTTGATTTTCTAGGTCGTCTCGGGAGAACCAGAACGAAGGCCCCAGGAACGGGAACGTCGTCTGGAAGAATGTAAGAAGAGGGATTAGGTTAAGAAAGGAGATGAGAGATACTCGAGTACAAGTACTTTGGTTTACAGTTTGGAAGAGGATCGCAGAGCTTGGGGGAAGAGGTAAAGGTCCTGTAAGCTGGGAGCGATGGGGTATGAGTCTGAATGTCCGGGAATTGTGTTTCAGAGCTGATGTTGAACTGGGGAGGAATCCAGAAGCAGGTGAGTTTGAAGAGGATTGAGAAATCAGGTGTTAGCAGCAGAATGAGTGTCTTACTTAATATGAATGATGATTCAGCAAAGGGACGGGCAGGCGAGCAACAGACCAACAGAAGGTATGGAGGCGACACCTGTAGGGAGGCTGAGCAGAGACTGACCGGAGAAGGAGCTAGGAAGGAGGACTCTATCCAGCCGGAGAAATCCAGGGACGAGGGTAAGTGGCGTCTGCAGGGAGAAGACTAGGTCAGAGTCCAAAGACACGAGGAGGAAATTCACACTAGAGTCTTTCACTAGGGGTTGGCCTTGTTACCACGCTGAGAGCAAGAACCGTCTAGCATCAGTCTGCTGGAAGAGCCTCCCTTAAGAAGCCTCGTGGTAACAAGGGAGATAGGAGACAGGTGTTACTGTTACCTGCCTTGCCCTAGAGAGAAAGTGAGAACAAAGGAAAAGTACACACATACACTCACCAGCCACAAGAACCTAACAAAAACTTAAATGAGCAGAACCATGATAACCAAAGATCAAGACCATTTTTTCTTTTTGCAAATAGAACAAAACACTTGAGACTTTATAGCCTTAAGGATTTCTGAACAACTATTAATGCTGTTAATGCTCAGTTTAATCATAAGTCAATGTTATTTAAACATAGTAAGATGTTCCAGAGTAATCATATAATTTACCAATGTATTTCTTTGTTTGATTTGAGGAACGATGAGTTATGAGCTTATCAAATCTCAGATACGCCCCTCTTTTTCTCGCTTCTGTCATAAAAGGAATCAAAACCTTAAATTAAAAAAACCTAACAACTTCAGGGAAGTCTTCATTGATACAAATGTTGGAGCCTTTGAGGTGTTTTGTGTTTTCCAAAATAGTATTCCTGTCTCTGAACAAAGAAACTGGATTATAATTGGGCGGGATTTTTCCATCTCTAGCAGGTATCTTCCCAGTGCGATGAGTGTGCTCAATTTCAATACGCTTGCTATCAAGTTTGAGTTTCTCGCTCAGAATCTTTCTAATTTTATCTTCTGAATTGCTCCGTTTTTCAAGCTCAGACCCCAAAAACATCCCCTCAAAGATTACGTTTTTAGACATTGTGGTCAGATTGGTTTTCTGTGTGGTTATTTCATTAAGCATTTCATTATCGTCTTTTGACAACTTTTCAAAGCATCCCTTTTCTACCTCAAAGTCATTCTGGGTAAATTGAAGACCTGCTTTTACATCACAAAGTTCTTTAGTGATTCCATTTAGTCCTTTATTTTGCTGATCCAGAAGATCACACACTTGAGAAGCAGTATTTTTCATCTCTGGATGCATTTAGTGGCATCTCTTCAATTCAATTTCAATTAATTTTATTATAGCACCAATTCACAACAGATATAATCTCAAGGCACTTTACAAGAAAAGTCATTTCAGTACCATTATACAAATATTCCTATCAGTTAAAAGTTTTCTGTTTGAGGAATCCCAGCATATTGCATTGAGTAGCTGACGTGTGGTCGTGCCCTGTACATGCAGATACCAACCACAGCATTCCCTCAGTAATCCCTCATAATGAGCAAGCATGTAGCAACAGTGGAGAGGAAAAACTCCCCTTTAACAGGAAGAAACCTCCAGCAGAACCTGGCTCAGTACAAGCGGTCATCTGTTCATGTTTGGGAATTCAAGTAGGACCTGAATGAAGGCAACTTGCAGAGAATGAAAAGGACCTTTCATTAATAAGATAAACAAAAAAACATACAATAGAAAAAGCCTAAGGAGTATTCCATGAAGCGAGCTAAAAAAAAAAAAACGCAACAAGGCTCATGTTAAATATTTTACAGGCCTGGAGGTGGGCCTGGACTGACTGTCTGGCATACTGGGCAATGCCAAGTGGGCCAATGCACCTCTTTGGGCAAGTCCAGGGCTGTAATGGTTTAACCAGGAGGTGACAATGTCAGCCAGCCATCACATTTATAATAATTCATAATAGCCCCGTAACACCTGAAGCACTGGAGTAAATAGAACATTACTGAAAGCCAATGATGATGCAAATTCTGAAGGAATTCTGTGAAACATTGTGTTGCTGTACGTCTTCGGCATGTTTTCACAACCCTTTTCTACACAAGAACCATTTCCTGGCATTAGAGTTAAAATGTACTCAAACTAAAGCAATAAAAACTCAGTGTAGCTCATACAGTTATGTTTACAAAAGCTGGTGTCTTTTGCAAGCATTGCCTCATGTTCTAGCGCCTTGCAGTGACTCGATCCAGCAACCCTCCAGTTACAAGACAAACTCCAAACTCCTAAACACAGTCATCCCAATTACATAACATAATATAATAATAAAGTGGAAAAATAACTAGCACAAGCGATAGAACTAAGATGACAAGATCTAAATAAATGAGAAATTATCAAAACACAAACACAATAAAACTAAAAGTGCAAACATTTAAGGATTATACACTTCACCACATTGCTGCAAGTCATGCAGAGTTTTTCCTTCAGTCCAGCCAGATTACACACACCTTTCTTTTGAAATAGTTCAACAAAAAAGGTATAAGGTGTCACGAGATTTGTGGTCAGGGAAGTGTGGCGACCATTATGGGGAAACCCTCTCAAGTTTAACAGCTGTGTCAGTTTACCCAACCAGAGAGATGAATGATAGACTGCTGCTCAACGATAAGTTTTCCATGAACTCAGGGTCGCTCTGGTTTCAGTTTAGGAGTGATTCACAGGTTTCCACACAAGCATAATCTTCATCTGCTTGTGGTTTTTAGATTTCAACCCTTAGAACTGTCTGGAATAGATGTTGAGCTTACAGCCCTTTATGTTTTTTCTGTTTAATAGATTAACACTCACGGCTGCCATGTTGCCATATCTGCAACCATTCACAGAGGTCAAGGCAGCTAACCAAGCCGTTACAACAACAATTTTTTTATTCTTCAAAAATCCAACATTTCTTCTACTTTAAAGGTTGGATATGGGACGTGAGCATGATAGCGACATCTAGTTTATCTAGGTTGTAGTTACAACAATAAACAACATAATTCCAGCTGTTGCGTTGCCTGGTTCGCTACCAATACGCCCAGTGACCAACATGAACTGTGTCCAGTGAGGAATGTATTTTAGAGGAGTTATTTGACAGCTAATGTTTGCAAAGTTATTAAGTGAGTTAGCTTACCGATCCAGGAGGAAAGTTGCCGTTTCCCTGTGTGTTTGATGCCATGAAAATGTTTTATGTAGGTCTATCTTGTGTAGTCTTCACCTAAAACTACTCTACTTTCTTTTTTTCTGCGGTCACTCCTCTCCTGAGACAGATAACATTATGTGCAAGGCTATGAAGCAGCTGCTTGACTTGCTGACTCCACCCTTCTTCCTAGTACCACTCAAGCTGTACCGAACATATAATTGGATCAAAGAGACCTTATATGTCACCCCGCAACCCATGGCCACTATTGACTGGTACATGTAAACGTAACATAATTGTCATGCCCCTTTTAAATGAGTTTGTGTGTGCATGGTTGTTTGTCCTGTCTGTCTCTGTGTGGCCCTGGAATGGACTGGCGACTTGTCCAGGGTGTTACCCCATCTTTCGTCCGGTGACAGCTGGAGAAAGGCACCTCAGCTAACATTAGCTGACATTAGTAGGTACTTTATACATCCAGGCCATGTTGCCATAACGCTACACGCTTGCTTGATCCATAATGACTGCTAAAGCTGGCAACAATTGGCTGTCTTATTTTCTCACATTGTCAGCTTTAGAAACCTAGAAAACATAGCATCAAAAATGAGAGTAATCTACTGTTATGAACCCAGAAAAAAAATGAGTGACTATGAAGGAACAACACAAACAATTACATTAATAATTTTGGGCATATACACTGCCCACTAAAATGTCCAGGATGCCACATGGGCTATTGTACGGGTCTATCTGAATGAAATAGTTCTGATTAAGTTACCAAAAAAAGTTGCCACATCTTCCAGTATGACTGCTGCTAAACTCTTTAGTATCCATTGTCACTTTAAGGTTTTAAGCACACAGTTTGAACATCCACCAAATCAAAATCCATGCCCCATCTTCTTCATTTGCATGCAGTCCACTAGGCCTACTAGTGACACTAGTGGCTGCATGTTGGAACTTACATGTTAACTAGTAAAGGCTAGAATGTCCATTAGTAACACTGGTAAGACTGTTATGGTTTTACTAGTACCACTAGTAGAGGCCAACATGTCTACTAGTACTACTAATAAGGGGCAAAATGCGCACTAGTGGCACTGGTAAGTGGCAAACTATCCACTAGTTGCACTAATGCTCACTAGTGTTACTAGTGGCACTATTATACTTCTGAACGCCACATGTAAAGGCTTTGGCTGTACAAGTGTGCATCTGTGCGTCAATAGTTTGCAACTAGCACGCAACTAGTGTGCAATTACACACCACAACTAGGACATTGCTGTCACATGTTAGACATTGCTGCACATTAGTAGGACAACTTTGGCATACTAGCAGGACAGCTGCATCTTATTAGTGAGGCAATGTGTGCACTAGTTGACAATTGGGTGCTACTAATGAAGCACTAAATGTTAACTAGTAGAAATATGTGATATCATTAGTCCAACTAGTGGAACAGAATTGTCAGCTAGTGCACAGTTTTGCCTTACTAGCAAGATGTTACTGTCTTACTAGTATGTCAATGTTGTCCTAATAGTGTGCAGAAATGTCTCACATGTTACAGAAATCTTGCATTTGTAGTGTGAAGTCACGCACTAGTAGTGTGTAATTGTATGCTAGTGGCATGCTAGTTGCAAACTAGTTATGCGCAGATGCGCACTAGTACAGCCAAAGCCTTTACATGTGATGGTCAGAAGCTCATTAGTTAGATGAATGTTCTCCTACTAGTTACACTAGTAAAAAACTCAACCGTGCCACTACTCATAGTATTGAGCATTCTTGTTTTCATTAGTACTACTAGTAAGGTGTAAAAGTCCCCTACTAGTGCTACTAGTGTACATTTTGGCCTTTACCAGTAGTACTAGTAGAGTAAAACATGCCTCACTAGTACAATTTTGGCCTTTTCTTGTAGTGCTATTAATATGATGTAAAAGTCTCACTAGTGCTACAACTAGAGTGTTTGGCTATTACTAGTTGCACTAGTAAGGTAAAACACATCCTCACTAGTACTACCACTAGTGGACATTTTGGCTTTCACTAGTACTACTAGTGTGCATCTTTGCTGTTACTAGTAGTACTAGTAAGGGGAACCCCAGTCCACTAGTACTGCTAGAGGATATTTTGTCTGTTAATAGCTACACTAGTGAGTGTATCAGTATCGCATTTTGGTGATACTAGTAGAGTCCAGAAGGCGACTAGTGCGTGACACCTGCCTACATGTTAGCTCTAGTAGTGTCACTAGTATAGCACATCAGTTTATTAGTAAGGTTTTATTGCAGACTTGTAAGCCAAAAGTGGCACTAGTAGTGGAAAAACATAACAAGTAAGACACTCGTTATACTAGTCCACCCTTGTCATTATACTAATGTGGCAAATTGTGTTACCAGTGAGGACAAAGTCTGTACTAATACAAAGTCCATGTACTTGCCGCGTTGAAGCTTGGAAAGCAGCAAAGGTTTCAAAAATTGTAGTGGCCAAAGAATGCAAACCACCGCGGAGACTCTGACAGACTCAACCATAGACTTAAAATGTAATCTTGCTGTTCTGGGTGATGACGTTTTGCACAGTGTGAATGCACCATTGGGTTGGAACTAATTGTTGTGTATTCATTCATTTTCTGAACCGCTTAGTCCTCCAGGGGTCGCAGGGGGGCTGGTGCCGATCTCCAACTGTCAACGGGTGAGAGGCGGGGTACACCATGGACAGGTCGCCAGTCCATCACTGTTGTATAATTTTATTTAAATGTAGCTTTTAATAAAAATCTTACATATACAACCTTTAACCAAAGGAAAAGGCCAGATGTGATTCTAGGAAAACTGGAGAAAGGTTGTCTATATGCATCACTAAATCCATCCATCCATTATCTAAAGCCTACCTCTTATCCTCAAAATTTTGCGGGGGACCAGGTGCCAGCGGTCACTGGGCAAGAAGTGGCGTACACCCTGGACAGGTGGCCCTTTCATCGCAGGGCAACACAGAGGACAAACAACCATGCACCTACACAATCACTTTTAAGACGGTTAAGTGATGGAGCTGCCTGGGTCTGCTTTTATGAATGGTTTGGAGTAAGTAGTGACTGTTTTATCAAGCTACCTGATGTGCTATAATGAAAAATGAAGGGAAACTTTTTTATAAAAAATTTTTATTGATCTTTTTTTTCTATAGCACCACACATCTAACAATTTATATTTTCATCAAATTATTGTCCAGGCCTATGTAGAATAATTAAAGAAGAGAAATAAAATAAATTCAAACACTGAGGCTTTGAGTATGTTGCGCTTCGCAGCCTATAGCATTGATTTATAGATATTGCATCGGTGCCCCCCAGTACATGGGCCAGTACGTACAACTGCACATGCGCATCTAGTTTGAGCAATTACAATAATAGAGCTAATAACTTAACCGATGCATGCAACTCTGCAATGGTAGGTGGTGACAAGAGCCATTTATTGTCTGCATTCTCCTGGTTGAACTATACCATCAAACAAACAGTAAACAAATGCTAAGAAAAAGCAGATGGGGTAAAAGCAGGATATGCAAAATGAGCAAAGAAATGGTCGACAGCAACATTACACCACAGTAGATTTTTTTATATATTGTGTGGTTTGTATTATACGTGTTGTTGGTGCTGCGCTGTTGTCGTACCGTTCGGGTGCGGTTATTCCTGCTTCCACGCTCTCATAACTTCTGGAAAGTGAGCGGTCATAGCTGGACTTAGCTGGGAGGTTGCAAACAGGCAGAGAAGTTTTTTTTTTTTTTTTTTTTGTTCTATATAATTCAACCGACTGACCAAGTATAACAGTGATTTTGATGATTACTTCTTATGAGCTTTTACATACATACATACATACATACATACATACATACATACATACATACATACAGACATACATTTGATATAGATCCACTGAGTCAAAAATCAAAGGTTTCAGATAGAGAGCGGCAAAAGAATTGTATTTTAACACTTCAAAAAATACAGTTTGCCTGCTGATCAACCTGACACATAGAGACAATTTAAGGAAATACTTCATAAATTCCATTGTATATATTATTTATCCTTATCTTTGCAGGGGGTGGTGCCTATCTTCAGTGGTTATTAGGTGAGGGTTACAGACACATCAAAGTGCAATCACTTTAAAAGAAGTAAATCAAAGAAATATATACTTTCTGGAGTCACTCAACAGCTGGGGGGATAAATAGAGCTTGAATGCATGGGCTATGTTTTCCAACCTGAGCAGGCCAGTACTTTAGTGACTGCATTAAAAAAAATACACATCTGCAACGTGTTGCTTGCACTGTACACTAGGAGGCAGGAAAAGGGCTAAGACAAGGACAAACTGTGCATATAGATAGTTAAACTGCAAGCTGCAAATTATAAGTTGAAGATGCCGCTGCAGCTGACAGGGAGAGAGAGCAGAAACCCAACATGGCATAGATTTTATGAAAAAGGTTACACTTAGTAAGAAATAATAATAATAATGTATAAAAATAAATTTCCACAAACTGAAATCTTACAGAAAAGTCTCCATACTTTAAAAAACATAACTTTAGCTGCTTTAGTCTACATTATTGTGAATGCTGACTGTAATTTCTTGTCACTGCCCCAAATACTCAGTCTTAATGCCCTGCTGTTTTTGTAGTTACATACTTTCTGTGATCTGCCCTCTGGTCTCTTTCATTCTGAGTTTTTAAAACATGTGCTGAAGCCTTTGGCACATTTTAAGAGGTTGACTCTATTTTTTAACATGTTTGATTTTACTTTCTTTCTATTTTTTGTCATTTGTAGTTGTAGAGGTCGGAGAACTTGAGATTTGCAATGACTTACATTAGAACTGTCCCCTTTTACTCCGAACAACAGCTTCACAAGAAGTATCGCTCAGCTCAGCTCCACAGTTCGACAAATCCACTTCAGAAACGTTGAAATAAAGTATGAAAAAAGTCTTCGGTTTTATTTCCAACTTTCTGTTTTACAAAGAATCGAATTTGAGCTAAATAATACACTTGTTTTTTGCATAAAGAAACAAAAAAGGATTCATAATAATTCTAATCAGTTCGCACGTAAGAAAACCGTTTGCTTCCACCGCTCTCAAGCTTCAAGCTCCATCCGAATAATCAATACTAAGTAGTCAGAGTTGGCTTGTTCTTAAAGAGACAGTACATTACATTCATAATATGTACTAAATCACCTAAACACACAAATTATAGCATGTTTTTGCCTTAATAAGAATGATTTTAACGTTTTTAACAATTATGTGAACTTATAAAAGAAATTATTTATATTCTTAACATAAATCTTATTCACGTTATTACGAACTGTACTTTGGCCTCTACATATCCGGCCCCTAATTGCTTTCTAGGAACAATTACAATATTTACAAATGTCCTTCCTCAAAAAAAAAAAAAAAAAACTTGATAACAGTCCTCCTTATACTGTTTCTTGAAGTAGGCAGAGTTTGGTGATTGGCCTTTCTAGTTCGTTCGTCCTTGTCTTGATACGCACCTTGCGAACCATTCCATACTCATCTTTCATAGTTGTGACAACTTTCCCCATCAGCCATGATCCTCTGGGGGCTGTTTCATCAACTATCAAGACCACGTCTCCCGGAACGAAGTTCCTTGATGGATGGTTCCATTTCTGTCTCTTCTGAAGTTGAGGCAGATATTCCCTTGTCCAGCGCTTCCAGAACAGATCACTCATATACTGGACTTGCCTCCATCTTTTACGTGCATATGTATCATCTTTATGGAAGAGACCTGGTGGTAAGTTGGGATTAGTCTTGAGCAGAAGTAAATGCTGTGGTGTGAGAGCCTCCAGATCATGGATGTCATTGGAAGTTGTGGTAATAGGTCTACTGTTTAGAATAGCTTCACATTCACAGAAAAACGTCTGAAGACTTTCCTCATCCAAACTTTGTTCTCTCAGCGTAGCACACATGATATTCCTGATGGAACGGATGATTCTTTCCCATATCCCCCCATGGTGAGATCCGGATGGTGGATTGAATAACCATCTGATGTCCCTCTGGAGCAAGCTGTTCTCAATTTGTGATGTATTCCACTCCTCCATTGCCTTTCTGAGCTCACGATCAGCTCCAACAAAGTTAGTTCCATTATCTGATCTCATTTCTTTCACCTGACCTCTCCTCGCAATGAAGCGACGCAGAGCTTGAATGAAGGAGTCCGTTTCCAGTGATGTTGCCATTTCTATATGAACCGCACGACATGCAAGGCAGGTAAATATCACCCCGTATCTTTTTACAAATGATCTTCCTCGCCTAACATTGAATGGCCCAAAGAGATCCACTCCAGTTCTAGTAAACGGCAGCTCGTCTGGTATAACTCTGTTTTTTGGCAAGTCTGCCATCATTTGTGTGCCTGATGCACCATGTTGCCTTCGACAGACAATACACCGAGACAGAATTCTTCTGATTGATGAGGGAGCATTAATAACCCAGTATCTTTGACGCATATGAGACAAAACATGATTACGTCCACTGTGTCCCAGCCGCTCGTGAGCATCCCGGATTATTAAATCAGTCACACGATGGTTCTTTGGGAGGATCATCAGATGCTTGGCTTCCGCAGGCATAGACGCCCGACTAAGTCTCCCTCCGACACGAAGGATTCCGTCTTCAAGTTGTGGATTTAATCTAAAGATTCGGCTACTCTTCTTGATGGAGTCCTTCCTCAGAAGAGCAGATATTTCTTCTTGGAACTCGTTTTGCTGACAATAGCTGACAATACTCATTTCAGCCTGTTGCAGCTCATCCACAGTCAGGTTACTCTGTTTAAGACCATTTTTATAGTTCAACGTCTCTCTGTTTACCCTTTGTCGATCACTATGCAACTCATTTACCTCCTTTTTCCTCTTTGAGAGATTCACCAAGGTTCCTTTGAATCGTGTGAGCCACGCTACAGCCCTTTTGAGACGCATCCACGAAGAGTAATATTGGATTAGTTGTTGCATCGCATCACAGCGTTTTTCTGCTGTTGTAGCATTAATGAGTATACACTTCTTGACCTCAGGATCATCAGCTGTGAGCTCCTCCAGGGGATCATCCTTGTCTGACCATTTCTCCTCTGGCTCACAGAGAAAGGCAGGCCCTGAAATCCAGACTTTATTCTTCATGAAGACGCTCACCCTTTGTCCTCTGGATGCGCAATCAGCAGGATTCAACTGGGTACTGATGTAACTCCATTGCTGCACCTTTGATGCTTGCAAGATAGCAGCAATTCTGTTCGCCACAAATGTTTTAAATCTGATGTTCTCATTTGCTATGTACTTGAGTACGGCAGTACTATCTGTCCAAAACCTGGAATGCGACAGTGGCAGCCGCAGTTCTTTCTTTAGCTTGACATCCACTTTCACAGCTAAGGCAGCCGCTGTAAGCTCCAACCGTGGGATAGTTGTTGGTTTGAGAGGAGCAACCCTTGCCTTTCCCAAGACGAATGAACAATGTATTTGGTTACTGTTGTTTTTCTGGATGAGGTAACTAACCGTACCGTAGCCCGTTTCACAAGCATCACAAAAGTGATGTAGTTGAGCTTGCACCGTTTTCCCAAACCCGAAGGGTTTGAAACAGCGATCCACCCCAAAAAAAAAAAAAAAAAAAAAAAAAAAAAAAAAAAAAAAAAAAAAAAAAAAAAAAAAAAAAAAAAAAAAAAAAAAAAAGATAAATAAAAAAATAAAAAAAAAAAAATAAAAAAAAAAAAAAATAAAAAAAAAAAAAAAAAAAAAAGAAAAAAAAAAAAAAAAATAATTGAGCTGTTGAAGGTCTTCTATCCACTTTGTCCACTGCTGTGCAAGATGTTCTGGCACAGTTTCGTCCCAGCCAGTTCTTATTCTACACAGTTCTTGCAGAATATTTCTAGCAGGTAGTATGACTGGAGATAACATTCCCAACGGATCGTAGACTGAACTCATTGTAGACAGAATTCCTCTTCTGGTTAGAGACTTCTGCTCTTTGCTCACGTGAAACTTGAACCGATCTGACCGGATGCACCACTGTACTCCTAAAGCTCTCCTAATGGCGAGTGAATCTTGGTCGAGGTCGAGATCTTTAACTTCCGTTATTCGGTCCTCAGGTGGAACGTTTAACAAAACGTTCCGATTGTTGGTCGTCCATTTTGTCAGTCTAAAACCTCCGGTTTGACAGATGGCCTTCAAGTCCTGGAGAAGGTTTATTGCTTCTTCCTCAGTGGCAACTGATCTCAAACAATCATCTACATAGAAATTATTCAAGACTGTATCCACTACTGCTTCATCGTACTCGCCTTTGTTGTCCTCCGCACACCTTCTCAACGCATAACTTGCGCAGCTTGGTGAAGAGGTGGCTCCAAACAAGTGTACTTCCATTCTGTACTCTTGTAGATCCTTTGAGATGTCGCCATCCGGCCACCACAAAAATCTGAGAAGGTCAGCATCCTCTGGAGGGACTTTGACCTGATGGAACATCGATTCCACGTCTGCCATGAATGCAACCTGCTCTTGACGGAATCTGATCAAGACACCAATCAGACTACTTGTCATGTCGGGCCCTTGTAATAATTGTTCGTTGAGTGTGGTTCCTTGAAACGAAGCACCACAGTCAAATACCACCCGTATTTTTTGCTTCTTAGGGTGATAGACGCCGTGGTGAGGAATAAACCACAACTTTCCATCACTCCGTTTTAACTCCTTTTCTGGGACCTTTACAGCGTAGCCCTTATTTATCATGTCGGTCATGAAGCTAATATAGTCCTCTTTGAACCTTTGATTTCTTTGAAGCTTCCTTTTCATGTTAAGCGCTCGTTGTTCTGCCATTGCTCTGTTGTTGGGCATCTTTACATCTTTGTTTTTCAATGGTAGACCAATAGAATAGTGACCGCTGATCAGCCTTGCAGATTTGGAGACTCGATCCATAAATAGTCGATCTTCCCTGGACATTTCTATCTGCTCTCCTTGAGTATTCTCAGGAAAATCGTATTTGAATTGCTGAGTCCACAATTCTTCAAGTCGATCCACCGAGATCCGATTTGTCTGGACCTGCAGATATCCATTTTTTGTCCAGCTTCTGATGTTCTCACGCAGCGGCCCATTTACTGTCCAACCCAGAGCAGTGCGTACTGCGTACGGGCCATCATTGACACTGCGGATTACTTCTTCTGGCTCCAAAGCCTTAGCCGCATCGGTCCCAATAAAAAGACCAATATCAGCATCGATCGATGGGATTCGTATACCTCGTAGATGTGGCCACTTATCCACGTCTTCTTGGGTTGGAATGTCCACTTTGTTTGCCGGAATAACCTTTTGTGCGAGAACACCTGTAAGTTCAATAAAGTTGTCACCGTCTAGGCTACCCACTTCCAGGTCAGGTACAGCTTTGCATGAGACTGTCCTTTGGTCACCCATCGTGGTGAGTAGAATGTCCACATTTTTTCCGGGCAGGTGAAGGTCGTCTGCCAGCTTGTTAGTACAAAAGGAGGCATTACTCCCTGGATCCAGAAAGGCATAACAAGTCAGCACTTTGTTAACTTTCTTTGCCTTTACTCTCACAGGCACAATGGCAAGCACACTACCTGCACCCCCGGCCCCAGTCTGAGAACGTGCTTTTTCTGCATCCACAAATCCACTGACAACAGTTTGCTCTTCATTGGCAGACTCCTCCTTCTGTTCCTCCTTAGAAATTCCCTCCTTTGGTGGGTCTTTAGGTTTCTGCTTTATGTGCAAGAGCGTAGGGTGTCTCGCTGAACATATCTGACAGCTCTTCCTTTGTTCACAGACGTTACTCATATGTCCTCCTGTAAGACAACTGAAGCAAAGCCCTTTGCTTTTAAGGAATTCAAGCTTTTCTTTGTGCAGCTTTCTTTGAAGTCTTTTACACTGTTCCATGTTATGATCTCCCTGACAGAAGATGCAAGGTTTTGCAAAGGCTTTATCATTGTTGCTTCCCTTATCCTTGGTTATTTTGCTCTCAGCACCAGAAATATACTTCTCAGCTTTCTTTTCTTTTACTTCAGTGGCCAGTGTTGTGACGTTTTTCCTTCCACTTAACCTTTCGCTCTGGCGCTTCGCTTGTCCTGTGATCTCTCCAAAAACAGGGTGTGCAGCCATTTCAGCCTGTGTGTTGACAAATGACACTATGTCTTTGAATCTTGTCCGCCGACCTAGTTTTTTCTGAGTCTCTATGGCGATGCTCCGGAATCTCTCTCTTAGCCTGTAAGGCAACTTTGAAATGATCGTACGCATATTACCAGCATTTTCCATCTCTTCTAAGTACTCTAAATCTGACATTGCATTATTACAGTTGGTTAGAAAGAGGGCATATACCTCCAGTGCCTTAGTGTCATTTGCTTTAATGATAGGCCAGTTTATAGCCTTGTCAAGATATGCCATGGAAATCTTATATTCATCACCAAAACGTTCCTTCAGCAGTCTCTTTGCTTCAGGATAACCCTGATCTGGGCCCATGTGAAAACAGCTGCGCACTAAATCATTAGGCTGCCCAACTGTATGCTGTTCTAGATAGTAAAGCCGATCCTTATTGTTATCAGTCTTGCTTTCTATGCAGTGCTCAAAGGCTCTTAAGAAGAGACTGTATTCTAATGGATCTCCTTTGAAAACTGGGATGTTCGGTGATGGCAACGTAGACAGTTTTTGCTGCTTTATTAAGCTTTCAGTGATGTCGTTTTGGCGTTGCATGATGCTAACCAGATTATCTGTGGGAATATTCACAGAATTGTCTGCTAAATTAATGGGAGCTTGTGTTGCATCTACAGATCCTCCACTAGCGTGACTAGGCTGATTCCCATTGCTGATTAGACTATCCTTTCTGTGGCTGACATCACATTTTCTTAAAGCAGACAATACATCCACCTTAGTGCCTTTGGTTCTATGTGAAACCTCTGAACTTTCATATCTTTTTAACACAGCCAATCGTGCATCAGCTGCATCAAGCTCTGCTTGTAGCTCCAACTCTTCCTTTTTAACTTTGAGCTGAAGTTCATGCTCATCTAGTGCCTGTTTCTTTCTCAACGTAGCTGACTTGGCTAACAGAGCAGCCCTTTCTAATTCAACCTTTAAGCGTTCTGCACGAGCTGAGGAGGTTGTAGAAGTTGAAGAGACAGACTTAGATTTAGACTTCCTGGTTGTGCAAGACGCACTATCTTCAGGATATATCTCATCATTTACTTGGTTAGCCTCTTCTCTGCGTAATATTGCATTTTCTATCCATGCCTTCACTTTTTGCACACATTCTCTATGCTCGTTATTTCTTGGTTCAAACCAATCTCTTTGATCTGAGTTCATATTCTCTAAACATTCCATCTTGCAAAATAGGTTCTTGACGTCTTCATTTATTTTACTGAATTCTTTGATCAGTGTTTCATACTCCACCAACATTACTCTTGATATAATTCCCACATTAGCGTCATCGTCCATTAAAGCATGCAATTCCCCTTTTTTCTCAGTGAGCTTTCCAAGTATAGCTCTTCTAGAACTTATTTTCATTTGCAAATTATGTTCCAATGCCTTTTTTGTGGGTTTAACTACCCGCCTTCCCTCAGTAAGGCTTACCGTGTCATCTGCTCCTTTCTCCGTCATGATACTTTTTACGGGTTCCGCTTGCAGCATACACGTACCAGCAACGAAGTGCTCGTTAAGCTCTTTATATAAATCCAATTAACGCTTGCGTAGAGCTTGCACAGGCTTCCTGGGAAATTCCGTCTTTCGTAGAACCTTCGTCCCTGTTGCACGTTCCTATTCCTCTCCAAAGGCTTGTTTTCCAACGTGAAGCAGGTTTTCTTACTAATGTAGAGGTCGGAGAACTTGAGATTTGCAATGGCTTACATTAGAACTGTCCCCTTTTACTCCGAACAACAGCTTCACAAGAAGTATCGCTCAGCTCAGCTCCACAGTTCGACAAATCCACTTCAGAAACGTTGAAATAAAGTATGAAAAAAGTCTTCGGTTTTATTTCCAACTTTCTGTTTTACAAAGAATCGAATTTGAGCTAAATAATACACTTGTTTTTTGCATAAAGAAACAAAAAAGGATTCATAATAATTCTAATCAGTTCGCACGTAAGAAAACCGTTTGCTTCCACCGCTCTCAAGCTTCAAGCTCCATCCGAATAATCAATACTAAGTAGTCAGAGTTGGCTTGTTCTTAAAGAGACAGTACATTACATTCATAATATGTACTAAAGAACCTAAACACACAAATTATAGCATGTTTTGCCTTAATAAGAATGATTTTAACGTTTTTAACAATTATGTGAACTTATAAAAGAAATTATTTATATTCTTAACATAAATCTTATTCACGTTATTACGAACTGTACTTTGGCCTCTACAGTAGTTGTAAAGCACTTTGTAAAACTTGTTTTATTTTAAAGTACTATATAGATAAAGGTGATATTGAATGGCATAATATTTTATTTCTTAATGCTTTTCACATTTAATCTAGGTGAAAAATGAGGCACCCTCCCCCTCAGAGAATCTTAAGGTTATTTTTTTATAATTGTGCAAATTACATACTTAGGGTACAGTAGTCAAACTCCTGACCTCTGAGACCAGCTCTTCTTTGTGCTTCTTAAATGTGGGATGGCATGCGAAACACACAAAGCCTCCTGATGCCAAATAATCTGACAAAAGAGGAAAAATGTTACCACTGTAAATACAAGGATTTGAATTATATATGCATACGCTTAATGAAGAATACAGGTTTATATCATTGTGATCTGCCTGAGAAACAGCTATTTTGCATGCTTTAATAAGAAAGTGGGAAAAATAAAGACCTAAAAGCTCATTAAAATTCTAACTGCTGAAACTGTGATAAACAGTTTCTGAGGCTGAGAAACACTTCAATATACTGTCATACTACTCAATATGAATAAAGCTGTTCTGTGTTGGCCTTAGAGGTGTGTTAAAATGAATTGTCAAGATGACCCTTCTAGGTATACAGGAGCTACAGAGCATGACAGCTCACGTTGGAAAATACATTGATTTGGGCAACTGCAATTAGCCTTACACCTAACAACTCTGGCCTCAAAGGTACGGGTTAAAGAGAAAGCCATAGTTGTAAGAAAACCCAAAGTCCCTATGTAGGGGGAACACCAAACATGCAGAAAGGTGCTCTGGTCATGTAGTACAAAAACTAAACTCCAACCCAGTGGAAACTGCAATGTGCAAGACTGCACAAAACCCTAAACACATAGTGGTAGTTTGAAGGCTATTATAATTATTTTCTTTAGCAGTGAAGAGGAAACTGATCAGAGTTGAAGAGGAAATGGATGGAGCTAAATCCAGAACAAAAATCTTTATCTTTAGATTTCCAAAGCTGGTAGCGACATACCCCAACAGACTTGACGTTATATTTGCAGCAAAATGTGATCTTTCATTGTGCTGTCTCTTTTCAGATTGTTATTTGTGAAACATTCTGCATCCCTTAATGTCCTTTTTGCCTTGATTTCACAACTTTGGACAACATTGTGCTAGGCCTATCAGTGTATGTCAGTACCATAATACTGAACAATGTTATAACAAAATATTCCTTTGGGTCATGCATTGTAATTTGGGTAGAGCAGTTTTCTGTGGTTGCTTGGTGCAAATTGAGACCGGATGACAAATATGCATATCAGAGGTGCATTGGTTGTTTTTTCTTGTGCGATTCCGAATAAAAACGATAACTGATTAAAATCTTGCATCAAAGACTCAAAGGGTGCAGGGTGGGATGTTTGATATCCGTTTTCTTGTCATTTCCAATAATTTCAGTTACTTCTAAATTGCAGCCCCCCACACACACACACAAACATGACATCAGTTTTCCGCTGCAGTGACATAGATCAGAAGTAAGAACATAACCTCAACACCACAGTGTTGGACTTATTTTTCATTGTCTATGCCGCTCATCCTTGGTGGGTTTTGGGGGCGGTTGGGGACTATTCCCAGCAGACATAGGGTGAGAGACACGGTGCATCATGGACAGCTCCCCAGTTCAACAGTGAGGCAATGTGGATACAAATAAGTATACACACACTCTTACTGCACTTACTGTACTTACTGAAGAATTACCCTAACAGGCATGTCTGAGGACTGTGGGAGGAAGTCGGAGTACCCGGAGAGAACCCACATCCACTCGGAGAGCGTGCAAACTCCATGCAGAGATCCTGCAGGCCTGGAATTGAACCTGTGCACCATGTGCTTGAGTGGTTGAATATATTTGAAAAGCCTACAGGGAGAAGCTGTAAAAATGCTATTTATTTGGAGTACAAAAACAACATTTTTACAATTCCTAACTACTAGTTTGGGTTTGTCATCATTGGAAGCTGCATATCAGGTTAGTTGATATTTAAAGTATGCCTGGGCAAAATATCAATTCAATTAATTGATTCAATTTTTTGTTGCGGTGGATAAAAAAAATAAAATCATTCGAGTTGTTGTGTAAGGGCACATTTTTGGCTCCGCAGTGCTTCCGTATTGGAATTGCTATGGGTTTGCTGCGACAGATGTGGAGCAAGAGACCCCACATTGTTGCATTTGCCTAAACCCCATCACAGCCAAAGGCAGCAGCACCACAAACCTATTCCAACAACTGCAACTAGGGAAGCACAGATCCACTTTTTTAGTTTCCGATACGATACAGATATCTGAGGTTCATAATCTGCCAATACCGATATGATACCAATCCAAACACTACTGAATTACATAAACTGTGTGCCTTGAAGAAAAGGCTCTCGGGATGATACCAATTTTTTAAACTGATATGATACCAATACTTGGATCAGAGTATTTGCCAGTGCTACGTACCTTTACCAATACTTCTACCACACAGAAAAATGCAATAAATTGGAAGACAGATTTTATTTTCTTCTCTGATTGTTACAACAGATGATGGTAAAATCAAAAAAGACATCAATTACTAAAAAAATTAAAGCAAAATTAAAATTTCAAGTGAAAAATAAACATTTCCTGTGAAATTATTGCAGTTTCCACATTTTTAGTATCAGCTCATGGTACCTACCTGAAGCAGAGGCATCTAGCCGAATATGAAAAAAAGCCTATCTCTCCAAGACTAACAAAATCCCAGTGAACAATAAACCCTAGCTAAATCAGCTAACTGATGCCAAATTGTTTAGACGAGTTGTCCTCTTGTTTATTCCTGCCGTGCAGTTTACAATTTGCCTTGTATTAATCTTTACTGAACCTGTCCAGCCAAGGGTGGGCCTCCTCCCACTCACATCTATATCTTTGTAAGCATTTTTGCTTTTGGGTTTCCACACATTTTTAAAGTTGCTCTGTGGGAACCATCATGGTGCGTTCACACCGCCCCAAATGTCAGCATCAGGAGCAGCAAGATTACATGGTTGAGTATATGGTTGAGTCCGACATGGCCCCAAGAAGGGGGGCTAGGCAGCTTAAGGAGTTAAGTATCAGGTCCTCACAGACCACCTTAAGCTAGGAGAAGCTCAGCTGATTGCAGATTGCTTCTGTAATGCTGCGTTCAGACCGCAGGCTTTGTCAGCGTCAGCAACGTAAAGATTACATGTTAAGTCTATGGTGAAGGCCGTTGGAGGAGCGTCACGGTCTCTGTGCCGCTCTGTGTGGGTTGGCAGCGTCAATTTTTCAAGCTTTTCCTGTATTTCAAGTAGCAAAGCAGCAAACGCAAGCAATGCAGAAGATAAGCTAGCTGAGTTTTTGACGCTCTTAATGATCGTAAACAGCACGGCAACCAATCAGAGCGTCTGACTGTAGTGACGTCGCCTGACATCGACATTGTCTATCCAATCAGGATCCGCTAGTGTTTAAAACATCCGGCAGAGTAAGGCCTGCCCATACGCCTTGCAAGCTTCAGCTTAAAAATGTATACGCTGTGTATATGCATCAAACTAGTCGCTTTTTTATGAGTGTTGTTTAACGCTGACAAAGCGACCGGTGTGAACGCATCATCAGTGTGTTGTGTGTGTCTACCTGTCTGATCAATCCGGAGTGTTCAATAATCGCAACCCTCACAAACACACAAACAACTGGTGGTCCCTTTAAATCCTGCTGCCACAACAGTTTTTCTGACTGTAGTTTGGTAATTTTTATTTTATATATGTAGTTGAAATTAGGCTATTGAAGCCTATGTGCAACATACATTTTGGACATTCATGAAAATATGGAACAAATAGCATCCCCTATTGTTCAAAACAGGAAGCCACATTTAATTGTCAAATAAAGGACGATTCCGTATTTTAAGGGACATTTGGCAACCATACATTACTCCCAACATTGCCTGGCACCAAGCATCTGTCATGACTTTGTCTTGGTCAATGTGCTGTTGTACATTTCCATCCTCAAATAAACGTATACCATACTATGACAGTGCGGAGGTCTTGTCACTATGGCTCCAATTGATCATGTGCCGTGGCTACTTGGCCACAGGGATATCCCTTTGGCTGAATGGTTAGTGCGCATGAATCTCATCAAATCCCGCCCGGGCCCTCATTGTGCGCATTGCCGCGATACCATCAAATACTGTGACTAAGTGATAATCAACAAGTGCAATAACCACAATAAAAGCTGAGGTTTAACAGTTTACTGGTTTGGAGACTCTAGGTGTGGTTAACCCAAATGCCAGGCAGGAAAGACACCACCAATGACTTTAGATAAAGCACCTGTTGCTATGTATCGATATAATAACAGAAGGGTTATTAAGTCACTTCTAATATCTTTGAAATCTATGATTACACAGAATAGACTCAAAACTCAGAGTGGAAAACACTTAACCCAGTTATCAATGTTCCCAGGAGTGGATGTGCCACTGGACTTCTATGAAAATGATAGTAGAAAAGATGACAACAGGACTGCACCATAGAATTTGAACATATCATTTTAATATCAGTGTGTGCGTAATTAATATAGAAAATTATTATTTGGAACATATTTTTGTTTATAGTGAACTCACAATTTACTCAATAATGGAATGTTCAGCCTGTTTGATAAGAGTGGAATAAGGAAAATGTGTTCATCACAAATATTCTTGTCTTAATATTTAGCAATGATATCAACTGTGAATAATTTAAAAAAATCATATGAGACCAAGCACAACATATCAGCTGAAATTCAGACCAACAGTACAGCATGGTGGTGAAGGGAGATTGATTTGGGCTTGTTTCCAAGTAGCTTACCGATATGGATTCCACTCATCCATCCCACACAGCGTTCATTAGTCAAATATCCAAAACAGACCCATTTTTTACCCATTATTTTTTACTACTGAAATAAGTTTATTTCTTGTTGATATTCTTATCTACGGTCTTAAAACGTTTGACCCTTAGACTGTATACCAACTATATATTTAACTTTAAATTTAAAACCTATAGGCCTAGTGCTTACTGTACTAGGCTGCTTTCCAAAGCCTTGGAACCACTGTCGTCTCAGCCGCCGTTTACATTTAGGGACACTTCCCCTTTAAGAAGCAGCACTCTTGAATATCACGTGACAGCTGTGGTCGGTCACGTGGTTTTGTTTTGGCTGAGACACGGCGCAAGACTGCAGCCTCCTTCCATGGCTAGAAACGAAGAAAAACAACAGGGGAAACTGAACAGATTATGGCTACAGAAAGAGAGAGAGGGTAAATAGTTGGCATCTGCTGGAAATCTCGACATTGTATTCACTTTCTGCTAGAAAGACCCTCGGGGCTTTTTAAAGCTGTATCTGTTAGCGATACACGTGCTAGGTTGTTGCTTTCGATGCGAATATTATTGCTCCAAATCTATATTTTAAATACAATAGTGGTGTTTTGGGTTTTTTGCCGCTTGGCAGATAAACCAATTCACAGGTGTCAAACTCAAGGCCCTTAGGCCAAATCCGACCCACCATAGCCACTGATGTGCCTCTCTTAATTGTAGAGGACCACCTAAATATAACCTTTAAGTTCTATTTATGTGCACCTAATTACTAGTTTATCAATACTAATAATATCAATCAGTGTTTATTAATAGTCCTAAATCACAAGTTTGTGAAAAGATATTCAGTCTTATTTAATTTTAAGAAGTATTTGTTTAAAGTAGAGACAGATGTTTATTAAAGGTCTCATTTACTGATTTTATTTATTTTTCCGTGGTCTCTGTTTGTGTGAAAATATTTTTTCCCCTTCACTATTTCTAGTGTTTCTCATTTTAGTGCAGCAGTGGGTGGAGAGAATCGGCATAATTTGGGAGCTTGCTCATTAAGATTAATGACGTGCAAGTTTCTTTCCTGTGATAGGCAAACTGCAACAAAATTTTACACTCTGATTAGTAAAATCAGAAAAGTGTTATGTGGAACAAAATCGTGCTGGTATTTAGCCTTAGATAGAGTTTACCACCCAGTTTAGGCTGCACTCCCAAACAAGACTGGAGCGTGACACGAATGGGGCTCACGCTGAGCCTCAAACCAGAACTACACCGGGCATGCTTCTGTAGGCCACACGCACGCCGGTCCGACAGGGAATCGGTGCTCCGCTCGTCATCTCTTAAATTCATAGAGTCGTCTAATCTGATCTGCAGTCATGTTTCGGATCGGACTATGACTGCGATTGAGCTCCACAGGCCGGGAGATTTAGTTGCTGATATTGCATTTTGTGGCGTTTTTAGACTCTGGCATTTTTTGGTCTCTAACTAATGCAGAGAATTGAGTTTGGAGAAAATATTCACATGCAGCATGCTTATACATTTTAGAATGAATGATTGTATTGAAAAAAAGTTTTCATTATTTTCAGTAAAGGAGAATTTTAATATTTAAAGTTTTTTTTTATTAGATCGTTTGACCCTTTGTTCCTTTAAGGGAATTTATTACCTTGATATGACCCTAAATGGAAATGAGTTTGACACCCCTGAACTTGTTGACCCACCTGAAAGACATCACGGATCCCCTGCTAGACCCCCTGCAGTTCGCCTATAGAGCAAACAGCTCAGTGGATGACGCAGTCAACATGGCTCTCCACTACATCCAGCACCACCTAGACTCTGGTGGTCTCTCGGGTCTTGTTTGTGGACTTCAGCTCTGCGTCTAACACCATCGTCCCAGAGCTCATCCATCAAAAAATGTCCCAGCTCACCGTGCCTCCCTCCACCTGTCAGTGGATTACCAGTTTCCTGACTGACAGGAGGCAGAAGGTGAAACTGGGTAACTTCATATCCAGCAACCGATCCATCAGCCCTGGCGCCCCCCAGGGATGTGTTCTCCCCCCACTGCTCTTCTCCCTTTACACCACTGACTGCACGTCAAGGGACCCTTCTGTGAAACTCCTGAAGTTTACAGATGACACCACCGTCATTGGACTAATCTGTGACGGCGACAAGTCTGCATACAGAAGAGAAGTGGAACAGCTGGTCTTCTGGTGCAGTCAGAACCACCTGGAGCTAAACCCGCTCAAAACTGTGGAAATGACAGTGGACTTCAGGAAGAGACCCCCATCAAAATCTCCTCTCATAATCACCAACAGGTCAGTCCCCACAGTGGAGCTTTTCAGGTTCCTAGGATCCATCATCACACGGGACCTGAAGTGGACCTCCCACATTGACTCTATAAGGAAGAAGGCCCAGCAAAGGCTGTACTTTCTGCGTCAGCTCAGAAAGTTCAACCTGCCTCAGGAGCTGCTGACCATCTTCTACACAGCAATAGTCCAGTCTGTCCTGACCTCATCCATCTCTGTCTGGTTCGGATCCGCCACCAGGCAAGACAAGGACAGACTGCAGAGAACAGTCAGGTCCTCAGAGAGGATCATAGGTACTGATCTTCCCTCCATTCAGGACCTATTCCGGGCCAGCGTCAGGAAATGGGCCAGAAAAATCACCACAGACCCCTCACACCCTGGCCACAATCTGTTTAGGCTGCTCCCGTCAGGCCGGCGTTACAGAGCATTGTACGCCAAAACCACCGACACAAGAACAGTTTCTTCCCCCAGGCTGTCGCTCTGATGAACTCTGAATAGTCAGAGTCTGAGTCCATTCACATACCAATAAACTAAAACTCTGCACTGCTGTATATACTCACTATACAATAACCCCGCTTTGGTGTATATATTATCCTTTATTATTTATTAGTATTTATTTTTCTTTCTTTTTTTTATGTCACTTATTTAAGTTCTGTAGTGGAGAGAAAAGTTGCCGGAGTCAAATTCCTTGTATGTGTCATACTTTGCCATTAAAGCTGATTCTGATTCTGATTCTAATTCAACATTTCCTTTACAGAGGGACGGCTTAAAGATGTGAATGGACGTCGACCCAAACTGGTAATTAATTGTCTGCATTAAGTCAATAAAGTCTCAGTTTTCTTAAGATTAATATTTGCCATATCCTTTTACAGTCTGCTCTGAATTCAGCTCCCTCTGTTAGAAAGTGGATTCCCAGCATCAAGAGTGAGATAGAGTATTGCCTTCAGGTCAGAGAGCTGCTTGCTTGTGTTAAAGGGATCCTCAGTCCTGCCTGTTTACCCAGTTCTCTGCCTGTTTTTGTCAACTCCTCAGCAATCCCAGCTTCCTCATTACCCGGAGAGGAAGATAGCCGACTTCCAGCTTCGCATCGAGGCTTTGGAAAAAGAATACAAAAGCTTCATCGCCAAGCTACGAGTTCTAGACCCTTCATGCAAACACAAACCGTGGACTCCAAGAGCCTACAGCAAAAGAAGAGGAGAGGCTCAGGACTCGCCGAGTGCTGGTCAGTGGTTACTGTGGTTGCTGCATGAAATGAAAGGGAACCAGCTTCTAGATACTCTGCTGATTAATTCAGTTGTATTATTCTCCTATAAATAAAAATGCCTCATCTAAGAAAGTTGAAAGATGTGACTGCAAACAGCTTCAGCTTTGGTTTCGATTAGGAGTGCAACCATATCATTTTTGTTTAAACTGATATACCGATACTTGGATCTGAATACTTGCTGATACTGGGTACCAATGTCGATACTTTTACGACACAAAAAAATACAATGAATTAGAAGACGGCTTTTATTTTCTCCTCTGTTTGTGAAAACAAACAATGGTGAATTATATAAAAAATAAAATATTCATAGAAATGGCCACAAAGCTATAATCTTAAGTGAAAATAAAAACAAAGTTCTGTGAAATTATAGCAGAGTTTCCACATTTTAAAATATCGGTTCATGGTATTGGTTAACTTACATGTATATTAAAACGGTATTGGTATCTGTGCGTCCACAGTTTCAAGCATTTGAATTAGGAACAATTAAGCTCCGATGTCACTTAAGGCACACCAGTTAGTTAACCATATACTGTTATTCTAAGAAGTACAGGAAGCTTTGGTATATGCTACAGAATTAACCATTGATTAAAAATAAATGGTAAAAAACACTAATATTTTAAGTAAAGCAACCTAAACATAACATAAAGGTAATAGCTACTTGGAGAGTACAAGGAAAAATGAACATAGTTATGGATAGGTGGTCAGTCTGTCCTCCAGCAGCCTAAGCCTATAGCAGTATAACTACAGAGATAGATCAGGATGACCTGTAACTCTTACTACACTGCCTGGCCCAAAAAAAAAGTTTTGCCACCAAAAAAAATAATAACTTTAAAAACTTTAATTTTCTTTGGACGCTTTCTCCGTGGCCTTGTTTCGATAGGCTTCTGCAATGTCATACGATTTATTTCCATCTAGTGTTGAATTCATTTTTCACCAACATCTTTCATTGATGATGGTAGAGTCTGACTGCTGCACAAAGCCTTCTCCAGCACATCCCAAAGATTCTCAATGGGGTTAAGGTCTGGACTCTGTGGTGGCCAATCCATGTTTGAGAGTGATGTGTCAGGCTACCAGAAACACTCTTTCACAATTTGAGTCCGATGAATCCTGACATCGTCATCTTGGAACAGGCCTGTGCTATCAGGGAAGAAAAAAAACCATTGATAGAATAATCTGGTCATTCATTGTATTCAGGTGGTCAGCTGACCTCATTCTTGGAGAACAAACTGTTACTGAACCTAGACCTGACCAACTGCAGCAACCCCAAATAACAGTACTGACCCCACAGGCTTGTAAAGTAGGCACTGGGCACGATGGGTCCATCACTTCATCTGTCTGTCTTCTTATGCGCGCATGACTCTGGAACAGGGTAAATCTGGATTTATCAGAACACATGACATTCCATTGCTCCAGAGTCCAATCTGTAGCCTAACAAACTGAAGCATTTTTCCCCCCCAGTTAGCATCATTTATTAGTGGTTTTCTTACTGCTCCACAGCTGTAGACTTTTATGTTTTTTATGTCTTTATGTTTTTACCCATCTGCAAAGCAAATTTCGCTCTGGGGACAATAAAAGTAAAGTTACAGACTGGTAATCTTTAGAAATCTTGCTGGAGTCTCAGCGCACTCCCGTCGTCTTGATCGTTAAATGTAAAGTGATAATCTGCAGTTGCCGACCCGATTTATGCCAGTCTTTCTCTAGTCTTTTGAATCAAACAATGTTTGATATTATCGCAAGTCCTAGTGAAGTCGTAGTGATGTAAAACAACCAATAAAGCCATTCTCACACAAGCGGAAGCACGAATCTACATAGCACGGCAGGGGTTACAGGTGCAGAAATACTTTTCAAGGGGTAAGAGTCCGTACCCTCCGTGCGCACGGAGTTGTAATCCGTTTAACCTACTGTGTGACCGTGTGGGGGGTCCTTTCCGCTTCATAATGTACTCACTGGCACAGTGGTTAATGCGCACGATTACCACTGTCAGAACGGTGGGTTCAAATCCAGCTCCTGACATTGTTTTGCACCTTGCCGCAAATCAATTTTTGTTTTATTCCTGCGGGAAAGTAGGCTATAAACATAGCTGTCGTATTTATAAATGACATTTATGTAGCCACCTAAGGAGCCTGGCAGGATCTAAAATATCCAATACAATATGTGTTGCATGGCTGAAAAATGGCCTAGAAATGGGCCATAAAGTACAAAGTGTATGCCAACCTTGCCCCTTGGAATACAGGCACAAACCAGCACTATCTGTGCATCTGTATGGAGTAATTGGTGAAGCATAAACACATTGCATTCAAATGATGCATTCAAAGTCTTTAGACGTGAGCTGATAATCTGAGTCTTTTCTAAATCTTTTCAAAGTGTTCAGAAATTACTAGACACATCCGCCCTCTTTACTTTCACTGAACATTAGCTGGTGGTGTAAGAAGGAATGCAGCAGTAGGTGGATGGTCACGATACGCTTTAATTATAGCATCAAGGAAGCTGCAGTGGTACACTACACATAGTGCATCATGTTATCAGAACAATGAGTTAATTTAGCAGAGTTAGCTGTTTTTTGTTTAATACTATATTTCGAGCTGCAGTGAAATTCAGTCGATTTCTTACGTCTTCTTTCCACTGAACACGTAAGCGGCACATGATGTAATAGACATCAGTCGAAATCAGCTCCGCGTCTTTTTCTTTTCTGTGGAATGGTTTCCTCCCTCTCACGGGGCAAAGAATACGGATGGTCCTCCATTGAAATTGAAAACTATTATCCAAAGTCCTCTATGCTCGTTTCCTCTTCACCTCTCCCCCTCCCCCCGACGTCACTGGCTAAAACGCGTAAAGAGAGACGCGTCCGATTCGCGCTGCTTCTCACCGGGTAGAAACAGTCCAATTGACTTCAATGGCAGCTATCAGCCATGTATTACTTGTCACTGACATTATGCAGCGCTTACATGTCTGGTGGAACGGAGGGGTTATGATTAATTGTCTGTACCTGTGCATGAGAGTGATGTTGATCCTTTCTCTCTTATTCAGTTAAAAACCCTCGACTTAACAAACTGTATGACGAAGAGACCCAGGAGAGCAGAGGTGAGGGCGACTCAACGAGCAGTTCTCCCGGATGCTTCAAATCTTTAGCAACAGAGGAGACCGGCAGCTTTTCAGAGACCAAGTTTCAAAGCCTGGTTTCCACCAACACAGTCTCAGACACCTCAGGAGGGAGTTGTTCAGTCCAGGACCAGCCGCTGTCCTTCGATCAGACACGGCTTGCTGTGGCTGCCGCTGCATTCAGAGGACCGGCTCTGCATCGCAGTTCCTCTCAAACACAGAACCTTGCCAGGATGCTGCAGTCAGGCCTTCCGAACCTTAGTAAGTTTTACTCGCAACAAGAGGTTGCATTTAAAACCTGGGATCCGGAGAAAAACGAGGGGACCCCAAAAAGTTCTGTAGATAAAACAGAACAAAGTCCCAGTTCAAGACACATCAAAGTGTGGAGCAGCATCTGACTGGAGAACAGCAGAGGTGAAGAATCAACATATCCTGGGACTTGATTGTTACTCTTCTTCTGATGAGGACTCTTAAACAAGGTAGTTTTTCAGAATGTTAGGTTTTTGTGGAGTTTGAAGAAATGTAATCCTATTGTTAAATAGTATTTGTCATAATGATGGTCAAATTTCTTTAAATTAGATACATTAAAAATCTGTTTATTATTTTGTCATGAAAGAAAATATCTTTCTTTGAACAACGATGAGGCTACAGTCCAAATACGCATCTTTTAAAAATATTTATTAAGTAGATCAACCATAATTCTCATACATAGGGCTGGGTATCAATTCAAGAGATTAATTCTCGAGAGGTTGAATCGATTCGATTCAATCTGATCCAGTTTGATATTGATATTGGTCAGTGCTATTAAAACCTTTTTTTTTACTATTACCTTAATTATATGCCTGAAATTCTACACAGTGCTCTGTCCTAATAAACCAGACAGCTGCATCAGCTATTAAACAGTGAAGCAACAGAATTAACCGCACATCCTCACAATTACTCTTTAGTTATAAGGGAATTAGCTGCTACTGTGGATTCTAATGAAATTAATAAACAATAACAGTGGACCCAGTTTAAAGATGGAAATGAGATTAGAAAGTAGTGAGAACTTTTAGGAACCTACCCTTCTGACTATAGCTGACTATCACAAATTATGATCCTCAGAATCAGACAAACTAAAAACTTCTGCTGGGTACATTTGCACAGGTCCAATCTACACTCAACAAAAATATAAACGCACCACCTTTGTTTCTGCTCCCATTTTTCATGAAATGGACTTAAAGATCTAAAATTCATTCCAGATACACAATATTACCATTTCTCTCAAACATTGTTCACAAATCAGTCTAAATGTGTGATAGTGAGCACTTCTGTTTTGCTGAGATAATACATCCCGCCTCACTGGTGTGTCACATCAAGATGCTGTTCTGACATCATGATTAGTGCACAGGTGTACCTTATACTGCCTACAATAAAATAAGTTTTTTGCTTTATTGCGGGTCTGGGACTAAGAACCGGTCAGTATCTGGTGTGACCACCATTTGCCTCATGCAGTGCAACACATCTTCTTTGGATAGAGTTTATCAGATTTTCAATTGTGGCCTGTGGAATGTTTCTGGAATGAATTTTAGATCTTTAAGTCCATTTCATAAAAAATGGGAGCAGAAACAAAGGTGTTGCATTTATAATTTTGTTGAGTGTATGTTTGCACACAAAAAAAAATCTATTTTAGGAAGAACAGAATAATGCTTAAATTTGTTCCTTAGTAGGAAACATTTAGCTTTGAAGGCAAATGGAGAGGTAAAGAGCACAATAAATAAATGCACAAGCAAATCAAAGGTGAAGTACGTCCTTCCAGACAGGATGTTATCCTGTATACTTTGTGTTACATTTACATATTTTCTGATTGGGCTCTGAATTGCCTTCTACTTCGCTCGACTGTGGTTCAGGAGGTAGGACTGTCTGTTGAAATGTATTCGGACGCTCTGTCCTTGGGCACCTGCCCTGCCTGCTGCTGGTGGTCAAAGGGGCCGGTGGCACTGATCGTATGGTAGCCTCGCTTCTATCAGTCTTCCCCAGTGCAGCTGTGGCTACTATGTAGCTTACCACCATCAGCTTCAGAATGACAGAATGTCATGTGAAGCACTTCGTAGTCTTCTGACTGAAAAAGCACTATGCAAATGCAGGCCATTTACCATTTACATTTTGGTTGTGTCCTAATGCAAGCAGTAGAAATATAGTCATACTGTTATTGGTTAAAATTCATTGTCTAATAATAGAAACCCTGTGGCCCTTAAAAAAAGTTTTTTATGGTTTGAAATATTATATATTTGAATATATTTTGCTCACAACAACCTCAAAATGATGAATCATTTCAACATTGTTACCATCCACAACACTGAAAAGTGTGTCAGCCCTTTCCCTCTGAAACCCAATAATAAAAACCAATGCACCCAATCGAGTCCTTATATCTCATATCTGTGATTTAAACTCTAGAAATAAAGCTTTACTGTGTAATTTTTTAGATCAATATTCTATTCAAAACCAACATTTCTGAGATTTGAAGATTTGACGGAGCCCACTAATGCTCAACCTTCAGGAATGGAAAGAGTGTGAGTAGACTTAACAAAACATCTCTGTCCACCTAAACAGACAAACCAGGCAAACCATGGCAGGAGCTGCAGAAATCCACATACCCACTATATTGCGATAGACTGGGGACCTCTCCAACCCACCCCGCAACCATGTGAAGGAGAAACAGTATAGAAAAAAGGATAGCTGGATGCATGAACACTTTTAGTCATGAACCCCATAGATCTGGCTTTAATAGAAAAATTGCAAAAAGACAGCCATGAAGTTACAATGAGCATTTTAAAGTCAATTTAAACCCAGATCATTCCTTTTAGGCCAACATGCACAATTTCATGTGTGGCAGAAAATAATTTTTCATCCTGAAAAACATTAGGCAACTATCATAACCCCGTTTCTCTGAATTATTCCTGAGTAATCTCAAGCGGGGCGTATCCATAGTGAGACATCATCATCATTAGGAAGTAGAGAAATCCATCTGTAATGGACCAAACAGCCAAAACAAGAAGATGATGTTTTTTTTGTTTTGTTTTTAGTCTGTTAGTTTATTTGTATTATTAACCTAACAAAAAAAAATAGTTTAACTCCAACTTAACTAAACTAGTTAACAGAAAAAGATAACCTTCCCAGCCAAAGAATTTAATGCATTGCCTCCATCTTTACCTTGTCTTTACTGCATTTATTCTTCTACACTGCAGCGGAAGACTCATTTATTTAGACTTTCTTAAATAGATTTCCGCTGTATGTTTTTGCTTTTTTTTATATTTAGGATTTATGTTCATTTTATCTCGTGCTTTATGCACATCAGTTTTATTTCATTGAAAAGCAGTTTGTGTTTTTTATCCTGTGATGAGTGCTATATGAATAGACTTTACTTACTGGCTGATCAGACTAGTCTGGCAGGAAAGGGGAAGAATTTTTTTTTTGAAAATAAACCAAATAGGGAGCTTGCAGTTAATTAAAGTTACTGATATGCAAATATGAATTTAAGTAAACTATCAACTCACAGATCAAAGAAAATAAACATTAAGGGCAATTCTATGTTCATCTAGATTAAACCGCGCTTAGCATGACCTGATGAGCACTTTCTGTAGTGACGCTACATACCCTCAGAAGTCCAGAGGAACTGTTTAGTACTGGTTCATTAAGAAAAAGCACTTAACAAAATGTAATATTTTATAGCTAACTAACTGTAAAAACAGAGGTAACAGTGTCAAATAAACATTAACTGTGTCTGTTATAACTTCTAAGATGTGTTAAGTTGATACGTAGGGTGGTGGGGGGGGGTTGGTTACTGACATTCAATGTGGCTGTTAGTGTGGCCATCACTCCATCCATACAGTAAAGCACGGTGGTGGAAGTGTCATTTTGTGGGTTCCAGTTTGATACGGTGATAGGGTGGATGGAGCTTTCTAAAGGAAAATCCTGAAGGAAAAAAAAAACATTTTGATTGTAAGAACCACCGTGTACTCTTTCCTTTTAGTATAAAACGTATGTGCTGCTGTTCGTCTATCACATAAATTCGAATAAAATATATCAGTTTATAGCTGTGTTTCAAAATTTCCCTCTGAATGCCTTTGCAGGGCTCTTTTTATTAGATGCTACCTCATTAAATGTGCTGTCTAACAAAAATGAGGTATACATTTCCAAAGGTGGAAAAAAAAAGCAGTTTAGTAATGTCATTCTTTTCAGGTAACTTCAATGTCATTTTCTGACTTATTTATGATATCACTCATCAAGACCACAACTACCTTCATGGTGCAGCCAAAGAGGGGAAGACGACGGGAAACACAATGACTGAGAAACGTACTTGCTGATTCAGTGATTCGTTTTATATAACTCGCCTGATTAGTTTAACTGGAGCAGCCGGCTGCTGGTTAGACCCCAAAACCCCACACTCCCACCTAACCGGTGCTGAGCTGCTGCTGCTGCTAGTGTTGCTGCGAGCGCTTGTTTCAGCATGACACTTCTGGGAAACGGGCACATCAGCTTGCAGGCTACCAGCAGTCTGTGAAGTTTATGGTTAAGTTTGACGTAATTGCCCTTTAACTTGGAGCTTCGTGTGCATGCTGCGAGATGGGTTTCCCTTTGTCTGCTTGAACCTGGAGAAACGAAAGAAAGCTTTCACAGCACCTTTCTGGCGCTCACCTTGCTGCGGAAACAGAAATCCTGTTTGAAATCTCAGGAAAAGTTATATATATATATATATAGTGTAGAAGATATATGTGTAGATCACACAAGAATAGCTTGCCTCACTTGATATGACCAATAGTTTGCTTCAATATGCAGCCTGGATTTAAGATTCAAAATGCCTGCATGGTTGAGAGCTACTGAAAAAACACAATTTGCGGCCATCTCTTATTCATTGCTTATCTATGCATCTGAAAAGAGGTCCGCTTTTTACCGAAACCACCTAAAGGGGTTTCGGAAAGACCTCAGGTCGTGCCATCAGATTGTCTCGATTAACAAGCAGATAAGTAATGCAAGAGGAAAATGTTACACCCTTAACTGAAGCCACAGTGCATTTGCTCAGTATTCAACAAAACAAACCCAAACCTGCCTAAAGACCACAGCAGCATTGGGTATTAGTCAGGTGGAAGGCAGGCGATCTTTGTGCATGTTCAGCCTTCCTGTAAGCTTTCTCTAAGATATTGCCTGGTGACATGATTCTCGCCACTGTTCATCTTTAGCACTGAATGTTTCTACAACTCTATCTGAGGCAGACAGCACGCAAGCCAATGCACAGAGCTCGTTCCTTTTCATGTGGCAGCAGCTTCTTCCCACCAAGAATACGTGGTGTGCTTTTGAAACTGCTGCATCACTGTTTACCAACACACAGCACTCTGTCTTCCCTGACACATGGAGAATGTCGTTCATCAATCAGAGAGTCGGTCTAATTGGGTTGGAATCTGAATCAGTGTGAGGAGGGTCAGTTTGAAAGAGTTTCTGATATGGTGATCAGCAATGTTACTCAATCTTTCCTTTCGTTGAATTTGTGAAAAGATCTCTATGTGAAAGAGGGGAGTTGGTTAGTGAGGTACAGGTCAGCTAAACCTCAAACTTCCTTTGCCAACAGGTGGAGCTTAACCTATATAAACTAAACAAAGAATAGTTTGCACATAAACCCTAAGTTACCTAGTTAGTTTGAGAGAGATCATGCATCAAAGCCAAAGAAAGCAGAATAAGTAAGAGAGTGACAGCTTAATTTGGGCAAGTTCAGTTTAGATAAGCGTTTTAAGACTTTCTGTGGGAGGGAATAGTGGGTGGTGAATGCTCTGACAACTTCTTGAGTTCAACCTGAAAAAGAGCATCTCAGGCACAAGTCCACACCTCTTTCAGTTCAGAGCAGACGACTCGTCGCTCTGTCAGGACCTGCACCATGAGCTTTGACCAGAGGTACCCGTTCCCGCAGGTGTTCCTGGTGGACGAAGGCGGAGGTCAGCGTCAGTCTGGGACGCCTCCAAACCTCGTTCCCTGCTGGTCATTCCCGCCGGCCCATGAGACCATGAGGAGCCGCAGCAAGAGCCGTGGCTGCATGGGGGTCAGCCGCAGCCTTGTCATGATCGTGCTGATGCTGTTCCTCCTGGTGTTCGCAGCTCTTGGGTTTGAAGCCTGGCAGATCCTGAACCTCCAGAAAAAACTGAAAGATGTGGAGAAGGTAAGGGCTGACGAACAATTATTTTTACAGTGAATTACGTTTCATTTTAAAATAATTCAACCTCTAGGAGGTTTGCGTTGTGCAGAATATTTTCTTGAAGTTCTGCTTGTTGATGAAGCACAACCTTTTGCTAAGACATGTTACTTCTGTATGTGCACTGTTCAACAGCAAAGATTTAAAGTAGGACATTTCTGCCCTCTATGCAAAAAGTGAGGGTGACAGGGAGGTGTGAGGTGGGAGAATGGAACCATGGCTGGAAAGTTTAGGCAGACCTGTGAAGTTTAATAAATAATTTAAAATGGTTTCAAATAAAACACCTTCACTCGTGAACCCTGACATTTAAAATGCAAACCAAAGTCTGGGTCGTTCCACTGTGGTCACCCGTCCATTCAGACAGGATATCCTCTATCTCACATGTGCCTAGGCAGAGCTTTGAGCTTTAGAAAGAACCGAGCGCCGTGTGATGTGGTATTGACTTTCTGTTTCTTTTATTTCTCTCAAGGTTCAAGCTGATCCTGTGACGGAGTTTGGTGCACCTCAGAAGCAAATTGGTATGCGAACATTGTGTTCTTTCTGCATGAAGTGTTCCTTTACGATTGGAAATGTTCTCAATAAAACAGTGAAATAATAACAGTTTATGGACTAATCTAATGGTCATTTCAGGTCTCTATAAGCCTAAATCAAATGAAGAAGAGAACAAGGACAGACCTATAGCACATGTGATAGGTAAGGTTTATAGTAACCAGAGACTAAGTTGTTAATTTTCTTATCTCCACATTGCTTAGTAATAATTTTCTTCTTTCAGGGCGTATTGAGAAAAATCCAACTGAAAATACTTTGCGATGGGAAGCAAAGGCAGGCCAGGCCTTCATCTCTGGACCAGTTGCTTACCGAATCCAAGATGGCGCCTTGCAGGTGAACAAATCAGGAGTCTACGAAATTTACTCTCGAGTGGAGCTGATCTTCAAGAACTGCCGTTCCACCTCTTCATTTACGCACGTCGTGTTTGTGAGGAGAGCGGGACAGTCCAAACCTCAGACTTTGATGGAGGCCCACAGGTCGGGTTTCTGCTCCCAGAGCCATGCCCACCCGTGGACCGCAGAGAACTACCTCGGCGGTGCCCTGAAGTTGCAGGAGTTTGACAGAGTTTATGTGAATGTGTCGCATCCTGATTATCTCAGCCACTCACATCATGCAAATTTCTTCGGCCTGTACAAGATATGAAAAGCTTCGAATGATTTAGCTTTGTTTCATAGTGCAGTAGTTTTGCTGTGAATCGTGTGGAAATCTTACTCATAACTTTCACAGAGAAATCATTGATTGTACTTTCCTTTCTTTTATCTATAATACCTTGACTATGTAGTTTTTCATTTCTATTTAAAAACCCATAGACGTTCATATTTTATTGGCAGCTCAAAGCAAAACAGCACTGAGAAATAAAAGAGCATTTCTTACTTTCATGGAAAATGTAGTTAGTTGACACTAAGGTGCTGATTTGGTTGTAGCATTTTCAATATTTATTTTTGTTTGTATGCCTGTATTACAGAATGGTTGTTTTAAAAGAGGAATAAAGGAATGATTTAAGCAGATTTCTCTGTGTTGAAAAGAACTAAAATGATGAAAATCTTTTTGAAATCTGACTCTCTTTTATAATCAGTCTGTATTCAACACCTACAGAACAGTTCATTATGACCACTGGAAAGTATTTGCATAATGCTACTGATAGTGAGCTTCATTTTCACAGATTCCACTTGGTTGCAGAAGCTGCAACTTCAAACCAAAAACATTATCGATGTGAATTTGCAATTATGTGACTAATTCACAGACCTGCAAGACAAGCATGCATGCTTCCTCATCTAACTACCCCCCCTTGTTAAGTTTTAACTGGTTTTAACGCCCTCGTTGCAATGTTTGCTTCTCGTGCACCACAAAGTTGGGTTAGTAGAGTGAGAAAATATGCAAGCTGGGCAACACACAATGAGGGGATATAACGGTAGCAGTGCTGACTTGCTTCCTTCCTGTGTGAACATCAAGAGGGTCATGCATGTTTGCAGGTCGATTTTTGTGAAAGAGCTCACGCTTCTTCTCGTCCATGTGGTTGGCCTTCTTTAGAAGTTGGTTCTTGGGCCGAGATCAGAGGAGCAGGGTGGTGACACCTGGAAAAAAAACCTGCAAAGCAATCTTAAAATGGTTTTTCACTTTTTATTTTTGAGGTTTGCGTCATATGTTTCATATTCTGGCCTCTTTAACACCATTTGTTTTAGACAAACTTTTTCTTTACTTGCTGTGAATTGAAAACTGGGTGATTGGTCTCTCTTTCTTTCACTAATGAGTTAAGCTTATTAACTTCAGCAGCATGGTTTCACACGTTTTGAGATTGCTTCTTTTTTCCAAAGCCACACATCTGAAGGTGTTCCAGGTTTTACTCAGCAGCATAATTCAGATAACAGTGCCTGGACGAAGGTAACCAGGCTTTAAAATGAGCATGCATGTGGGTGCACCTATTTCAGGCATTCATTAATTTCAAATCACAATACTGCTTTGGAAAGCTTAGTTCTAAAGTTGCATCTCCATCTTGGTTAAAACACATCTAGTCAACCTAGCAGCATAGCTGCACCTTTTTCTGCACACAAGATGCATTGATTGAAATTTAAATGCACCTTGTCAGTTTGCTATTTAGATGCTTTAGTTAACATGCTCTAGTAAAAAAAAAACTAGAGCACGTTGTTCAATAGGAAAGCAGAAAGAGAGCATATAATCTTTAGAATCTTTTTAAAGAGCTGTCAGCAAAACATTGGTTATAATCTGTGGCTTTGGAATCCAGTGAGTTATGAAACATATAAGTCAGACACTTGTATCAAGGCAACCAAAGTCAGTATACTAAAGCACAGCAGGACATTTTTCATGACAATTTAACTTCAGAAAATAAAAATAATATATGATTTACAATAGCTCGTAAAAGTCTACCCAACCTTGTTTTAATTTTGGTTTTGAGACTGAAACTATTGAAAACACGATGAGTTATTGCTTGACTTGTTGAACCTTACATGTAAGATGTATTAAGAAACATAAATCAGTTTGGAGGAAATGTGTGAAAAACCACACGGTGCAATAATCTGGCAATATAAATGTGCACAAACTACCGTAGCTCTTTGGTGAAACAAAACACCTCTTGGTTTAGTTTCAGCATTCAGTCTTGGTGTCACCTAGGATGATTCTGATTAACCTGGACAAAAATTCACCTCTCCCAAAGGGATTTTTCTGACAACTGCTCGTTTTTTCACGTTTTTATAAAGTGGTAGAAATTAATCAGCACACAGGATGAAAATAATCTTGTTCAATAGTATCAAGTCTGAAACTGATTTGAAACACATCAGAATAAACTTTTTTGTTATGCCTGTTTTCTGATCCTATGTTTTATGTCCTATGTCCTGTGTCTTGTCTCAGTATCTGTCCTGTGTTTCACTGATTACCTCATGTGTATTTAAGTTCCTGTGCTTCCCTTGGTCCTCGCTGGTATCTTGTCTGGGTGTTCTTCGATCTCCTGATGTTCCATGTTGGTTCCTGTAAGTCATCTTTATCATTTCGGCCTGTCCTCAATAAATCACACTTCCTGACTCAACAATAAACTGGCCTGGAGCCACAAGACTCTCCATAGGAGAGTCTTGTGGCTTGGATTGTGAGTCAGAGCAGACTCCACCTGCTGAGGAGACTGAGGTCCAGGTTTGGATTCCAGGGAGTGCTGTTAAAGACCTTCTATGACTCTATGTTTGCATCAGCCATCTTTTATGGCATAGGTGTTGGGAGACATAAGGACTCTGGCCAAAGTAACATTACTGCATAGTACGGACAGAGTCTCCGACACCATGCATAAAGATGTTGCTGAGAAGCAGAGCTCCATCAGTGACAGGATGCTGCATCCTGCATGAACAAGCATTTTTGCAGGTCCTTCCTCCGTGTAGATATCAGACTTCACAACCAGAACTGCTTCCAACAAACTTAAATGTTTGCATCCCTGCTGTAATTTGTACTAACTCACTAAATAACATTTCTGATGCTGTTAATTGCGCATGTTTTTTCTCATTTAATATATTCTAACTATTGTAAGCAATACCTTTACTTTGTTTTTCATCCACAAGTACACATGCACATTCTGTACATATTTCTAAAAAATATATTTACAACAGACCACAGGTGACCACGAATAGATAGTTGAACAAAATCAGGTTACTATTACTAGGTAGCAGTAATTGGTACCGCACTGATGTTAACTTATGGTTTGTAGTACTGCTTATGTTTAAGTGGAAGAGCTATGGACAACAAGGCATTTATTCTATTGTGCTGTGCCCCAAAACAATTTCCCTCAGGGGACAAGAAAATCTGATTTTATTTTTTTTATTTTTTATTGATTTGATCAGTTGAAGTCTGTATATACTTGTGACACCTTCAAAAAACACATACAACAGACTATTTTAATAGTTCACATTCCATGTATGCATTAGTATGTATTGATAGGCTCAGTAAATCCAACTCAGCACTGCCACAGAAGCTAAATGTCTGCAAGCTTTCTTATTTCTACTCTTGTGGGGTAAATCCAGTCAGCACCAAATAAAGTGTTGCTCCTGGATTGGGTATTTGCAAAAGCCAGCCAATAGCATATCAAATAGCACCAAACATAGGTATTACAGCTTTCCAAGCTGCATTTTCTTTCCATTACTTTACATATGCACTAAAAAACATCCTTGAATAGCTTAGTGTCACATTAAACAGAAAAAGCTTTAAATAGGTGAATGTCCAAATATTGAACCATGAAAAGGTGGGGCTCCAATGTATTTCAGTTGACTTCAAACCTGACTCTGAATTGTGGTAAAAAAAATAACTTGACCTGGAATAAATTACATGTGAACATCTGTGTTGGCTATAATGATCATGATTATGTTTGGAGTAATAAGACTCAAGCTTACAAACCTAGGAACTGTGAAGTATGAGGGTGGCAGCATCATGTGTGAGGGTGTTTACTGTAGGAGGGACTAGGGCACTATGTAAAAGAGACTGCCACAGTATTTCCACATGCTGTGGAAATATTGTGCCAACAACTCAGACATCACCCAATTAGTTTTCCAGATGATTACTAGGCTTACTATGACAATGTTGTCAATGTATGAATGACCCTGAAGAAGACAATGGGACAGAGAAAGATGTAAAGTTTTTCAATTGAACATAGTTAAGCAGAGTCATATTGGTTGATTGTTTCATTTAAAGACAAAATTTTAGTCCAGGTGATTTCTCTCTTTTTTTTCTCTTTTTTTTTTTTACAGAAAACAATAGTACAATAAAGCCTGGTTTCCAGTCCAATTCTTTTAGATTATACTTCAAATATTAACTTATTTGGGATCAGAAGGTTACAGCCTGAGCTCTGATAACCTATACTGTTATCACACAGAGGATGTTTAGGGCTTGGCTTACCGAACGTTTGATGCAGTTAGATAATGACCGTCAACTGTCGCTACGTGCTGGTCCAGGAGGAGTGTATACTGTAATTTAATGACTTGATGCAATCTGCTGGGATTCCTTACACAGAAAACGTTGAAAACGTCCTGTCAGCTCAATTAATAGAAAACGATATATTTTAATGCTGACTTTGACACAGATCCAATGTTAACCATTTACAATTACATGTATGATGGAACACAACCATACAGCTATGAGCCTACTACCTCCCCCAGATAACACAGAGAGAGAAGGAGGAGAGCAGTAAAAACCGAAAGCACAGGTTGATGGCACGAGGGGGAAGGGGAGGGGGGGTTGGGGTCTTTGGAAATGGGCTCAATGTCCTGACAGGCTGGTGTTATTACAGCAAACACAATAATTGACCATTTTTAACAAAAATGATCACAATCCAAAGCTAATGAACAGACCGAATCTTGAAAACACAACCGCAGGATATGATACCTAGAAACTGAGTAGGCAGCGCACAGCAATATGACTCCCCCACCATACATTTTAAGATTACGAAACTTTTAAATTAACATATTTGCAGTTATGCATAGTGAAATTTAAATTAACCTCAATAAACATTTCAAATGGTAATTTTTTTACAACATTAGTTTCATATTAGCAAGTATTTAACCTGCAACTTGCACTTTAAAAGCTATTGGATGAAAGTGCTATTGATAGATTAGTTTAGCTAAATTTAACAGTGAGAAGCAGTACATTCCAGCATAAACAGACTAAACCCGATTACACAAAATATATAATATTTGATAAATGGTTTTCCATGGCCGCTACCACTTCAACACAGCTGTTGGCTGCATCCGAAAGCACTGAATGTTAGCTAATCCTTAACCTTTCATGGGGCCAACAGTGAGAACACTATGGATAGTAGTCTATGGAGCCGTTCGCGAATGAGCCCATTTCGAACAGCCTTTCTAGCAGACGTCATTACGCGACGTAAACGTACATGAATGACACATATCAAAATAAACCTTCGGAAGAGGTTGTTGTACTCACATGCACGCGTCTTTTTCCTTTCGGCCAATTTCATTATTTTACGAGAGGTGGGCCGGGCGACTTCTATTGATGCCGTCTTGTGGGGTAAGGGATTGTGGGATGGCACATAGCTCCTAATCGCCAGTTAGTTAGCATCAGAGGTCCCTATGCTAAAGTGGCTATGATAGTTAGCATACAGGCAGTTGGCTGCATCCGTTGGCTGCATCCAAAACCACTAAATTGGTAAGAGGTCTTACGCCAAACTGGTTGTGCGTCAGCGTCCGCCATGATAAGATGCATCCGAATTGGGCTTCCAGTTAGGAAGGAGTTAGGGAAAGTGGCCTGTATGCTAACTATCATAGCCACTTTAGCATCGGGACCTCTGATGCTAACTAACTAGCGATTAGGAGCTATGTGCCATCCCACAATCCCTTGCGCCACAAGACGCCATCAATTCAAGTCGCCCTCACGTAAAATAACGAAAATGGCCGAAAGGAAAAAGACGCGCGCATGTGAGTACAACAACCTCTTCTGAAGGTTTATTTTGATATGCGTCATTCATGTGCGTTTACGTCGCCTAATGACGTCAGGTAAAAAGGCTGTTTGAAATGGGCTCATTCGCGAAAGGCTCCCTAGACTACTAGCCATAGTGTTTTCACTGTTGGCCCCATGAAAGGTTAAGGATTAGTTGCTAGTGTTAGTGCTTAGAGGCTAACATTCAGTGGTTTCGGATGCAGCCTTTATCTTCCTGAAATACACCTTATAGTCTGACACTCTCTTCTGCCATCTGGTGAAGGAATAGGGTACTGCAGGCAACAAGGAAGCATTTGACCCCAGGGCAAAGATTTTTATGGAATCGTAACACAAAGTGATATGTAAAACCGGCTGATTCTTGTTCCAATTCTTTTTTAGATATATAACGCAGAACATCAAAAATAAATATGATTATTTATTTATAAGTAAGGACTTACACCGCTTTGATAGTTTTGGAATTCATGTGGATGTTTTTAGTGCATATTTCAACACATAATTAAATTTTGGTTTTAATCAAAAATAAAAATGCCAATGCATTTTAGCATAATTTAGAGTTTAATATTAAAATAATGTTATTATTATAATAATTTGAAATGTATGAATGTTGTAAATATTAAGTTGATAGTTTATCAACCATCACAGTGTAGGAAAAAAACGCTCAACTGTATCTTGATTCCTTATTGAAGAGTCAAAAAACAGGTAGGCTAATAAATAAAAAAACACACCGCAGATGCCAGATGATTCTTGCTCCTATTATTGTACACATGCCAGGCCTCTCAGTCAAAAGTCTCTATGAGAGATTACTTCAAGTTGTTACGGTTAAACTTCCCTTCTCTGTTCTCTTCCTAGAGCACTGGGAACTGTAGTGATGGCCAAATCAAGCTTTTGGATCTCGTGAAGCTTGTATGAAAAAAATGGATAGTTACTCAAAGCTTTCCAACACATTCCTCTTGGAGGACATCTAGTGGCCTTTAATATGAACAAAAACTTGAATGAAACTGCTTGCCAATTAATGAATAAACTCCCTAAACTCTTGCTTCATTTACATATGCAGGTATGTATAATTTATACAAATCTTCATACATATGTACATAGATAAACTGCTGATTCTGCCACTTATGCCCTTACTTAGTTTCATAGGTACAACTTTCCCAGAATGCAAAGCAGTGTGATGTTTGAGGCTAGTATTCACTGACAAAAATCTGCTCTTTTCAATGTTTGCTTCACTGATTTGAAATTCAAGCACTTCACTGGAATTCATTCAAAAACTGAATACTGGTGTTTAAAGGGTCCAATTAAGTCCAACAAGGGATGCTTTTTGTTTTACTTGTTATACGTAATATTTTTCTGTATTTGACAAAATCTGTAATTTATTAAATTAATCTATTATTATAATTTCATTTGTTATTTGATCTCATTTTACTTCCTATTTGGTTTATATTTAGTTTATACATATTTAAACTTTAGCAGCCTGTAATAAATCAGTTAATAGACCTTTACATTATTTTATACAGTATATAAATCTGTTGTCTTGATTATGCACAACTCATAATCTCATTAACAAAAGGCAGCATACATAAAATAAGATTACAGTGCAAAAGAGACAGTAGGCTGTAGAGCAACATAGAGCAAGTTGATTTTAAAAATGCCATCCCAAAAAGGATCAGAGATCTATTAAATGCTATTCTGGATCTAACTGGGAGCCAATGAAGAGAAGCTAAAACATGAGAAATGTGATCCGTCTTTTTATTATTCTTGTTTCAGCATTACAGCTATTTATTATTATATATTGACTGATAAAGAACTTATATAGATCTGAAGAGCAGTTGTGGTAGTGTCAATGGGAAATTTCAAGGAGGGATGGACATCTACACAGAAAACTTTGTGAGGACCCTCCGCAATGGGTCCCTCAACCCTCTGAGAAAGAGAAGAGCAAAAGCCTATATGACTGCACCACTACTAGAAGTAGCTTTAAAAGTTGGAAGGATGATTGATTGTTTGATTGATTTCACAGGGGTTTCTAAAGCATGCACTGGCCACAATCAACAGATATCACCAGACCATCAAAAAGAGCAGCATAAAATGAAGGCCAGACATCTAACTAAGGCTCTAAACATCACTAGGTGAAGCATCTTGAAATACAGAAATGTTAAAAAGCACCGAATTAATCTAAACTGCAATATTCTAGACTGTGAATGTATTTTGAATATTCTGTGTCTTTGTTTGTTCTTTACCATAAGGGTGTGTCCTCTGTGGCAGCCATCTTGCTGGAGCTAAGAAAGAAGCCCGACTTAGAATCCAACTCATTTATAGAAAATGTTTGGTGAATAATGATAAGAATTGAAGAGAATAAATTACTTGTAAATTGTATGCATGTTTGATATTTAATTACTGAAAATTGTCAATGATCTGGAAATTGAACTGTTTTTGTTTTCCTTTGATAGCTGAGGCGAGGCAGGGGTAAAGGTTTGTAAAAATAAGTGGACTGCAGGGTGTTTTAGGAAGGGAGTGGGAGAGACATGGATGGGTGCCATTTTGAAAGTTGCAACTTTGTTTGAGCAGAAGAAAATACATTTGAATTTTTGCTCTTCAGTCAGCGAGTGATTACTTTTCTTTTCCACACTAAGACACTGGAACTTTTAAAAAACGTTAACAACCACAATGCATGTTGGATTGCCTCGAAATGCATCCTTCCTGGTTACAAAAAGCTTCTGCAAGCTCCATTTAACTGAAAGCCTAAAGTACTGCCTTTCATACCTTACACACTCTGCATAATGTCACTGTTAGCTCCGTTTTTATTCTGCTTTGGTAAAGATGAACCTTACTTCACCATCTTCTTTCAATTACTAATCCGGCGCCCTCTACTGGTGTAATGAAAAAACAGCGCTTTTATAGTATACTGACTTCTTGGGTACAGCTTTGTGAACCTGTTAAACAATTTTTTCAAATCACTTCATGTAATTAGCACAAACTCCACATATTACTTGCAAAATATAAAACAAACATTTCATACATCTTATTTATAAAACCTGTGCCTAATCATTTCATTCCACATTTTGTTCAGGAAGTGAAACAGGTAATGTGTAAAACCTAGAAAACATGTATCCCTTTAACTTTCGTCATGGTTACTTTAAAAGTAATCTTACCAAAAAGACACAACACTAATGTTGCATTCGACTTTGTATGTTCATTGTTGTAATATATAGATGCAGAGCTCAGAAATTCTGACTTGCGAGTTTAAAAATCAACTGGAACGCCCTCTGAAGTCGGACTTCCCACCCGGAAAGTCTGCATTTTCCTCTGACTTTGAATTTTAACATGGCTGCTCCTCACATCAACAATAGTTGCTGTGGTGGAAAATTGTCCATTTTAGAAGATACACCAATAAAAATGCACAATGAAGCACGACCACGGGTCCGGCATCACGTCAGAAGTAGATTTGAATCATGAAAAAGCTTTTCTGCTTGAGTTGCGCGACCGATTAGCGGGAATCATGCGTTTGAAGTGCGACAGAAAATACCTAGTGCGTTTTATGTGGTGCATTTCTGCATTCATGCTTATCGAGTCTGCCGCTGAAGTTGGAAAAATCAGAACTTTGGCTTCAATTCGCATCACCTCAACCAATCAGGTGATGAGATGTCAGTGATGCTGTTACTGACATGGAGTCACAGCATCAGTAGGACATGAAGGAAATACTGATAAACACCGTGGCTAATCACCCAGAGCTACATGACATAAGCTCTTGCTATACAGAGACAGGAATAATAATTTTTTTTTAAATTATAAAGAGGTTAAACTATTTAGACAGGATAGCTCTTTAGAGGTTTGTGGGTGGCTCTTAAAAGAGCCGTTTTGGCCGCAAAGTCCCCGCTTTCTCCTCCAAGAAGTGAGTCATGAACAGCTTCCTCACCCGGACACCCTCTCTTCACTAGCTCCACCACAGCACATCCTGTGCCGCTCACATATTATATTATACACTTTTAATAACCGCTCAGCATTGTAGTACGTCTCTTGGCGAGCGAAGCTTGGACCAACGCGGGAAAACAGCTGCTCAAACTGGGCCTGCTGATGCTGCGAGGGGCTGGTGTGAATTGAACCCTCTGTCCCAACTTGAATGGGTGTTTAGCTCTCTGATCCCCCGCTGTAGTGACCACAACTCCACCTGAGGCCAGGCCGAACATGTAATGTGGTCACCTCGGAGACCAGAGTCCACTGGGAGCTCCCGGAGGGTCGGGAGGAGGAGATGGCCAGCGACTACTATGGAGCGGTCCCGGTCAGGGTCCTCCCACATGTTGTGTATTTCCAGATTCCTGTACAAAAATGGCATATTTTGAAACGCAACCAGTTTGATTTGGACCCGCTTTGAGGTGCAAATAATCAAGCATCCAGACATTTACTTTGGCATGACACCAAACCAAGCTCAGAGTTCTGACTTCCGAGGTAAATAGAACGCACCATAAGTCAAGATTTTTATAAACTACCGGAGTCAAGAAATTGATCAAAAAAAAACAAGCTGTTTTGTACTTCCTCAAGCATGTGATGCCCTAAGTAGTGCATTTTCCATAATCACAACCCTACTCCTTACAAACCTGAGCAGCCAAAGCCCCTTGGCTTCAACTGTATGCAACAGCCAGAGCGCTACGCTTTGCTAGTGCTAAAATTATTATTCTTTTATTTTTGAAAGAAAGGAAATATATCCTCATAGGTCACTATACCTAAATAATACATCTGCCACAGCAGAATATTTTAGAATAACCACAACAACAGACAGCAGCGATCAACTACAAAAAAATGTTTATGTTTCCTTAATAGTTAATGTTTTACATTAGAACAGGATTTGCCTAATTAATTTATCATGCATTTATCTTTTAAGGGAGCCTGGTTGAGCCGGATACTTGGCTGAAACGAGTATCCGGTACCGATAAAGCACTTTTGCCCAGTACGAGTATCATATTAGTAACAGGAGTCAATATCTATGCTCGGATTAAATGCAAATTCTCATTGGGTAGCTCACTATGTCTGCGTTCTGTTATAATCACAGCGCTTAATAAGTGACTATTCCTAAACATTCAGTGCTGCTGAGCAGGGGCGTTTCCAGACCGTTAATAAGAGGAGCTAAAAGGACCCAGGGTGGGTCTGGGACTGTAGCACCAAAATAAAAGCAGACATGTTCTTCTAGTGGGGACACAATCTGAGCTAGTCCCATTTTAGAGTTTTCATCTGTTAAAATTATATTTAAAGGCATTTTTTTTTGCTAAGGTTTAAGTGAGAACGTAGTGTTGGGTCAGACACAGCCATTGGGTGGCGCTAACGCCCTTTGGAGACCCCCCCTCACTGACCACGGAGGACTTGGAGAACTTTAATCGTTCATAAGGTCTGTTTGGGCAGAGGAAAATCAGTTTAGGATGACTAATTTTAAGGGTGTGTGTTGTTACTGTTGTTAACTTGTATAAGTTTTCATCTGCTATGTGTTTGGGTAAACCAGGCTTCTCGGCATTTTTAACCAATGTTTTAAAATACTTTCCCGACAAAGAGTAGTTTTAAATCCTGCAATTTGAGTTACTCAATCCAATAAGAGCTTCACTTTTCTTTGTTTAATGTTTAATGAATGCATTTGAGCTGCTCCAATGCCCCACGTGAGCTTCCCAGCAGCTAGATGCTAAAAATTATCCCACATGTTCGGCCCAGGCCTGCATTCAATAAATAAACAGTCAGAGGTGTTCAAATAGAGATTGGTTCAAAATAGATTAAGAACAGAAACTTATCTTATTAGCTGTGTTTAAACTCTTTGATGCATCAAAATACTGGAATTGGATTGTTTATTATAAATCTAAATAGAGGTAATTTTCCAAAGGTCAATGACTTCTTATCTAGTTCTTATCTTCTTATCTTATCTTCTTATCTAGATAAGATGTTTTATTTTTCCTTACATTGTCTTATTGGTTTAGACATAAATCAATGGTGTAAGTAATTATAACTAATTACAGTTAGTAAACTAACTTTCATTCTAACATTAACAAAATAAGCCTTGGTCCCTTAAAGCATCCAGATACCTCCAACAGCATAACATCAGAATTCATGGTTTCTATTTTTATTGGATTTTTATCCATTTGTGTTATTTTTAGTTTTTCATTTATTTTTATCAGAAGTGCGTTAGTTACTAGCTTGAGTGATTAAATGTTGGTCTTTTTCTTCTTTTGTAAATAAACTTTTGTGTTTTGGAAATTCACTGTCATTTTTATTCTGCATACATATGGCAAAGTTCCATGTTCAATGCACGTTAAGAATCCATTCCTTCATGCTTTTCACCGCAGCCTTATCTACGCAGGTGCTAAACTATTAGAGACTGATATATATATATATATATATATATATATATATATATATATATATATATATATATATATATTTGGCTAATAAAATAGTTCCTGGTAAACAGGTGGTGCCCTGAAAATAACAACCTTCCATAAATTATTAATCTTATTGACTGCCATAAGCAGTGTTTTAACTATTAATAGCCAAATATCTGCATTTCTTTTCATAAAAACCCCCATAGTAGCCTCTGATTTTGCTTCACTTCAACTGAAGTGATTGGCGAAAAATAAAAGAAAATCACAAATAAAAACATTGCTACTTTGCACAAAAGCTTTTTCAAAAAAAAGTGGAGGGACTTTAATTCGTTAACTTATGTTATTGCTAAGTACTGTTATTTTGTCAAATAATTACATACTGTAAAATTAAAGTATTTCTTCTTTATTTTTCACCCCCTCCTCTCCAGCCCTTTTGAACATCTCCCTAATTTTGATGTCTCAAGGTTGGCAAGTATGCCCGTCTCCTAAAAACATACATATTTATAGCGTTGCTGTGCCCCGCTCACTCACTTATACACAGAACACTGAGAAGAGAATAGCGCAAGCTCTCTCTCTCTCTCTCTCTCTCTCTCTCCCTCTCTCTCTCTCTGTCTCTCTGTTAATGTTAAAAATTTCTACTGCTTCAGGTTTGTTTTTTACTTTGGTTTGTAGTACTTGCTTATTAACCGGTAAAGTTTGGGTAAACGTCGGTTTCTCTGCCTGTTGCCTGTCGGGGATTTTTTTTCTTCTGTTAACCGTCAGCTGGTTCTAACCAGTTTTTTTTGTTTTTACTTTGCAAACTGAGTGACGTTTTCTTGCTGTATTTTATAAAATCAATAAAGGTAGTTGTGGTGTTAAACGATATTACAAACCAGTTAGCTACACACACATTCATGGTGTTGAAAAAAATAAAAAGAAGGCCTCATCTCTTGTTTGAGGCTTGCAGCTTTCCACGATATATAACCAGTCTTTTGTTCAATTTTCGTCCTTCGAGCTGGATTCAGTGGAACTACTGCAGGAAATGGCAGCAAGTAATCAAGCTGAAGAGCAAAAGAAGACCTAGGCAAGTGACACGATAACCAAGCTATCTTGCAGATTATAACCTGGGTATTAGGCTGTCTGCAGTTTCCAGCTACTAAGACACAGCCACATCTATCTGATATCAGTAAATCAGATTTTGAAGATCATTACAGTGCACCCCTCAGTCAGGAAGTTAGTCCTTGCCATTGGAAAGTAATGAAAACCAGAGCCAACAGCAAGCTATTTTGGATCTCACCATAGATGGAGATGATTTATATCACAGTAGCAATGAGGTGAAGAGGGAACTTCAGGAGCTTTGGAAGTCTGCTGCTCAGTTAACTACAGTCTTTCAGACATTGAAGGGGATGGAACAGAAATTGGAGAAACTAATGGTTAGTCAGGCTGTTAAGTTATTTGCTTCACCATTACACAAGGTACATTCAGATAAATTTCCTGTCCCAACGTCAAGAATTTGCACACTACAGAAAGCTAGAGGGGAAGAAAAAGAGCATAATTTACCTTCAGAAAGCATAAGAGATGTGTCTACAGTCCCTCATAGTGAGCAGCGTGTGCAAATGTCGGCCCTAGGCCACACTTCTGGGAACAGAATGCGCAGTGAAGTTTCAGCAAGCCTATCAACATCTCGATTTCCAGCGCCTCGAAGTTCGGTGCTCGCAGGGACATCTGCATCTCCGGTGCCAGCTCCTAGGTCGGCACTCACAAAGATGTCCATTTTAGATCACACCAACACTTCTGCTCATTTTGAAATGGAGGATGATCAAGCTTACGCAGCTGAGTCACAAGATTGTTGCACGTTCTAAATGACCAGTCAGTTGTTGGACATTTTGTGCATTTTATTTGCGGGGTCTGTTTAAACAAACACAGAAACAGCATGAGCAGCTCGCCCTCTGCTCGGTTACGGCAGTTCTCAGTTATATACCGGGAATGTCGCGATACCACTGATGTTCCTATGCCGCTTACCCCACCTTGTGGCAAGACCAATGACCTACACCCTTACTAATCTGTCAACAGCTGCTGTTCCCTGTACAGTGAGCTCAAACCAAACATGCATCTCGTCGTTTACATACCTGCACCTCCAACACAAAAATATGAATCAATTTACTACAACCCAAAAAAAGTATTTATATAGGGGTGTGGCCTTTTCACTATTCTCACACTCTCCCCCCCAAAATTAAATTGCGTCCCGACATTCTGAGTAACGTTATCCCCTTTCTGACATTTGTCAGTCTACCTGCATTAAATTACACAAGGACAGTCCATTCCTGGAAAGAGTCAGGGTTCATAGAAAGTCAATTTAGATGCAACACTGGTTTCCAGCAGTCCATATGGCATGCATCTCTTCTCATGCCATATGTCCGCAGTAATGGTTATTGTGCACGATAACCGTCCACTGCCACATCCGCCACATTAACGGGTGTCTGCATCTACTCTGAGTAAGGCACTTAACCCTTAAAAGTTCTACCATTTTACTTTATGTGTACTGAAGTAGCTAAATGTTGGTAGTCAATGTTTCTCAAAAGGTCATCATATCTAAATCAAAACTTAATATCTTTCAGTATCTGATAACTAAATTTTTTTCTTAACAATTTAAACTTTTAGCCTGAACTTTGTCACTTTAAAAAAAATGAAGTACCTGAATTATTCAGGTGACAATGTAGGCTCTCCTAACTTATGATATGTGAACAACATTTTAGGCTTTCTTTCTCGAAAAGGATACTTTTTTCCTCTGATGTGTGATCCAGCCTCACCATGGTCACTGTGGGCAGACTGTGAGGACTCCTCTTCACTCTCAGAGCTGGGTTTTGCGATGACCTCTTCTGGTGCTTGTGTCTCATGCACTGGCTCATCTTCCCCTCCGACCTCCCTCAGTGGTGCAGCTCCAATGTCTTGTTGAGACTCGGCCATTTTTGCTTCTTTCTATTGGTCCAACGGATCTACTATAGTAGGTTGCTGTCCAATAATAGATGTCCACTGTTAATCTTCATCAGAAATGGGCTCCTCTTCTCTCCATCCTCGGTCCCTGGGTTTTCTCCTGTTTTTTTATTTGGTTGGCACATCCATACTTTTGACAGGGAGGAAGTCACGTGGGAGCAAAAGGTTCCTATGGACGACTCTGACAAGTCCTTTTCCAGCTGAGCTCTACTGCCAGGGTTCAACACTGCACTGTAGACCTTTTTGTCGTAATGGGTTTTCCCTTGCATCCCTTCTTTCAAGGCTGTTTGAGAGGCCAGCTGATATGCTTCAGTCATCCTTGATCTCCATTTTTCCACATAGTCTTTATGGGATGGGCTTTGGTGTTTTGCTGTGAGGCCAAACATGAGGTCTATTGGAAGCCTGGGCTGACGACCAAACAAAAGAAAGTAGGGTGCATGGCCAGTGGCTTCACTCCGCATGCAGTTGTAGGGGCCGACCACCTTGGGGAGAGAAGCTTTCATGCAGTCCTTTTATAAACTAGGGGATGGAACTTTGCAGGAAGGAGTAACTGCAAACGGCTGTTGGTTTTCCAATATAGCAGTCCGTCATCACTAATGTGCAGTTTTTGTTTTTGTCTCACCAGTGCTGCTGTTCTACTGTTGCCATAACGGTGTCTCTTTTTAGGCCACTTATCAGATAGAACATATTTCAGCCCCTCATCTGTTACTGGGTCTTCCGCTTGAGCATCCTTTGGAGCCCTTTTTGAGATTTCAGTCCCGACCGAAGCATGTTTTCCCTCCACTATATTTGTGTTGATTGTTCTTGGACATAGCCATGGCTCAGATTCTTGAAACTTGATAGTAACAGCCTGGGATACACTGTTCATGACTTCAGGTTGCACTGCTTGTGTACACATTTGCATGTAGTGGTCCATGTTCAGAGGCATACATGATAATCCATCGTCTCTGTTAGCTTTTCCGGGGCGATACTTTATGGAAAACTGAAAATCGGCCAATTCAGCAACCCACCTGTGCGTAGTGGCATTTAGTTTAGCTGTGGTGAGCACATATGTGAGGGGGTTGTTGTCCGTGTAGACTGTAAATGGTGGAGAGTAGTAAAGGTAGTCCCTGAACCTCTTTCATATGGCCCACTTCAGCGCCAGAAACTCCAAGTTTCCTGAGTGGAGGTGGTAATTTCTCTCTTGTGTGGTCAGAGTTCTAGATCCATAAGCAATCACCACCGGCTTTCTGTTCTGCCTCTGATAAATCACTGCCCCGAGCCCCTGCTGTGAGGCATCACAATGAAGGATGAATTGTAGTTCATAGTCAGGATAACCTAACACTGGAGTTTGAGAAAGGAAGTCAAGTAGCTGGCACAGCACCTGCTGATGTTCTGCTGACCACATAATGGGATGAGATGATGGCAACTGTCCTCCATTGTTCCATTTCCTCTTGTTCTGTTTAGTCTGCTTGCTCTTCCCTTGAACCATTTTTTCTGAAGAGAGGAGATCATTCAGTGGCTGTGCTATCTGGGAAAAATTTGGTATGTAGCTGCGATAATACGAAATAAACCCTAATAACTTTCTCAATTCTCCAATGTTGGTTGGGGTGTTGTTCCTCAAAGCCTGCACAGGAGCTATGTCTGCAGGATCCATAGTGTAGCCATCTTTCGTGACCAGTCTCCCCAGGAATCTCACCTGGTTTTTGAATACTTGACATTTTTTTGCTTTTAACTTGACCCCATGCTTTTGGTAACGACGCAATTCACTCATCAGATGGTGAAGATGGTCCTCAAAGTTCTTGGAATGAACTAAGTTATCATCCAAATAAGGCAGGCAGATATCATCCCGCAGTCCCACCAAACACTCTTCCATGGATCTTTGGAATTCCGCAGGAGCAGATGAAAGGCCGAAAGGTACTCTCACCCACTCATTGAAGCCCCAGGGTGTTATGAAAACAGTGAGAGGGCGGCTTGACTCTTCCAGAAAGCCCTGGTGATAGGCTTTCTCCTGGTCCAGGACTGAGAACCAAGAACTTCCTATCAGGCTGTTGAGCATGTCTTGGATTTTGGGTATTGGGTGACGGTCAGTAATGGACTTTCTATTCAGTTCTCTATAGTCACAGCAGAGGCGGAGGCTGCCATCCTTCTTCGTTACACACATAATAGGACTTGAGTATGGGGACTTGGATTTTTTTATCCACCCTCTGTTAAGCAAATCTTCCAGATATTCTTTTACTTCTCTGTGAAGTGGTTTCGGTACAGAGATATAAGTCCGTGTCACAGGTGTGGGGTCACTCAGGCGAATTTTGAGTTGCAGTGATGGAATGGTTCCAAAATCATGCTCATCTCGAGCAAAAGTTCTACTTTCTTCACGTAAGAGCTGTTTTACCTGCTGTTGTTGTGCTGGAGGGAGGTGGCTTAACGGAACCGGGGGATCCCAACTATCATCTGTACTGTTTGTTTTATCCTCACTCTCACTGTCCCTGTATTCTGCTACGGTGTCCTTTACATCTACAGTACTTGTCTTTATCTCATTAAGTTGTCTAGGTTCTGTCTGTGCTGGGTATATAAGCTTTACTGTCTCGGTTTCGCCAATTACAATTTTTGAGGGAAGTTGGATGTCATGAGCTGTGCTGTTTGCTACTGGTATAGTCATAGGGGAGTTGCATCCTCTCTTCAAGCTCACAGCACCCTGTTCTACCTTAAACCCTTCTGGAAGTGAGTGGAGGCATGGTTGAAAAACAACATCCTCCTGGAATGGAAGTGAACCTGCTCTAATACTGCATTTTTATTTATTTTTGTCAGGCCAGCTGGGATAGTCATACAGTTCTTCCCTGTTTTAACTCTGCCATTACCCACACCATCACCTCCTCTCTTAATCATTTTTAGAAACACTTCAGTTTTCTTGCAGTCAAAAGCAAATGCTACACTCACAGCATCTGTAACAGTCTTTGGTAGATCTACACCCCTTTCCAAAAAATGCTCAATCACATTAAAACCTATGATAGGCTCATTTCCCATTCCCTCTTCAGTAGTCACCAAAACTGGAACCAGAAGCTCTAGCTGTCGCAGGTTTACTGACGGCAAACTGAACTTTACTTCCACCCAGCCACAGACAGTGATCAGAGTTTTATTTACTGCCCTCCCCTCTAATGTACCTGTCCCTATGATCTCAGTGAGGCTTCTGACCGTAGCATGTGGGATGTTCTATTGTCTCCAAATGTCGCTTATGAGGCAGACCTGCGACCCAGTGTCCCACAGGGCTCTTGTTTCCACTCCATCCAGCAAACAGGTGATGACATGCTTCTTCCCAATAAGACTGACCAGTCCTGCTTTCTGAGATGGAGAGAGAAGGTTAACATGAACTTCTTTTGTTTTGTCTGCTGGTTGACCTGCAAATGTTGCTTCTAAGTGCTGAATACTCTCCATGAGTAACCTATGCATATCCTGAGGGTTCTTATTTTGCTCCTTTTTCCCTGTAGGTGATGCTAGTTGGGGAGATACAGTACTGACAGCCATATCTATTTGCTCTGTAGTATTTGAAGGGCCCTTTCTAGTCGTACATGTGCGGGAAAGGTGGCCATTTTGTCCACATTTAAAACAATGATCACACTGTTCTCCTCTACCATGATCTTGACAGTTTTTACATCCCCATTTTCTAGTTGTTCTGAGCTGAAAAGGTCTGGGTGGCTCACTAATGCGAGTCTTCAGTTCTTCAGTTTCTCCCTTTAGATGTTTGATTACAGATATCAGTTCACCTTCCTTTGAGACACTGCAGGTTGACTTATTTTTGGTTTGGTGGATGCAGAAACGGATAACTCTTGTCCCCCAACTGCACCCACTAATGTGTCTTTGGCTGGCTGTGTGTCTGCTCTTAACTCTCACTTTAGACTCCTTAGTGTTTCTTCTGAATTTCTGTTGTCTCTCCCACTCCATACTGGCGGCTTCATTTGTCTTTGCTATCAGGATATAATCCGTGACTGTAGGATCATCCAAGCAACTTTTGAGCTGATACTTCACATTGTCACTAATCAGTCCAGTCCCCACAGCTCTGAGAAATTTCTTTTGAACAAGATCTGGGGTCTCATTTATAAAACATTGCGTAGAATCCCTCCTAAAAGTGTATGTACGACCAAAACAAAAAGTTTGCGTACGCCAAAAAGATTTCTGATTTCTAAGACCATGCCTACGCACAGGTGTAAGCAATTTCCCCTTTATAAATCGAAGTCTTCTTGGAAGTTTGATCACGTGAATTTGGCTCATATCCCGCCCTGAACACGCCCAAATCCGGCTATAAAAGGTCAATGCAAAGCAGGACATGAATATGGATGCATATGAAGAAGAGGGGAAATATGGCAACAACAAAATAGAACAAAAAAAAACAAGAAGAGAAACTTTACGGAGATGGTGATTGAAGTGCTAGTGGGCGAAGTTGAGGCTAGAAGAGACATTTTATTTGGTGGACACAGCAGCGGTTTCACAAATAAAAGGAAGAACATTGAGTGGCAGCATGTGGCGTCTGCATTGCAGACTGTCAGTGCAACTGACAGCACGGTACCCGAAATAAAAAAAGTGGTCGGACCTCAAAGTCGAGGGGGGAAAAAACTTGGTCCCCCACAGTATATGGAAACGTAATGTATTGCCTGCTCATTTTAATGATCCCATCCCAGACTGCAGGCATTATTGCGCTCAGGGACGGCTGTAATATCCTAGACCTAGTTAATAAATTTAACATATTTGAAGACATTATTTCCAAAAATGGACTTTGGGCAGAATAGTAAGAATCATGTCACTCAGACACATATTGGCCCGTTTCCGCCTGGACAGTCTCTCCAAAGCCTGGCCGAATTCAGCACAGAGATCCAAGAGCACAGCTCTAGGGAATCTGAATCTGCTTATTAGACAGTCATCATCATGGGCAACGAGGTCTGCATGATCCCTGAACACGCGTTCTCTCCTAATCCCCCCATTTGCATAATCTTCCAGCAAAGCCAGTGCATCCATCTCAAATAATGCGCTTGAAAGTAGTTGGGGTATTTCTATTGGCAGCAATAAGACTGTTTGCTTCCTTCCTTGGCACAATGAACGTGCCAATGAATGATATATGGTACAGATGATTAAATTTATTAATTGGCATACAGTCCCGGCCCTTTTATCTGAGTTTAAGGCTCACTGCAAAGCTACAATATAGAAATCATTGCTGGTTTGGATGTTTATAATAACATGAATCCATAATTAATGTTTGGTGTGAGGTGAAATGATATGTGTGAGAGGTGTAATATGCAGTCTGGCTGCAGTTCACCACCTCACCAACTGCGTCGTCGATTCCCTCGTCTCCAAAATGTCCGTAAGCACGGGTAAGAGTTGGCGTACAGGTGCGCACATTTTCCCATCAAGTCTGTTTTTTATAAATCATAACTTTTGCTTTGAAAGTGGCGTACGGCAGTTTCAGGCCCCGTTTTGTGCGTACACAACGTTTATAAATGAGACCCCTGGGCTGTAATGTTCATCTGAAACAGGCTCTCTGGAGGACGCCAACAGTCGCTCTTTTACCTCTATGGCTCTAAAGAGGACATTCTGTGGCGACTCATTGCCATCCTGTGTGATGTTGATCAAGCGATGATAAAGATCAACGGAACTATCTTCCTTATAATGCCCCTTTAAGATGGTGCGAAGCTGTTGTAAAGTTAGGTCTGATTTTATTTCTAACATGTCTCTGAGATTTAGACCTGGACTGATGGCCCGAACCACTGCTTCAATTATCTCAGCTTCACTGTGATGTCTTTTCAGTCCTATTTCAATCTGGTGGATCAAGTTAGAATACGACAGTTTGTCTTTCTGGCCCCTTTCTCCAATCTGACCATTTATTTTAAATTCTCGCCTGATGGTTAGTTCAGGGTGAGGAACAAAAGCAGATGTTGGTGGAGATGGATTTTTTGTGTCATTTACTTTTGTTTTCAGTTTGTTCATCTCCTCTTCAATCTTCTTTGAAAAGCTTTGAAGACTTAAATGAAGTGCAGCATATTGCTCCTGTAGACTGGCTAGTGCAGACGCACCTTCAAATGTGCTCTTTTGTGAGGCTGGTGCATCATTATTTCCATTTTCTATCTTGTCCTTTGCATTCTTAATTAAACGTTTCAGGAATTCATGAGCAACTTCCTCTTCCTCCTCTTCAATAGCTGTCTCACTTATTAATCTGATTAGTGCATGCTTTCTGGCTTGTTGGTCGTCGTGATTTTGGCTTCAGCACATACCTCTTGCAGTTCTTCCACCCTTAACTGCAGCAAAGCTTCACTTAGTTGTTCTTGCAACTCCATCAGCTCCATGACTGCTGTGGTGGTCCGGCCGACTCTCACTCTTCCACAAAGCACCACTAATTTTCCCCGTACGGGCCAAGTTGGGATAAGACTGATTTTCCTATGTTCCTATGCGGCTTACCCCACCTTGTGGCGAGACCAATGAACTACACCCTTACTGATCTGTAAACAGCTGCTGTTCCCTGTACAATGAGCTCAAACCAAACATGCATCTCGTTGTTTATATACCTGCAAGTCCAACACAAAAATATAAATCTATTTACTACAACCAAAAAAAAGTACTTATATAGGGGTGTGGCCTTTTCACTATTCTCACAAGATCCTTATAACCCCAGAATAGTTGATAGCTCACTATCCACTCCCAAAAATGCAAATACCTGTAATTGTCCTGCTCCAGCTATACCCTGTTTTGTGCATCCAGACCCACATGAATTTTCCAGGCTTAGAACACCTCTTAAGCCGAAGCTTTTTTTAAAGTCAAATTTGGCATTCCTACAGTCAGGTCCATAAATATTGGGACATCGACACAATGCTAACATTTTTGGCACTATACACCACCACAATGGATATCACATGAAACGAAAAAGATGTGCTCTAATTGCAGACTGTCAGCTTTTATTTGAGGGTATTTACATCCAACTCAGGTGAACGGTGTAGGAATTAAAACATTTTGCATATGTGCCTCCCAATTGTTAAGGGACCAAAAGTAATGGGACAGAATAAGAACCATAAATCAAACTTATACATTTCAATACTTGGTTGCAAATCCTTTGCAGTCAATTATAGCCTGAAGTCTGGAACACATAGATATCACCAGACGTTGGGTTTCATCCCTGGTGATGCTCTGCCAGGCCTCTACCTCAACAGTCTTCAGTTCCTGTTTGTTGCTGGGGCATTTTCCCTTCAGTTTTGTCTGCAGCGAGTGAAATGCATGCTCAATTGGATTCAGTTTAGGTGATTGACTTGGCCCTTGCAAAACAGTCCACTTACTTCCCTTCAAAAACTCTTTGGTTGCTTTAGCAGTATGCTTTGGGTCATTGTACATCTGCACTGTGAAGGGCCGTCCAATGAGTTCTGAGGCATTTGGCTGAATATGAGCAGATAATATTGCCCGGAACACTTGAGAATTCATCTTGCTGCTTTTGTAAGCAGTCAAATCATCAATAAATACAAGAGAACCAGTTCCACCGGCAGCCATACATGCCCACGGCATGACACTTCCAGCACCATGCTTCACTGATGAGGTGGTATGCTTAGGATCATGAGCAGTTCCTTTCCGTCTCCATACTCAGACTCTGGTACAAGTTGATCTTGGTCTCATCTGTCCATAGGATGTTGTTCCAGAACTGTGAAGGCTTTTTTAGATGTTGTTTGGCAAACTCTAATCTGGCCTTCCTGTTTTTGGGGCTCACCAATGGTTTACATCTTGTGGTGAACCCTCTGTATTCACACTGGTGGAGTCTTCTCTTGATTGTTGACTTTGACACAGATACACCTACCTCCTGGAGAGTGTTCTTGATCTGGCCAACTGTTGTGAAGGGTGTTTTCTTCACCAGGGAAAGGATTCTTCGGTCATCCACCACAGTTGTTTTCCGTGGTCTTCCGGGTCTTTTGGTGTTGCTGAGCTCACTGGTGTGTTCCTTCTTTTTGAGAATGTTCCAAACTGTTGTTTTGGCCACGCCTAATGTTTTTGCTATCTCTCTGATAGGTTTCTTTTGTTTTTTCAGCCTGATGATGGCTTGCTTCACTGATAGTGACAGCTCTTTGGATCTCATCTTCACAGTTGACAGCAACAGATTCCAAATGCAAATAGCACACTTGAAATGAACTCTGGACCTGGAAAAACACACACCTGGCCATGGAACAGCTGAAAAGCCAATTGTCCCATTAGTTTTGGTCCCTTAACAAGTGGCAGGCACATATTCAAACTGTTGTAATTCCTACACCGTTCGCCTGATTTGGATGTAAATACCCTCAAATAAAAGCTGACAGTCTGCAGTTTAAGCACATCTTGTTCGTTTCATTTGATATCCATTGTGGTGGTGTATAGAGCCAAAAATGTTAGCATTGTGTCGATCTCCCAATATTTATGGACCTGACTGTACACTCTGGAAGGCTTTTACAGCTTGTAGAAGGTCTAAAATGTTCAAATTGCTCTCATATAATAGTAACGTCTATGGGGATACTGTGAATGTAAAAATTATCAAGAAAATAATAGTGAGCATGTGTAATTGAGATAAATATGAATTCCGCCGGAAAAAAATACACATTAGCAGCTTGTTTCCATTGCAAAGAAGCAAATAAACATCATAAATATAAACTACTCACTCTTATTGACTTTAGATCAACTGTTGGTGTCTGAAATAAATAATTGACAGTTGAAAGTTAAATGTTACTCTAGGAGGCATGCCCCCAAAAAGGGGGGCTAGCTGGCTTAGGGAGTTAAGTATCAGGTCCTCACAGACCACCTTAAGCTAGAAGAAGCTCAGCTGATTGCGGATTGCTTCTGTAATGCTGCGTTCAGACCGCAGGCTTTGTCAGCGTCAGCAACGTCAAGATTATATGTTAAGTCTATGGTGGAGGCTGTTGGAGGAGCATCACGGTCTGTGCTGTGCTTTGTGAGCTTTGTCTCTGTCAACTTTTCAAGCTTTTCCTACGTTTCAAGCTTCAAAGCACATACGCTGAAGTTCAGCTAGTTCAACTTTTGATGGTCCTAACACTGTTGACGCAGCATGGCAACCAATCAGAGCCACTTACTGTAGTGACGTTGCCCAACGTCGACGCTGCCTAGCCAACCACGATCTGCAAGTGTTTAAAACATCCAGCAGAGAAAGGCCCACCTACGAGCTTAGCAAACTTCAACTTAAAAATGTATCTTCTGTGTATATGCATCAAACTAGTTGCTTTATGAGTGTTGCCTGACGCTGACAAATCTGCGGTCTGAACGCAGCATAACTCTTCACACCCTTTCACTAGTTTGGCTTGCTTTGGCCCGCATAGCAGAACTGATGGATGGACCAGACATACACAGTGGAGATGTGAAAGGATTCCACACGTTTGCTCTGTGGGTGCCCTCTCTGTTTGGCATGTAGTGCATGTTAGAAGAGATGGCAGTGTTAAACTCCATTGTGGATCTCATATTTCCAGATTGTTAAACAAGCTTCCCGAAGAGATAAGAAGCAGTTTCAGGAGAAGAGTTCATCCAAGGTTCCCATTCCAATCTCATATGATCTTGGGGAATGGCTGGGTTTTTGAGATGCAGATTTATGAGGACAACACCATATTCCTTACTCCTGACCCAAAGAAAAAAGGTACAGAAAATGAGAAAAGGGCGGCCTCAAGAACTACAGCATTGCTACTTAGCACTGGGAAGTCCACAGATACCAAAGTTTCTGAGTTTCTACTGTCTGCCAGCATTCCTTAAAAGGATAGAATAAAGTATTCTGTCCCTACTGGGGTTTCTAAAATGATTGTCAGGACTTCCAGCAGCTAACGAAAGAGCAGAAAGTGTCTTGGCAAGAAAAGTAACCAATGCTGGTGTTGTGACAGAGGACAGCAGTCTCCCAAATGCATTCTTAAAAAAAAACTTGTCAAACTTGTGGCTGAAGACACCTGCTGATTTTACACAATGTTAATGAGAGATGGCAGGGAAAGGAGGAAACACCGGAAAGTGTAAAATCATTGGATCAGGGAACCATTGTTGGTGCCTGTCTTAAAAGTACTGTGGATGATACTCTTCATCTAGGACGTCCGCTAACTAAGCATAAAGTGCTGATTAAAATAGCAATGTCCAACTGAGTAATGGTAACAGAAACATTGAAGCCTTTGCTGTTCTAAATGATGGGACAGAGGTCCATTTTGCTCTATAGTGCTGCATGTGAGCTTGGTTTGGAAGGTGAACCTGAGGCCCTTGTATTCTAAACAGTTAAGGACACACAAGTCATCGATGGTACTGCAATTTCAATTTTTTGCCAACATAACCCGACCAGCAAAGACATTTTGGATCAATAAAGCTTTCACGACTAAATCTCTGCATCCTGGATCAACTCAACCTACTGTTGCTCTTCAGAGAAAATACAAACATCTACAAGATATTCCACTCCAGCCAATCAACATTTAATCACCCCAACTGAATCTGTCCGCTTTCAGGCTAACAGGAGGTCCAGCAGCAGTCAGGACCCATTTAGGTTGGACATTACAAGGTCCTTCAGAATGACTGAAACCAGGATCAGTTGCCCAGCAATGTAAATTCATCTCTTTTCAGTCTCCAACCACAGATTTGCATTAACATGTTGAAAAGCTCCGGCAGCAGGATGTTCTTCCACAAACTTGTGACAAGGTCCTGCCAGAATAGTGAGGTGTTACATACTCTCAAAGAAAAATCTGTCAGAGTCAAAGTAAATGGACTGAACTTATATAGCGCTTTTCTAGTCATACTGACCACTCAAAGCGCTTTACATTGAAGCCACATTCACCCATTCACACTCATACACTAATAGCCAACATAGCTCAGTAGGACGATGTAGAATGTTTTGGGGTTAAGTGCCTTGCCCAAGGGCACATCGACATGTGACTAGAGGAAGCTGGAAGTGAACATACGACCCTCCAATTGTAAGCCAACTACTCTACCACTGAGCCACAGTACATAAAAAGACACTGGATCCTGCATGCCACTCTGGAACTAACTCTTCCACTTCGGAAACACAAAGGAGACGATATAAATATCTTGCTCAGGCTGAGGCATACAAGGCTGAAATGAAAAGACTGGAGGATGCTGGATACATTCTGAAACTGCAGTCACAAGACGTGGAGAAATCTGATGAAGCTTGGTACATCCCACATTATATGGTTCAACACAACAATAAGAACAGAATGGTATTTAACTGTTCATACCAATATCAAGGGAAGAATTTAAACAAACTACTCTTACCTAGTACTACATTAGGCCCATCCCTGCTGGCACTATTAACTTGCTTTCATTAACATAGTGTGGCCATTTCTAGTGATCTTAAAGCCATGTTTCCCCAAGTGAGAGTACTCCCTCAAGATAAACCACTGCTTCGGTTCCTGTGGAGAGACTTGAAAAGAGACGAGCCTCCAAGTGTGTATGAGTGGCAGTAGCTCCCTTTTAGGACCACCTGTTGCCCATGCTGTGCCACTTAGAATCAGAATCAGCTTTAATGGCTAAGTATGACATATACAAGTATGACGCATACAAGGAATTTACAGATACGGTACAACCTGTCCAAGATCATTACAAACAACAACAACAAACACATCCAGGTCACTGTTGGGCATGCAGCCACCGAGCGGCGCTTCCGTTTATGAAACATAGAGAAATTCACATCTGGGTAGGGGAGGGTTCCACGGTGAGGGGAAAAAAACGCTCAACTGTGTTGTGGGTCCGTACAGCACTCACAACGCAGGTAATAGAAAAAAACACACCAACAAACATTTAAGCACATATTCAGACAATAACAATGACACATCAGGAAGGATGGGCAGGTATGAGCTCCAGTCCACAGGTTAACACGCTGCCATCGAGGCGCGCTGTTATCCAGCTTCCTGTTGCAGGAGAGAGAATTAAGGATACAGCAAGACGGTGTGTGTGAATGTGAGTGTGTGTAACCATGTCAGTGTGTGCGTCAGTAGATGCAGGTGTACGGGGGAGAGGAGACTCTGTTGACATTCTTCTCAGGGACATTTGATTAGGACCAGGTTGAAGGTCTTCATGGGAGCCAAAATATAAATTATTTGGATTGCAGGGAGAGATCAAATATTCCTCTCTGTCCCTTCAGTCTGTCAGTGGTTTCTTTTGTAGTCTAATTCAGCCAAATTGTAGTTCAAATTAAAGTTCCAAATCCAAATTAATTCCCAGATTAATAGTTCCAAATCCAATTAATTTCCAGTTGCCCCAATCCGCACCGACAGTTTCTCCAAGTCCGATGACAAATTGCGGATGAGTCCCAGAGCGCCGGCCAGATCGCCTCTTACAGCGTCTGTTCTGCGTCCCAGCTCCCCCAGCATTTGGTTCTGAGTCCCATCAGTACGAATCAACGCATCCAGCTGTTCCTTCAGCCGTCCAATCGCTTCCAGAACAGTGACCAATCTCGACCGTGTTTCAGATCTTTGTTGCCATTTTTCGGTAGTTCCAGTAACTGCCCATTCCAATCAGCAGAAACCCGATCACCATGATTGACACCCCGGTTGACCCTTACCGGTGCTTCGTAGAGTTGAGTAGATTTTATCAATAGCATTCAGAGACCAGCTGACCATTTCCATCTTCGGTTATTCAGTTTGGTTTCGGAGAAAATTGCCAAAAGATACTCCAGATAGAGGCACAGGAGACAGAGAGCTGTGGGATAAGACACAGGAGGAGGAGGGAGGGAAAAAAGCGACCGTCCTCGCTGAGAGCTGAGCAGAGACAAGGCTGCTTATGCTCTACAAAAGCATGTTCAAGATCACAGCCAGCCTGGAGAGGACATTTGTGAATCAGTTGAAAAGAGTTTTTTATGTGGATAATTCTAATCTACAAAGTTTCAGCGCAGAAGCAAAGATGTTAGTTGATAAACTCTGGGATGCAAGCAGAGTTGCCGAACTTGGAGAAGATTTCACCACCAAGATGCTACACAAAAGCAAAGTTAGATATGGCAGACAGCAAAAGAGATGTCCACATTTTCTGTGATGCATCTGAAAAGGCATATGGATCTTTTGCCTATCTGGTCACTGAAGGTCCAGACCAGATCAGACAAGTCGCCTTTCTAGCTGCAAGATCACGAGTTGCTCCACGAGAGCAGCTGTCCATTCCTTGGTTGGAACTGTGTACAGTATACTGCAGTACTCGACCCATCACATAGCACACCACCTTTTTGAACTCACGCCCTCAGGCAGACCTTACAGGGCAGAACCAAGAGATTGCTGAACAGCTTTTATCCAAAAGCCATTTCCACTTTGAACATCTTTTTGCAACCAGACTGTGCTCTTTGTGTCTTTTATATTAATTTGCGCGGTTTTTTTCTAAGTATTTATTGCTATAAAACTGTTATTACAGAATTTGAATCTTGCTGACACTTTAATTTATCTTCCATCTTATTAATGTGTTTTGAATTGTGCTCTGATGTGTTTAACTTTTCATTCATATCTGTGGTTTTTAGAAAAGCCTTAAAACAACAAAGAAAAGTAAAATAAATGTTTGGGGGTTGGGGTAGTATTTTTCTGTATTTTTCGTCTATATGTGTTTTGTAGTGAAAAAAGAATACATTGAAGTAACTTTAACCAAGCTACAGTATATAAAGATCATCACCAGAGGGCGACAAAGACCTCCAAAAAATGTTGAAGGTACTGTTGAGTCCTGCCAAACCTAAAAAGATTGCATAACAATATTAGTTGAAAAAAATGAATATTCTGAATCCTTTTATAGATGTATTCAATTTAATACTTATTTAAAACATGTCTGTTTGCTTTCAGAGTTCTCTAGCTTCCTCCCACAGCCCAAAAACATAACTGTTGGGTTGAGTGGGCTCTTGACATTGCATCAGGGGTGAATGTGTATGTATGGCCTTTTATGTGTGGCTCTGTAATGAACTGCCACTCTTCCAGAGTGGATTGCATTTTATTTAATTTTTGTCTGATCAACAGAAGGGAGATATTTGTATGGTATAAACTAATTTCTGTCACTAATATCTCTTTCAGTGGCTCAGAAATGCGTTTCTCTGTTGTACTACAGTCTATTCACCCATGGTTGCATGTGTTTGGACTCAAAGGACCACCATTGTCAGGTTTTCAAATTACTGCAATGTCTTAAAACAGTTTGAAGTACAGGCAGGAGGTGCAATGGAAATATAGCTGCAGTAGGCCTAAAAATGTCTACATTATTAAGGAGAAAACAAATACGTAGTTTGAAGCAATGCCTTTAGAGGTTGACTTTAGCCAAGAAATTAATGATCTTCTATCTTTGATTTATAAATAGGACGTGACACACATTTTACTTTACCTGTCCTCAAAAGGAGGAAGACAAGAAAATATACAGCTTTGTGGTGATCTTTACAAGTCATCAAAACACCACAAGATGATAGTGATTCATTTAAAATTACCCAAATCTATGGTCATTACAACAATTATAAAGTGTAAAATTGGCAGGGTGACAAACGTGTGAAAGAGGAACGTTATTTGTCTTGTTTGTTACCAAAAACATTAGGGAAGTAGTTAATGGAGGTAGAAAAAGCAAAAGATTTGAGGGAGAACAGTACATTTGAAAGAATGAAGAAGCTTTCGAGTGGAAGCATTTCACGTTGTGATTACAAAGATATGATATCATGCTCCTAAATGAAAAATGTGGGATCTTGGTGTTTGGCATTTTAATTCCCCCATAAGGCACATTTTGGCTATGATTTCCTGAAAAAATGTTTCCCCTAAATTAACTTCCCAGGAACTTTTTATCTAATGGACTGTTTTTGTATGCGCTTCCATGGAGGATCTCATGGAGCGAGTCCACCTCTGGTTGGATTGCTGCCAACGTCTGGGGACACAGACGTCGATCCCCTGTGGAGGATTCTGATCTAAAAACAGAATAATACGGTCTAATTCTTGCATTGTTTTGTAGCATTGCTGCTCTAATTATTTGAATATGTACCAGGAGTGGATTGGCATCTCCTCAGTGTGACAGTGGTAACAAAAACAGGGATGGTAAAGCTATGTACTCTGTTTACACACACTCACACTTGATATGAGAAGTTTCATGAGTGTGACAGGAGACCACGTTCACTGCCTTGGAAGCAACATGTCTGCTGTGAGGCTATGCCTCTTTGATTGAGAAACTAGATGTTATACATCTGATTACAATGGATGTCATGATTGCAGCTTGTAGTTTGACAGTGGAGGAAGAATATGTTTGAGATACTGACATGTTTTGCTCAATAAATAGGGATGAACGATACATCGGGAATAACAATTGTATGGATGTGTGTCATTTTTTACATGTCGGTATATGTCTAATAAGTAAAAATGGGCCGATTTCAACAACTGTTGTTTATTAGCATCGTGTTGCTTTTAACTATGTGATTCAGGAGAGGAGGAGGTTGGTCATATGGTATTTTTTTGGTTATTTGATGGTAATGCAGTGTTCCAGGATTGTGGGTTGTTAAACTTAAGCACAGAAGCAATGTCAGCGGTGTGGTCATTTTTGGAAAATGGTGTTAAAAGCGTAGGTTATATAACACAAATATCATTAAATATGGGCAATAGCAGAAATATTAATATGTATTGGTGCAGTTGTATAAATAGGAGAAAGAAGGTTTGTTTGCTGGGGTCGACATATTTGTTTGTGTGTCTGAATGTCATCTCCTCTGTGATTACTGTGAAACTGTTATTATAAAATGAAAATGCCACATTTCTATTTTTTTTTTCCACATCTAACTTCTTTGATTGTGACATGGGTTTTTTATTTTTAAGCATGGGATCAAGCAAAACAGTCAATTAGTAGCCAATATCACCATTAGTATTACAAATGGAAGCTTCTGCTTCAACCATTTGACTTTAGCCTAGTACTGAATACGTTTCATGCAAGAGGAAATGGCAAAATTCTGATCACATCTAAATAAAAAAATGGAGTAATACCAAAGAAAAACATACGATACACAAAATAAAAAGTAGTGGCTATGCTGGTGGACTAGAATTGTTTTACAAAGTCTTAATTTGAATTGAACTTTCTCTTCACAGGTGGGTGTGAGAATGCCTTAACATTTGATCTCTTTATGAAGGCATATTTTATCAGATTTTTTTTTCTCACACTGTCTTTATTCACAGTAATAAAATGAAATCCTATTCAGGTCAGGCTGTCTCAGTTTAAGCCCTCCAGTGACCGCTTTAATGGCTTTTAACAGGGGAATAAATCTGAAACAGACTAGATAGATACTAGATACAGACTAGATAAGCAACCCTGTATGACTGTACTAATTGAAACCCTAAACTTGCTGACATCAAACTGAGAACCTTCAAAGCATGTCATAATTTGTGGCTTGAGGACCCAAATCCAGAGAAGTAAGAAATAAATGAATTTAATGAAGGTGGAGGAATAAGTAACACAGAGAAGTGGTACACTACAGACAAAAAAATGAGGGAAGAAAAGATGGAGTATCCAGCAAGGTATGACAGAAAATTAGCAGCTTAAAAACTCAAGGAAGATTTAGAGATGACAGAGGAACTGGGATGGGAAGGAGGCAGAATAGCAGGGAGGAACTAAATAAAGCAGAGAAGTTAGGAAAACAAAGGTTGAAAACAGAACAGAATAGGACTTAAAGAATCAACCTAAATGTAACAGGAAGAAGAACATGCACAGGAGTAACTGAAGGAAATTTAAATAAATAACACAAAAGCACAACAGAAACTCAAAGTTCAAAAACCAATGTGTCAGACAGGAAAGGAGGAAGAAACTGTGAAAACACTAAGTAGAACTCCAATCCTAAAGTGAGAAAAACGCTTGACAGAACTAACACACAGGAATAAACTGAAAATGATGAGAACTGAATGAAGATCAAAACCCAACACAATGAAACAAACTACCGCCAGATAAGAATCATCACCAGGGGTGGATTAGTCCTCTGTTGTACAGGGCATCGTCCCGGTGGGCCATTTACTAATGAGGGAGGAGATACTTCGAATTTTAGCACAAAATACAGTTACAACTTTAGGAAATAATTAGTGTAATTTGTAATATTTGCCATGAATTAATTGTAATATTTCAAATGATTTATTGTTTACTGAGGTGATAACTATTTTGTAGGTATAATTTGTGTGTAACTTTAATTTAAGTTTAAATGTGTTACTTTTACTATAGATTTCAAATGGCTGTGTATACTGCTGTCATGACATTTTCAGGTATTGTCATTTGTGACATTTTCAGGTATTGTCACAAAGATTTGTTTTGACAATGACAATGCCGTGATTTCTGTTATGTTCATGACAGTTTAGTTCAATATGAACTAATCTTTTCACTTATACATTATTCTGTAGTTTTGAGTTATTTCCCCATAAAATGATAAATGCTTTCCTTATGTCCAGCCCAGACCGGTACATGAAAAGTCCAGCAGGTCAGTTCAGACAGAGAGCCAGACTAATGCAGGAAGCCCAAAGACTATGTTATTGTTATCAGACATCACACATTATGGATGTAGTAATTCCTTATTTATCATTTTAATATTCTACAGAAGTTTTATTGTTTATGTGTTGATCCTGAGATTGTGTTAACAAAAACATCAATTATTCTCCAGTAAAGGTTCTTCTGATATATTTTAGGAATTATATGTTTATCAAGTATTTTTTAATGTTTCTTAAATTCATATTTCATAATTATAATAGTTTTAAAAAGTGTTTAAAAGAAACGCACATCCAAAGAGTTTTCAACATTAGGAATAGGACAGTGGAAAACGTTTTCTTTTTTCAGACTTGATGTGTCCAATCAGGTTGACTACTTGACCTGTGAGAACCGGAGGAGTTGGACACGCTCTCTCTCTGCCTCCACTTCCCTTTTTGGCTACTGAGAAGTCTCTGATTTCAGAATGTCATGTGTCTCATAATGGTATATGACTTCATACTTGATTTGTTATGATGACTTAATAATGTCCATTCGGACTCAATGTCCCCCGCCTCCCCCACACATCCCGGGGGAGGCAGGGGACATTGAGTCCGAATGGGCCATGTTCCGTGCCTCTATTGTTGTATGGGGTACCAGGCCCTTTGATACGGGCTGTAAGGTCCCTGTATGAACGGTGTCAGAGTCTGGTTTGCATTACCGGCAGTAGGTCGGACTCGTTTCCAGTGAGATTTGGACTCCGCCAAGGTTGCTCTTTGTCACCGGTCCTGTTCATAACGTTTATGGACAGGATTTCTAGGCGCAGCAAAGGTGTGGAGGGAATCCGTTTTGGTGACTTCAGGATAGGGGCTCTGCTTTTCGCAGATGATGTGGTCTTGTTGGCTTCATCTGAACGTGATCTACAGCTCTCGTTGGAGCGGTTCGCAGCCGAGTGTGAAGCAGCTGTGATGAGGATCAGCTGGCCCAAGTGGCCGGGGAGAGGGAAGTCTGGGTCTCTTTGCTTAGGCTGCTGCCCCCGCGACCCGACCCCGGATAAGCGGAAGATGATGAATGGATGGATGGACTTAATAATGTTTCCATGTTGACCACCCTATATATGACAGCTGAAGGAGTACCCTTTTCAGGACCTGCTTTCTCTCCTCCATGTCTCCTGATGACACACGGCCAATGGATGCACTTTTTAACTGCATTTTAGACATCAAATCCTGGATGGCAGAAAACTTTCTCCAGCTCAACCAGGACAAACTGAAGTTTTAGTTCTAGGTTTCTTAGGCTCAGAGAGAGAAACTTACCAAAACGGCAATCATTGTGTTTTAATCCATCTTTACAAGTGAACAACTTGGGTGTTATTTTTTAACTGACTTTTATCCTTCACATTAAAAACATTTAATTAACATTAGAGTCGCCACATTCTCTCTCGGGCTATTACAGAGAAGCTAATGCATGCTTTTATCACCAGTAGAATTGATTACTGTATTGCTCTGCTTTCTGGTCTTCCCAAAAAGACTACTTCATGTTTACAGCTTTTACAAAATTCAGCAGCTCGTGTCCTGACGAAGACCAGGAGGCGGGAGCACATTACGCCAGTCTTAAAATCACTGCATTGGCTCCCCTTATGTTTTAGGATCAATTTTAAGGTTCTTTTACTGGTTTTCAAGTGTCTTAATGGTCTTGAGTCTTGGTCTTCTTATCTTTCAAAAATGCTTTTACCATATGAACCCTCGCGGTATCTGCGCTCCTGGCAGCCGTCTCCTTGTCATTCAAAGTCAGGACACGGACTCATGGTGAGGCCTCTTTCAACTATTATGGCCCACACCTCTGGAACAGGCTGCCAGAGGACCTCAGGGCCGCAGAGAACGTTCAGGTTTTTAAAAGCAGGCTCAATACTCAACTTTATGCCACCAGACCTTATTCAACAATTTCTATTTAATTGCCCTGCATGTTTTATTTGATTAATTTTTAGTTTAGCTTTTACTTGACTATTATGTATCTCTCCAGGTAGTGCTTGGGTGGAGGTGGGGGTCTTAACCTTCCCTCCGCGGGCGCCCTGGGTCAGTCACTGCTGCTGCTGCTGATCTGCTGCTGCTGATGCAAATGGCTCCCATGATGTCGTCTCTCGGCTCATCTGTACTCAGTTCGTTTGTGCTTTTATTTACTGTTGCTTTTAAGTGTGTGCATGCATTGGAAATGGGTTGGCCAAGGTTCCCCACCCCTGAGCTAGAAGTTCTTCTGTTGTGCTTGAGAGAAAGAGCTTCGTCCAGACTTTGTGAGTTTATTATGCAACTTGTTTTGTCTCAGATTGAAACAAAAGGTTTGATTATGATTTATTTCCTGGTTAAATATTTTCATTTTGATGATTTTAATTTCAAACAACTGCATATCTTTTAAGTTCAATTGACATTAATGCTGGTAGGCCTTAGGGCTCTTTTGAGACCTAATTTTTCATGGCAGTGTTTCATGGCAAGTGTCGCTACGTCACAAAAAAGTCTACATGGCTACAAATACTTGTCAGTACACAGATACTGAGTACAAGTTCTGTTTAGTGTTACTTGCAGGTCATGAATTTGGTGAGGAATGGAGCTGAGTTTTTGCGGAGGAGGAAGTAGGGCAATATATACACATGAAAATGTCTTAATTTTTTTTCACACAGCTATAGGTAATTATTTTTTTTCAACTCTCTATTCATGGTTTCAGAAAGACTGAGTCACTGCTAAAACAAATTAGATTCAGCTCCAATGCTGCTAATAGCTGTAATGTGTTTTTTATTTAGATTATTTGTCGGGATATTTTGTTTTTATTGTCCGAGTCTGGTTTTAACTGATGCTGGGCTTACAGGGGAAAAAAAGTTTCACAGTCGCAGACTATAAACTGAAAGCATGAAGGTTCTTCCCGTTAGTCTTGTCCGATGCTAGCCATAACAATACATCTGTTGAGATTTGACTCTATAATGAATAAAGACTGATTGATTAATATGGGTGTCAAGTTTACTCCTTGAGATCATAGTTGCTTACATTATCTTTTAACGTCTATCAAGGAATACGGCTTATTCTTAGTAATGCATGAGAGGACATGCTAAGAAACAGACTTCTATGTACTGTGAAGTAGTGGGCTCATCATGAACGAAAATGCCAGGGCTGAATTAAATTTTTCTCTCAGTCCACCTGATACTGCATCGAACATGGTGCCAAGAGATCATTTCTAAATGTGGGTGCTGGATTGTGTGAAAACTTTTTGCTTTGTAAAACCACGCCTCACCTTATAGGAGTGAAATCAAAACTAACTTTCAGAAGGAAAAAACACCTTTTGACATTTGAGATTCACAAAGAAATATGTGTTGGGATTAAATGAAAAGCTCAAATAGAGCAAAGCAGATGGAAAAATCCTCTCTCACATCGCAACGAATTGGAAAACACTTTAGAAAACAAGTGTGTGAAAGTTAGCTGTTGTGATTTGTGGAGCAAGCTTCAATTTCTCTCTCTTCGCATTTATTTGCTGTTCACACTTTTTTCACTTTGCAACTACAGTTTCATGCAATAAATCAACTCTAAGTGCCAGTTGTTAACTGGAATGAAAAATAAATGTAGTCAAACTGCGTCATATTTTCTTAAATAAAGATCTGAATATTGTGCATTTTTATTCATCGCACTTTAATAAAAAAATAATCTAATATGATAAATATAAATATTTTTTACAGAACATTAGTGAACAAAGTGCATCATGCAGACCAAGAAACACAATTTATATGCTTACAGTTCAAGCTGCCAATCCAAAATTGGAAGAATATTGCATAACTTCTTAAGAGAACAGAAAAAAGCAGAACTTAATAAGGGAAGCAGCCTAGAGGTCCATGAAAATCTGGAGGGGCTGTATAAATCCACAACTCAGGTTGGAGAATATTTTAATAGGGCATCGATCAATCACACACTTCACAAATTTGGTGTTTAGGAGTTGCAAGCTGAAAGCTGTTGAAGGTCATGAGAACTATCCCTTGCAGGTTGGTGCAAATATTGGAGGGAAAACATTAAAGGTGGGCAATATGACAAATATTAGATTGTGAAAGACGTAAAAGTATTAACCAGTTGTCAAAGTGGAGAGATTGTGAGATTGTCATCAAGGGACATTCTAAGAAATGTAGTTCTCTCCTCTTGCTCAGATGGTTAAATCGGGTTTTCCTCAGTTTCCTTAAACCTATAAATAAACTTTATGACGATGGGATGAAATGGTTCAAATGGAATTTTTTGGGTAAACTGCCCCTCCCTACGTCATGCCCAAATAGCCCTTTTTAAAAAAAAACAAATAAACATAAAAACTATATGATGTATGTTTATTTATTTATAGTGAATGTAAAAAGTCTACACATCCCTGTCCAAATGGCAGGTTTTTGTCATGTAAAGAAATGACAGCAAGATAAATAATTTCACAACTTTTTCCACCTTTAATGTGACCTATTGTCATGGTTTTAGCAAAGGGACTCTGGAGTGACACACAAACGAGTAGGTCACAAGTGACATCTTTCTTTTCTCTTTCTAGCAGAGAGACTGGACGTCTGATACTGAGGAATAACGCTGGCAGCTTTAATGGGGTTTCTCAGGACCAGGGGAAACCTAATGTTTGGAGTCTGGACCAGCCATTAGTTGGAAGAGGTAGAGGTCACCAGAAACAAAAGAACAGTATACCAACAATGAAGCATGGAGGTGGCAGTGTCATGATTTAGGGCTGTTTCTCTTCAGCGAGACCTGTGGCCTTAGTCAGGATATCCACTTTATGAACGGTTCCAAATACTAGTCAGTGTTGTCATAAAACCTTTGGCCTTCTGTTAGAAAGGTAACGATGAAGAGGAACTTCACCTTTCAGCATGACAATGACCCAAAGCAAACATCCAGATCAACAAATTAAGTCTATATAGAGAGTTTTATTGTTGTTTTTTTGAAAGTGTGCATGCATTTGGAGGCCTGCCTGTGCCCCTCAACATCAACATTTAACTATTAATAACAATTTAGCTAAATAAAACAATCTGGCTTGTGTCTGTCTCATGGTGACTATTAGCAAGTGCTCCCTAAACCTCTGCATTTATTACACTGTTCCAAGTCTGAACAATATCCTTGGTGAGCTACAGGCTGGGAGGGGAAAAAATTAAAGTTTACGTATCAGATCGGTTCGGGGGTTCTGCACTTGCCAAAAACGTCAAAGTACGGCAACTTAAGTTGGACAAACTACCTTGCAAGCACTATATGGTTAAATTTTAAAGATACATAAATGTTTATAACAGCTCATGTGGGGACATTAAGAAAATGTGACACATCTTTGCTGGTACTGCACTTTCAAGCATGGGCTTTGGAAACAGTTTGGCAGGTTGTTATTTACCATATTTTGGCAGATGTTCCTATGATCTAAAAATGTTTTCTTTTGTTTATTTCTTTAGAAAACTACAAAAATATTATATGATTAACTATACATCAAATATCAGGCTATCAAAAAGAAGGCTGTCAAAAGAATTCATATACGTACATTTTGCATGTACAGTATTTTAATGACAACCCTCGCTGTTTGTATCTTTTGAAGTCCTCTATATACTGAATTCTCTAGTGCTTTGTATATTTGCTATTTAAAAACTGCACACTACGTTCTAACGTCTTGCCAATATTGTAATGCTTTGTCATACCTACCCAAATAAATATCTTATTTTCATACTTAAATTATCAAAAATGTTATCAATATTTTTACTTCACTCCTGAGTGCAGAAGACACCATGAATTTATTTTATCTCTTCTCTTAAAAAATCTAAATCTCTCAGAGGTGCTAACACTACTGTAGAAAAACAAAGTTAGCACCTCTGAGCTGTTTTGATCTTTAAAGTTGTCTGCAGCTGAATAACCAGACTTGTTTACCAGTCAGATGTAAAAAAAAAAAATCAGTGAGCAAGTGTTATTTACATCAGCAAGTAATTTTATGCCATATTGTACTTTATAACACTTGCCTGAACAGCTTTCAGCTCTCCTATACTATCTTTAATGTTTATGTGCTTTGATCAATACAGCCCAGCAGCAGTGTCTCGGCAGTAACATTGTAACCCATTATCTTAAAAAAACAGACTACTTAGTCACATGATTCCTATCTGGTTATATTGATGTGTTATGTTTCAGTTCTCTATTAGATTCTTAATCAGTATTGGTTGTTGGTTATTCTGAGTTATACACTGTAAGTTCTGTTGTTAAAATTTTGCTCTATGTGGCTGTTTTTAACTTTGAGGACCTTCCCCTCTAAAGGTCCATGCAAGGCCCTGTTAGCATGGTAGTAGTGTTTTTTTTAAAATAATTGGTTAAAAGTGAAGTTACCCGTTAAACTATTTTCAGTGACCATACTTTGAAAAAAATCTTAGTTGTTTGGTCACCCATCAAACACATCACCTCAGACAGGCTACCTCAGATGCAAACAGAAAGCAGTAACATTAAAATACTTAAGGTACAAGTTTACAAGGAAGTGGTATAGAAGGTCTTATGTCCTCGCTTCGTTCAGAACAAAACTACCGAACCAGCTCTGTACCCCCGCTGCTAGCTGCAAAATCTACTAAGGATTTCGTAGATGTTTGGCTGACTGTCTGTGCTTTTCTGAATAATCTAATGCATTTTAGATGTGTCTCTCCTTCAATACAGTTGATTAAAATGGTTTATATATATATATATATATATATATATATCCCTCAGTATCGTTTGACAGAGGTGTGTTGAACCAGGGATATTACTTAAACATGCAGGATACCAATCCTTGAGGACTGACTTTGGGCAAACCTGACAGTAGCTGGTTACCAGTTTGTGGGATTTGTTACTATCCAAGTGTCTTAATTAGGGCTTTGTTGAAAAAATAGACAAATCGATTCTGAATCGTTTCTGATAAAAATTCTAAGAATCAAATCATATCAATTCACAAGGTAAAAATTTGTTTACATTGTCTCACATAGTTTGCCCCTTTTTTACAGCTAAAAAAAGAAATTAAAAATCCAGACAATTTTTTTAAGGCTTAGTTCTGGACGTGGAAATACAGTTTTTGAATCGCATACTGATAGGCAAGGCAAGTTTATTTTTAGAGCACAATTCATACACAAGGCAATTCAAAGTGCTTCACAGTTGCATAAATTAAGAAACGAGATAAACAGAAAAAAAACATCAACTTAAAAAATTATTGATTACAATAAAAAGCAAGAGTGCAGATAAAAAATTTTCAATTGTCATAAGCACGGGTAAAAAGAACTGTTTTCAGACTGGATTTAAACATTGTTAGCGTTGAGGCTTGTCTCACATCCTCATGAAGACTGTGGAGCACTGGACCAATATGGTCGTAATTCCTGGTTCTTGTCAGGACTCAAGCAGCAGCATTACGGATGTACTGCAGCTGTCTAACAGCTCGTTTAGAGAGGCCAGTGAGCAGGCCGTTACAGTAGTCTAACCTGCTGGAGACAAATGCATGGATAAGTCTCTCTAAGTCTGGTTTTGACACTATTCCTCTGATCTTAGCAATGTTTTTCAGATGGTAAAAAGTTGCTGATGTTATTGCTTTGATGTGGCTGTTTAAGTTCAGGTCGGAGTTCATCATTACCCCTAGATTTCTAACCTGATTTTTTGGTTGAAAACAAAGAGACTCAAGATGACTGATAACACTTTCTCTTTGTGTCTTTGGGCCAAAAACAATTATCTCAGTTTTGTCTGAGTTTAACTGGAGAAAGTTGTTTTGCATCCACACACTGATCTGTTCAAAACAGTGACAGAGTGTATCTATTTGCCCATGTTCACCTGCCGTCAGTGACACGTAGATCTGAGTGTCATCTGCGTAGTTAAGAGTTACAAGTTGAATAAAAGTGGTCCCAAGATTGACCCCTGGGATACTCCACAGGTCATGGGCATTATGTCTGAGACACAGTTGCCAATTTCAACAAAGTACGTCATCTCCTCGAGATAGGACTTGAACCAGTTTAGAGCAGTACCAGTGATAATCGAATCTCACTCATGGGAATCAGAATCAAATCGATTCTTGAAATTTTAATCGATATCCAACCCTAGTCTGAATACACTTAAAAAGGGACCCAGAACAATAACACAAGACTTAGGGATGTACAATATATTGGTATTAGCATCTGTGTCAGCCAATGAAGATAAATGCAGTGTACAGTGTACACTTTTCAGACTTTTTTGTGCTGTAAGAAATGAAAAAATGAAAACCATGTGTCATTACTTTTCAATTTTTCATTAATGAACTGCAATCTGTTAGGCTTTCAACCCTGAAATACAATGAACCTTTGTGTTGTGAACATGAGAAACGAGGAAAATGTTCTTTTGCAAGGCTTTGTCAAGTTTTCAATAAAAAAAAAAACTACTTTAGATTTTCTGAGAGCTGGGATGTGATTATTGTTTATTGCTTTTTGTATCATATAAAAATTACACACAATAAAAATGGAAGAGCAACTAGGTGAAGGACAATAAGAGTTAAAGGAGCAGCAGATTGCAGAAACAGATTTAACATTTGCAGCTTTTTTGCATGTGATACCTCATCAGATCTGCGGGGCCATTATGTCTGCACAAGTCAGTAACTGTCCTTCATTCTCTGTAATATAATCTATTCCCTTCAAGGACAGCACCATTTATTATCAAGATAACACTCATAAACAGAGTCAGAGTGTGTTTCTGAAACTGGGACTTTCTCCCAAATAACAGCAGCAGAACTGCATCCCATCGCTGCAGGGACTGCACCTTTTTTTCTGACACTTCACAAACAACAACTCTTAGGGGGTCCACCAACCGCAACTATTTTAGTCAGCACAAGCATTCCTGGAATATACAGTATGCATTAAATCTATGAATTGCTCATATATGCCTATAAGATGTGTATGAAGCTTAAAGCAGGATTGAGAAGTTCACAGATGCAAGCAGGGAGTTGAATTGTGGGGATTCCCCCCAATAGCTTCAAGCTCTAAAGGTCTGTTTAAGCAAGGTAACACTTAAAGCAGTCAGCAGTCAACAAAAGCCCACTCTTGATGCAAGATAAACCCTCCAGGCTGGTGGGGACGTGGGACGAGTAAGCCCCACTACAGCAGCAGAACCTAGGGGACTCCCCTGTCCATATATTGGGAAACCTATCTCTCTTTCTGTCTTTCATGCGCTCTCAGCCCCTTTTTTCAGCGTTTGTTTCCTTTTCCTGTCTGTTTTTATGTCTGCTCTGCTCTTTCAAGGCGAATCTGTGCCGAAGGTGGAATCCTCTCAGCAGTTTCTTCTCACCACTATTAGATGCTCACCTTAATTTTTCCACAGAAAAGTGTGAAGCTTTTGTGTAGATTTCACTCTTCCCTCCCCCTCTCCCTTAGTGTCCCTCTGACACTGATGCATAAATGGCTTCGTAATGACTCAACCAGCTGCAGAAACCTGTTACACACTGCTCTACACAGTCCCCAAAACCATCACACATGCTGTTTTGGCAGAGCAATACCAAACAGTGTGGGTGTGTTGTCCAAGAAATGTGCCCATCTTCTCCCTGTGTGAATGAAATGGAAAGTGTGCGTTTACCAGAAATGTAGGTTGCAGATCATTAGATTAAATAAATCATTTCTACAAATAACTAAGCACCTTTCTTTATTATTGGTAAGTCTTAGTGGAGAAAAAGAGAGCTGAAAAATATGAAGTGTTTGTTCCTAACAAAGAAGAGCGTACCCTCATTACATTGTAATGTACAGTGCAGCAACAATTATGTCCACATTACATCACAAATGTAAAAATATTTTTATTGGCATTTTCTTGACAGAACAGCTAAATGAATGCATAGTTGAAAAGGACAAGAGACTTGAGGCAAAATTCACAAATCTTAAGTGTGGCATAGTCAGGTCCATTTATTCTGATACCTAGTGTGGCTGTGTGTATTTTAATCTCACTATAAACTCAGGTGTTCTGTGAGATCAAACAACATGATGAAGACAAAGGGATGCATTCAAAACAAGAAACATCTCATATAGCTATGTTCAGTCCATTCTAAAAAAGAAATAAACTTGTAAACCTACCAAGATATGGTGGTCCACCTGAGCTGACAAACCTTCCAAGGAAAGCTTTAATCAAAGAGAGAGAGAGAATTAAATCAGCCATGAATATAGCTAAGGTAAATACAGATAATACCCATGGTAACTCTGGAGCAGCTGAATGGATCCACTACTCAGGTGGGGGACTCTGTCAGCAGAACAACTATCAATCATACACCAATTCTTTATGAGAGAGTTGCAAGAACAAAACGTCTAATAAAAAAAGTCAAAACCACTTCTTTCAGGTTGAAAACTAGTCATGGCCAACAGGCAGAACAAGAGGCTTTACTCAGATCAAATGAAAATGTAACGTGGAAAACACTAGTGATTAGAAATGATCACTGCACATGACTCTGGTTGCAGAATTTATTGTTAGGGAGGCTTTCTTCGACTGGGACAGGGAAACCAGACAGAGGTGAAGCAAGATGGGTGGAGCCAAGTCCAGGGCAATCCTGAAAGTAAACCTGTTGGATGCTGAAAAAGATGAGAGGGTGAGGTAATGGTCCACCGTCTGGCTAAGAGAAACCTCCAAATGTACAGTGGGAGCTACAATGGGATGGTTTAGATCACAGGTGTCTAATGAACCATTTCAACAGAGCTGTGGTTCACATTTTTGGCCATTCTGACGGTCAAAGCGGCTCACGGAGGACCGTACCGAGCTTGAAGTGGTCCGCTCTCAGCTTCCAGGGCAGGGTGGTCTGGATATGGTTGGGACGGTGATGCTGCCGTCACACAGCTTAGTCCTTTCATTGGCTGAAGTCATAACGTCGCCTCTGCGATAACAACTACAAAAACAATTAGTTCTCTATTCCAGCCATTAACTCGAGTTAGTAGGTACAGGAAAAGATGACAGCAAGCAACAACCAAGTGTGGTCAATGGAGGAGCTCCACACACGCACGTTTTTTTTGTTTTTTTTACCCTCTTCCTCCCTGCCGTATGACACCACAACAGCGTCCCCGCACGCTTCCGCAGCCTCTGGGCCATTTTTAAATACATCTAGTCCGAAGACTGTATTTTAAGAATGGTATCAATTTGCTACTCCAGTAAATGGTGATGATGCTGATGGATACTTTTCGTATATTTTTTGGCTGAAATTTTGAAGTAAACATTTCTATCTGAAATGGCAGACATACAAAACAAATTATTTTATTAGTAGTAGTAGTGGAAGTAGTTGTAGTAGCACCATACCGCACCAATTTATTTGTTAGGCACATTTACGAACAGCATCATTGAAAATGTAGTTAACAAAGTTACCTTAAGTTCAGGAGCAAGGCCACGCTTCAAACTCGCTTCGTTCGTCCTAATCAGCCCTAAACTTGTTGCACTTGGCATCACCGGCCTCCCGTGCGCTTCTAATCACGCTGCAATACACATATAAACCCTGCCTACCTCTCATTTCTCTTCTCTCTCGTTTGTTTTCGCCCTTCCCTTACCATCCCTATAGGTCAACTGGTCCTGCCGACCCGCCACGTCTCCTCAGGGTCCTGCCGACCCGCCTCGTCTTCTCAGGGTCCTGCCGACCGGCCTCGTCTTCTCAGGGTCCCGCCGACCCGTCACCACTCCAGGCCCCTTTCAAACCCTCCCCTTTCTTACCTCTTCTAACATTTCTCTTTTCTAGGTTCCATCTGGGGGGTCCTGAGCAGGCTTGGAAAGACGATTTTCCTGAAGACTGCGCCACCACAATGAGTCTTCCTCCAGGTCTCTGACGATATCCCAGACCTTTCGATCCTCCACGCATTCAATAAACTGTTAAAATTCAGAATCTGTAGCACCGTTCTTGCATGGGAATCGTTAATTCCATCCGTAGCGTGGTCCTAGCTAGTGAATACAATAATAAAACAAAGCCGGACCCAGATGGTTGATGACCCAACAAAGTATAAAAACTAAGATGAGAAAACAAATAAAACAGAGTAAAATCAGAAAATAAAACCCAATAAAATTAGAATACAGGAAAGAATACAGACTATGCTGGATTGAATTCTAAAGAATAAAAATATGTTTTTAATAACGATTTAAAAGAGGAGAGGGAGGGTGCCAATCTGATCGTAAGGGGCAGTTTGTTCCACAGTTTAGGAGCATAGAGCGAAAAAGCCCGCTCAGCTCGAGCTCTACACCCAGCAGACAGGACTAATAACAAATGTTGGTCCACCGATCCACTTTGGGACATAAGGGGGAAGCAAATCTGACAAATATGGCGGAGCAAGTGCATGGAGAGATTTATAAACTAGCAAGAGAATTTTACATTGAATTCAATAACGAATCGGGAGCCAGTGAAGCCGAGCCAACACAGGCGTAATGTTTTTCACCCTGGCAGTCCCCGTCAGAAATCGGTCAGTGACATTCTGCACAAGCTGTGCAAGTAGTAGTAGTACTAGTAGTGGCAGTATAGGCTGTTTTTCTGCTGTCAATATTATAGAATACAGAATGATGATGATGATGATGATTATTATTATTATTATTATTATTATTATCATTATTATTATTGTATTATGATTAAGTACATACCTTTCTTTTTCAGGGCAAATTTTTGAGAGCTTTTTTCAGAACTAAAATCATTACTTTTGTTTACTTTGTTCTATTAAAATATTGCATGGTGAATTTATTGCAGGGCAGGGAAAACAAAAAGAATTAACAATAAGATAACAGTGAAAATACTTTAATTGTTCCTTTCACCAAAAACATGAAGATGGGGAAAAAGGTTTCTCATTCTCACCTTGACGGATTTTGTGATTGGTTTTGTCTTTTATCCATTCTGACTTAGAGCCATTTTGCAAAGAACAATGGGCAGTATTTTCAGTCTTCAGATCTGCAAAGCTGGTGGAAACTAAACTAAAAACACTTGCAGATGTAATTCCAGTTAAAGGTAATTCTATGAAATGCTGCCTTAACACAAGCACATAGCACAGTTTCCCATTTTTATTTTTATATGTTCAAACTATGTACTAATTTTTTTGGTACATTGACAAAAATTCCATCCATCCATCCTGGTCACCTCAAAAGTTCATTGGGGGTTGTCGCCTACCTCCAACGGTCATTGGGTGTGAGGTACACCCTGGAAACGATTATTGACCTATAAACACAAGATATTTCCTCACTATTGCTTTACTTTTGATTGATGCTTTCACAAGCTCACCTACACATGGTAGCTGTGTTTAAAGAGTTTAGGATATCAAACAATTCTGGCATAGTTTTAGAAATATCTGACTGATTCAGTTAGCAGCAAGGTGAGGACCCTACAGCAAGGTGTAGGCAGAGATATGACAGCAGCTTAACTGATTACTGGAGTGAATCATTGTGGGGGCAGGAAAAACAAGACAAAGTGCAAAACAGGATAAATGGCCTGTTCTCGTATTGAATTTGATCAAATCCCAAAGAACCCCAAAGCAACATTACTTTCAATCATTCATCCATTCACACACACTGGCACGCTACGGCAAGCTACAATGCAGCCACAGCGACCCTGGAGCACAGTCACAGAAGCGAGGCTGCATAAAACTGGTGTCAACAGGCCCTCTGACCACCACCAGTACGCAAGATAGGTGAAGTGTCATTGCTCAAGGACACAACGGCCGACAACTCTCCCACTGAGCTACAGCCGCCCAACTGGAACAGTAAGAAATCATGAAACAATCTGTAAGAAGACCATTACAAAGGCCTCAAGTAAAACTAAGATAAGGAGAAATATTTTTGTAAATTTGTGGGGAAAAAAAGTATTCTATATTAAATTAATATTTAATTGTACTGCAACTTCAATGTCTTCAATTCTAACTATAAGCTTTACACTTCCAATCCAAAGGAGACAGGACTATTTGTAGAAGAAGGATGGGACATGTCACAGAATGCATCTGTTTAAAACATAATGTTTACAACCCATTAAAATTTCAAAAAAGGTTTAAGCAACTTGAAAAGTGAAGTTTAAGTTTTAAAAAGCAGCAGTTACATCTAATGATATTGAGGGTAAATTTGTGCTGCAGGTGATTTTACCGAAAAAACGACTTAATTATTGATTCCTGGCATGGGATTTTCTACAACTGAATCATTGTACTCAATTTGAAGGACTGATTATTCATGTGTTCTTCAGTATGAAAATAATTATTAAAAAGAGTTGTTATCAAATTTGTCCTCTTCATCATTACAAAATGTATGTGCACAATCCAGATTGTTTATGTAAATATTACAAAAATAAATATTTTGGCTTGGAAAATAAACTTTTTTTGTTCAAGGAAGATGGATTTCTTTCAGAATTTTAGTTTTTTTAATTTAAAGATCCTTATTTTTTTCCACTAGGTTTGATTGAATGTGTTGATGTAAAAAAATAACTAAATAGCATAACTGCTCCTTTAACTGCTTTTTTCTAGGATTTGGAGGTCACAGAGAATAATTATATGAGGGTTGAGCTGAGATTCGGAGGTTTCTAATGATAGGACAAGCTTATGTTCACACTGCAGCCAGTGTCTATTGTATTCCATTCTAATTTCACTAGTCCAGCTTTTATTTCCTGTATGTGTGGAAAATTAATAATAAAATAAATAAAAAACAATCCTGACCCACCCCAAAGCCCTGTCAATTGGACTCTGTTGGGGGAAGGGTGAGGTTGGGTGTCTGAATTCAGTTGAACTGTGGTCACCAGATTGGGGATGGATGGACGGATGGATGGAATCCCACCTTTTCTCCGCCTAGACATCATGCTATTAAAGTCACCAGCTTCTGCTTTCCAGAATCATCAGCCTTCCTTTACTTTTTAGGGCTAACTTCATACCCCTCCCTGTGAATCTCCTGCTCCAGTGCATCCTAAAGGTGCTTTGAGATAGAGAGATTGTTGAGGCCATCGGACTGCAGTGAAATCATTGTCACGTTTAGGAACCAGTTTGAGATAGAGCGTGGTGATACATTACATTCTGCTGCTGGACGTAGTTAACATAAGACAGGCCCACTGATCCTTCTGCCCTTTTAATTTTGCACAGACAGGTGGGAGGTATCATCAAGCACAATAAATGCAATATGATGTGGGACTTTCACTTCAATAAAGAGATCGGGTTAAGTATCCAAATGATTTAATCTGACAGAGGCTTTTGGTCTGTACTATATGTTGCTTTTTTGTTTAGTCTGAATAGTCTGAATAGTCAGTCAGCTTTACATTTTGTTCTTACAAGTCCTCAGTAATGTTTGCCCCTCTGCAAACATGCTTGCCATGTTTTTTTGCTTTTTTTTGTTTATAAGTTTTTTTTGTTTGTAATTTTTTTTTTTTTTTTTTTTTTGTATGTTAGTGCTGTTTCAGACTGGATCATTTCAGGTGAAAGCATAATCTAAATGTACATTTTTTTTATTTATTTTTTAATGATTATGGGACAGGGAATTACCAGCAAGTCTCCGAAGTGTTTGGGAACTGAGTTTGTCAGAGAGGAAGTAAAGTTTTATTCCTGCAGCATCTCAATTCAGTCTAGTGGAGAACAATTATGTACCCAAAGAAATAAAAATATTTTTTTAAATGAAAAATTTGATTATAAACATTTCAAGAACATGCAATAGAATTTATAGTTCAAATATAAAAAAATGTATTTAAATTAACTAATTAAAATGTTTTGAAAGGGTATTTTTAAGGATTTTGAAACTAAGGATTGCACTTTGATGCGAATTGGAAAAGGTTCCATCGTTTTGGGGCTAAGTTGCAGAAAGTAGAATCAATTGTAATTCTTTAAGTTGTTATAAAGAATATACGGTACATTGGCAATACAATGGAGATAAAGCAGGTTTGTGATATATGGTGGTCAAAGGCTATTTAAAACTTTATGCAAGAAAAAGAATATTAATGTTTATTCTAAAAATAATACTTTGGTATTGCAGACTGGCATAATGTGTATTCCCCTCTTTGTGTCTATAGCCTAGAGCTACTGGTATACCAGCAAACAGAGGAATATAATAATCTATCTATGTTGATGCAGAGGCATGGGTCATGGTTTTATTTTTCCTAAGTTTCTCGAAAATAAAAACAAAAAAGCAACATATAGTACAGACCAAAAGCTTGGACACACCTTCTCATTCAATACATTTTCTTTCTTTTCATGACTGCATTTTAGATTCTCGAGCATCAAAAGTATGAATGAACACATAATGTATGGGATTACTGTATATACTCAAAAAAAGGATGAAAAACTGAATACATGGGTTATATTTTAGATTCCTCAAAGTAGCCACCCTTTGCTCTGATTACTGCTTTGCATTATCTTGATGAGCTTCAGAAGTAGTCACCCCAAATGGTTTATCAACAGTCTTGAAGGAGTTCCCAAAGATGCTTAGTACTTGTTGGCCCTTTTGCCTTCACTCTGTGGTTCAACTCACCTCAAATCATCTCGATTGGGTTCAGGTTCCGTGACTTTGGAGGCCAGACTATTTCACACTTTTTTGTAAAAGTACTACATAATTCCATATGCGTTCATTCATAGTTTTGATTATTTCAGAGAGAATCTACAATGTAAATAGTCATGAAAATAAAGAAAACGCACTGAATGAGAAGGTGTGTCCAAACTTTTGGTCTGTACTGTAGATAAGAAACCAGAATGGCGACTTTAGATTTTACCCACTTCTCGCCACTGCCAGGTTTGTATCATCTTCACAATAATTCCCACAGACCTGAATAAAATGTCAATAAAAATGCAATCTGAAAGTTTTATGTTGTTGTTGTTCTGCTGTCTGATCATATCATTTTGATCAACTGCTTAAGATGCTAAGATTAGGTATTGAGGGATGAGTCTTAAATAACTAATATAAGTGTGAATGAGAGCCATTTACAGTTGTCAGTGATGTATTTAAGAAGTAAAATGCCAACCGATCTGATTATGTGTATATCAGATCAAAGAACAGACTGTGGCCTCTTTCGTTGCAGAAGTCATTTATAAATAACCAAATACCTCAAGTAGGTAACAAAATGATGACACTTCAACAAATATTTGATCACGAGTTGCATGCTGCCAAAGAAAGTTGCAAAGGTTAGTCGTTGCTAATAAAAAAAAAAATCAATTTCAGTTATCTTAACATAGGATTATATACTCAACCACAGGTGGGTTCAGACTGTGGGTAGGCTAAGTGAATAACTATACCTGCACCACACCAGGCAGTTACAGAGGAAATCAGCTGACCTGCGTGGTTTAAACTCTGGTGACACGTAGGGGATGTTTATGTGTCATAGCGGAAAGACAGACCATGACAGTGGTGAACATGCTCTGTTCCAGCTTAACCTCCCCCATTAGATCAAAAGTAAAGGAAATGGATGATGGTGGAGAGATGTTATGTAGGCGTGCCCTGGTTTGAGAGCAGACAGCACACAGAGCAGGGGGATGTATAAAGCCGATCAGATGGGCAACCTGGTGGACTGTGGTAAAAATGGAAAAATATACAGTTTAGTGACGTATGACTTCGTACCGCAGACTTTCCCAAAGACACGATAAAGGAAAATGATCGTCCTCTGACTCCTACTTGCCCCTGATAATGATTTTAAAAGTCCAATCAAGAAAAAGTGGTTAGTATTATGTTCAGTAAGCACAACTTAAATGTCAAATACGTTTCATTAGTACAATTAGTTAATAACATCATGGTCTTAAAACAGAGTGGTTTCTATAACTGGGCATGCCAATAAATTATTATATGCTATGTTTGTTAGTTTCTTTAATAATAATAATAATAATAATAATAATAATAATAATAATAATGATGATAACAACAAATCATTATAAAGCCACTTTACGTGACAAACCACTAATTCTCAAATCTACTTATATTAAATCCAATTTGTTCCTAATTCTATTGGAATCAGTTCATGTCATTGCAGCATAATCTAGTAATATTTTCATATTTCAGTGTATGCTGATTTGAAAGACATAAGATGTCCTTTAGAAGCGTGTGTTCCTCGAAGATATTGGGAATTTTTTTTAGCTGTCCTTCAAATAACCAATTAAAACTGAAGAAAAGTCCTGTTTAAACTTATTGTAAAATATTTTGGCAACAAAAGTTATCTCTGTATTGATCTCTTTATTTTAAAGGTAGGTTTCTATTTAAACCATGTTCTTCCTGTGCATCCGTGGGTTCCTTCAGGCACTCTGGCTTTCTCCCACAGTCCAAATTAATGGTTGTTAGGTTAGTTGGTCATTCTAAATTGCCCTAAGGCAGGAGTGTGTGATACATGGTTGTTTGTCAAGTGTGGCCCTGTGATGGACTGCCGACCTGTCCAAGGTATACCCTGCCTCTTACTTGGTGATTAATGGAGATAAAGAATCCATCCAGATTCAGTTTTTTTTTTCTCAAATAAAATATTTTACATTTTTATTTTTTCAGAATTTCATTTTTTTTCCATCCTAACCCTATTTTGTGACCAGGAAGAGATTTAAAGAAATAATGTTAGGGCTGCACGGTGGCACAGTGGTTAGCACTGTTGCCTTGCAACAAGAAGGCTGTGGGTTCGTATCCCAGCCCACAGTCTTTCTGCATGGAGTCTGCATGTTCTCCCTGTGCATGTGTGGGTTCCCTCTGGGTACTCCAGCTTCCTCCCACAGTCCAAAAACATGACTGTCAGGTTAATTGATCACTCTAAATTGTCCGTGGATGTGTGCATGGTTGTTTGTCCTGTCTTTCTCTATGTGTGGCCCTGTGATGGCAACCTGTCCAGGGTGTATCCTGCCTCTTGCCCGTTGATAGCTGGAGATAGGCACCAGCCCCCGCGACCCCTTGAGGAATAAGCGGTTCAGAAATATAACAAAGTTCTGTGGTACAACACATTTACAACAAGATATTTAAAAATACTTCCCCAGATGTTTGTTTCAAGAGCAAAAAAAAGTATTTTATGTGTGAAAAACAGAATCTAAATTATTTCACATAAATAAATAAAAAGACTAATAAGCTAATGTTTTAAAAACACATTGGAGTTTAACAAAACACACAAAAATATGTCTCAAAGAAACACAAAACCTGCAAACAGTAAAACTGTGTTACATTTTTTTGAGGAAGTCAATGCTTAAGGCAGCCTTTATGCCATTCTGTTTGTTTGGAGAAGACAGCTGAGCTGACCCCTATCCAATCAGGTTGGCAGAAACTTCAGACCCTGCTATATATCTTTTTTGTCTTCCCAATATGAGTCTATCTATGGAATTCAGTGGAATTCTATTTTGTTGTGAACACCATTTTGCTAAAATCCACAATTCTGTCCAAAACCTTTTTCCACCTTGTGTCCTGTCTCTGATTATTTATGTTGGTCAGACAGCTAAAAATTCAATTCAATTCACTTTTATTTATATAGCTCCAATTCACAACAAATGTCATCTGAAGGCGCTTTACAACAAACGTCATTTCATTACAATTATACAAACACTCCAATCAGTTAAAAGTTTTCTATATAAGGAATCCCAGCAGATTGTGATGAGTCATCAACGTGCAGACTCACAAACAGACTCCAAACTCACAACCACAGCTATTCCTCAGCATCCCTCATACTGAGCAAGCATGTAGCGACAGTGGAGACGCAAAACTCCCCTTTAACAGGAAGAAACCTCCAGCAGAACCTGGCTCAGTACAAGCGGTCATCTGCCATGACCGTCTGGGGGTCTGAGAAGACAGAAAAGAGTCAGCATGGAGGATGCTCGGTGACTTTGAGCATCATCTGGACCAATGTTCCCCATCCAGCAGGGGGCATTGTAGTTGAGCAGGGTACCCGACCATGTGGAGCTTCTATGGGGAGAAAAATATGGAGAGAAAACTGGGTTAACAATCGCTATAACAGCAGAAAAAATATATCTGGAGAGTGGTAGAAGAGAAAAGTAGAAGAGAGAAGAAAGAAGAAAAGTGGTTAGTCTGTCCTCCAACTAGGTCTAAACCTATAGCAGCATAACTACAAAAATATCTCAGGATAACCTAAGACATTCTAACTATAAGCTTTATCAAAAAGGAAGGTTTTAACCCTAGTCTTGAAAACAGAGTATCTGCCTCACAGACTAAAACTGGGAGCTGGTTCCACAGGAGAGGAAGCCTGGTAACTAAAAGATCTGCCTCCCATTCTACTTTTAGAAATCATAGGAACTACTAGCAAACCTGCATTCTGAGAACAGAGTGCTCTGTTAGGGACATATGGAACAATCAGATCTCTGATGTCTGATGGAGTTTGATTATTAAGTGCTTTATAGATAAGGAGGAGGATCTCAAACTCTATTTTGGATTAAACAGGGAGCCATGGAGAGAAGCTAAAACAGGGGAAATGTGATCTTTCTTTTTAATATTCATCAGAACTCTTGCTGCAGCATTTTGGATCAACTGTAGGCTTTTAATTGCATTTTTTGGACTTCCTGAAAATAAGGAATTAAAGTAGTCCAGCCTTGAAGTAACAAATGCATGGACTACTAAGAGAGTTTCATCATCTGACAGAACCAATTTACAACAGTAAAATTATTTGAAAATAGTCAAGGATATTGTTTTAACGTGCTTAATGAGAACTTGATAACATTTGATAAAAGAAAAAAGCGTTTATTCATTTCAGTTATTACTGTATAGATACAGTTCTTGAGTTGAACACACTATGGAGCTAAGAGCTTTGCAGGAATGTGTCTAAATGGGGAACCTCAGTTAGACACAACTCATGCATTGGCAACTGATGGGCCCAACCTATTTTACCAGTACCCCATATTAATGACGGAGTCTGTTTGGCAAAGAAACACGAAGGTTCTAAAAATATATAACAAAGTGAATGCCTGAGCTGCATCAGACGTATATTTCCATGAGTTAGGTAACACTAAACTGAAGGAGCGACGCTATCCTCTTCTTTGGTTCAAATGAAAAGTTTTTGTTTTGATTAGTAGTGTAAACTGAGAACAGCGTAAATATGTAACTAGTTAATCCATTAAATGAAATTTTAAATTAAACTGAATCTTTTTATCAAAGTATATGAATAGTTCCAAATCACACCCTCCAGTTACAAGCATTGGATTCTGACTCTGATGTGTTGAATACTGAAGCTTTTAAGACAATTGGCTACAATTTCAGACAAGAGCCCAGTAGATCATCACTCAGTTGACTTAACAAGCTTTTAACTTCAAAAGTGAACATTTAAGTACATGGAGGTACATTTTTGGGTTAGTTAGAATGCTTATTTTCTTTTTAAAGACCCATCTTTCTGAGTGTCATCCAAAAGAATCTGATAATGAAAAACAGAAATAGAAAAATTAGAGGAGCACTGACTTGTTTATCTCAGAATGTTGTTATCACCAAAAAACTTTAATATAATCCACACCAAGAGCATTTCTCAAACTGTGTTATGAGTCACTTTTGCAACCATATGAACATTTATTCATTTATTATCTATTCTACTTATCCTCGAAGGGTCGCGGTCACTGCTGCTTATCTCAAGCAGTGACTGGGCGATTTGCAGGGTACACCCTGGACATGTTGCCAGTCTGTCACAGGCCACATAAACATGGCCGATGAAATTATGACCCAAAGCTTAGTTAACGTGGTTTGCTTTTCCATGCATTACCAAAAATGTGGTAATTTCCAATCACAGAAAAAAGATAGATTATAGAAAGGTTAGACATACCACTATCCCAGTAGTTCTGAACAGTTTCTTCCCTAACCTATGTAGTTGTATCTCAATCCTCCCACTGTACTAACTCTGCGTGGGCCTTGTACTTTCATTTTTCTGAAAAACCTTAATAGGTGGCCTGAGTGGTTAAACCTTTTTGAAGATGGAAAGAAGGTTATAAATAGTCCTGCTGCATTTCTTTTCCAGGCTGTCACTGTTGTATTTTTTTGCCAGCAAAGCTTGGATCATCTCATTTCTGCTTTTGGTCTGGGGTACAAGCATGGAAAAACTAACAAGAGTTTAACAAGTGTAAGATAGAACTGAGTTCAACGAAGTTCTTCATAGAAAAGAAAAATAATAATGTTCTGTGAGCTCATTTCTCTGATATCAAGTCATCACCCCCCTCCACTTACCTTACACACTCAAACACACACACATAGCCATATGTATGTATATATATATATATATATATATATATATATATATATATAAATATCGTATTCATTTAAGAGCTCTGAGATGTCCTTGTCTTTCTCACATGCAGATATCTGAATATTTAACTACAGTGTGGCTATAATTTGTTGATCATGGTGAGTTTATTACCATAGAATTAATGTTTTCCCTGCATATTACCCTTCCCATTAAGCAACTGCAGTTCTCTGTGTTTTTGTGATCTTCCGGGACTAGTAATAATTATCTAAAAAGCTATCGGTGGGAGGGGACACGCTGCTGAACGTGCATGTAAAACACCTCAATGAAGATGGCTAGCATGACATCATGACATCACTTCCGTGTCCAGCCTGTCGCTAAACCTTACATAAACGCAATGGCAGTAGTCAAGGAACCGGTCACATTTTAAAAGCATAATTATAATTGTAATGTTATGCTTCACTGCGTGCAGTTGATTATGTTTGTGCAGCCATCACTCCAACAATGCAGCTTTTAATGGAGCTCTGAGAGGGCAAAACAGCAGCGTAGATGCTCAAACGTTTTACACTTCTCACTAGCTGTCCTTCATTTCCAGGACTGACTTTCTGCTATGGAGATTTGGCCTTTGAAGCTAATGTGGGTCTTGTGTCACAGAACAGATAAATACATTTTGTTGCAACCACGACTGGCTTTTAATATCCTTTTATTATTCTCATTTATTAGGCCAGTTATATTTCTAAACAAGTTTAATTCAATAATATAACTCCTCATAAATCACTACTTACTTGATTCTCCGAACAAATGTAAAATTATAATTACATTTAAGGGAAATTCCAGTTTCTTCCAACGTGGACCTTATTTGTAGCAATTTTTATGGGTTTTTTTCACTCACCCTGAGAAGTTTGGAGTCAGTTTGAGCCCTTCAGCATTATTTACATATCCAGTCTTGATTAGCTCACATCCGTAAAACGCGAGTGCTCGGGGCAGTCTAAATTCCACTTTTAATAATGTTTAATCTGCCCCAAATGCCTTAATTTTACCATTTTTATATTCTCTTTGGACTTATGAACGCCTCAGAAGTGCTTTTTCTTTGTTTTCCAGGCTGATTTGGGGGCTTATGAATAAAACAATAATAAAAAGCTGAGGAATCTGCGGATGTCGCGGGATATTCATCAGCTTTTAAGATTAAACCATATTACAAGCGGCATTTGTACTGCCCCGAGCACTCCTGTTCTACGGATGCACGCTGAAAATGGATTACATGCAGAATAACATACTTTCGGTTAATGCGCATGCACAGCAGTAAAAAAAACATACTTTTCCCTTTGGTGTTTAAAATCTCTTCAAATCGGGAGATAAGCTGTTTGCTAGAAAGCGAGGGTGAGGCTGATTCAGTAAATGGCGACAGCTGGAAGGCTGAGGTTAGAGGAGATGAGCTGCTGAGTTCTCGCGAGAGCTGTGCGTAAGTAAACATGGCGGCACACTGGTAAAATAAACAAACAATGTTAGGTAAAACGAGCCAATAATTTTGAACCAAACGCAGCGAATGTTTCTGTCCCTTTAAACTAACCATCAAATTATATATTTCTTCTAAACAACCTGGACGAGGAAGCATTGGATTCGCTGGTGTGCTACCTAGACGAGTGCTTTGAAAACATCACAACGTTTTGGGTAAGTCACAGAAAGCCGCTTCTGACACGCCAACAAGCACTCCATCCCAGAAACTCACTGTTGCCAAATTGGACATTTTAAACAGAAAGAACATGTCAAAGGACATGAAAGAGAGCTGGGGGGACGACGAATTACAGCGTTAATGATCAATTTCCGAAAGAAATCCTGGATAGAAGATGTGTGTTATTTCCAATTAGAAAGAAACATATTAGTGAGGGCTGTAGGGCTACAGTTACTGTAGATAAACTGTATGTTAACGTTCAGCTGTTCAGGGACTCTAAGGTTCCTCCTTGGCTTTATTAGTCATACTTAACTGAGTATTTAACTGAGTCTAGATAGAAGTTATTTTATCAGATAACTATAGTTTAAGGAAAGCACAGCTCAGCAGGATGTTTATGTTTGTAAATGTGGGTGGGGGTAAGGCCGTGCACTAGGTTGACTGCTTTCTTTTTTCTTTTTTTCACAATTGTGTCACCAAATCTCTTCATCACATTTCTTCCTTTTTCTTTCAGACACACAGACTTTTGTAATAGCATATATTTGTTTTTCCATCATACTCTCATTCTTTACACACCTGTAATTGTACGTTATTTCCCTCTCTTTATCTCTGCTCTGGATTTTCAATCAGGCAACTCTATTGACATAACAAGACTACACCTATATTCATCTTTGGCGATAGTAAATGTCTAATGTTTATCTTAGCTCGTCCTGTCAAATTTCTAACATGGAATATTCACGGATTTGGCTCCAGAGATTAAAGGATTAAGATTTTCAACCATCTTAAGAGATTGAAGGCAGATGTCGTCTTACTACAGGAGTCTCATAAATCAAGCTCAACTGCTAATGATTTAAAAACACCGGAGTATCCTAATATTTTTTCTTCATACTATAACTATAGACAACGAGGAGTAGCAATATTAATAAATAGAAACACTAATTTTAAAACAATAGACCATAGGGTAGATGTATAATATTTAAACTACTTATACATAACCAAAAGTTATGTATAGTTAGTGTATATGGTCCAAATGTAGACGATCCCTCATTCTTTCATACCTTTTCTCGGTTTTGGCTAATCACATGGATTGCTCACTTGTTCTTGGAGGTGACTTCAACTTTGGTTTAAATGAAGAAATAGACAGGCTCAGTACAACAGGAACTCAGCGTACCTGGCAATCCATAGATATATATAAACAGTAGATGAGCTATTATGGACGTTGCGATGCATGGCGATCTCTTAAAAGTATCAGTATCAGCTCCTCTCTGACAGCTTGGTGGGAATTTCTTAAAATGACAGAGACCTTACTAGTCCCATGCAGACCTACACCCATCTGGAATAACCAGGACATCTTACCAAAACAAATGCATGATCAATTTTCCAAACTGGAGTTGTAAAGGAATTGAATACCTGGAGCACAACAGACATTATTGCATTTAATACATTTGTTACACAATACAGAATTAACAAGAATAAATTCTTAGAATATCAACAAATTAAATCAATTATTAAAAAATAAATTTAGGCTCAATACGGTTGAATTACAAATTCCAGGAAAAGTTTTAGACTTTCTTCATTTTAACCCTCCCAAACTGCTACCTAAAATATACAAAACATTAAATAGAATAGATGAATCAATAGCCCTTCCTATTTCAAAATGGGAGATGGACTTCTCCAAAACCAAAACCTCTGGTCCCAGATTTCTTTATGAACTTTTAAATTTCTTTAAAATCCTAATCTACGATTAATACAATATCAAATCCTTCATAGAATACATTATACAGGCCAACGGATGTTCAAGATGGGTTTCACGCCATCTAATACCTGTTTACAATGTACAAGCAATCTACCAGACAATTATACTCATGCTCTTTGGTTCTGCCCACCTGTCAAGAAATATTGGTACCAGATATGTGAAGACCTATCAAAGTGTCTGAAATGTAATATCACACCTTCTCCCACAGTTTGCTTGCTGGGAAATTTAGATGAAGTTACCATGGATACAAAGTCTATGCAATTAGTTCACATTGCCTTATGCATCGCTAAGAAAAATATCCTCTTGAACTGGAAAAATAAAAATACTCTGAATATTAATCAATATAGAGATCTCCTTCTGGATTACATTGGTCTAGAAACGGCTTCTGCCTCCACATCTGATCAATCTTTCTGGTCTCCCTTGATCAGCTCCATCACCTAGTGGAGCGGGGCCCTTGATTTTGTTCTGTGGAACGCGGTTGCTGACGTGGAGCTTAAGGGTTGGTGGTTACTGCTAGGGGTCCTCGGGGTTGGGTCCGCTTGCAGTTGGGGGTGCCATGGCTCTCACCTGGGGTGGGACCTTGGGGGCTTTGGGTGGTGACTCCTAGTGGCTGCATGCGGCACCTTAAGGGGGTTGTGCTAGCGGACACGGGTTACTGGCTTGGTGCTATGCTGCTCTCTTCCCACACCCCTGTTCGTTGGACCATCAGGGGTTGGAGCCCGGGTGGCATATCAGGCCGTCTGGTGCGCTACTCTTGCCGGGGTGGGGGCCTTGCCGTTCTGCTTGTCCCCGTCCTGGTGGGCAGGGGTTCGTTTCCTGGATGCAGGGGCAGGTTGCTCTATTGGGGTGTCTGTCCCTGGGCCTGTAAGTATAGAGTATGTATGGTACGGATGAATGAGTGTACAGCGTCCTTTTTTCGGGTGTCCTGTGTTGGTGAGAATGTATGCGCATAAGAGGGAGGGTACGTATGATTGTCTCTGTATGTCTACCTGTCAGGTTGGGTGTTTGGCTGCGCTCTGGCCTGGTGCATCTTTTTCCCCTCCGTCACTCCCTATCAGTGACGGAATGCCCTGCCTGTTGGTCGATGGTGGTTCTCAATGCCGGGGGGCCCGGATGCGGCCCGACTCGGTCCAGGTGCATGCCTGGCTGGTCCTGGGTGGGTGTCGGGCGGCCGCTGTTTCAGGCCAACGTCCTCCTTGGTTGTTTGCAGTGGGGATTGGTCCGGGGTGGTTGTGGCTTGTGTCATCGGTCGGCCGGCTGCCTGTTCCTCCTGCCTTGAAGCGGCGGCGGGGAACCACTGTCGGCTGACTCATGGTCGGGGCCATGCTGGGGCAGGGCGCCCCCTATTCCCATGGCCTCCAGGTCCTGGACCGGCCCCGCCCTGGCGTAGCCGGTTTCCGACAGAGCCCATGGGCTCGTCCCTGCGATCTCCCGGGTGCCAGCATTGCAGCTGATGGGTGTTCCCCTGGGGCTTACATCTATTCCTCTCTTGGTGGGTGATCGGCCCTGCGCTGGTCCACCTGTGGCTCCTGCACTCTGTGGGGCTCTGGACGTATGTGTCTCCTACCTCCTTCATGTCTGCATCGATTCCTCTAGGACGGATTGACGGTTCCTTAAACCAGCTATCAATCACTTGCATGGGGAAACCTCATTCAGACCTGCATGCTCGCACACACACATAGGTGTGGGGACGTTGGTGAGTACGGACATATCTTGAGCTGAAGTTATCATCATTAGATAGTTGGTAGCAGGAGCATACCAGAAACATTAGTGTTGTGTTCATTAAGCCATGTTTGTGTGTATTGAATGTGTAATTCTTAGTTTATATTACTATATCCGTTTTGTTAATGTTGTTCTGTTCTATTGGGGGTTTTTGTTTGTTTCTTTTTACCATTTCTCTGCTGTCCAGCAGAGGTGGAGGACTGGGATGATTTCTTGTGTTCTTTGTTTATCTCCATATCTTGTATGATCAGTTCACACTTCTACCGGTCCTGTTTCTCTTCTTCATCTTCTTCCTTTCTTCCTTCTTATCTCAATTTCGTGTCCATAACTTCAAGAAATTAAACCCACAGTAATCACTAATAAAGATTTTTCATACATATATATCAAGTGGAGTATTTTAGCAAAGTTGTAATGCTCTGCTTGGGAAAGTTAATCTGTTGGGCTTGTACTTGGTACTCAGACACCAATTCTGAGTAGCAAACTGCTAGACAGGACACGTAAAAAATACAATAAAATAAAATCTCTTCAAATCAACTTAAATTATATATATTTTCGGTTTAGGTATTTAAATGAAAGTATATTTGTCCTTCTGTAACCTTAGGGTTAGAACATACAACATGCGGGTTGGTTCAAATTTGTAAGACAACTTAACTTACGGTATGCTATTCTGACAAAGTTTACTGTTTTGTCAGAACAAGGGCAACTACAGTAATAAATACATATACTAGGGAGAGAAGAGCATAGGGAGGGAAATTGCAGAAATCACAGAGAATCAAACTGAAAAATCCCCGCTTGCATGCTAGCAAACTGACGTGATGAACCAACGTACCGATGGGGAATACAAAGTGTGCAAGCAGCTGGGGTTTAATTTTAAAGCATCAACTTTCATCCGATTGAGCGCTTTGATACCAAGAAACACTGGCCGGTGGGATCGCACCTTTAAGAGAATAAAAACTTCAAAAGTTTGGGAGCAAAGATGTTTGTTACCTGCAACATTTCTAAGTCAGACCTTGCAATAAATGATAGTACAAGGGTGGTTATGCGACATTTTAAACGCAAGCATGTTGAAGTCATCAGTGAGGAAGGGGAGAGCAACGTGTCTATATGTTACTTTTTAAGTGAGGAATTGTAGCATCTCAGCAAGAGAAGTCTGTAACAGTTTGGTGTATTTCCACTCCCCATCCAGCTCATCATATTTGTCAAGACAAACAAACAGTGAGTAACATGCATTAGCTACATTGCTTGACAGTGCAGATGTTGCTGTTTATTTCAACAGTTGCACTTGCAAGCTAAGCTATGATTACCTTGTCGGGTATTTGGTTATACATGACGATGGCGAATGTGTGAGTAAGGCTTATCGTGGTATTTGTTGTTATGTTGATGTATGGTAAATTTGTCTTAAAAGGACTTTGATAAAGCAAAGCCATTTAAAACAAAATTGTATTCTTTATTATTTGATATTTCAACAGCTGTAGGATTTTTGAGGTGGGAGCATATTGTGATGTTTTTATTTAGATTTTAACGTTAATTTGTTAGATTCTAATAGCTCTTTTTATGCTGGTAATATGCTACATTTGTCCTTACAGCGATTTTATATCATGTTGTTTTGCATGCTATTGAACTGTTTTCTAATAATGTTCTGTTGTTAAATAAAGTAAGGGAAGGAAAGAAAGAAAAAAGGTTTCCATAGCAGTTTTTAAAATGATCCCTTCTAATCTGATTAATTGATTAATCGGGTCGAGATCCAGTTCAATTCATCGATGATCCAAATTGTTGTTTGTTGCAGCCCTAATTTGGACACAGAATGTAGCCACTATCCATCCCCATCACGTTACATGCTTATGCTCCGGTGGAAAGCTGGCGTTAGGTGTCTGTAGTTGTGTGCTAGGTTTGTGGATCTGCTGTTTGTTTCCTTACCGCTGCAGGGTGTGACACATTTAAAGTCATTTAGTTGGATGCGCCCTGGTCCAGAGTCGGTGGGCCTAAAGCGCCGCCCCTCACCCTTCCAGGCTCACCTATAGCCAGAAATCTCTCAGAAACTCGCTCAACAAGTGTTTCTGCACGCGGTCCACTCTTCCTCTCTTTTTCCTTGTGCTTGCATGAGTTCTGCAATCACATCTTAACAAACTGTGTGTGTGTGTGTGTGAGTGTGTGTGTGTGCGCGTGCGTGTGCGTGTGTGTGTGTGTGTGTGTGTATGAACCAGACACACCCCACCCCAGTTGGAATACAATTTGAAGTGCTGAAGAAGTATAATTCATCTATGAAATACATTATATTCTGTGAAAAGTGCACTGCCCAGGCATTGTCTCTCCTTTCAGCTGCAGGCAGCAGTAGGCAGATCATCAGATAAGGCCAAGAAGATGATCAATGTTGCCTGCAATACTGCTAAAGAAAAACGTATCTTTACAAGTCTGTCATAATTTCATAAAAGGTAAAGAAGGTAAAGAAATGTTCAGTTTAAGATGTTAATAAAATGTTTTGTCCTTAAAACATCCATCCATCCATCCCATTAAGTCACATATCTTGTACAGCTCTGATTTAAATAAAGAATGTTATGTTTACTATATTGTTAATTAGTCATTTATGAACTAATATTGCTTTTATGGACAGTGATTTAAAAAAAGCAAACCTGTAAACGCAATGTGGTCAGAAATGTAGGTGTAACTAATATTTTATGCTGGTTCACCTAAGAAAAAAGGATATAATCGTATTACTAACTAGACCAAAAAAGTCTGAAATCATGAGGTTTTGACGATATTCTCCTCACTCAATAGACCAAATTACATAATATTTGTTCTTTTGGTTCAGAGGATCTAGCTGATAATAACAGCTCATAGTAAAGTTTAGACAGAGAGTTTTGGAACAGTGTAGAAACTTGTCTGTTTGCTTATTTATTGGAAGTTGTAATGTGAATTGTTTTGCAGCATGCCAGCACCTGGTGCTCTAGCTTGTTTCAAGTTGACCGCTGCCAAAGATGCAAAAAGAAAAAGAATTGATTATTCCAGCTATGCAGAACCTTGGATAACGTATAGCTGGAATAATCAATTCTTTCTCAGTCCATGAGTATCACTGTCCTCCAACTTTTATATATATATATATATATAGATATATACATAGATATATATATATATATATATATATATATATATAGAGAGAGAGAGAGAGAGAGAGAGAGAGAGAGATATTTCTGCTCCAACACAAAGGAAATCAATAATCTGAATGATCTTCTTTACACGTCTGTAAGTTTTACAAAGTATTGGTCTGTAACCATTAATTTGATCAAAGAAATATGAATCAGTCTCTGTAAGTTCTGTTTACCCAGATGAAGAAAAGCACACTGCACGAGTGGGCGCACGTGGTAGAGAGAACCTCTGGTGTTACTTTTGACATTACGTCACGATAATGGCATGCCGCTTTGCAGCTCTAACTAGACGGTCTGTTTTAAAATCTCACTTCCTGTCACAGTTTACATGCAAGTTCACATACTAAGTAACCAGTGGAAGTTTATTTTTTAGTCTAACCAGCCGTCACACTTTAGGCCGAAACAGCTGAGTGACGAGTATCTGCTGGCGGTTTTCACATGCAGCAGCAAGTTCTTCTTTTATACAGAAAAATATAAAAACAGCAAGAAAAAGTAGGCAAATAGCCAAACCCAGACTGTCGTTTTTACATTTATTCAAAAGTACTTTTGCAGACTGATAGTAACCAAAAGTTTAAATAATTGTGATGATTACAGGATATATAGAAATATAATCATCACAGTCCAAAATATAGAAACATAACAGGATTGTTTGCTTAAAATGTTAGGGTTTTTTAAGTCGAACGTATACTAACACTTTACTATGCTAAGAACATGCTTGATTAACATATTTGCTTTAACAAATAACTTCCTCTCACGTCTTTTGCTTGCAATGAGACGCAGTCGAAAATGCTTTATAACACGTGTAAATGCCTTATTAAGTCACTGCAGCACAACAATAAGTTACAGTTCTTTAGTTTTTAATTACATACATAAGAAAAGTCTAGATAAGTTATACAGCGTCCAGTGTATTTACAGCATTACATTAGATTAATATCCCAATTTTGTCAACTCAATTTTTTTACAAATACAAAACAATGTCAAATGACAAAATTTACAGAGAGAAGAAAACGAACATTTAAAAAATGCATTAAAAATTTCTTTAGGCAGGATTCTTATAGCATTATATCCTCTGTTTTGCTTGACTTTACAGTGTCTTACAACCTTTTAATAAACTCTGTCAATTCACAGGTAAAGGTATTCATATTGAGAGAGGAAGATGACTATCAGAGATCCTGCTTTTTTATGCGAAAGTGAGATTAAGACCGTTTGTGGTGTGCACTTTCCTATTCGAGTTGTGGCTGACAAGAAAGCAGAGCACATTATGAGTTGCCCTCTAAATTTACCTGTTATTGAAATACTTTTACAAGCTACATTTATTTTTTTCAAGACGAATCTGCCCAAACAGGAATTTTGTTTTGATCTGTGCTCATAACAGAAGGTGAGGCTGATCCTTTAGAGAAACCAGAGAATGAAATAGCCTCAGGTTAAATGAAACTGGGTAAGCACATTTCAAACTTGCGTAATCTGTGCAGCAGCACAGTTTTAAAAGTCATGGTGAAACATTCAAAATGATCCTCATTGCATTTTATAAACATGAAAAAAGCATGAAGAAGCAATGGCTTTGCCAGGACTAAAATCAAGACTTAATGTTGTGTTTTTCAACATCATTAACTTTTCAATGAAGAATTCGGTTTGCTTCACGTCCCTCTCCCTCACTGTCCTTACATCAGTGTCATGCCTCTGAATGACAGCAAACGTTTGACCCGTGTCCTCAGAAAACCTGATCCGCCCGTAGACTGAATAGGTTCCAGCTTCTTTCGCTGTGAATAGCACTGCCCCATGAGCACTCTCTAAAAAAAAAGTGGAAATATTTCCAATAAGTGCACTCAGAGGAAACATAATATTTCATCATTGACAGTCACAAAAAAAATTTAAATTTTACCTTTTGATGTGCAATTTATCTCAAGTCTGGAAGGATTTCTCACTGTTGGAGCTTCCTGTAAACAGGTTGAACCAGTATCAATACATGAACATTTAGAGAGGTTAAAGCACCGCGTTTTTGTGATGCAAGTGTTTTTTTCCTACCTTGTTGCATGATGGTGTTACACTTAAATAAAATAAGATGAATGCAGTTATCAAAACCACAATGAACAGTCCCATTGTGGCAACTAAGGCGACCATCAACCTAAACAACCTCCTTGATCCACAAGGGGTTTCTAAACCACCCTGGGCCATCCTTTCCTCTATCATTTTCTCCACCAGTGTTTCATCCTGCTTGTCCATGATGAAAATTGTGAAGCTTCCGTTTGATTGTGCCTTAATATAACAACCATCTTCCCACACACTTGACAGTGGGAATCCCAGGCTCAAACTCCACCCTTGAGCAATGAGGAAAGAAAACAGAAATGAATGAGGGAATCCCTCTGCAGTATGGTTTAATTATTAAACTTGGCTGCAGGGAGTTATCTCAAATTCCCTGGGGGGGGGGTACTTTCGTTGTCCTTGAATCTAGAAACAAGTCCAAATTTGTGATGCCTCTTTGCAAATGTAATCCTGCAACACACCCATGCAGTATAGCCCAATAGCCAATTATGATGGAACCGGAAAGTCCGCTTATTTCACTGATTAAGCTAAAGTATTATATCGAGTTACTACCCACAGTGCTGTGTAAGTGTTCAGGTCTTTTAATTCTTTATGTTGTGGCTTGCACACATATGGGGAAGACCATTTTTCCACAGTCATTGAGACACAGGGAAGTTGATTCGCAGAAGCTTATTGTTAAAAGTGCTGGCTGTTCCTGAGGGCCAATCTAAGTAACCTGGCAGGAAGGAAACATTTTGACTAAGAAACAGAGATGACTGCAGACTTGAAATGGCTGTGAAGCAAAGCCCATTTAAGAGTCTTTGGGGAGATTGAGGAGGATGAGCCAACTGTATGCAGAACATGGACTATCTGTCACACTTTTTAGCTGCCCCTGCTCCAGAGATAAGGTCGGCAACGTCATATCTGGGATAAGAAGCAAAAGGACTGGACTATTGCTCAGTGATCCAAAGTCCTCTTTTCAGATGAAAGTAGATTTTGCATTGTGTTAGTTAGGTAATCCAGGTCCCAGAGTCAGGAGGCAGACTGGAGAAGTTTCCACATTCAGAAGCCATTTCTTCTGCTGGTGTTGATGCAAACCGGTTTCATCAAGTCTAAAGTCAGCCATGCCATCTACCAGGTAATTTTAGAGAGCACACAAGAAATAATGTAGACACTGATTTTATTTTCCAGCTAGACCTTGCATGCCCAAAGTGCCAATATCTGGTAAATGAGTATGTTATCTCTGGGGCCTTATGCTAGACGTTCGACATGTAAAGGTTGTGGGCTGCCTCTTGCCAAATGACCACTGGAGTGATGCACCAGTTATTTAGGATGCTGTTTCCATTAAGACTGAAATATTTGTCTTTTTTTACATTTTTTCAACCAGTACAAGTGAACCAGATTACTACTGGTTATATTTTTTGCCAGAAAATTACAAATTTCAATAGAAATCACACACTGTTTGGGAAAATGTTGGAAGTAGTAATATAATAAATGTACCTAATTTTGTTCAGTTTATTCCTCCTCCTTTATTACATTTTTTTGGGGGGGGGGGATTACAGCGTTTACAAACAAAGAAAAAAACTGTCAATTAGTATTTAAAGATACAGATCATTAAATAGTTTGTTACACTTACATGTGTAAATGCACAAAGCTGTGAAGTGTTATTCTAGTTCTTGCAGATCAGCCAGCTGAATAAAAAAGCTGTTGATTCAAGCTGTCTTATGCAATATTTGAGACCTGAAGTCATGTGTCATATGTGGTGTCTGTCAACATTTGCAGCCTTTTTATAATTCTTATTTGTAGAAACTGAATAGACAGAGAGTAAATGATTACCAATCAGCCACAACACAAGTAAGGAGGAACAGCCTTCCATTGTGCAACACCAAAAATATTATCACTCCATTTGTACTGGATTTTTTAATCAAACTCAAGTGGTGATAAAGCAGAAACTGACTGAAACATGAAGGTAAAATCAAACATTTAAGTGGGCGCCTCATCCATCTTTTCCTGTTTTCTTTGTTTGTGTTTTATCTTTGAACCATGTGATTGCGTACTCTACTAGAGAAACTAAACTGTTGCATCACAGTTGTTGTCTAGCCCACTCAGAGATAAAACGCCCACAGATCCTGCAGTTACTTTCTTAATCGGTCTTGACTGCCGTTCTAACTGCCTGACTGAATAAACCTCCTACTGAAATACAACACATCGCAGACAAAACTGAGGCAACTTTCTGGTTGTTTATATTGCATATTTCCTTATCTGATTTGTGAGTGTCCTTAGTTTCAGGTTTGGTTGAAATATAGTGCTTGGAGGTGGTTTCAGGCAATATTGTCTTGGAAACTGCTGATTGTTGCTGATTGCTGCCTATGTTTTAGCAGACATTGGAGATCGGTTTAAGTCTTATGATGTAATTAAAAGAGTTTCACTTGAAAATGTAGCTTTCCAGTGTTTTTGTTCAATTATGAATAGAGCTTTTTTACTGCCTCTTGTTAAATTTAACAAGAAGTTTTCAAACCATGTATACCAATATTCAAAAACATTCATAATACTTGAGGGTTTAATAGTTTTTTTGGAAACTTTAAACTTTTCACTTTTGATCAAATTACAATACCACACTTCAAAGTATTTTCCTTTTTTTGTTATGCGATAGACAAACACAAACAACAGCAAGTGTGAAGTGGAGGGAAAAGGATATTTGTTTTTCATCATATTATTTAAAAAAAATATCAAATGGGTAGTGTGCTTTTGCATTTACTCTGATATCCCTAAATAAAATGCAGCGGATGGGGATGGGGTTCAGCTCCGGCTCCGGTTTTAGCAGCTGTAACCACTTTTTTTGTTGGAATTTTACTCTCTAAAACGTCTCTGTGAAAACACCTGTTTGGTAGCATGGATTACAGGACTTTATTCTACATTTCTAAAGAACAGCAGCTGGATCACTTCCAACAACAAAGACGCCTGATGGACAGAGAAATAAGTTCATGCTAATGCTAATGTGCATTAGGCATTTATCAAGCTGCTAATGGGATCTTGTGGTACTTGATGCACTTCAAATTCACTGTCAGACTCCGGGTCAAGATAAGGCTCAGTTTGTTTTTCTTGCAGTCAGAGCGACACTACGCTCACAGTGCGGGGAGAGGAGGGGAGTGGTGGCGGTAGGAGGCGGGATTATAGAGAAACGAGCTGTTTTACTTTGTGAACCAACATTAACTCCAGGATACACATTAAATTTCAAGACAAATTAATACTATGTAACACCAACGGTAAAATTTTATCATTTTATTCCTATCCCAGAAGTTGAAAGCTGTAAAATAGTATAATATAACGTTATAGTTTAAAAAAATCTCTATTTTTTTCACCAAAAGGTAATGTATGTATGTTTTTATGAGCAGGACAGGGGAAAATGGAATAGGAAATGTTCCCTTTGCAAAATTTCCAGGCTCATTTGTCTATTAGAGTCGGTCCAGCTTCTATATAGCTCCTGCTAACAAATATTATCTAGTGTGCAGAAGTTCCCACATTACCCATTTACAAATTATTTTCCCATTTGTTAAAAGACTAGTATTAGCTTACAAGCTACTAGTAGATTGTTAGTCTATGACAGGGGTTAAATCCAGTCTACAGAGTCGTTTGTGTCCTGCAATTTTTAGATACTTTAATCCTCCAACATAGCTGAACCTAATTCACCGTGTTTCCCCAGCTCTGCAGACACCATTCATTTGATTCACGTTTGCTAATGCAGGGAATTATCTAAACCATGGGTGTCAAACGCCAGTCTTTGAAGGCTGGTTTCCTTAAAACCTTTAGCCTTGTCATTGGTCCAACAAAACTGAATCACATAGTTAAATTGCCTCCTCAGCGGGTAGTTATGTCCTACGAGGTCCTGTTGATGACCTAATTTTTTGATTCAGGTGTTGAAACGGGGACATTTCTAAAAGTTGCAGGACACCAGCCCTTGAGGACTGGAGTTTGACATCTAAACTATGCAGCACACTAGACATTTGGAAAATTCTATTATCTATTTGCCATAATTAACTAAAATCATGATATGAAAAATTAGAAGGTTAGTAATAAACAGGAAGGATTAGATGCAAAACGAAAACTAGATAATAACGTATTTTTGCCATTGCTAAGGTGCTAGCCTTATTAAAAAGCATTTTATATACCTTATAACTACTGATGCTAAAAGTGTTTAAAATAATTTTACTTTTCTAATACTCTTATAAACTTAATGTCTAAAGGCTTAAATTTAATGTCTAATGGCTTTATGACTTAAATTAACTTAATCAACTATACTAATCATTTATTTTCAAACACTTGCTAAAATTCTACCATTAGCTAGCAGGTCAGCAGATTACATTGGCATACTAAAAAACAGTATCTCATATAAGGTCCAAAGCTAAAATTTTAACATGTCCAATGTGCTAAGATCAGTTTGTCTGGACGATCATGCTACTTACGATTGAGTGTGTTGTATTTCTCATTCTAAGTTGACAATAAGAAATTGTTTATTTAGAAGAGAAAAAAAATTCTGAGCATCTAAAACTGAGTTTCCACAAGTTTAGCACTTTTTGGATACTTTTTTCATACCCTGTTCTCATTGTCATCTCAGCCCAGAACTTCAGATTGGATCAAAATTGTCTGTATTAAATGTACTCACATATAATATTGACAATGCACTCTTCCAGCTGTATGGAACTAGTTGAAACTTTACAAGTGATCTTAGGAAAAACTTTAACTGACAGTGTCCCCTTATCTGTTTTCACACAGTAAAGGCCAAGGCCTATTGGAAATATCGTTGTGCGGCTCAAATCACCTTCAAATTATCACTCTTAAGTTTGTCGAAAAAAATATCTGAATCTCTGTTTAAACATTACGATGTTTCATAATTGTTACATATATATTTGCAGAATTAGAAAAACAAATATTTAGGCAGAGAAAAGGAGTTGGATTTTTGGGGCACTAAAACATATTTCAGACTCGCTCAAATCAAATCAAATCAAACTTTATTTATAAAGCCCTTTTCAAACAAAGAAAGTTACTCAAAGTGCTTTACAGATTTAAAATAACCCCACAACCCCCCCCTTCAAAAATAAAATCATCAGTGCAAATACAACCCCCTCCCAACCCAACCCATCAGCCATACTCACTCACACACACACTTAGAAGCTACAAAAAGCGGGCTGAGTACAGATGAGCCAGGAAATGCCATCATGGGAGCCATCTGCATCAGCAGCAGCAGATCAACAGCAGCAGCCAAGGCTCCGACCCAGGGCGCCCAGAGGAGGGAGGGCTGGTACCCCCACCTCCACCCAAGCGCTACCTGGGGGGCACCCAGGCAGCCACAGCCGACCACCGCCCCCGATGCAGGGGGCCCCCAGAGAGGAAACACTGGCAAGAAAGATTAAAATACATTAAAATATAAAGTTAATAAAATATAAAGTATATAAAGTATAAAACAATAAGTGTAAAACAAATAATAAAAATGCAAAGCAGATTAATAAATAAACAGTTAAAAGCTGAACTAAAAATTAAATCAGGTAAAACATGCTGAGCGATTAAAAATATATTAATAAATAATAATTAGTTAAAGGCTAAGCTAAAAAGGTGAGTCTTGAGTCTGCTCTTAAAAACATTAACGTTCTCTGCGGCCCTGAGGTCCTCTGGCAGCCTGTTCCAGAGGTGAGGGCCATAATAATGGAAAGACGCCTCACCATGAGTCTGTGTCCTGACTTTGGGGATGACAAGGAGACGGCTGCCAGAGGAGCGCAGAGACCGCGAGGGTTCATACGGTAAAAGCATTTCTGACAGATACGAAGGCCCAAGACCATTAAGACACTTAAAAACCATTAAAAGAACCTTAAAATCGATCCTAAAACATACGGGGAGCCAATGCAGTGATTCTAAGACCGGTGTAATGTGCTCCCGCCTCCTAGTCTTCATCAGGACACGAGCTGCTGAATTCTGTAAAAGCTGTAAACCTGAGGTAGTCTTTTTGGGAAGACCAGAAAGCAGGGCATTACAATAATCAATTCTACTGGTGATAAAAGCATGCATTAGCGTCTCCGCTCAAACTCCATCTTACACTTGTGTTACATTCAAACACAGGGGACAAAAATAGCTCCCACTGAATAAACCTACAAAGCCCAGATATAACAAACAACTGATCTGGAGGTAAAGGCTTTAACAGCTTTGCTTACATTATGGTGTTTAACTCTGTCAAAGCTAATAAACAGATAATAAACCTTGTCTTGGACAAGAGATTTTTTTTCTAAGTTTCATGGGTGATGATTCTCTTGGGCTAATAAAATGCCTAAATTAGCATTTTTGCTTGTTTGGTTATTCTTGGTTACAAAGCTCCACACTGCATTGTGCTATGCAATGAAAAATTGCCATTATAACAATTACATATCTTCCTGGTGAAGACTCAAATTAAGTCATTTACACTTAAGTGTTTCACACGTGGCCACAAACATTGTATTGTTTCTGTACAACACATTGATTGACAGCTTTATTCACAACAGAGAAGTTTTATGGATGTAAAACCAAATTCTGTAGTTAAAACAAAAGAATGTGGGACGCATGTGTTAATCGTTATCTTTTGGTTGAATTTTGGTTTAGTAAAATTCCTGCAATTTTTGCCCAAAACACTTTAAAAAAGTATATCTATAATTAAATTAAAGCTGTTAATGTACTTAGGGTGGAACCATGGCTCTTGAGGTCTCACTGGAAAGATATATTCTGAAAAACAATCAGAGTCTGTGTAACTGCTATTGTTACAGGGTAATATGAGTTTGAATATTCTGAAAGAGAGAGGGTGTTTTTTCATAGCAGCCGTTTTATTTTCTAAAATTGCAAGCTTTAAAATTGTCCTTACAATACACTTATCCATCACTTTTGGATTTGAGCAGGTAGTTGAATCTTATTTTTCATTTCCGAGTGGTTTTAGAAAAAAAGTATGTACTGTGTCTAAAGTTATAATTGTCTTGATTGTCACACATCATTAGAATGTTACGAATCTTAGCTAATATCTAAATGTAAGTAGAAAGAGTGTTGCAAAAAATGTAGATTTGACCCAGAAGTGAGTAATTTTAAACATGCACATCAACAAGTAATGTGTTTTCATTAAATAAGAGCAGTATTGCTTCCCCAACTCCCTACCATTTTTTCCCAGGTACAGCATATTCCAGTTTACAGTTTTTCTCATGAAAAAGAAAGAAGTGTGGGAGTGATTATTCATTGATTTTCGCCTGGGATCCAATTACACTGCTTGCTGCTTGCGTGAAACATATGATGTGAGAGAGGTCAAAAAACACACTTCCTCTGTTTGTAAAAACAGAGGAAGAAGAAACTCTTTCCTGCAAAACTATAGAAAACATACAGCTTTTACCTCAGAGGTGACTACCTTTGTACTGCCCTTTGGTTGCTAAATGCAAGAGTAAAACAGCACTGCCATAAAATGTCAGGGTTTATGGTAGACATTTTCTGAAACTGCTGCCCATCATAGGACTTTATCCATTGGATTAGATATGCTGTATGATAATGTACCAAGACATATTTAAGGATATTTTTAACAGTTTGTTTGGGAACAGAAAATTGTTAAAGTGGACCTGGCATGAAATTTGCACTTTTTGAGGTTTTTGATCATATCTTTTAGTTCCCCCAGCCTGCCTACGACCCCTAAGGGGTTAAAATTACTGATTAGTCCTTCCTTTGTTCCGGGATATGTCTGCCTACATCGTGAAATTAGCACTCAGAAATGGGCTGTTTGGCAGTTCGGCATATGACGACACGTTTCGGCATATTACGTGTTGAGTTTCAGCCAATTATCCCATTCCCCGAACTACACCCTGCAAGTCCCTCCCTCCGCGGCGCGGAGAGCTACTGTAACAGGCAAACAACAAATCAACAACATGGAGTCCAGACCGCATCCAAACTGCACTGTACCTGGGTGTACAAAAGAGAACATAAATCTTTTTGTTATCTCCACTTCTGAAAAGCTTGGATAGATTTTAATTATGCAGGGAATGTGCCCGACCGACTGCCGAAGCGTGTGGTAGTTTGTGGAAAACATTTCTTGGACAACTGTTTTTTATTGGGACAATACAGCAGTGGATTGACAGATTGTCTTAAACTTCTACCAGGATTAATACCAACGCTCCGTGAACCAGCAAATATCCCTGTACAAGTAAGCATATAATAATGTCCTCTAGCTGGCAGTACACATTGTGGCATTGTTTGAGTTGTTCGCTTTTCAATTAGCATCATAGCTAACATTCAGAATTAGCTTCACAGCTAATACCCCAGTTTTTTTAGGTAGCATTGGTGCTAGTATGCTTTTATTTGGGGGGGAAAAGATTATATATTATAGTTGAACATTTGAAATATCATTAGAGACTCATTGACCACAGTAGCGCATAGTCCAGGCCCCGCCCTCCGAAACCCGGTCGTTCTGTCCTGATGCTCACAGAAGGGTTACCTCGTCACACCTGTAATTCTACAACAAGGCTGAATTACGGCAAGCAATCCTTTGATATAGTATTAAGGTACTTAGAGTGTGGCTAAAAAGGGCCCAAACGTTGCGGGGAATTTCATGCCAAATGGGAAAGATTTCACCAGCTTTTAGGGACTCCTATGGACAGAGGTCTTTCTTTTATGTGCTCACTAAAGTCTGGTATGAGACCCCAAAAGACATTAGGACTATATCATCATGTGCATGTCTCTTCTGGCTCTCTGTGAGGACGCACGCTTTTTCTCTCCCTCCTCCTCCTGTGTCTTATCCCACTGCTCTATGTCCTGTGCCTCTATCTGGAGTGTCTTTTTGCATTTTTCTCCAAACCAAAACTGAATAAACGAAAGATGGAAAAGGTCAGCTGGTGTCTGAATGCTATTGATAAAATCTACTCAACTCTATGAAGCACCAGAAAAGGGCATCCGGGTTGTATGGAAGATATCTGGCTATTTGGATTTATGGGGATCGGGTTCCTGCTGATTGGAACGGGCATGTACTGGATCTGCTGCAAAATGGAGCAACAAATACCGAAATTGGAGACAGTTCTGGAAGCGATTGGAAGGCTGAAGGAGCAGTCTGAAGCGTGGATTTGTGCTGATGGAACTCAGAACCTCACGCTTGGTGAGCTCGAGCACAGGCTGGACGCTGCAAGAGGCTGGCGCTTTGGGACTCACTCGCGAATTGTCATCGGACTTGGAGAAACTGTCAGTGCAGATTGGTGCAACTGGAAATTAATGGAGTAATCTGAACTTTAATCTGGTTGAAATAGACTATAAAAGAAACCACTGACAGACTGAAAGGGTATAGTGGAAAAAAAATTTTGGGTCTCCCTGCTATCCAAATAATTATTGTTTTGGCTTCATGTAGACCTTCAACTTGGTCTGTTATCAATGCCTGTGAAGAAAAATGTAAACAGAGTATCCTCCACCCCGCACATGTGCAAAAACTGGCACACACACTCACATTAATCAGACACAAACACACACACACACACAATATCTCGCTGTCTTCCAAGCTCTCCTGCCCCCCCGGGTCGCAGGTCTGGCTGCGCGCTTAGAGTTGAGCGCTGCATGCAGATTGTCGACCAGGGGCTCCTGAAACATCCTTCATGTCATCATTGTGAACGTTGAAATATGTGTTTCTCTTTGTTTTTGGTGTGGTTTTTTTCTATTACCTATGTTGTGAGTCCGTATTCGGACGTCACCGTGAAACCCCCCCCCCTCCTGATGTGTAACTCTTTCCTGAATACACGGGAGCGCCGCGTACAAGCGGCTGCACTGCCCAACAGTTGGAACCTGGATCTGTTTGTTGACTGTCTTTTTGTTTGTAATGATCTTGGACAGGTTGTACTGTAAAACTGAATTTCCCCTCGTGGGAAATTAAAGGATTATTCAATTCATTTCAATTCAGTTCAGTTTTTAAAAGTCTTAATGTGATGGACAGATAAACCTGCAAACACTAAAGAAGGTAGCTTCATAACTTTGCCTCATGCTGCTTCTCTTTGTATTGTATCTGACTGTATGATTGTTTTGTCTTGGTATTTATGATTGTGTGTCTAAGTTATATGTTCTGTAGAACAGGAACCTGCTGAAAAACAGTTTTAAACTGAGTCAGGCCCGATTGTTTTAATCTTTGTCCCGCTTAATTAATTAAATAAAAACATTTTCCACTAGGACACTGCCCTGAGGAATCTGCCTCTTGGAAAACAGGTACATGCTTATATATTTGCTACAATATTTCCTGTTCTACCAGCAATCTGTAGCTGATGTGACATACGCGTTCAAACATGTAGAAACTTTTTTCATGCCAAAGTGTTCATGCCTTTAGATCTTTTAGTCTTCCCTAAAAAACAGTTTTTATATAGGGCTTTCCAGACTTGGAATAAGGATCCATAATAAAAACAAAATAAAATAAAATAAAAATAGGACAGAAGGATATTTACTGCCAGTTTGCACGGAACTGTGGTTCTGCTTAACGATATTTGATCTATTTATGCAACATTCTGAGGGAGGGAGAATACTGTACACTACCATTAACTACCCGTCTATACAAGGCCAAAACACACTAACCAAAATTATTCTCATCCTCTGAAATCCAATCACACAATTGGATTTGAACCAAGTAAACAAAAACATTACCTTCCATCTGAACTGGCAGGCTGTGCAGAGAGAACTTAAGTCAGTCATAAACTATTTCTAAATAAATTGAGAATGTGTGGCAGCATTTTAAAATTAATATTTAGAAGTAACCCTTCTCCAATCCAGCTAGGTTGTAGCTATTTTGCATAGAACAGGCAAGAATGTCAGCTTGTTGTGCAAACATTAAAGATATATGTAATGGGAGCAACAGTGGTTCTCCTCCATTGTTATAATTAGCATGTTTTTTAACTTAAAAAAACTTATTTGTATCATTTTGCAGTTTTAAATGCAAGAGATTCAACTGCAAATATGTATTATGTTACGCAATTTGTTGGGTAGTATATGTTCTATTTAATTTGCAAATGTAATGTATCTAATTTTGTGCGTTTCTGCTGCCATTCAGAATGAGCCGTCTACTTGGAGCTCTCTGTCAACCATTGGAGTTTTATGGGATCTGACTTATGACAGGCATCAAGGTAACAATGTCCTGCCCTTTACTTTATAGTAAAAAAGTAAATGCTATACTTGCATTCATCAAAACAACCTCTGAAACCCATTGCTGTTGCAAAAAAAATAAATTGTTTAATTCCTTTGAAACCACTGGGATTTTTACTACAATATTCTTGGTTTCCCCTCAAATGGTGCTGTAGTTTTGTCGAACAGCAGTGTGAAATGCCAGAGATTCAATTAGAAACGCAGTGGTTACAAAACAACATACTTGTGGATAATTGAGTTTTGATGTAGAAACTGTATCTTAAGATTCTTAAGAAGTCTACATAAAAGCTTTTCGCACTACTTACAGCCATAACTCTTACAGTATGTGCTCAACTAGCCTTGCACATAGAGACTTAAAGGAAACATATGTAGGATTGTGGCCAAAAGCGGTACTGCAATCACATTCAAAATACTGTAGAACTGTGTATCCCTTCCTGACTTGAGGTTGCCAGCTGCTGCGGGATCCAGCAGGAACAGCTGACCCTACCTAATAACATTAGCAATGCTCATATAGGTTAACTTGCAACATGTGTAGGCCACAATGTACGTGAAGAACGAATGAGGAATTATTTGTACCGAGGTATAGGTTACTCAATACGTCTCCATTACGTTTCACATTGCCAGAATCGACGTGCTGTTGTTTTCCTCGACAGTTCAGCATAATGACAAAGAAACGGGCCCTGATGCTAATGTTAGCGATGACGACTCGTCGTTTTTATCTCCCAAACAATTCCTTACCTTTTCAATTTGATGACCAATCTCCTCCATATACGCTAACGTAACGTTACTTTCCACAAACATGCATAACTTTGTTCGACTGTCATGAATATTTGAAATGTCAATTTACATTAAGTACAAGTAAGTTAGTCATTTTATGATTAATTAAAATAAATTTCTTACATATGTTTCCTTTAAACCTTGCCCATTGTACTTTGCAATTTAGCTGAAGCTCATTCACCTGCTTATTTGCCATATTAATTGGCATGGATTCATGGCTTCCAGCAAACTTTTACTGTGACTTCCTATGACTTTTTGTCATTTTTTCATAAAGGCCAGATGTGTGGAACGAGCAACTAACATTGCTCTCGTCAACATATTCTAAACTGATAACCTCTGTAGGTTCTTTAGCGTCACCATGGGCTTCTTGGCTGCCTTCCTGATTACCACTGTGCTTGCGAGTTTGTTGTTGTGCTATACTTAATCTGCTTTAAAATGATGAGTGATCTCAGATTTAATCAAATTATTGAACATCCTCTTCGTCGTCAAGTTTGGCAAAGACTTGGAAACTCGCTATTCATCTGATTAATCTATGTGGGAGAAGCAATACATCTAAAATCCGCAGGTAAGTAGATCTCGAAAATAACTGGGAATTGGAGGATTTTTATTGAGGATGGGGAGCACACCTGTCAAACCCTTCTGTTTTTGCAGGATTTCTCCCGTTTTAAGGGCTATCTGTCGGACCCCTCCCATTTTATCATTTCTCCCAGGCAATTTATTATATTATAAATAATAAAAAAATTTAAACTTAACCGTGTACTGCAGCTTTCACATAAAGGCTAGACTTAGAAAGTTTTTTTATTGCTTAAACCTAGACATTTGAAAATTTCATACCATATCATACCCGACGTTTCATACCATTTCATATCATGTTTTATGCCTGTTCCTTGTTCTGCCGTGAAGCACTTTCCCTAATGCCATACAAATAATCTTTCCCTAATGCAGGACTGTCAGTCAGGTTCAAACTTGCTGCTACTTTCACATTCATCAGCAAGGAAAATTTTTTAAGGCCTCTGCAGCTTTTGTCTGATGGAAACCTTTTTGTGAAAAAAACGTTATCTATTCTTAGAAAACAGACCAAACAGTTATATGAATAAAAAAAGAAAATAGAATCTCTCCTGTTCTAACAAGTTCTAAACAAATTAATGTCTTTAGGTCTGAAGACTTTTTTTTCCATTACAAAAAGTGAAATGCTTTCTATTTTCAGCAGCCAGTATGACTAGTAAAAAGGTTATTTTTATGCAACTCTAACTGAAAGCCAGGAGCATTGTCATAATCAAGAGTTTTAAACTTCCCAACCATACTAGCAAAATAATATACTATATGTCTAGGTTTCTGGTTTCTGTCAGCCCTTATAAATAATTTTAATGTGCAGAACGAAATCAGTTTCAGTGGTTCAAGAACAAATGGTATTGCTTAATATTATTGACTTTAATCTGAACCTAGAATCATCTTTCACATAGTTTTTAATCATTGTACCCTCAATACAAAAAAGATGAATTTCTTTTCATTTTGATATTTACTAAAATATCAATGGAGAAAGTTAAAAAGTTTACTAAAGATGGAATAGACAGATATAATCTAATTACAGTCCTTGTCAACATGTTATTGATGAACGAAAGTACATTTATATCAGAAGTTAATATAAAATCAAAGTCTGGCCCACATAGAGTGCCGGTAGGGTTTTGATGTCACTCATCTTTCTTTACTTGTCATTATTTTCTGCAAAATCAGTTTAGACTTTGACATTAAAGTTTTTTTGTAAATTTAAAACATCCAGGGGGTGAGTACTTTTTATCGACTCTTTATTTGATTTAAGTAGCTACTGTACAGTGCTTCTGAAAAGTATTTACATCCTTCCAGATTTTTTTTGATTATACCTAAATGTTTCATAGAGTTACAAAACATTTAAAATATAATTATTTTTATAAGAGAAAACAAAATTATCCGAAGCTACCTTATCATATGTGAAAATATAATTCCAACTAGAAAACATTAACTATGATTAACCCAAAAACTTCAGTTTCATTTCTTTGTGTCAATAGGCAAAATTTCATCAGAACAGGTAGAAATCACATGTGGGGTGCCCCAGAGCTTCATTCTGGGGTCCTTCCTATGTAAGATCAAAATTTTCTCATTAGCTCAGAATATAACTAGTAAAAGGAATAGTTACCATAACCATGCAGATGACACCCATTGAATCGCTGGCAAATGCAATGAACAAATTAATGAATGGATGTGGCATAACTTTCTCAACCTCAACAGAAACAAAACTGAAGGAATTATTTTTTTTTAACCTAAAAAGGAACAATCAAGAGTCAGTGAACAGCTTCAGGTAATACAGCTAGAAACTATTAAATAGCTGGAAATCTGGGTTTAGTAGCAAGTGGACTCAAAACTGAACCTTCATAGTCACATAAAGGCAATCACAAAGTCAGCCTTCTATCACCTTAAGAACAATTCTAGGTTTAAAGGACTAATGTCCCAACAAGATTTTGGAAACCCTATCCATGGATTATTTTTAGTTGGATTGTTTACTGCAACAATGTCATCATAGGTCTGTGTAAAAAATGTCAATAAGACAGCTGCAGCTGATCCAGAACATTGTTGTTTGGGTCCTCACTTCAACCAGGAATGTAGAAGGCATCACACCAGCTTTAAATTCCTTACACTGGCTCCCTGTAGCTCAGAAAGTAGACCCTAAAATAACTTTACTAGTTTATGAATCATTGAATGTCTTATCACCAAAGTATATTGAAGACTGTTTTCATTATACCAAACCCCCAGACCACTCAGACCTTCTAGCTCTAGCCAACTAAACATCCCTACAATCAGAACCAGACATGGAGAAGCAGCTTTCAGTTTCGACTCTTCCCTTATCTGGAACAAACATCCAGATGACTGTAAAGCAGATGAAACACTGAGTTCCTTTAAATCAAGGCTAGCATCTCATTAGTGTAGATGGGTTTTTAGTTTGTGGGTTTTCTTTGTTTTGTTTTTTTATTGCTGATTTTATTTTTTTCCCAAATGATGTAAAGGAATTTAAATTTCCTTGTTGCTAAAGTGTGCTATACAAATACATTTTCCTTGCCTTATCTTGCCATGCCTAGCCACACCAAGGCCTGATTACCATTTGACCTGAAGAATAGAGAAATAATTTAAATACACCCCTTCTGTCAACATAAAGTAAGCTAGAAATTACTTGTAAAGTGCAGTGAAATTAGTTTTTAATGAATTGGTGCCATATAAATTAACTCAATTTTATTTGGTTTATTAAATCTTGCAAAGCAACACATCATTAAAAGAAATCAGATCAAACTTAATTTATAAAGCGCTTTCCATACAAAGCATTAAAAAGGACATTAAAATGGACAGATGAGCCAGATTGGGTAAAGAAACTATCCAAGGATCAATCTGCACAGGCAGCAGCACATTAACAGCAGCAATCAAGGCACTGACACAGGGTGTGCAAAGGAGGCAAGGCCAGGAACCTCACCTCCACCCAAAGTAGTGAAACACTGATAAGATATAAGCAAAAACATGCAGGGCATAAATACACACAATAGTTAACAATAATCCATTAAAAGTTAGGCTAAAAAGGGGAGTCTCGAGCCTGTTCTTAATAACATCAACATTCTCTGCGGCCCTGAGGTCCTCTGACAGCCTGTTGCAGAGGTGAGGGCCACAATATAAATTGCCTGTACTTGCATAGCGCTTTATCAGGTCCAGAGGAACCCAAAGTGATACACACCACACCAGGGCACATCAGCAGAAGAGAGGCTGCCTAAAAACGGACACCAACGGGCCCTCTGACCACCACCAGTAGGCAAGGTAGGTGAATAATAATAATAATAATAATAATAATAATTATTATTATTATTATTATTATTATTATTATTATTATTATTATTATAGCAGTTCACTGAAACTCAGCAATCTGCATGTGGACATTTTCTCCAAAACTCTGTTCGCTGCGTTGGCTACAGAAAGAAAATAGAGAAGAAACAAGTATGTCAGAAAAAGCTAGTCCCTTGAACATCACAGCGAAAGTTAGTATTAATTGCTTTGCCCACCTGGCTTGGGACAGGCTACCAGAACGCTGGATTGTTTTTGCAGCCAGTAGAAAAGAGCAGGTTGCCGCTACCAGGAGCTAATGATTAGCAACTCCACATGGCAGAACACGTTTGGGCTTATGTAATTTGTGGAGATAATACATGAACATAACATTTACTACCCAAGAAAGAGGAGATGAAGAAATTGTTGGAATTTATTTTTGGAACCACAAAAATACAACACTCATGGTTATGTTCAAATCACTTTGAGCACAGTGACTTCACAAACTACTGATCTTACATTACTGGTTTTGCCTCAAGGTTGAATTTAAACCAGGATCTGTACTGTCAAAATGGTGGGAAACCAGCTCCCACATCTACCTAGAGATGTAGCTTGTTAAACCATCCTCAAATCTGACCTAAGCTTCAAAATACAAATTGGAACATCGGCAGCTACATCTCATGATCAATTTAACGTCATAGTGCACAGAAAGTGCTCTAGTTGTCAGGGATTTTAGGATTATCTTGTTATTTTGCTATAATTCAAAGGGTTGCTTATGGCAACCCAGAAAATTAACTATTTATTTATGACAGGGCACCAACTTAATATAAATTTATTTTGGATTTATATAAAGTAATATTAATTATTGAACTAGGTAATCAGTCTATCTGAAAGGTGAGCCCTTTGACCGACGTATTGACACACACTCAATAAAAAGAACAGGGAGATTTGATTTAGTTTAAAGGACTTAATAACAAAATTGTTCACATAAAACAAACAAAATTGAGTTCAATCTCGGCTAAATTGGTCCCAGCTAATGGCTACGCTAAATGGCTAAGTTACAATGCTACATAAACAGCTATCACTTGACTAGAGGCTTCCCTTCACGTGCTTACGTTGCAAGCACGTAAGCTCACATGCTTCTGCCGCATGTATGCGGACGAGCAGAGCACAGGACAAGAGGAAAAAGAAGGGGGGGTACCTTATCAATAAGGGTGATTTAACCAGACCACACGGTCACCTCTGTAGACAAAGGGAGACCGTGTGTCGATACTACTAGCCTGGTGGCGAACAAAGGGTCATAAAATTCAGGCAGAGACAGAATGGAAAATGTAACATCTGTCCTGTATGGGGCGCCAAGTGTAACATTTTCGTTATTTTGTAGAAATGCACTTTTTTTTTAACATTTAGCTTCATTTTTCCACATTTAGCACACTTTCATACATTTAGGAATAAAATGTTTCTAAAATTCAACATTTACCAGCATATTTACATTTTAAAAATCTAAATTCTGAATATTATTTCGAAATGTAACATGTTGAATATAAATGCTAAATCTAAATGTTAAATCTAAATCTAGATGTTAAATCTAAATCTAAATGTTAAATCTAAATCTAAATGTTAAATCTAAATCTACGGAAACACTCCACCGTGGAGCTCAACACAGAATAAACGCAAAAATCAACACACTGCTTTGTTTACAAGAAAAAAAACCACAGAGAGTAAACTTTAACACAACACATTAAACAGTTTGTAACACACTTAATCTAAATTGCCTCCAACACAGTATATATACTGCTCTCTTTCATTCACTGCTTGCTGGTTCGTCATCTTACTTCCCCACCTGGTTCCTGTTGTCGCTTGCTACATTTTTTATCCTTGTTTTTGGTTTCAATTAAATCATTTTTATTTACTTCTGCATTTGGGTCCTATTTCCTGACAAACATGACACTCTTACTGAATAGCTAATGAATTTTCAGACACAGATCAGGATGACATGCTTGGCTTGCCTCCTATAAACAAGCAATAAACATCTAGAATCAGACTAAGTGTCTCAATCAGTTAGTGTGAGTTCAAAAATACACCCAATGTTTTCAAAAATACACCCAATGTTTTTTTTACTAGAGTTTCCATGTTAACTTAGCTTAATCAATCAATTGCAAACAAAAAATGCTGCTAATCAAGGTTATGCATTTCTTACAGGTGCCAGCATGAATTACAACTTTACTCACACGTGTGGAGTTGAATAAGGTTTAGGAAATTCTGCAATGTCCATCACGGAGACTCCGTTGCAAATTACAGTGGCTGGCCTCAGTTAAGTCTATGATCATGAAGCAAAAATCACATTCTGGACAGTATCAAGGTTAAAAACACAGCTAAACAAAGAAAACTAAAAGGCTTATTTCACACCTTGTTAATAACTAAGACTCCTGTGAGCCAACTTTCTGGAAAGTATAGAATTAAATCCCGTTATAACATTTCAAAATACATGATAGTAGTAATGTGATGGTTTGGGGCTACTTTGCTGCTTCAGCACATGGGGAACTTGCTGTAATTGATGGAACCATCAAATCTGCTTTACACCAGAAACTCAGAAACTCTCTTTGCTGCTATTGTAGCACAACCAGTTACCAGTTTTAGGGAACAATTACTTTTTTTGCACCGGTCTAAGAATGAAATCATTTGAAAATGGATTTTGTACTCACTAATGTTCATCTGATGTTAAATTGTGTGTGATTGTCTGATACATTAGACCATAATAATAGCAAAAACATCTGTCAGGGAGCAAATTCTTTTTCATGGCACTGTGTAAATTCAGAGAGTTGTGTCTCACATAGAATTTAAAGGTTTAGGAAAGTCAGACTTCAGTCTGAAGCACAAAGACGATGTTGCAACACCAGGTCACTGTGTGACGTGACTTCTGGGCTTTCTCTGTTGACTTTCACTTTTGGTTGAACAGTGCTTGTCATAGCCGGTAGTGATGATGAAACTTTCTAGTCTCACAGCAAACCAACCCACACTCACATGCAGCAAGAGAGGCGTTACAACAAAAACAAGGAACAAATATCGCAAGAGGGAAACTTGTTTTTATTAACGTTTCAATACAGACTAGCTGTGCCAAAGGTCACAGGAGGTATCAGGAATACAATCCCTGGGTAAAGTACACAGATTGCATTGCATCAAACATAGTAGCTTCAATGGAAAGCAAAAGGTCTGCTTTATTTTGCTTTTGCCATGATTGTAAGTGAACTTGACCGTCGAAAACCGAAGAGTAAAGTAAACCTATATGTGCTTCACATTTGTCATTGCAGATACAATCAATTGATGCTTTATAGCATCAGTTATAAAAGAAAAAACGTACTAACATACATCATAATCTAGCATTTAGGAAACAAATGTAAGCGAAGACACAAAAGATTCATTCATCTCCTCTCCGGCCTTTCCCTTGAGCTGCTTGCGTCAGTCCGATTGCAACATCAAACCTGTCTGCGATGAGTTTTACGCCACACAAACATACTAGATGAATCAGATCAAGTCTAGCCACGTGCAGACGGCTAACAGACGCATCATCTTAGGTCAGTGCATGCTACTGTTGTGTTTGTTGTTTGTTGTAAAAGTGTGCAGTCATCTGACACCCTTAAAGTTTTCAGAGTTAGACTGGAGCTTCAGTACCAACAGCACCAACAGCAAATACATTCATTTGGTACAAGTCAATAAGTAAAATAAAGTACAACTATTAGGAGCACCTAAAAAGCGCAAAAGAGTTAAATCTCCTCACAATCAAGAATGAACATGGTAACCAGCTGCACAGTCAGAAATCTGTCATTTACTATTATCAAAATACAGTAAGTCAGTCATTATTTGGCATTTAAATAATTTCTAAGCAATAACACCAGTTTTCTTCCAACTTTTAAAATGGTTTCTCTAAGCTTAAAGAAGAAGAAGCTGGACAACATTTAGGTCATGCAAGCAATGTGACATGAAACTGTCACCACAGCACCAAGAAACTGTGAAATTCTTTACTTTATCATTGAATATTAAATAATCTTGATAATTAAAAAAAGGATGATAAATTAAGAATTAGCTTCATAGCTTGTTTTTACAACGTTCAGTATAAATGAATAAAAAAACAGAACAAGCCACTTGTTAAGGAGGTAAAATGGCTTTTTGTTATAGCATTTTTCAGACCTACAAATTAAGAATAAATCATTACAACCAAGATGCACTGATTCGTTCTTCTTTGGACACTGAGTTTTCCAGCTGACAGTCAAACCGTGAGGTTCTGCAGCTTTGGCTGAGGTAATGAAACCAAAGAGTCTCTTAACAGAAGTAAAAACCCCAGTGGCTTGGTGTGTCATCACTGGCTCAGATTGGCTCAGACAGGTCCTGCTCTCTCCATCCAGCTTTGGTCTTCATTTCATCAGCATTGTTTAGATTTTTTCAAAAATAACATTTATTCCCAAGCATATAGCTCAGACCGATTGTCAGATTATCCAGTGCAAAGTTGTCTGGGGAGTACCAATGAAAACTGGCCAAATCTTTATTTTTGAGATAGACGATACTGTGGAGCCCCCTGCAGACCACAGCCTGAGTTGCATTCATGATGATAGAGCTGACATTTGTGTTATTCACCTGCAGCACAAGAGTCCCGCTGACTTCAGTACGGCCCACATAGCAAGCATAGATATGCCAAATATAGGGCCCTTGGCATCTTATGTTGATATTACGATTGTTAGGCTCCAAATCCAACCCATGTTTTTCTACAATCCGTGAAAACTCCAGGGGTTTGTTCCCTCTGAGATCTGGAAAATAAGAAATAAAACAGTAAAAATGAAGATAGATAAGCAAGATAAGAAATACAACAGTGGATATATATATATATATATATTAGTATAGATTGTATAAGAAATTAAATATAAAAATTAAGGTCATGTTCTCACCTCTGATTCCTTGAAACTGTATGTACACATTTTCAGGCCGCTAAGAGAAAAAAAGAGGCATATCAGAGACCCATGGTATTTATTTGCTGTTTTCTTAGCTATCATAAAGTTAGCTGGCTCTCAAAGGGAGCATGACTGACATTAAGAAATGTAGCTCACTGAGAGCTGAAGAAAAGGTCAAGGAACCCCTGTTCTGTGGATCCCTTGATGTTCATCTCAGGGAAGGAGAGACGGAACATGAAGCTTGTTTGTTTGATACCGTGGTTTAGTGATGCAGTGTGAAAACAGACATGTTGATAGAAACCAGGGAAAATCTCACAGTGGGTGATTAATACCAGTAGTGAGAGCAGCATATCACAAATCAACAGAACAGTGTAAAAGTAGAACAAATGTTAGTCATTAAACTCTTAACGGTGGAGAAAGTTGATATGTTATATAGATCAACAAACACTTCCTACATAAACATGTTATTTTAGGCTCTGTCATATTTATGTATTTCTTCAGTTAAAGCAAACTTCAGTCACTCCTCTGATTCACAGATTGAGTCTAATATGCATCCTGCTGTACAAACCAACTGCAAACCTCAAAAACATCAGTTTTAAACTAGGAGATCATGTGTGATAGTGACTTTTGAATGTAAGTCTATTTTAGTGAACACACCAAAAACACACTTTAGTTTTTTGTTTGTTTTTTATCCGCCCCACATTTTGCAATAACTCTGTAAGTTAACCTTCAAATGACAGGATATTTACTTTTCTGGGTTTCTGGGTGCAAGGGCAGCCCAGACATCACATCTTTATGTCACAGGCATTGTGAGACTAATCTTACTGGAACACGTGCTGCACAATATAGCTAATGTATAATCTCTCAAATTAAAATAACTGTTCAGAATTACAATTGGGACAATATTTTTCTTAGTCCCCCCCCCCCCCCCCCCCATTATCCTTGTTCAAGGAAAAAAGATTTGTCAGAACTATACATTCATTCACTTTACTATTCACCAAAACACTACATTACATTGCTAAATTTTAGACACTGAACACAGCGAACGTTGATTTTAACTTATTTCTAAACCAAACAATTGTTATGGTTGTTTTAATTAAAAATCAAAAGTTACACAATTTTATAAAATTTTAGTTTCCAAACAAAAACTCCACTGAAATAAGTCGGGACCAGCATCCCCCCCCCCCCCCCTACCCATACATTTTGACAGGGAATCCCAACATGGGGCAGGTGGTGACAGTGGGTCAGAGTTTCTTTGACGGACAACTTTTTATCACAATCAAATCATTTTATTTTTTTTAAATCACTAATTTATCTTGAAATGTCTAAGGATGATTAGTAATACTACACTAGAGCAAAGTGTGAGACAACCAGCCCCGGTCTCCCCTAATGAATGAGAGAACACTTGAGGACCCATTTAGGTCAGAAATTCAGCGTGTTTTTCCGTAAACGTCACAAGGTGAACCGTTTTATTTATGACCAGGTGTTGTCCCTCTGTACCGCTATTCATCTAACAGCCCTGTTGGATAAACGCTGTGCAGTGAATCTATCTGAATAATTTCTAACAGAATGAAACTTTAATATTATAGAGATAACCATTCTCGTTAGTTTAAATAAAATACATACATTTCACGTGCTGCTGATAAATCAAGAGTGCGCGTCTCTCTGCAACTGCATGCCCAATGCTGTACTTACCAAAACCGGAGTCGCCATGTAAAGGTAGACGGTGACCAGCAGGCAGGTCACCACCAGCACGTTCTGCACGGCCACCACCGCCGCCAGCCTCCCCACTCTGCTTTTCCGTCGGACCGCGCGACCTCCCTCGACATCCATCCTCATCTGGTCCATCAGCGCTCTGAGCTCCCGGCCGGAGCTGCGGGGCTTTTCTTTTTTTTTAAACACGAGTGGGCTCGCTGAAAGGTGAAGAGTGACTGGAAAGAAAAGGCTCATGATCTGCGCTTTATTTTGTCTGAGTTTGTGTGGGAGGGGGGGTGTTGGGTGCCGGTCTTCAAAGCTCGCGCGGCATTCTCACACACTTACAGGCTCCTGCGCGCGCAGACGCTGGAGTTTCGGGAGCGAAACCAGCGCACCGGGCGCTGATTGGTTGACGGTGCGCTCGTGCTGCGCGGGGATCCTGGTGGTGCGCCGCCGGCACCCAGACAAGCGGCTGGAACCTCCCACGTCATGTAGTCCGCTTCAATTAAGGTTATGTTCTCATCGTTTTCTTCAGTAATTGCGGGGACATATGTGAGCCCGCCGAGGAAGTCGAGATATAAGCTGTTTCTAAGAAATCACAGTCAGAAAGTGGGGCCCACGGAGGGCTAAATTTCCTTTCTCCGTTTACTATACGCTGCAAGAGTGCAAGTTTCAATGAGTTAGAGCGAACACAATGGTCAGAGGTTTCAGTTCGTCTGATGAAGCCTAAAATATGATTCAGTTCAATCTGATATTGAGAGCAAATTATGAAGAGATTTCCCCGCTGGAAGGGCAAAAAATACCAAGGCCTATACATACTTCAACTGTGACAGTGTGCCAGATTGTCACAGGTACACTGTCGACCTACTACGCAAAAGTATGGACATGTCATGATTGTTTTCAAAGACTCTAAAATGGCAACACCAGACAGCGAGCAGAACGTTTTAACAAGTTTATTTTGTCAACAGATTGAGTTAAAGAGAGCAAAGTCCTCACTTGGACTGTAAAAACCACTGAGTTGGCCTTGGAATCATCTGATGTCAGCCTTCAGGAACAGCTTTCCTTGTTAGCAGCTGGGGAAATGAGGCTGACTGACATCACCTGGTGGCATGGCACCATCTCACCCTGCAGAGAGAAAGGTAAGCAAAGAGACACATAGCCATACACCCAGCACTCAGCCACTGAATCCTAACAGCGCAGCTCTTAAACTATTTCAAATATGGTCACATTATAAACACAAACTTAAACTTTTATCATTTTTTGAGACAAAGCAACACAAAGCAGCACATATTTGAGAAGTGCAAGGAAGAAATCATTGTGCATTTGTATTCAAACTGCTTTACCCTGCTAACATAAAGTGCAACCAAGTGACTTCCACTGGAGTCACAAAAAAGGTAGTAAATTATGTTTAAGGGTGCTATAATGTATCCAAAATGTATCTTTCTGGTTATATTTTTTACATGACTTAATGGTGAGGCTGGATCTGAGGCACTTTCATTCTAAAGTATCATTTAAGTATGTTTGAGACCTTTATCTCTTAAAAGAAAAAAAGAAAAAAATTTAAAAAACTTGATGTACCCGAATTAGCAAACAGTGTCCTCATGTCTAGAGCCGGTGTCCTGCAGATTTTAGAAGAGTTCCTCTTCCAACACAGGTGATATAAATGGCTAAATTAACTCCTCAACATGTTTCCAAGTTGAACCAGTCCTTATATTAAGGTGTGTTGACCAAGGGTGACATCTAAAAGGATACTGGCCCTTGAGGCCCAGCTTTGGACACCACTCCCTCGGAGAATTCTTACAGAACTTTAAGAAAAGTCAAGTCAAGCTTATTTGTATAGCACATATCGACATCAAGGCAGTTCAAAGTGCTTTAAATGATAAAGACATAGCACAATCAGCAATAAAAAATTCTGTATTACTGTGGCAAAATAAAGAGAAGTAAGTTAAAGTTACAATCCAGACTAGAATTAATGTTGTTCCTATGATTATTGATTAAAGGAAACCCTAAAAATATTGGTTTTAGCCCTGATTTACAGAAGCTCTGTGTTTTAAGCAGTTTCTAGCATTAAGTGGCACCTGCCCACACTGGCAAAAGTACCAAAAACTGGTTAAATGAAAATGGAATTACTGGGCTTAATTGGCCAGCAAACTGGCCTGACCCGAACCCCATAGACAATCTCTGTGGCATTGCCAAGAGAAAGATGAGAGGCATGAGCCCAAGCAATGGTCTTCCATAACACCTCAGCAGTATGATAGCATTCATGCAACAAGGCATTGATGCAAAAGGGGCCAAAACAAAGTATTGAGTACATATGCATGATTATACCTTCAGAGGTCCCACATCTCTCTATGCAAATTCTTGTTTTATTGATTTCATGGAAAATTTTCTAATTTTCTTATATTTTGAATTTGGGTATAAGCCATGCTCATCAAAATCATAATAAGGACTTGAAATGCCTCGCTTTTCATTTAATGAGTCTATATTAGTTACATATATTAGTTTCACCTTTTAAGTTAAATTACTGAAATAAATGAACTTTTGCACAATATTCAAATTTTTCAAGTTCCGTCAGTAGACTGTTCTTCCTTAGTTCCACAAGGAATTACTTGAGTTTTGTTTGCATTCAGCTGAAGAAACTTATGGTGCACGCACACATTGATTTGTTCTATGCATCTGCTCAAAGTTTGAATTGATTCATAGTCACCTGGTGACATTGTAATGTAAAGCTGAGTATCATCTGCATAATTATGGTAAGTAATGTTTAAGTCTTCATGCAAAATGTAGTGTACCCCAAATTTACAACAAAGCGTTATGCGAGCATAACACGAGTGTACCCATTTTTTATGTCTGGGTACACTTGGTGTGATTTTACACCAAAACGTGAAGTGAGCATCGTACACGCGGGTTCCCAGCTGTGGACTTCTCTAATGCTAATCCTCTGTGGTTTTAAAATGGGTAAGTTCTTGTTAATAAAATAGCCCAATGTATTGATTTGTTGGAATAAAATCTATATATATTTAGGAAATAACCTACTATTGTGTGTAGCCCTTGCTCGTTCACATTGGGATCATACCCAGTTCTACAACTATTTCTTTTGAATTAACTTCATCACAGTTATGTAGTTGGGTATTTTTTTTCAGTCATCGATATTTTTACATACAGCGCCAAGTAGAAGACGAATCCTGCCCTTTCCTCGACTTGTAGATAAGGTGCTGATAAAAGAAAGCAGAGGAAGAAGGAGACTATGGGTTCAGGACTGTTTTACTTTTTGTTTTATTTTTTAGTTTTATTTCACTAAATCATGGCTTTTTCCTCTGTTGGTGCATCCGTATCTCGGAAGATTGTTGGCAATATTCTTCAAAAATAGAACTCAAACCTATTCTGAGCATTGCATCATGTAGTGACGCTCGTAAAATGTCTGTAAAGCACGGCTGGTGTGGCTTCCTCCTTGATAAAACCTAAAGCGTTTATGCTGCGGGATGTTTGTCAGCTATAATAGAAAAGCTGGTCAGTTCTAATGGGATGATGGATAGAGCGTCATTGTTCTTTCAACAAGGATCAGCGTTTTTATATTCCTTACTAGATTCTTGTACAGGGACCCAGAGCTTGGTCAAAACTCAAACGCTTCTGCACCCTTCCATGACTGAAAATCCATCTCCTTAAAGTGAAACAAAGTTATGAATTTCACTCCCTCCGACACTCTTTTGATGTCATATCCCCCGAAGTTAACAAAGAAGTTCTCATTGTAGTTCATGGGAATGAGGTGAGAGGCCTACTGATTAAATCTGCTCCAAACTGATGTCTTTCTAAACACTCTAAATACATGATCTCCCACATGACGCACTTCCTAGATCCATTTACTGACATGCATAAATCAATTAATTCATATTACCTTGAAATATTCCCATCACAGGAGCTAAATACAGAGCAGTCCAAAAAAAAAAAAAGCTCGTTAAAGGCTGCAGAGGACGAGAAGCAGAGGCAGAGATGTTAAACATAGACACAGAGCTTTAATAGAGTATATTAATAAAGTATATTAATTTATTGAAGTGGTCCAGTCAAAGTCCCCCACATAAGTTCAGTTGAAAATATGTGGTAAGACCTGAAAATGTTTAGATGCTTTCTCTCCAGTTTGACTGAGCTTTAACTATTGAGGGAACAAGCAAAGATTTTAATGTCTAGATTTGCATAGCGACAGACATACTGAAAAACAGTAGTTTCCAACCTTTTTTCCTTTTTGGAACCCTTCCCTTTCTCCAAGACAAGCCTGGATCCCCCAAACCCAACTCCTACTTATACACATTAAAAGTGATTAATTACAAACTTTTATTTGCAAATTATATTAAAAGAAAGTTGTAGTTTTTTGTTCTTATTTATTTTATTTATTTTTTTTGCTTTACATTGTAAGCTATATAGACCATTTTTTTGTCTTTTAGATTAAGGAAAGTAATATTGAGGGGGGGTGTTATGCAAAACTGGCTTTCGACGCGTAACATCCTGATGACATGTTATTCCCTCATTAACAACATGACTGAAGTGTTGCTTTGACTCATCCACTTGTGTTTGACTAATCTTTGAGTCTCTGATGGTAGCTATTGGGGGTGCTATCCCCTCCTCCGACCTAACGTACTCAGCTGAGCCTCCGCACCAGCAAAGCACCTAGCTTCCGTTTCATGACTGCATTAAGATCACCTTCCAATACTCTGTAGATTTCAGTTGGGGTAAGTCAATCTCAGCAGATTCAAAACAATGCTGAAAACCCATTTCCTGGGTTAGAGCTACTTAATAAACTATAAAGCACAACCTAAATACAGGTTCAAATTTTGGCCTTTATTGATTCCCCTCTCGACATGTTAATGAAACCACAGAAAGCAAAAGGATGCTCCACAGATGAGCTAGCACAACCTTTGACTCCTACTGACATGATTCAGTCTCCTCCCTGCTCGTTTTACTTCTCCCATATTTGAACTTTTTTGGTTCGATGCAGAGAAAACTGCTGACAATTGGTCTGAGTTATGATTAAACTTTTTCGATGGTTAACTTTTCTCTCTCATTTAGTAACAGCAAAATGTCTGTTGACATGTTAGATATGAATCACTGTTAGAAATAGGTAAACTTTTAGAGAAATTTACAATACAAAATAAAGCGAGCACTTCTACATATTTTCTCAACCAACAAACAGCCCTTAATGCTGCCAGGAGGCATAAATATTTTGAGCAGACATTTACTGGGATTTCCCCTGTTTCTCTGTGCTGTATATGCTTGTAAACCACCTAAAAATGTCTACAAAGCAAAGACCTCATCCTGAAATGAAGAACTTCTAGAAAATTAGTCTGGCCTCCAAATTCACCGGACCTGAACCCAATCGAGAGCAAAGGGTGGCTACTTTGAGGAATCTAAAATATAACGCATATATTCAATTATTTAACCCTTTTTGTTTAAATAAATACAGTAATTCAATACATCATGTGTTCATTTATGGTTTTGATGCCCTTAATTGAGAACCTACAATGCAGTAATTAAAACAAAGAAAACGCATTGAATGAGAAGGTGTGTCCACACTTTTGGTCTGTACTGTATATTGCAAAATCTTTCACTTCTGTGTTTTGATACTTAAATAAGCTCAGTAAACACAATATTTGTACCCGTATAAGGTATCTGTTGAAAGTTTCCTCCATCATCAAGACATCTCACTTGCAAAGAGAGCTGAGTGATGAAACAAGTATGCTGCACAGCCTCCTACAGTTGCATGTAGAAACCATTTTGGCTATGTTGTTTCACCAGCTAACACTTCAAATGTCTATCAGTGGTGGATGTAATCTATTCCTTTATGGTTTGTACTTTCACATGACATCAATGTTGAACAAAGGTTTAATGAATCATAGGTCAGTTTGGGGGTGCTTAATTAAGTAACACCTCTCTAAAAAGTGTAACATAAAAGGAATGGACCCTCAGAGCTAGATTGCTAATGGAGATCGCTGTGGAAGATTTCAAGAAACTCTAGCTCACTGGAAGCAAAATAAAAAGAAATGTAGGGGTGTGTGAACATTTCTATATACTTCAGAGTAAAGAAAGTGAGATGAGTTTTTTTTTTTTTTTTGTGCGAAATATCCCGTGTGGCTTTTTTACTCTGAAAAATGACCCTCGCTGTCATTTATAAACTACCAGCAAGGGAGTTTATGGTGCTTGGTTTGACTCAAAATTCACAGGGTAACATTCAACTGCTTTATTTTAAGATTCGACACCAGAAGGTCTGGAGGTTTCTGTAAGTGTTGGGACTTGAACAGTAGCTGCTACATTGAACTGAATAAAAGGTAAAGAGCATAGCTCTGGGTAGATTACGCTTTAAGCCTCATGTTTTCCAAAAATAGATTTACTGCTTACAAACCACCAACTGATGAAAAATATAGAAGCAGGAACCAAAACTTCTAATAGCTCACTCTTATCTAAAGATGCTCGTAAAAACAAAAAAAGAAAAACAAAAAATGTTGTTTGGAATGAATTCAGTGCTTTTCTTCATCCGCCTTTTCCGTATGCAAATCAGCAGAAGACTGCGTTGTCCGCTCCTGTTTCAAACAGTTGCGTTCGCTTTGAAAGTTTTGAAGCAAAGTATTTGCTTTGACATGACCTGACATGCTCCAACATGACAAACATTGTGGTTTTGATCAAAGTTTCAATGTTTTGATATGTGTCCAAAGTAAAACACCTGCTTAGCAGAACCGAAACAGGTGTCTCACATCATCACGCCACACACACACACACACACACAAGATGCAGGATGCAACGATGAGGCAAGAGGACAGCTGAGAAAGAACATCTGCTCATGGGAAAAGGGAGAGGGGTGTGGGCATACATCATGGTTTCATAATGATGCTTCCCCTTCAGTAGGTGCAACAAATGCAGCTCAGAACATTGTGCTCAGTGTGCACGCTTTGTAGTCACGGTGCCAGCCCTGGCCACCGTTAAACATGTTAAAAGTAAATGTCAAGTGATAACAATTAGCTGCTGTGGTGAAAGATGATGTGTAACAGAAGAGCATGCTCAGACGGGGAAAGTCCTTAACGAGAGATACTGTAACAGCATCGGATTAGCAGGGATGAGGGAGTTTTTTTTCTCTATCTTTGGACACAACACGGGTATTTTTGGTTTAGCTGACACACTAAAACGGACGAGGAAAGATTGAGTCTGTGTTGGAGCAGTGAAATTTGGTTATTTGTCGACAGCCCACACACATCCTGAAGGGTGCTCTGCTGAGTTTCTAAAATGTGACGACTCATACTCGCACCTGCTTGCATCCTCCCAGTTCTGGAGTCCCATCTTGAGACCGGTGGAAGAGGTCGACCCGCTCGCAGGTGGCCTAACCACAACTGAACTCGATCAATCATAGTACATTCCCCCACAATACCTCACAACAATATCTCTGGTGGTTGTTTTGATGTTTAAATGAGCACTTTGCAGCAAGCTAGACAGCTGGGATATTTTAGTTGTTTGTTCAACTAATTTGTAGTGAAAGGCGCAAATATTAAATCTGAATCAAAGCTGGGAAAAGTGAAAATAAAAGTTTTACAGAAAGTGAGTAACTTTAAGATAAAAACGAAAGCTACTTATTAGAAATGAGAGGAAACTAACAAGTACTGTGCCCAAGATAAGAGCCTTGACACATTCTGTGTCAAATCTGAGTGAAATAAAACTCGCCAAACAATAAAAGTAAAAGTAAAACGAAAGTCCCTTCCAGCAAGCCCAGCACTTACTGTCTAGACATATAGAGTCGGGCAGAAATCAGGCCTGGGTTTGGCTTCTGCAACTGAAAACTAAAAATGTGATTTTACATTGGGGCAAAAAAGTATTTAGTCAACCACTAATTTTGAAAGTTCTCCCACTTAAAAAAGTTGAGACAACTATGAGATAAAAAAAGAAGAAAAGAATCCTGAAATTGTCTAATTTTTAAAGAATTATTTTACAAATTATATTGGTTCAAGAAAGATTTTTCGCTCTCACAAACCAGTACCTTCTGTTAGATGCTACTTTGTCCTCCACTCTTTATCTGCATTAATGGAACCTGCTTGAACTAGTTATGAGTATAAAAGACAGCTGTCCACAACATCAAGCAGTCAGACTCCAAACTCCACTATGGCCAAGACCAAGGAGCTCAAAGGACACCAGAAACACAAATATAGAGGAGGAGAAAAAAAGGAGAGAAAGGAGGAGAAAGAATGCTGAGTTGCATCCAAAGAACATCATACCTACTGTGAAGCATGGGGGTGGAAAGATCATGCTCTGGGGTGTTTTCAGCAAAGGGACCAGGACGACTGATCCATGTGAAGGAAACAGTAAATGGGAGCATGTATTGTGAGATTTTGAGCGAAAGCCTGCTTCCATCAGCAATGGCATTGAAGATGAAACGTGACTGGGTCTTTCAGTATGTCAATGATCCCAAATATCGTTCGGGTAACGAAGGAGTCTTTTCGTAAGAAGCATTTCAAGGTCCTCCATTGGCCTAGCCGGTCTCTAGATCTCAACCCCATAGAAAGTCTTTGGTCATTGTCAACAAAGTGTAAGAGATTAACTTTTGTTGTTCACCAAAAACTTATTTGGTCAATAACAATATACTCATTTTGTCTCTCATAGTTGAAGTTTACCTATGATGAAAATTATGGGCTCTATTTTGTGGCTGATGAAATACCTTTTTACCCAACTGAATCACAATGCCTCTTTTTGAAATATAATTACAAGCACTTCATACGTTTCAAAGGCTTTTATCGACAATTACATGACATTTATGCAAAGAGTCAGTATTTGCAGTATTGGCCCTTCTTTTTCAGGACCTCTGCAATTCGACTGGGCATGCTCTTAATCAACTTCTGGGCCAAATCCTGACTGATAGCAACCCATTCTTTCATAATCACTTCTTGGAGCTTGTCAGAATTAGTGGGTTTTTGTTTGTCCACCCGCCTCTTGAGGATTGACCACAAGTTCTCAATGGGATTAAGATCTGGGGAGTTTCCAGGCCATGGACCCAAAATTTAAACGGTTTGGTCCCCGAGCCACTTACTTATCACTTTTGCGTAATGGCACGGTGCTATAAAATGCATTGTTCTTCACCAAACTGTTGTTGGATTGTTGGAACAAGTTGCTGTTGGAGGGTAAGCCTGTGAATATGCTCATTCATCCAGGTCCTGGTTATCTCAAGGAAATTTCAAACGAACGCAACTGGACTTGGTAATTTGTCTTGGAAGACGTTTCACCACTTATCCAAGAGGCTTCATCAGTTCATGCTCGCCGATGACCAGGCTGGGACTGGTCCAACTAACTGGTGCGGAGACTCAGCTATTTAACCTCTTGGAGGGCTTTTACAAGACTGATTATGTCATTGGATCCTTTGTGCTCCACGTCTTAACGACAGTCGTTGGCGTGCCGCCTATTGGTGGAGGTTAGGTTTCGGCTTCATTAGTGCCCTATTGTGTTATAACGACAGTCGTTGGAGTCACAGTTGTTTTTCGTATTAGAGGTTAAATTGTTGAGTCTCCTGGGTAGGGATGAAAGGGCAGCATTGTAAATCAGAGATAGGTGATGTCTCAGGCCTCCTCCTCTGTTAAGCGATGGTTTCTCTACTTTTACATAGATGGCTTCTTTTACTCCTCTTTCAAACCATCTGTCCTCTCTGTCTAATATCTGGACAATGCTGTCCTCAAAGGAGTGGGCTTTCTCCTTGAGATGTAAATAAACAGCAGAATCAATGCCTGAGGAGTTAGCTCTCCTGTGTTGGGCCATGCGTTTGTACAGTGGTTGTTTGGTTTCACCAATGTAGAGGTCCTTGCATTCTTCATTGCATTGGATTGCATACACCAGGTTGCTTTTGTCTGCGTGTGGTGTTCTATCCTTGGGATGTACTATTCTCTGTCTGAGTGTGTTGCTAGGTTTGAAATACACAGGGATACTGTTTGTTAAAAATCCTCCTGAGTTTTTCAGAAATCCCAGACACATATGGAATGACTACATTGTTTCGTTTGTTTTCTTTTTCAACCACTTTGTTGGTTTTCCTTCTGGAACTAGCTGCAGTTTACACAAAAGTCCAGCTGGGGTAACCTCAAGTTGTGAGGGTGTCTATCACGTGCTTGCGTTCTTCCCCTTGGCCCTGTGAGCTGGTGGGTGTGTTATCAGCTCTGTGTTGCAGGGTCCTGATAACACTAAGCTTGTGTTCCAGTGGGTGGTGTGAGTCAAAAAGTAGGTATTGGTCTGTGTGTGTGTGTTTTCTGTATACCTGTATCTGTATTGCTGTTGGAGGCTGTTTTGGTACCATTCTTTATTCATGGCTGTGTTTTGGGGCAAAATTGTAAGTGAGCCCACTCCCTTGGATGAGAAGCAACCCCACACATGAATGGTCTCAGGATGCTTTACTGTTGGCATGGCACAGGACTGATGGTACCGCTCACCTTTTCTTCTCCGCACAAGCCTTTTTCCAGATGCCCCAAACTATCAGAAAGAGGCGTCATGGGAGAATATGATTTTGTCCCAGTCCTCAGCAGTCCTTTCACCTTACTTTGTGCAGAAGATCAATTTGTCCCTGATCTTTTTTGGAGAGAAGTGGCTTTTTTGCTGCCCTTCTTGACACCAGGCCATCTTTCAAAAGTCTTCGCCTCACTGATGTGCGCTCACACCTGCCGGTTGCCATTCCTGAGCAAGCTCTGCACTGGTGGCATTCCGATCCTGCAACTGAATCCTCTTTAGGAGACGATCCGCGCTTACTGGACTTTCTTGGACGCCCTGAACAAGAATTCTTAACAATTTAACCTCTTTCCTTGATAATCCTATAAATTGTTGATTTAGGTGCAATCTTAGTAGCCACAATATCCTTGCCTGTTAAGTCATTTTTATGAAATGCAATTATGGCTGCACGCATTTCTTTGCAGGTCACCAAGGTAAACAATGGAAGAACAATGATTTCAAGCATCACCCTCCTTTTAACATGTCAAGTCTGCCATTCTAACCCAATCAGCCTGACATAATGATCTCCAGCCTTGTGCTCGTCAACATTCTCACCTGAGTTAACAAGACGATTACTGAAATGATCTCAGCAGGTCCTTTAATGACAGCAATGAAAGTCAGTGGACTTTTCATGGCAAAGAAGGACTATGCAATTCATCTGATCACTGTTCATAACATTCTGGAGTATATGCAAATTGCTAATATAAAAACGTAAGCAGCAACTTTTCCAATTTCCAATATTTATGTAATTCTCAAAACCTTTGGCCACGACTGTAGCTCCCCAACTCCCTGTCGGAGCCGAGGAGTGAAAGTCAGGTCAGTCCACTTTCTCTAAACATTTCAATCAGATGCTTTTATGACAATTTTTCCAGGAAATATTTCAGTAGTTTTTCTTTGATAACATTAAAGTATATATGTGTATGTGTGTGTGTGTGGAGAGGGGACAAAAAAAAGGACAAGCTGGATAAATAGATGTAGACCATAATTTAATGCCAAAAATGAACCTAGACTCTCTAAAACCTGACACCACCACACTCAACCACGGCCAAGATTCAAGTCTTTTACATCAGTAGCTTTCTGTATTATGGCAAAATATGGCACTCATTCACATTCTACCCGTTTACACACTCTCTCTCTCTCACGCACACATACACACACTAACTTTCATTTAATATTATAATCCAAGTATTTATATTCCATCGGTTCATTATTCTATATCACTACTTCCATATATACAATGCTGAGCAACGATGAGTCAATTATTTACTTTTCGAACCTTAAATAAAATCAAATAGTTTTTTTTTTTTAAATGAATGCAACTTTTCAGTTTATTGGCTCCATAAACTCCAGACTGCCTGAAGTCTGGCTTTAACAGGGATGTTCTTATTTCCTCAGTGAGCTTCATCCATCATTTGCAACAAGTGACGTGTACATGACCAAGCGAGACTTATGGAGGTGGGAGCAACATTGAAACAAAAACTGACAGGGTCTGTTCGCAGTGTTTGCTTTTAATCATAGTCCTGAGAGGATGTATGGGGAATGGTTTCACCTCTCACTCTTTTGCTAGAGTTCCCCATTAGGAATCACATTCCGCAGTGTCCATAAACAGATCAAAGATGAAGAAACGCACTCTTTGGTCCGCCGTTTAACCCTTCTGCTTTTCCCTCCCTGGAGCTGCAGAGCCACTGGCTGAGGACAAGTCTCTCTGTTTGCGTTTGCCTCTTTAAGGATGCGGGAGGTTCATTCGATCTTCTATCAGAGTGTTGTCTGGACCTTGTGCTTCCATGCATTGCTTCACAGTTGTTATGACTCCGGTCAGACGCCTGTCTAGAGCTGCAAGGTGAGATTCGGCCAGCACGGGGTGAATGGGATCAAAAGCAAGCGCTTGTCGCATGGCTGAACTCAGAACTCCACCTTTCAGGAAACTCAGCCTGTTCCAGGTGGAAACCCGAATCCTGTCGAAGAAAGTTAAAAACAAACAAAGGAGATTAGAGTACAGACCGATCTGATGAATCTGAATGTTGAATCTGTTCGGAACGTGTGGAGGCTTACATGCAACACTGATAGAGCGGTGCCAGGATGCTTCGCTCATCCAAGGAAGGATTGCCGAAGCTGCAAAGAAAACACAACAGAAATAAAACTTAACATGTAAGGAAAGAGAAAAAGAGAACTTTGAGTATAAAGTACAGTGCCTAAATGCAATTTTGCTGATGGTTTGTTAGAGAACATGCCTCATCATCCAATCACATCATAATACCAGCATCCCCTCAACCTACAAAAAAAGGGGTTCTCCGCTCAGATGAGGATCTGCAATTTGGTCTTAAAGCACCAAACAAATGTATTTGTTCAGTCAGGCAGAGATATGTAAAAGAAAAGGCTTTCTACCATGCTTTAACTCAGCCTTCTCAGAAAAAAAAAGAAGTTGTGCGGAAAATTGCACAAACCAGACTGTAGTCATAAAAATCAAACAAATTTAAGACTAGAAAAACTCGTTTTTACATCAAAAGGAGTGGGTGTTTGTCATGACTCAGTTATAATGCGGTTTCAGTGGTGTCGCAGTTCTTGAAAATATCATGGGCAAACTGGAAGACATCAAACGAGAGCATGAGTGAAAATTTAAAGGGATTTCTAAAGTCATATGTCAAAGTGGATAAACTAGATCCTTATGGTGCTGATATATTTGGTAAAAAGGAGAATTTTACTGTAACTCTTCAGGAGTGACTAATTTGTTTTTCCATTCCAATGCTGCAGACAGAATCCACTCCCGTATCACAGTTACAGTAAAACAAGGGATTTCTCCACATTTGGTGTCTGGTGCAAAACAACAGGTATCTCTTTAAAAAAATCAAAAGATTTTTATCCTTTTAGAGATCGTATGTTTCGCTCAAACAGGATGTTGTTTTCCAACTGATACTCCTCAGCATTCCTCACCTCTTTGCGTTGTCGAGCAGGATGAGCATGCTGGCTCCACCGTCATCCTGGAAACTCTCGTAGTGATGGCGATCGGCGTTGCCAATCAGATAATCGAAAATAGACGTATCGATGACATCGAGCAGCCTCGGCCCCGCATCATACGGAGGCATTTTCTTCACCGCCTCACAGTAACTTTCGTCATATTCCCACCTACATGAAACACAAACATAAAAGCCCTTTGATATAATAGCAGATATTTGATTGCAAGGATAACTGCACGGCCCTTCCTGTCTAAACTTAACAGATAAGTTGCAGTGGTTACAGTGGCATTTAAGAATGCAGATAACTCTGCAGAAAGGTTGTTAGATTGAAACCATCAAAGAACTGAAGTGTTCCACTGAACTTTACAGCATGTGTGAAATTTAAGTTTTTAATGAGATTTTCTTTAATCTGTTTTGCAGACTCGTTGGGAATGGAGCCTGGCATTACCAGTGGAGCGTGCTCATATCTGCCCCTATCAACATGATGCTGCTGTGCACACAAAGGAACCAGAATAAACTACAGTCTGCTCTGTCCCTTCTTGTAGACGCCTTCACTGTTGATTCTCCATTCTAGTCTGTTGTCCAGGCGAACTCGGTTATTTATATTCCTCAACCACCTCCACTTCTCTCATGATGGAGACAGTCTTTGACTTATCCCTGTTTCTTCTGAAATCTGCAATCATCTCCTTTGTTTTTTTCACATTCAAGGTAAGACTATTGTTTCCACACCGTGCCACAAAGCGGTCCGCCAGCTCTCTGTATTCAGCTTAAAGTTATGAAAAAAGTGCGAAAGGCAGCAATACTTCAAATCTCATCACACATCTGCATGAATATGAGCCACAACTCTGAAGTCAATGCAAGGTACATTAACGTTAGCGTTTTAGCTGAAATGTATGACATGTCTGAGGGACTTTGGTTTGAGGGAGAATGCAACGAGTCACCCTATAGTGCAGCTGCAGCGCCCAGTGCCAGCATATCAGCCATGTTGCGGATACCTCCATATTGAAATGACACTGAACTACGCAGGTCTCAGGGGGCAGATAAGAGGTTTTGTTTTTTTAAGTTAGTTGGTCACCAATGCAAAAGATATACGCATTATGATGAATTTAACGATTACTGTCTGATGACATTTTCACAAAGCCCATTTTGCGAAGCTCACTGGAAGTAGACAAACTGAGGACGATATTTTCCTGATATAGAGGGTTTATTTAGTTGTCCGAAATTATAACACGTTTCTGGCACTATAATTAGTACATGTAATACCCTTGAAATAACAACAATAACTTAATTTATAAAGTGCCTTCAAAGAAGCGCTGAACATCAGTACATAACATTTAAACAATACAACTAAAATTCTAAAAACAATTTAAAAATAAATTTAAGATGAGCAATTTAAGCAACAATCAGATTAATAATGTAATCAAGAAATAAACAAACATATTTCAAGACTCAAAATGATGCATAAACAAGTAAGTCTTCAGTTTTGTTTTGAACACTTCAAAGAACCTGCCCGCCAAATATCATTTGGGAGTTTGTTCCAGAGAAATGGAGCATGAAAGGAAAATGCACACTCTCCAAGCAATTTTCGCCTGACTTTTTGGGACAAGTAAGAGTCCAGAACCTTGAGACCGCAAAATATGAGGTGGATGATATCATTTCAAAAGTTCTGAGAGATCGGCAGTAGCTAGACCATTTATCGCCTTATAAGAAAGTACTAAAATGTTTAAAGTGACAGTGTGTAGTTTTTGCAGTACATCTTTGAAAATAGCCATTAAAATATTATGTAATAATAATTATGTAAAGCACATTAATTGCAAAATATTGCCGATATTGTAAAATATGGTTTTAAAATACATAGGCACAGGTCCTCTTTTCAGGGAAAAGCCATATTAGATGACGTCTTTACTTCTACAAGAGTCCGGCTGGACAAAGCGCACGGAATACGCCCGCTATTAAAACATTGATTGCCCCCAAAAATGCAAAAAAAGTTTCGCCATAAATACATTTTTACCTCTTCTCTAGTTCCAAGCGATGAAAGAGAGACTGATGTGCTCGTCATGTTGCTGCAAATAGATAATTCTCAGGGAATTGAGCGTTTGAAAACCAAACACCCAATTTTTAACCCAGTCTTTACAGGTGATGAAGCAATCATCAAGTTTAAGAGATGAGTCACAGGACAATTTCAGGAGTTTTTGTGGTCCAATAACCATCAACTCAGTTTTGTCAGAATTTAGCAGTAGAGAGTTGTTGGGGAGCTACAGTCGTGGGCAAACGTTTTGAGAATTACATAAATATTGGAAATTGCAAAAGTTGCTGCTTAAGTTTTTATAATAGCAATTTGCATATACTCCGGAATGTTATGAACAGTGATCAGATGAATTGCATAGTCCTTCTTTGCCATGAAAATTCCACTGCATTTCATTGCTGTCATTAAAGGACCTGCTGAGATCATTTCAGTAATTGTCTTGTTAACTCAGGTGAGAATGTTGACGAGCACAAGGCTGGAGATCATTATGTCAGGCTGATTGGGTTAGAATGGCAGACTTGACATGTTAAAAGGAGGGTGATGCTTGAAATCATTGTTCTTCCATTGTTTACCTTGGTGACCTGCAAAGAAACATGTGCAGCCATCATTGCATTGCATAAAAATGACTTCACAGACAAAGTTACTGTGGCTACTAAGATTGCACCTAAATCAACAATTTATAGGATTATCAAGAACTTCAAGGAAAGAGGTTCAGCTCTTGTTAAGAAGGTTTCAGGGCGTCCAAGAGAGTCCAGCAAGCGCCAGGATCGTCTCCTAAAGAGGATTCAGCTGCTGGATCAGAGTGCCAGCAGTGCAGAGCTTGCTCAGGAATGGCAGCAGGCAGGTGTGAGTGCATCTGCACGCCCAGTGAGGAGAAGACTTTTGGAAGATGGTCTGGTGTCAACAAGGGCAGCAAAGAAGCCACTTCTCTCCAAAAAAACATCAGGGACAGATTGATCTTCTGCAGAAAGTATGCTGAATGGACTGCTGAGGACTGGGGCAAAGTCAGTTTCTCCCATGAATTTGTGTCCAATCCTCAAGAGGCGGGTGGACAAACAAAAACCCGCTAATTCTGACAAGCTCCAAGAAGTGATTATGAAAGAATGGGTTGCTATCAGTCAGGATTTGACCCAGAAGTTGATTGAGAGCATGCCCAGTCGAATTGCAGAGGTCCTGAAAAAGAAGGGCCAACACTGCAAATACTGATTCTTTGCATAAATGTCATGTAATTGTCGATAAAAGCCTTTGAAACGTATGAGGTGCTTGCAATTATATTTCAGTACATCAGAGAAACAACTGAAACAAAGATCTAAAAGCAGTTTAGCAGCAAACTTTGTGAAAACTAATCTTTGTGTCATTTGCACTTTTGGCCATAACTGTAGCAGTGCAGAGGTCCAATCACTGTCTGGATTCACCAACTTGTCATTCACCACTCTGACTAAAGCGGTCTCTGTTAGAGCTGAAGATCTTTGCCCGAATCTGTCGGGACCAGACAGATCGGGCCGGGTTCGGGCTTAATTTCTATTATTGTCCACGGGCTCGGGCTTTAGCTGTCAGATAATCATCTCATAAGTGCGATAATTTACAATAAAGCGCTGCAGTGGGCCACTAAGATTATTCCGAATCTACCTAACAAGATGTTGCATGCACACCGCATGCGTCATTATGTCAAAGACCCACTCCTCTTAAATCAAAACAGAAAATATGCTCCTACTGCTGCGCTCTCACAGAAAATGCTAAAGTGTAAATGAAACTATTACCAGACATCCCAAGTCTCAATTTGCAGAAGTCTCCTGCATTTATATAGCAGCTACCTGATGCCCACAAGTCAGATAAAATCTCCTGAAATCTAGAGCAAGTGGTCTAGAACGCACACAGAAATGCACGCAGGCGAGACAGACTTTTACGCAACAGAGGGAAGAGGTTAAAGCTTCATATAGCTGCAGACTAAAACAGAAAATATTATACATCAACATGCTTTGAAACTATTCTTATTCATTCATCAGTTTAAGCTTCAGATAACAGGCCGATTTGACCGGAATTTCCAAAAAATGTGTCCAGTATGTTGAAATCCTGCCGGTCAAGTTGTCCAATGCCAGTTTTTTTTTTTTTTTTTTGTTGCAGAAACTCAGGTGTGTGACTTTTGAATAATGTCGGGCTGTAATCAGGTTAATCAAATATACTCTTTGGGCTCGAGCCAGGCCCAACTTTTAAGGCACAATAACAGCTGTAGTTTCTGAAGAGTTACCTGAAAGCTGACTAAAAAGGCTCAAACAAGTTCCTAGAGGATAGATATTCAGTAAGCTGCAATGCAACCACCTTCTCAAAAACTTTCGACAAGAACGACAAGTGTGAGATAGGTCTGTAGTTTCCAACACAATCCATGTCTAGTCCAGGTTTTTTCAAAGTGGGTATTATTATGGCTTTTTTAAAACAAGCTGGAAAGATGCCATCATTCAAATAAATGTTAAGTATACACAAGATGTAAGGTCCAAGAACTGGCCATAGTTCTGTTAAGGTCCACGATTGCATATGATGTAGTAAACAGGTTTTACACCAGGCTGAGCTAACAACCTTAGTGAATTCAGAGAAAGAAATGACTTGGAAGAACAAAAACCAGTCGTCCAGTTTGTGGACTCAACCCTGACCCTGCAGGGCTTCTTCAGCTTCATGTGGCCATTTTCTAACAGTTATCTTTGTTGGAGTTTGCCTCTGAACAACTGGTTTATATTCTGAGCAGAGAAAGATAAGATTATGATCTAATTGTCCCAGAGGAGGTCTTGGTTTGGACATATAAGCATCCTTTACATTTGCATAAAACAGAATCCAATGTCTTGTTTTCTCTTGTGGAGCAGCTGACAAACTGTTGAAATGTTGGAAGTGTAGAAGAGAGCAAGGCATGATTAAAATCACTAGATATTGCCACGAATGCATTGGGGTGCTGGGTCTGTAGCTTAGCGACAACAGAACTGATGACATCACACGCATGGTCAGCAATGGCTGAAGGTGGAATGTAAACAACTGCCAAAATAACATTGGTGAATTCTCTTGGTAAATAATATGGATGAAAACTTACTGCCAAGAGTTCAATAGAGTTTTCTGAGACAACACTTCACAATAACATGTCTTTGATGACACCATCTGTTGCTGACAAGCACTGTTTTTTTTTCTCCCCCAAATCTAAGATGTATTTGTAAATATACAAGTCCTTGACAAATTGAATTTCCCGTTTTTTGGGGAAAAATAAAGTATCTATCTATTCCACCTCTTTTTCTTTTCCTGATCCTCTTCAGATCTCTGTCTCCTCATACAGTCAGAAAGCCTGGCAGAGAGAGGGAGTCGGCGACATAATCCTGGAGCTACGTCTCAGTGAAGCACATAACACTACATTCCCGATACCCAGACTGAGTCCTTGTCAGGGCTTGAAGTTCATCCATCTTGTTAGAAAGTGATCTCATGTTGCCCATTATGATTGATGGAAGAGATGGTTTGGATTTCTTCTTCTCTGTCTCTTTTTCGCTCCTGCTCTGCATCCACGCCTCCTCCTTCTCAACTCATCAGGGATTTGTGGCTTCAGTTGAAGTATTATTTCAGCTTTTCCAATGTTAATCAGCTGCTCATGGCTGTATCTTCCCTGTATCAGGACCTCTCCAAATGCTCAGACCCAATGCACTGGCAGTCAGCATCTGAGAGATGCTTCAGTTTTTTTCATTCAGATTTCTAAATTTTCAACATCAGAGGATATTGCATTATTGTAAAAATGTGAAATTAATCTAAACATTTCAGAGTTTTTTTTGTGGAAATGTATTCCTCCATGGCCAAATTATTTTTCTTTTATTTACGATAGTTGTAATACGCCATCGTAAAAACATGAGTAAAGCTCAAACTTTTCCAAATGCTGTGAGACACGACACATTCTATTACAAAGTTAAACATGAAGAAAAAGATTTTGGTTATTAATCTCTAGAAAGCGAGGAAAAAGTAACAATAAGCTATTCAAAAAACAATATTTTTTATACATCTTTACAAACTCCAGTAGTTCCTGTATAAAGTGAGAACATTAGGCCTTTTAACTTTTCTGTGAGTCACCATTATATTTCTAGCAGATGTAATATGTATAAGCAGTGTCAGAGAACAGCTTCATGTCTGTATTACATGAGGTCAGCCAACTTCTGCCTGGAAACAGCTACTCCAGCACAGAATACTTCCCATAATTCCTCCGATTTTCTTGGCTTTGTCTCAGAAACAATATGATGTTTGATGTCAAACTGGGACCGATCTATCCCTATGTACCAGTATAATCCAGGTAAAAACTCGTATTTAGCTACAATGTCTCCAAAACTAAATGCTAACAATCTGGGATGAGATGTGTCTTTGTATTTCAAGAGTTTCATTATTATTATTATTAAAGTTATTTAAAAGCAAATCCTACTACAATAAATTAAAATGGAAAATACAGCCCAGCCTTGACCGAGCCTCTCCTGGGGGTGGAAGAGATTTCTTTTAAAAACATTTCTGTTGTGACCTTCAAAAATATTTAGTAGGAGGTAAAATGTCACAAAATTTTCCAAATAACGTCATTTCTGGTGCAGTACCCGGCCAAGAAAATGTCAGCCAACTTTACAAACCACTTAACACTTTATAGATATGCTCAGTCTTTTAGTACATAAAGGCCTTTACTCTTAACCTGAATGTTTATTATTTTTTGCGCAAATGAATTGGCTTTTTGGAGGCCAAAATATTTATGAAAACTCACCAGATTTCTCGGATGCGTCTCTCGTCTGTGGAATTTAGGTTTTTCAAGGGTTTTGCAAAAGTCGTAGCAGAAATGACTCAACAGCACACCCAGGGGTGCTTTAAAACACCCTACCTAATTACCTTCCTTTAATGTTAACATAAAATGAGACATAACATTTCTCAAGACTTACCTAAAAGTCTCTTGGACCCACTGTGTATAACAAGCAGGATGTCGGTCATCTTGAATCCTGAGTTGTCATGCGTGTTGAGGCCAGGCATCAAAATTTTATTACTCGTAGATTTTTTGTTTCATTCTTATAATACATTTGTATTTATTTAATATTTAAAATGAATACATATTAATATTTTATTTAATTATTTTCATTTTATTTTTATTATTTTTGATATCTTAAAAACAAAGCCACAGAGTAACGTAACCTGGTGCGATGGGTCATCACGTGAACCGCAGTGGTTAAATGCTGACCTCAACAAAGCTCCACCCCCCTGGAAACGTAAAGTTTCACTTTGAAAGATCCAAATTTGCTCCTCTTTACCTAATCCGCGTGAAACTGTGCCTAGCGTTAGTGTAACTAGGCCTATGGTAGAGAGATGCTTATCAAAAGGTGGCGTCTCGACAAATCTACCATTACATCATGGCCATATGTTTGCCTAAAATTTCCATGAAAATAATCTGATCTGCACCGCATTTTACATGATGGATATTAGTCTCATTACTGAAAATTTTTTATGCAAGTAATTTATGGGTGTGGCCTTATTCCTCAACAGCTCCCCTTGTATGCATTAAAACAATCAGGCCCAAACCATAGTTTATCCAAATTTTATGAAATTCCACATGCATACCTAGTTTCTCAGGACTTTAAAAAAAGCATTTTGGAGCCTTGGTCCAAACCACACAGGAAGTTAGCCCTTTTGGATAAGAATTAGGCATTATATGCTATTTTTACAGTATCAAATCTGAAGGAACTCCTCTAATAGCTTTCACTAGATATTAACATGGAAACAATTATTTGGATAAAAAAAAAAAATGCTTCATGTAAACACGCCATTCAGGTAATACTGACCCGATTACGATTTTGATTCGGATCAAAATTTCATTCCAATTGAGACAGGTGGGTTATGCCGATAGTTAATCCGATGGCTGTGCATGTAAACACTTGTCCTGAATGTAACTCATTACTGCAGCTGTCTGTTAAGTCATGAGCAGACGTACAATACGTCGGCTTAAAAACAATAAAGGCATTGGGTTTATAATTTGATTGCAGGCACAACAATGAATGATATCAGATCGTGACCAGAATTAAATAAAAGCAAGCTCTGAAGAACATCGTACTGCTCCATTTTAAATGCGCTCAGCCACATTTGTTCACAATGGAAATCTGCCATTTCTTCTTCAGCCGTTTCCATTATCTTAGATAGGTCTTCGCGGTTCGTCGCATGTCAAAATTATTTAGTCCGATAAAATGTGTAGTGGATGTAAGCATTTGTCATAACCAGATATATTTGTCCAGGGCCCATGTACACAATCAAATTCTAATTTGAACTATGATCGGATTAAAGATATTTTGCACATGTAAATGTAGCTGGTGTGTGGAGTTCAAAATGAGTCTGTATAGTCTTAAAAGTAATGTGGATCAAAAGTTGTTTAAAACTTTTGTTGCTCTCTAGAGCATTTATATATTTTACCTTCCTTATCACCTTGGTGCATTATCAGATCCTCATGGTCAACTGTTCAACGCATCAGTAGAGTAAACTGATGACGTGATCTTAGCCCCACCCACTGGGAACAAAGTCACATGTTTCTATGGTGATCCTCCATGACTGTAGAATTTTCTAACTGTTTAGGATGCGGTGTCATTTCCCCGCAGTGGCGACACAAGCCATAGCAGCGCTAAACTGTGAGGGACGTTCAAGGCTGCTCGCAGCCTAAATTTGTATTTGAGTACAGTGCTCCCTTAATAACGCGGTTCACCTTTCACTGCCTCGCGGATGTTTTTGTAGAACAATTTAGCCTGCTTTAATTACAGTGTTCTCACCCACATTGTGTTCTGTGTCCTGATTGATTGTTGCCATTGTCAATCTCCTCCGTGTCATTTCTCCTGTACAGAATGCTTTCACCTTGCCAAATTAAGCATGTGTGTTTAAGGGAATCTTCTCGTTTAGAAGAAAAAAACAGCACCAACAACTTTACCCATAACTTGGACAAAGAGACCAGCGCCAAGGCCTTCAATAGAAAAAGATAATTACATTAGTCTTGAACCAGTTTAAGCCCTCATAGATTTTGTCCCCCTCTAATATTGCAAAGAGTAATTAGTAAAAAGTTCTTATTCAAATTGACATGCAGAACTTCTTGTTCCACAGCACAATATTCAATAATTGGAGTACAACAGGCACAATAATGCTACTGCTATTGAATGCCACCTTTTGATGACCAGCAGTGCCTTCTCACCTTGTTGGCTTTTTCGGAAACTTTTGCAATTATTGATCACTTGACTAAACTTAAACGTCTTTTACATGTTTATTATTCTAAATAAGCTGTGAGATGGTTTGACAATGATCTCAAACGAAGTAAACAGACATTTCAAATAGAAGTTTCTATTTAGAGCCAATGCAAATACTAAAGGGGGATATGCAAGGCTTGAGCAGATACATAAAACACTAACTAATGACTCAGTGTTGGAGACTGAAGATGTGTTAAGGCCCTTCAGTCTTCATTAATTAGATCGCTTTAAAAATAACTTTCTTAATCGACATCACCTTTCTCGTAGTTTAATCGGAAAATTTTGGGTGTGATGAAAAAGCAAAAGATAAGAGATCTGTGAAGCAAATACACTTCCTCAGCTTTGTAAAATAGATACTCCAATCCTCCCTGCTAAAATGCGGCACATTTCTTCCTTGTTCAATATCAAACAGAAGAATAATAATTAGAGAAGCAAGCCAATCCCACGTATACCAAAGGTTTCGACTTCATTTACCCACTTGAATGCCACGCTAATCATCAGAGGACTCATGGGAAATGAGGGGATGTTTGAGTCTACAGAGGGGAATTGGTTGCTGCAGAACTGAATTGTTTACGACTTCCTTCACAAGCAGTATTTACACACCTAACCGTGTGAGGGCCACACCCACCTGGCCAGTTTCCCCTCTCTGTACGTACGTCCCCACGGGTGTCTGTGTTTCTGCAGGGGCCACACGTCAGGCAGCCAGAGGGTCAACGAGCCCTCCATGAGTTCCCCGTCCGCACAGGCTGGCTCCGTCTCCCGGCAGTAGTAGCACTTTCCATAGAAACAAGTGTTATTGCCTGAAGAGGAGGAGAATATTAATGCTGCTGATGTCCTTTGAAGTTAAGAGATCGATCAAAGAAAACTTACAATATACACTTTCTCAGGAATAAATCAGGGCACTGTCATTTCATGAAACGTTAAAAATATTCCAACCTGACGGGCAGCAGTAAAGCAATTGGGTTTTTTATAGTTATAGAACATGCACTCTGATAGCTGTAGGTGTGTAAACATGACTGACAAGTTAAAAATGCATACGTTACTTCATTTACACCAGGGTAAACAAAAAGCAGAAACAATAAAGCAGAATTTGAACGTTTCAGAGATGGGTCAGTGTAATGTACTGAACATAAGATGGATTCACAAGGTGTTCAGATCCCCTGCTGTACAATTATTTTCCCCTTAACCTGCAGAGTGATACGTTAAGGATGTCCAACTTTTTAACTTAATTTAACATCAGTTTCCCAAAAGAGAGAAGAACACTAACTCAGATGTAGAATTTTTTTTTTTTTTTTGATGACTTTGTACGATGTTTTGAGATGTTTTATCAAAGTGATGGAAATCCACAAAGGTTAAACATCCCTGTGAGATTTCAGAATGAATAATAAAAACAAACCTAAGGTATAAACGATCCAGCACCCAGACCTGCCCGGTTCAGAGACGGGACAACCTAAAGCCCAATAAGTGGACGGATTTATGGAAAACTTCTCTGCTCAACTGAAAAATTTTCATTAGTGCAGCGTCCTCAGTTCAACCTGGATGGGTTTACACTTGTATCAAACCATCTTTGAAAATTGTTTTTATTGCACTGATCAATTTGACGAAAACTGTGTATAAATAAGAAACAAATCACAGAATGTCATTATTGAAATAAGCTTTAAATAGTAATTAGGAAACTTCTCTTCTAGCTAATTTAGCATATCTCACACTGGGCCAAAGGTACTGAATGTCTAAACTGTATGTTTTATTTCAACATGTCAAAATATGTATATTATTTTTTTGTTTACCTGTCGCTAAGCTGTTCTTTCATTTGCCCCTTTTATTGACAAAAATTACATTTGTTAATAACATGAAGCTATTTAAAAAAGAAAAGGACTGACAAAAGCTGGGAAATTAATATTTAAATTTGAACGTAGAATAACGCTGGGTAAATTCACTCCTACATCTCTCCATAACTCCAGTTTCCTGTCTAGGAACTGCTATTTCAGACAGTTTGCTGCCCAGATACTTAGGTATACTGTATCTGTCTACGCTTCTATACAATTTATTATTTTCATATATTATGGAGATAAATAATTTTAAAAATGCTGACATTTTGCTGATTATACATTTTAGACAACATCCTATTTCCACTGAATTGGGTCAATTCCAGTTTGGGCCCGAAACTGGGACCTTCAATATCACAGATTATAACCAAAAAAATAACTGATACCTCCTGTAATTGCACCTGAAATACCACATTAAGTCTGAAAGATTAAACCTGTTCCTGTATGAAACAGAGAAGGGCTGAAATGATCGGCAGCTTGGTAGGACAGATCCAGATCTTCTAACAAAAAGATTGGCCTTATTAAATGAGTCACTAAAAAACGAACAGAAACATATTAACTGTTCAGGTTGGTGACACAGAGCGTGCTAATCTGATTTAGGTATTGAAGCAGAGCTCTCCCTCTAAAAACTTCAGAGGAAAAAATTTTCACATATGCAAAAATGTACGTTGTACACATGCTTGGTTTTCACTCGTGCATTAAAATCTCACTTTAACTTGAACTCAAAGGTAGGTAGAGTAACCGGAAATTGTACTCAAGTAACCGTAGTGATACTTCATAATAATGTTGCACAACAACAATTGAAAAGAACCTCAAAAAAGTGTAGTAAAGCTATTCCAAAAATAAATAAATAAAACTATGATTATTTAAGCCATTTAAAAAGAGCTTAGAGTTGCATTAAATTCAAATCGAGTCCCAGGGCCCTCATTTATCATACGTACTTACACACACATTACACACATTTGTCAATTTGTATTTCTGTGTAGACATGTTCCTAAATACAAGTACACTTCTGATCGTTCGGACGCACAGCAAGTAGTGTGAGAACGGAGGAACTGCAACACTGACTGAATATTTCTCTCAGCTGTTTATTGCCTCCATCAGGGAGCTCATATTGACATCTTCCTGTGTTTTAACAAAATAACTTCAAATTATGGACGGATTTGCAATTTCCTCTCAGGAAATGTTGGACATTTTCCAAGAAATACATCCTTTAAATTGGGTGGGGGCGGATCGTGCATGGAGATCCTGTCACCTGTCACTCACAATCTTTCAGTATCAAATTCGATTATCGGAGCACCCTCAGAAGAAGCAGAGAAACCACTGATAATAGAGGGCAAAAACTATCTGTGTTGAAATTAATTTGCGTTATCATGAATACTTTTTTTGACCCACTTCTGCTTCACCTCGATCTCATTGTCACTGATATTCCTTGGCCATTATCTTTGGGATACACGGAAGGATTTCATACGTGTGTCAGAGGATCTGGTGTTACCGAATATGGTTCATTGAGGGCGTTTCTGTATGTAAATGACTGAACAGCCAAGGGGCTGTTCGGGGCTTTTTTGCCTTCTAAAGACCTGGAGGATTTGCTAGAAGTGATTTAAATCACGATTTTTCTGCTCGACCAGAACGTCCTGCTGGAGAATCTTCAGCCATCAAGCAGGACCTTATGTCCAAGCACTGTGTGGTTCTGTAGCAGGACAATGATCCAAAGCACAGTGGCATGAAATAGTTAATTAAATTAAATAAAAACTAAGTGAAGTTTTGGAGTAGTGTCATGAAAATCCATGTTTTGCTTTAAAGATAAGGATGAGGTTTCAGTCTAGATCGACTTTTTTAATATTTTATAATGGATCCTAAAACAAGAGCCCCAGCTCCACTCTCCCACCTCTCTCAAATAATTTCTGCCCATGCTCAGCTCTGCTTCTGCCTTTCTATCTCCATATTATGTCTTAATTCAGCACCAGATTAGCAAAACACTTCTAGCTGTAGAGGGGAAATAGGTAAGATACCTCACTGACTTCTAATGATCACTGATTATGCCAGATTGCCTAGATGCCTTAAGTAATAAGAATTTAATCAGTAAATAGACATAACCTTGAAATATTTTTCCCTGACAGTGACCTAGCTAAAGAAATATGACCCTAAAAGGTTTTTCATACTCAAATTAGCCTAAGTAGTATGTAATTTAAACAAGTATGTTTCTGTTACACTTTCACCTAGAAAACTCTAAACATGCTTTTATTAGTTTTTTTTACCCAATTCCTTCTTTTCGATTCCGGGTTAAATGGAAATAAATTATAGTAATCACTTAATGAATTTAATTAATTAGAATTTGTTATGTCCTATAACTTAAAAAAGTTCAAAGAAAAACTGATTAGAGATTTGACTGGACTCCCCATAATACATAATATATTACAAACGGATACAGCCAGAGTAGAAAACCATATGATCATTTGAAAACAGTTAGTGTTAACATTTAGAAAAGTTTAAATATTACTCTGCCCGTATTTTAAAATAAAACATGCTTAAATCATTTTGGAGATTTTTTTTTTTATATTTCAAAAACGTAGTCTCCCAGTTTTACTTAAATGCAATATGAGTTTGGAAAATCCCTTCTCATTAATGTGGATTTCTCAGACTTTCTTTTTATCCAAATTAATGAATCTGGTCTGACTGGATGCTACTGGTAGCTAGGTGGACATAATCTTGTTTTCCTTTATTATGTTAACGTTAATTTTAACATTGTTTCTAGGGGTGCACCGATCCGATTTTTTTCAGTCCCGATACCGATTCCTGGACTTTGTGTACCTGTCAATATCCGATACCAATCCGATACTATTGTTGAATTAATAAACCGTATACCTTCCACCTTATATCTTTCTTGAAGAGACTAAATGCACCAGACTTTACTTACTAAACATAAATAAGACAAAATAACAGATGTAAAATATAAAATGACCACAAAACAAAAATTTCAAGTGAAAAATATTTTTTTTGTGTGTGAATTTATTGCAGATTTGCCACATTTTAAGTATCAGTTCATGGTATCGGTTAACTTTAACCGATACATGTACATTAGACGGTATCGGGGCCGATACCCGATACTGGTATCGGTGCATCCCTAGTTTCAGGTTATTTATTCAGTTCTGTGCAGAGCGTGTTATGGACCTTAACCGCTGTAGAAAGATGCATTCGCTGACAAAGCTCTAATTTGCTCCATCTTTCTTTTTCTACTTTAGCTGCACGAGAAACCATTAATGTTCCCAAATGGCAGAGTTTAATGATAGTTGGGGGTCCTGTTTTGTTCTGCTCTCACTTTTTAAAGTTGAGCTGTGGAACGTTGCGCTGCGCTGCGAGTTCAGTACATAAATGTGCTGCATGTGTTCAGGTAGAAAACAGCTGTGTTGTTTGGTACAACAGGGAAACATCAGAGTACATGTAATGTTACACCTCTAGACAATACTTATGGGTAAAATATTAAAATCAAGGTATACCAAATCAAAGACACAAACTAAAGGCATCAAAAGCAAAGGCTGATGCATTTCTTAAGCATGATCAGACTTCAAACACTGTTCCCCTCTTGTTTCATTTTCCATCTTCCATGGAAATGATAACAGTAAATTTCAGCTTGTATAGAAACCCTCTGGATGTCATAAGAAATGAAATATGACTATTCTTATCTCAAACTGATCTGATGCGTATTTCAAAGGAGATTTGCACAACAGGTTTCTAGTTATTTACACTAAGCTGCCGCACCCAGACCGGTCAAACACGAGTATTTTTCTGATGTCTAGACACAGTTCTTCTGAGATTACGACCAGCTGTCACCGAAGCCACAACCAGGCCCCGCACGGAGGATTTCTTGGTGTTATTCAAACTGATTGTGCCGACTAACAGAGCAGGAATTTTTTTTTTTACTGTCATAAAGTTCAAAATGAACTCAGAACGAGAACAACACTGGACACACATATAGAAAGAACTTTCATTCAGCATAACCGCACTGACTCAAAGTCAGAGGGCTGAAAACGCTCACCTCTTACAAGAAATTTGCATGTGGAGAGAAAGGGAAGTGCAGTCGGAGGGCACACACTCACCCTGCATGAGGAAAGTGCTCAGCAGCTGATCGGTGGCCACGGGTTTGATCTCTGTTCGCAGGTTGACGTGTCGGCCCACCACCAGAGGCGCCCTCCTGAATCCGAGGATCCTGAGGACAGAACGGCAAGGAAACATCCCAGGATTAGGGCTCCGACGTACGCCGGCGAGCCAACAGTGACGCACGCACACCTGTCCAGGTGAAAAGCGGCGACCTCTGCGTTGTGTCTGTCATATCCTGCGTACGGCTCTCCTTCGACCACATAGTCTCTGTTGTATCTGAGCAGGAATATCAAAACAAGTCAGAAATGTAACCACCTAACAGGACAGAAGTTACACAGATCAACCTCTGACCTCTTGGGTTTAAAGACCACTTTCTGCCCTCCGTCCAGCACCAGCAGGGCTTTGAGCTGCGTTCCCTTGTAGCCCACGTCGGCGCGCTCTATCCTGGCAGTGCTGAGGGCGGTGAGCACAGCAGCCAACTCGGGGGTCTCCTCGGGGTACACTTCTCTGGGGCCCACCCACTGACTTGCTATCTCCCACGGAGACTGGAGAGTGTGCGTGAGGTGAGCTCCCCGAGGCAGCGAGAGGCCCGACTCCATCTGTGAGGATTTTTACGCGGTTATAAACAAACAACTGAACATGCGACAGACTGATGGACGAGCTGACAAACAGACGAGAGCTTTAGACAACAGAGTTGGGAATAAAGCCGGAAAATGCAGATATTTCTCAACTATCTCTGCGATTTTCCAGAGCTACAGAAACCCTGGCAGATAACATCTGGGTGGAGGGTGCTGACCTTCCGAAACGCCCGCAGGTCCCGCCGACTGGCCGCCGATCCCTCCCCTCCATCTAGCAGGAAGATCTTGGCCAGGCCCAGCAGGAGGAGCACGGCACACAACACCACCATGCGCTGTTTGAGCTTCATCACCACACCACCTGGCCCCCGGCCGCCGCCTGCGTGTGTCCCTCGCAGAGAATCTCCCCCTCACCGCCGGTGCATGGCCCTCGCTAGTGACCGACCGTCTCCAACCTGCCGAAACACCCCCTGAGAGACGATGGGTCTGCTGCCTTTCGCCCCAGGAAGTCAAAGCCTGCCTTATCTGCAGGGAGGGAAGAGGAAAGGAAAATGAGAGACGGAGTAGAACGGGGACAGCTGAGCTGCTGGTAACAGGGGATTGAGAAAGAGATTGATTTGCTGCCCCGGTGGTTCATTTCCCCCTCCTGGGGGCAGGGGGACGACCCAGTTCTGCAGCTCAGCGGAAGCCTGCCCAGCAGCATCATCATCATCACCACCACCACTCTATTTCCAGAAAGACACGGTAGATAAAACAGGAGGTAGTGCAATGGAAACCTTCTACAAACACCAGAAAAACACCTGGAGCTGGAAACGGCAAACATGGAGACCAAGAAGAAAAACCCGTCCTGCAGTCTGATGGGTAAACACTCCAAAAGCTTTTTAGAACTAATGGACAGAGTCCTGCAGGCCAAACAAGGAATCATCAGGCTTTTAATCTAGGCCTGCATTAGGGTGAAAGAGAGCACAAAGAGGAGGTGACCTAGCATGGTTGTATTTAAAGCGTAGAGAGGTTTTGAAGCAACATATGCAGCCACACATAAGATAATACCGCAAGCTTTACTTGGACTGTGCGCTTGGGTTGGAGTAAGAAGGAGCTTATCAGCAAAAGTCCCTCCAGGTGGGTTTGATGCAGCATAAAGGATGAAGAAAAAGCAGCTAATGGCCACTGTTAAATACGGTGGAGGACCTGTGATGCCCAAACTTGTTACCAGCATCACTTTATACTACATAGTAGGACTGGATGATATGACTTAGAAATGTAATTTCAGATTTTTTTTCATACCAAATCCGATTTTAATCTATTTTTTTTTTGTTTTCTTAAAAAGAAATTGCAAGTCATAAACAATATTTACAAAAACCTGCTTTCGTTCCAATCACCCTTTTCCGGAGGTGACCTGAATTCAAGGAGAATCCTTGTAAAAATAAAAAAAAGATGGTAGGCCCTGGGTGGATTGACATCAATCTGAGCTATGGAAGTCCAAGTGTTGCATTGGTTAAAAATATATATATAAATTTTCCAAAAATTATATCTTCATAAACAGAAAATTCGAATAATCTATTTGATCAATTAATCGCCCAGCCCAACTACGCAGAATACTACCGTCAACATACAGCACCCGTTTATACCGGTAAGTGGGGACTTTAGGAAGATATTCAGTTGGGAAATTATTGCTAAATACTGTAGCAATCAAATAAATTACAAACATGAATACTGTAACAGTGGAGTGCAATGGCTTCAGAACAAAACCAAAAAAACACAATCTGAAAAGTGTGGCTTGGCTGCCTTTTTTTTTTTTTGTCTCCCCAGCCCGAGTAAAACGTGTTAAGTGTGAACGTTAAAAGCGGCAACATCATGAACTGGTATTTAACAAGGTAGTCCTTTCTGTGATGTCCATAGTCAGTCCCTAAGGAACGGGATCCTGCATGTTTTAGATGCTGGCTTGATCTCATGCGCCTAAATCAAAGGGTAATTTAGTTATTTGAAGAAGTTGTGTTGCAGCAGGGACTCATCTAAAACATGCAGGAGACCACTGGTTTAGATGGAAAAATATCACTGTAATAAAGTCATGTAGAACTTCAATTTAATTGTGAATTTTAAGCGACATTGAGGGTTGACGTTCACATATGATTTTTGTTCACTTTGGACGAGTCTCAAGCTAAGAAGGAATCTGCATAAATTAAAATTATATATATAAAATATGGGTGTGGGTATCGATTCATTTCAAGAATCAATTCCAATTCTCAAGAGTTATAAATCGATTATTACAATCCAGTTCAATATAAATATGGGTCAGTGCTATTAAAAACTTTTTTTTGCTGTCATCTTAATTATATGCCTGTAATTCAGTGACTTAACAATTGGTGAGAAACAGTTTACCAAGAAAAAACTGAAGAAACACTTTCAGAAGTGAGCCTTAAAACTGCACTTTGGATTTTTAATTAGTATTTTTATTCGTAAAAAGGGGCAAACTATGTTCAACAACTAAACCGATTTTTGAACTTGTGGATCGATTTGATTCTTAGAATTTATATAAGAGTCGGTTCAGAATGGATTTCTTTCAACACAGCCCTAATATAGATCCATGCCGCACTTTTCAGATTTAATTTTACATTAAGGTTCTGCTGTGTGTTGGTCAAAGTCAATATCAATAAAATATATTAAGGTCTGTATGCGGTTGTTTTATGACAGAATGAGGGCGTTAATAAGGAGGATTGTATTACACTGGAGACCTTAATTTGCATCTCAAACAGCACAACAGGGGCTGAGGGTAACACGGATCTCCATCAGGATCACACTGCCGTAAATGGGTCACAACCAGAACATTTCAACCTTCCTGGATCCAATGACACCAAAACTCCCACAGCCCGACCAGTTGACTTCACACTAACCTGCCGGTTTCCACCGAGCAGATCATTGACCTCAGAGGTGAAAACCAGACGGTATCAGATGCAGGACGATAATGATTCAGAGCTTGATCTGTTTGCCTAAAGGGTTTAAAAACATATTTATATACCGGGTTGCATTACCTTCGTTGTTTTACCTGTTAGCTCAGGCTAACAAGCCCAGGCTGACAGGTAAACATTTACAACCTTCTAAATACGTGCCGTGTTAGCCACGCAGGCAGGCGGTCCTGAACAATCGCTCTTTCATGCTGCTTAACACCTCGGAGAAGAAGAAAAAATAGAAAAATCCAGGGACTAAGATCCCTGACACGGCATTAAAAACTGTCTAAACCTCTCTGCGCCTCTTCACACGAGACGCACGCCTACGTTTTCGCCCTATTAGGTCACTAAACGGTCTACATGTACCAGCCTAGCAACCCCAGGCTCATTTATTTCAGCAGCTAAAAGAAGCGCTAGCAGGATAGCTTCTGCTGGGTTCACGGACCGGGCGGACTTACCTTTATGGCCTTTTTATGCGCCTCATCCTCGATAGGACGACCTCTGTAATGATGTGAAAGCTAAATATGTTGTTCTAGAGGCTAAATAAAAGCCACTGTCTTCTCCACAATACACTCGGTTTTTTCCCTTTTCTCCGCTCTCTCCTTCCACTCTGCCGTCAGTGTCCACTTCCGAAACACTTCCCACTGCCGCGCAGCAGCTGCCCACAAGGTGGCGCTGCTCTCTAACAACACGCAGCATGCATGCTAAACAGCTGCACTGGGTCGCAGCGATTCGTGTGAGAGACCCAAAACCCCACGGTGAAGTTGTTGACATGGGGGATTCAAGCGGGAGTTCCCGCATTTTATCACGCTCTATATTTATTACAAGTACTAATTCCTGTTAATCTTGGTTATCATGGGTCAAAGTTAAAAAATCCCACTAAACAGTAGATTAATTTAACAATGAAATACTATAAAATGAGCACTACCATTAAGGGAAGAGTAAGCCACACGTTTTTGTTAAAAAAGCCAGTTCAAAGAGTGCTATATCCGAGCATGTTAATAGAAAGTTTAGTGGAAGGAAAAAGTGTGGTCAAGAAAGCAGTAAATGCAATACCTGCAACTTAGAGAGGATTGTGAAGTAAAGTCCATTTGGGCTTTGACAGAAATTCACAAGATGTGGGCCTGTTTCCTAAATGTATACCCAAATAGGACATTTTAGAGAGCCATGACAATGCCCTACTGCTGTCCCATTGCTTGCGTTAAACCACTCTGTAAACAAGGAAAAAATGTCAGAACCACACGTGGGTAAAAGAGAAAAAATAACCTAGTCTAAAGTCCAAAATGAAAGTCCCTCTTATATTTCATTTAGAAATCAACGTCCCAGAGTCCAGGTGTTTTAATCTTTACATCAGTCATTCCACTTTCCACCGTCTGTGATGATGTAGGGAGTTTGCATGTTCTCCCCGTGAATACTCCGGCTTTCTCCCATCTCCCATGGTCATTCTATAGAAAAGGTGGAAAGCAGTGTCACAGGCTCTTGCAGATACTTAAATATGCCCAGTTAAGATAAAATCACTTCTATTATAGATATTTCATTAATAAAAACTGTCCTTGTAATAATTTAATGAGATAAATGAATAAAAAATTAAATAAATAAAAAATGGCAACTTAATTGTAATACCACGTTCAGGGAATTCTACTGTCACACTCATCATTCATTGAAGTGAAACCTTGAGATTTCATTAAAAAAGCTTTAAAAAATATATATAACTCATTATCATTACTTTCAAAGACCAACTAGAACATTCATATTGTAAAAAAAATTTAAATAATTATTAATATCAAATAAAAAGCAGTCACACAAAACTCTCATTGGTGTTACTGCAACACAAAAAGAGCTAAATTTTGAAATAAACAATTGACTTTGAACAACTTCCTGGATGGAGTGGCTATTTAATAAAGTACAGTGGACACAAGATTAAGGTAAGCAAGATAAGTCTTACTTTTGTTGTTTAAAATATCATATTGTTTCCCAGTTTCGGCCGAAGCTCTTAAATTATTCATTTTACCCATTCAATGTCTCTGTGAATGAAGATTTTTGCATAAATATTTAATATATTGAAGAGTTAAGTAATTTTGATATTTGCTGATGACATGTGGTCTGACACATGTCTGCCATTTTGTTGAAATCACAGCATTTCTAAAAAATGTCACTGGTGTTACTCTTTTACCTGGTAACACCAGTGACATTCTTTTGAAAATTAGCACCAAAAGACCCATTCAACTACTCTACGAGTGAATATTGTACCACAAATATGTAATATATTGAAGAATAATGTAAATTTGATATTGGGTGATGACATGTGGACTGACATATGGCTGCCATTTCTATTGAAATCATAGCTTTTTCTCAAAATTGTCACTGGTGTTATAACTGGTGTTTCTCTTTTGCCTCGTAAGACCTGACTTCTTTTGGAAATCAGCACCATTTCATGTGGAAAGAATGTGTTTTTATATGGTAATTGTTATCATTAATGCATTTTACTTTTATTTTTTTCAGGTATGGCAAAATTGAGTGCAGCTGAAAAACAAAGTAAAGATCATGCACAGGTCTACCAAATATGACTTAAATAAGTTCTTCTGGCCTTGCCCAATTGAAGATGTCAACTGGTATGGTGACGATCAAATCCTGTGCTTCATGCCAGAGCCAGTTGCGTTGAGTAAGAGGGCTGTCCAAATGGATGAGAATATATGGGCATAAGGGTAAAAAAGTACTTGGACTTTAAAGTGGGGGGTTATAATGCTTTGGAAAACACAGTGATTCACATTTTTAATGAGTAAGAACAAATTACTTGGAGAATGTAGATTGCGTCACTGGTGTTATTCAAGGTTTTTTCAGTGATGTCATATTAGAAATGGATTTTGAAAAACTTTTTCATCAATTAAAGATTTGTTTATTACAATGTAAAAATCAGTTAAAACTTTCAAGTCAGTATCAAGGCAGTTTTTTTGTGCCTATTTTTGTAACGTTGGCAGAAAAAACTAATGAAATATGAAATGAATATGTTCCTACTGTGTGATATTAATGCATTAAACATTTTTAATAAATGAAATAAAAGTATTTTATGGTTTTAGCATTTCATTAATCTGCCTATTGCTAAATATTCAGATTATGTTTAGAACAAATATTTTTATACGCATTTATTGATCATTTTATTACTGGTAACACCAATGACAAAAGACAGGTGCATCCAATATTAAACTAAATGCAAAAAAAAAATACTAAAATCTGTTGAGCTGTCCCGTTTATATATTCTTGAAGATAAGTCATTACTTATTGCGCTTATAGACATTTCATGGATGGAAAAATAAATACATTTAAAAAAACTTCCATCACCCAGATTCCACCGTTTCTGTAGAATGACCCAGGTGTGAGTGTGTGCGTGCATGCTTGTCTGTCTCTGTGTTGTCCTGCGATGGACTGGTGACCTGTCCATGGTGTACCCCGCCTCTCGCCCATTGACAGCCGGAAATAAGCATGAGCGACCCCATAAGGATTAAGCTTTTTAGAAAATGAATCTTTTCTTTTCTTTTTACTGACCTCTAATTAAAGGGAATGTAGAGACAGAAACTTTTACTCAGACTTCTTTGGAAGTTAGCTCCAGCTCACCAGATCAAAAGGTTCCATAAAAATCAATCAGGCCTCGTCACAGATTGTCTATTGTATCGGTGATGGCCTTCCTTACATATGAAACTGTTTGATCCAAAGCACTGTAACTCTGCCTGTACGTTTAGGATTATTGCTCTGCTAAAAGGTGAACATCCGGCCCAGAGCTCATCTTCTGCAGCCTCTTCTAGTGTTACCCTGTATTTAGCTCCATCCGCTTTTCCCATCAGCTTTGCTCTCTTTTAATGTCCCATTTAATCAGAGCAGCAGTTTCCTGTATTGTGTTGATGCAAACTTTACACAGTACTTCTTATCGCTTTCTTTCAACTATAGATTATTTTGTCTTGCCATTCTGGCCAGATCTGTAGAGGGATCATTAAATATTAGCATCCTTTTATCAGATTCCCCATCCAAAGCTGTGGATCTCTGCAGATCCTCCAGACCAAACATCGGCTTATTGGCTCCTTTTCTGATTAATACTCTTTCTGCCAAGTCTGATGGTTTGTGTGGATTGGATATTGTACAATGACCAAACCCCATTTAAAATTTGAACAGAAACTATATTTACTAATCAGGTGATTTTGGAAGGGAATCGACTGCATTTTATTTTGTAGCATCAGTAAAGATGACTTCCTGTCAAACCTTAAATCTCAAACGGTAAACATTTTGAAAACCATCCATCCTTCACGAGCATCTCAGTTATGCACCACTTTGTGTTGGTTCACTGCATAAAAACCCAATAAAATACTTTAAAGTATTGACAAAAAAAAGGACTATGAGTAATTTTGCACAGAACAGTGATTTCTATCCAGTGTTTCTGGTTTGAACAACTGAAAAGAGCCGAAATCAGTTTCTTTTTTAACCCTGCTCTCCCTCATGTTTAAAATATTTCCCTGCTTCAGCACAGCTGATTTGAAGTGATGGCTGATTAACAGACTTTTTCTCAGCTGCAATTGATGCAATCACACATGAACATCTCACACATTCAGGGTAATGTGCCTTAAATACAAAATATTTAACCTTCAAGTGAACAAAAACACAGGAAGCTGAATTGTGGGGTAAATAAAAAAAAAATCAAAAACAGGGCAGAGTGTTTATTGGTTCTCAGTCTTCAAACCAGGCTGCGCATCACTCAGAGAGGTCACAGCGCTCGCCGCAGTCATGACAAAGGTAGACAGAGACACACGAAGTCAGGTGAAGGTCAAGCTCTTGTAGCTGTTCTCGGTAAACTGTGAATGATACCTGACAGGTGGCACAGAGTCACATTGGTTCAGAGAATAAACTAACACTTCTTCAGGCTGAACGCTTCGCTTGACTGAAATCAGGTAAGCGACCTAAAACAGTTAATACAGCGGAAGCTGTGCGAGTGCAGAGAGTATGGTCAGTTTAAAGGAAACAATCGAGTAAAGCAGAGGAAAGTAAAGCGTAGAGCTTTAAAGGGTGACTAATACTTACAGGTTTTACTCCTTAACGAAAAAAATAGGATCTAAAGTCAAAGTTAGCTCAGTATCTAAGATTGAAACATCCCAAAATTAATCCCACGTGTTTCCATTATGTTGACCATACGTTGTACAGGAGTGAATTAAAAAACTAACAAACAAAACACTAATAATGTAAACCCAAGTAACAGTGAGAGGAAACATCACGAAAAGTGCTTGTCATGATCATTAGACTCAAATTCACAGATGCCCATAAAGCACTTATTTGCTCTGGTATAAAACTCGGTTACATAAGGTTATTTCATTTATCATTGTCAATTAGCATCAGGTAAAGCAAATGAAAAGAAAGGAAATGTGATTGCGGTCAGGATTGGTATCCATCCCAGCTACTTTGCTCCACAGTCCTTTCTGTACATTCTCACATTCTTCCCTATGTTTCCACTCAGCTGCATGCAGTCACTTGGTGCCGTAGCAGCGACAGCTGGCTGCGCAGGCCTGCAAGCATCAGTTAGGAAACAGCCAACAACATCCATGGTTAAACACATTTTAACCTTATTTGTCCCTTTGGGCCAAACGCCAGCCTGTCTCCACGGTTTGCAGGCACCGTCCCTTTGAGCAGTCCCTCGTTCTGCAGCAGACCCGCTTCGGTTTTCACATCCACTCCTCCTTTTCTTCACACGTCCAGAGCGAAACAAGCCGGCGTGGAGTCGTAGTGGGAGCCGTCGGTCAAACGGATGATTGGGTAAGCTGGTGGCCTGCCACCGCCACACTGCTCAGCAGTGACAGGCGGCCTCATCTGGCTTTGATTACATTGCTTTTTAAAAAAATAGAGAAGTATGAACAGGCACCCAAATCCTCACACACACACACACATGCTTGCAGAGACTGTCACATTACTTATGCCTTTCTTTGGCTTCCTCATTCATTCTTCCACAGGTTTGTCCGCCATATCAGTTTTCTTTTTTATCTAAACGGATCTTAATTAACTACATAATATCTGACCTAAACTAAAGGGGCTAGTTTGAACCGCTAAACTGTACAGTGTATTGTGCTAAATGACCGATTTACTACACTGGTGTGTCTCTCTAGGATGTGAGTATGAAGCTATTTCTGTGACCTTGGATATATCTACCAGTGCCTCCCATTAGCGAACTCAAATAAGCTCTAATCTACCACTGTACCTTAGAGATGGGTTTAACATGTGCTTGTACACATCATTTCCTACCAATAAAGTACAGGAGGAGGGGGGTTAGGCTGTGTAAACATACAGGTGCATCTAAATAAATTAACATTTCACCGAAAACTTGGCTTATTTCAGTAATTAATTGATGTTTAAATCAGAATATATAGAATTATTTTAAACAGGGTGATACATCCCAATCTGCTATTTCTGTTAATTTGAACAAATTTAGCTCATCGCTAATAGAAACGGTTAGCGACACCTTCCTCAGACAGACACAAGGTCACTGGAAAAGAAGCCGGCTGTTCACAGGTGTACACAAGCATATTAATGAAAGGTTTAGAGGAAGGAAAAAAAATGTGTGGTAGCAAAAATATTCCCATTTAAGAGTTTGGGAACGATTCAGCAGGCTTGAATACCAATAACTAATGTTTCAGAAACGGAGTTGTTGAACCAGAATCATCAAAACTACCAGTCTGACAATTTTCTAATTTACTGAGATGCACCAGCACAATGTAAACTAATGCCTGATTATCAAGTTAATTGTTGAGTAACTGCCCCCCCCCCTCCTTGTCTGCCAGGTTCTGCTCATATTTTCATATTAGGATTGCTGTTGCCCTCCGACTTTAACCAACGACCATTAAATAGCTCGTCAACCTAAAGGGGGGAAAGCAGTGAAACTAACGTCACATGGCACTGATTGGAACCTACTAGGCTTCTATTTCTCCAACCGAGACGCCACTTTGTTAGGGGGCCTAGAACTGAGCAGGGACTGGTTAAAGATAATTTTTCAGAAAGTTCACACATGAATAATAATGAGTTCAATGTAAATGTCCCCAAAGTAGAAGAAAAAAAAGAAGAACCCCTAACATTCACATGTAACAGAAAAACTTATGTCGCTGTGCAATCGTCAACTAAATAGTAATACTGTGAACCGCACCCACCCCGAAAAAACAAAAACCCAACAACATACGACTAACAACACAGGACAAAAACAAACAAACAAACAAACAAAAAACCAGAATAAAAGCAGACTCTGTATGGCTCCGGGTAGCTTTGAGTGTCTGCTCCAGAACAGAACTTCTCCAAAAAACCGAATGGACCAGAGAGGAACAAAGGAGATAAAATCCACGAGTCAATTGCAAGTTCTTGTTTCTTTCCCTCCTGGACTTTTTCACAGCTTCAAGTCTTTAGTGTTTTTGATGCGTGAGTCCAGAAAACCCAACATTTCCTCTCCGGTGAAAACTTTGTAATAATAATAATAATACTAAAAAACAAAAACACAAAAACAGGAAAACACCTGTCCGACTGAAAACACGCCTTAGCTTAGATTCTGGGTTTATCGTACCACTGTGAACCACAGACAAGATCTCTGAAAATCTAAATAAGCTCCACCCACCCTGATGCAGCTATACAAACATCTAGTAAATTCAGTAAATGACAAGAAAAAAACAAGAAAAAAACAGGGCATGTTCCCCACTAAAAACTGTACACATTCAGGTAATGAGGAAATTGTTTCTGCAAGAGCTGGAGCCCTTTACGTTCACACTGATGTAATGAGAGAGTGTTGTGTAAGTGTGTGTGAGAGGTCTAAATAATGCTTTCTTAAAGCCAACACAAGCGACTAAATAATGGAAAAATGGTTCTGGAGCTGTCCATAGTCAAGCAAGTTCTGAGTATGTGCTCAACTGAGCCAGAGCTGGTAATCCTGGATCTGATCATGGAAGAAAATGTGATCAAAACGAGCTCTCCCCCTTCAGAGAACTACTAATGAAGCTGCAGATGTTCAGTCTGGGTGTGAAGGAAAGTGTGAGGGCTCCATTGAAGTGGTGAACAAAAAGACAGAGAGAGAGAGGGCGGCTGGGAGAGACGGGAGCAGTGGTGCAGGTCGTTGTTTAGTTGTTAGCACATCCAAAGCAGTCGCTTCTCTCCACACAGACCTGCGCTCACACACACAGACACACTAGGAACTCTGGTTAAGGCAGTGGTGGCAGGTGAGGTTGCAGTGAGGTCGGGGCGAGAGTCGGAGGGTCGGTCCGTCGGGGCTCATGGCAGTGAAAGCTTCCACTTCCTCATCCTCACTGTTTCCGTTTCCCCATCCCTCATCTTCTCACCGTCCGGTCACTCAAATGACATCAGATTGGCTGGTACCTGGAAGAAGCGTTGCAATTACAGAATGCAGGCGACATTCAGGGCTGACCCTGATTGTGTGTGTGTATGTATAAATGTGTGTTTACCTGTTGCCTATTGCTCTGACAGGCAGCACTAAGATGTTTGAACCAGAGCAAAGCGTTCATCCTGTTCCCTGCCTGGTACTTGTAGGTGTTACCTAGGCAACAGAGACAAAAAAAAGAAAAAAGATGAGAAATGAAGAGCGCCCCGTTTCTCCCTGCGCTCTCAGTGGTCCACGAAGACTGTTGAAGTACTTCTTGACTTTCAATGACCCAGTAAAATAAAAACAAAGACACAATGCATGCTATATTTGAAAAGCATGCATGAATTTCTCTTCCTAAATTAAATCCAGCATGACCAATGTTCTGCAGGGAAATTTTCTGTCGCCTAAATAGTAAATAAAGATGGAAAAAGTTGGTTTCTTTGGGAAGCTGTGAAGAAGCTGGTCCACCTAAAGAAATGACTCCGGATCTGCTTTAAACAGGGCTGACACAAAGCCTATGGGGCCTTAAGCTGATTTTGGGCTCTTCTTCCTGTTAAGACCGCCTCCCCCACAAACAGAGTTTCTATTAAGATTTGGTCTAATCTGGGAGTGAAGGCCCAGCTTAACTGGCTGATCCTAAAGTCCATTAGGGATAGATGGTTCTGAGACAATCTGCAGCTCAAAAACAAAGGTTAAAAAGTTAAAGGTTAAAAAGGCATTAACAATCAATTATGTTTTATAGAATAGAATAGAGTTCAACTTTATTGTCAAGTACAAGGCAACGAAATGCAGTTTGCATCCATCCAGAAGTGCTTTAGTAATAATATACATATATTACAGATAATAGATATATTATAGATTTGTTACAAACGTACACAGTATGAAGGTATGTTATGACCATACTATAACTTATAAGTATATACTAGGGATGCACCAATCCGACTTTTTCAGTCACGATACCGATGGCTGAATTTTGTGTATCTGTGGATACCCGATACTGATCCGATACTATTTGTAACAGTGTGGAGGTCCTTGGCCACAGGGATATTCCTTTGGCTGACTGGTTAGCGCACATGACCTTCACCTGGGAGTCGTGGGATCGAATCCCTCCTGGGCCCTCGTTGTGTACCTTGCCACATATTGTTGAACTAATAAACTATATAACTTCTTGAAGAGACTAAAGGCACCAAACTTTACAAACTAAACTTTTTTTGGGAATTTGTTGCAGATTTTCCCCATTTTGAGAATCAGATCATGGTATCGGTTAAGTTTAACCGATACCATGTACATACCAGTACATTAGGCAGTATCAGGGCCGATACCCGATACCAGTATCGGTGCATCCCTAGTATATACAGGCTATAACTGTTGTGAATGTACAAGCTATGTATAGGGTATGAACAGGTTATGTATATAGTGATAAATATGAAAAGCTAGAACCGATTATAGATATCATGATTGTAGTATTTAAGGGAACAAATCCAGTAAGCGGACTACAACATAGGGTATTGTGGGTAAAAACAAATGTACAAAGAAGACATATACTAAGACACCCTAAACTGTGATGATGAGCCTGACAATAACTTGAATAACAAAGAACAATGCAGTCAGAGATATTTCTTTTTGGTTGAAGAGTCTCACCATGCTCAGAGTCAGTCAGCAAGAAGACATCCGGATGTTCTGGATCATCAGCCATCATGGCCATGAGACCCACCACACACACGCTCTTGCTGGATGTGGACTTAAACTGACAGAAGGACAAATAAAACGGACCCAATTAGCTTAGTGGCTTATATTCTTCATAAAATCACAACTGTGGGTATAAATACAAATGTTGCACTTTTACTACACAAGAAAGAAAAAAAAACACTCAGTGACTGGTGTTTCATTTTTCAATATATTTTCAAGGACAGACATATTGTGTCAACAGAATACAGGTACATCATTAATATATCCAACTAAAAAACAGAGGACCTAACACGATACCCTGATGTACGTAAGGGATAATGCCTGGCAAGGTTGTCCATTGTCAGAAATTAATGGACGATGCGGAGGCTTCCACGAAGTCCATCTTGGCGTTTATGAATGTGTGCGTGCATGACTGAATGTAGTGTAAAGCTCTTTGGAGTCCTCGGGACTAGAAAAAGCGCTATACAAGTACAGGTTTTTTACTGTTAGAATACAGCCAGAATTATTGCATTCAATCTCTAAGAAATGCTTATTTATTTGATAAAATGATAACATATATAAATTAAAGTTATTCCCTATTGGTTTTATTAACCATTAAATGTATCCCACACATCTGTTCTGATTAGACTCAGGAGGGAAATGATTGTGTAGCTTTAATGTGTAGTTATGAGAATATATTCATTTATTAGTTTTTTGTTTGTTTTTCAATTTGCTCTATCTTGTTAATATCTGTGACCCAAACAGAAAAAGAAAGAATTTAACTTTTTTTATTGAATCTAACTCAAACTCGCTTGATAGGCTGATCTCGTATTTTTCCACTTTTTCATGCATGGCTTCAATTTGACATTATACATAAAGTTTTTGTATATTTATATCCATTTCAGCAATATAACAAATGTTTCCATCCACTCACCCTCTCTTTTATGCACAAACTACATATTTGTATAAGTTTGCTATAGAGTAACTACTAAGAGGAAGTTGGATTTGTACAGGGGTATGATATACTGTTCTTAGATACACAGTTTATTACAACCTCAAGGCATTTGCTAAATGAATGAGATGCAGGTTTTTTTTCTTACAAGTCCCCACCCCCCATATGTTTTCTCCTTCACATCTCTGCTTCCTTAAAAGCCACCTATTAACTGAGGAAGCCTCTAAAGGCTCAAAATGAAGAGGAAGAATTACTGAAAAAAGCTGTGTGAAGCCACTTAGTCACAGCTCCTACTATTCACTAAGAGCTACCATCTGTGTGTCAGCCAGCTGCAGCAAACTACGACGGTCCACTTTACACACGAACACAACCACCTCTGAACATCCCGTTCACTCAGTTACTTCCATCTGCCACTTCTCCTGAGTTTTACTGAGTCTTGCCTTCCTTCTAACTTCTGATCCGATCCGCTGCTTCTCATAACATCTCAATAAACAGGCAAAAAATAAAGCTGTAGCTTTTTGCCTTTGTTTTGCGGTTAATAAGCACAAGCACAGCGTTTTTCCTCTGAGTTCATCAGGTAATTAAACTGCTTTAGAGGTGCGTAAGTAATGGCCATCATGTGTTCACCCCTTATAAAACAAACGGGCATCTTGAAGCCGCTTGTAGCATTCCTCTCCCTACTGCAGCTCATATGGAGAATGAGACCGGGCTCCTATGTTCGGCTTGTTGCACTCGTCTTGCCAAAAACGGCTGAAATCACCCCGAGCAACGGTCAGAAAAATGTCGGCAGTGACTGAAAGTTTCGATTTGACTCACATGCTTCCTCTCCGTGGCCTTCAGGGACTTGGCAGGGTAGTAGAAGAGCTGAGTTCCACAAAGCGCAACCCAGTATTTGGTCCAAGACGCCACCTGGATGCACAAAGACAAATCCAGATAAATGTTGCTACCAAACACTGGACAAGTATCCATGAGGAAACTCCTCCCACACTAATTTAGAAAACATTGGAACTCTGAAAAATAATAAAATGGGTAAGATGCAACTAGAAAATAAAAATAAAAATTATTACAGTTGGGAGGCAAAAAAATCTATTAAAAACAATGATTTCCACCAAAAAATTAAATACATTTTCTTCCTGCTAAGAAATGTTTTAAATAGATAACACATACGTACTAAGGGCCCCCTGGGAGATTATTTCTTTTTTTTTTGTATCAAATGTGTCAAACTACACTAATTTTAATATCAGACAAAGAAAACAAGGTTAAATACAAAATGCAGTTTTTAGATGAGGATTTAATTTATTAAGGGAGAGAAACAAGCTATCCAAACTAACCTGGTTCTACACAAAGAACCTCAATATCAGCCATTTAGATGTGATAACTAGTTAAGAATATGTGAAAATGTAAGTAACTGGTTTTTCTCTTCTTATATGTCTTTCATATCATTGTGGAGAAAATTTGGCCCTCTCTTCTTTGCATAAATGTTATAATTCAGGCAAAATAAGAGGTTTTCCAGCATGGAAAGCCTGCTTAAGTCAGAAATACACAAAAGCAAGTAAAGACTTTGACTAAGCTCAACAGAAACCTTAGTTTGGTACTTGGATCAGTGTTCTGCAGTACAACCCGAGGACTTCTGTACTTAAAGCCAGAAACTGAAGGACAGACTTTCTTCTTGCCAATTGTCTGCTAGAGAAAAAAAAAATCATTGCTCATTGAATATTGATTACCACTCACTCAGGTCCTGAAGCAGAAAGGAAGCCCTGAAATCATCAAACTACTAACACCATATTTTACTGTAAGAATAGGGTACTTTTTGAGTTGCTGTTGCTTATGCTTAGATGGCTTTTGACCTTCGAACTCTCCCTTGGATGCCATTTTTACCCAGTCTTGCTTTCTTATTGTTGAATCGTGAACTCTGACCTTAAATGAGACAAGGGAGGTTCGTAGGGCTTTAGATGTCGTTCTTGGTTCTTTGTGACCTGAAGGAGTCGGCGATGTGTTCTTGTAGTAATTTTAATTCATGATTCAACAAGTGGGGTTTTTATATTTTCCAATGGAGCCAAGCTGATTTTGATGGATCTTTCTTTTTATAGTCATAATTTTATTCTTTTCATATTTACCCAAGTTACCTTTGTCTTATATCAGATAATCTGAAACATTTAAAGGTAACAAAAATGCAAAAACAGAGCAGGGAGCAGGATTTTCAGCAGGTTCCGTTTTCTCTGAGGCCCACCACCTGTTCTACATTTTGAGCTTTTACCAGCCAGGTGCTCCTGTAGCAAGTTAATGTATAACAAGCCCATCAAATGCACCCAGGCGGATTATTCGGTATGACTGCATTAGAGTGTTCTCACAGTTGGCTTCTTGCCCTCTTTGAGCACGGTCTTCCGTCTCAGCACCCCTTGGACGGTGACTGCACCAGGGTACAGGTGAACCGCAAGTTCCTCCGACTCAGCCGAGCTGCAACAGGACAGAGACAGACATCACAGGCCATATAAACAAAAAGTCCCATGCGTTACCATGCAGAACGATGTACCAGAATAAATCAAAGAAAGACTAAACAATAAAAGCAGAAGCAATCTGCACAGTTCCTTCTGTCCGGTCTTTACAGAACTGTAACGTTTTTATGAAACATTTCTCCACCTTGCTTTGACAGAACAGACTTTCACTGAAATAAATCTTAGGGCTGCTGTTTGCAGAGAAAGCAACAGACATGGGTAAGGTGGTGTGCAGATTGTGTCTGTCTGGAGGATCAGAGCAGGAAACTCAGTGAAGAAGCCTGATAGACAAAGAAAAAAAACACGTCCAGAACCGCACGCTTAAATAGGGAAGCAGAAAGCAGCCGTCCCCACTGCGAATATTACTTTCTTATTTAGCAAATAACGATTTTTCATATCAACAGCTTTTGAGCACACATGATGAAAAATTGATTTAGTTAGTCTTCAAATTAGTTTTATTTTTAATATCTGAGCTTTAGACGAGTTTATCTTTTTCACAGCTTTGGAAGGTTCCTACACCTTTAAAATATCACGTAATACCTACATATTTTAAAAATCTTTATCATTATTTTAAGCACAACTGTATCTCTGTATAAGGGGCTAATTGGTAGCCCTTCTAGAGGATTCATAGGGATGAACAGATGCTATGTAGTTAGGTGTTGTTGCATTCGAGATTTCTGTCAGAGATTACAAGTTTGATTCCCAATAAGTGGAGTCAAATGAAGCACTACATTTTCTGTTGCATCACCTAGAAACACGGGAACAAAATGAATCTTTCATGTTCATCTGTGCATTTATTGTTTCATGGCTGGAGAACTGTACTTCCTTATCTACTCTGTCCAAGGAGCTTAGTGCAGTGGCTCCAGTTGAACCTAAAATACTGTAATGGATATTAGTTTCAGGCCTTATCTGTTGTTCTGATATACATATTGAAGCTGACTGGAAGGATGTTTGTTCTTTATTTCAATAGTTTTTTTGTTTTCAAGCATGACTGCAGTGAAGTCTTTCGATGGCGAGGGGAGCTAAATATTTTACATCCAATTTTGCATGAATTATGTAGCTTACAAGTGGTAACTTAACGCACCGTCACAGCCAGTCTCTGGTTGTAGCCAGAGAAAGAGCTTTAAAGCGCAAACATGACGACACCAAATGACTTGAGATGAAACGATGGGAAGAAGAACTGACTTTTCATCTTGTGAGTTCAAAAACAATCTTCAGGGAAATATATCACCATCATGAAAAACATTTATTATTTCCTTACATTAAAAACCTGATAAAATAATGGATTTCATTGTCTAATGATGAGATCTCAAGAAAAGCATATGATGAATAACACAGCAGGGACGGCCGGTCTCTGCTTCTGTAGAAGCTGATTCTAGAAGCTGTTCGTCTCTCCTTCAGCAATCAGGATCTACTTTTTGCCGATTAATATGTGGAGCGCTGCATGTCTGCAGGATTTATCATGGCTCCAAGCTGCAAAATACTTTAGAATTACAAGATCAGAAATGAGGCAGAATAAGCTTTTTCCTCCCCAAAACATTAAATATAATTTATTTTTCAGATAAAATGTATATTTATGAAATCCTTCAACATAGGAGTGGGCGACATGACAGAAATATTCATATCATTTTACAGAAATTTACAATAATAATTTTCACAAAACTGTCCAATGAAAAGACAAGAAAAAACATTTAACAGCTTTAAGGTGAATAACTTTTTTCCAATTATTTTAATCAGTTTGTGATTTTTTTCCTCATTTTACACCAACCACAACCGAAACTTGATATGTGAAACAGAAACAGCATGATCAGTCTCAGTCTGTTAAGCCAAATTCAAAGACTGCAATTTTTATCAAAAAGGTAAACACCACTTAGGTAAAGCTCTTGACAATTTTTATCAATTGTCAATATTTCAGATCAGGCAAATGTTAAAATAAAACAGCTATCCAAATTAACCTAGTCTAAAATATAACAGAAATCACCACCAAATCCAATATCAGCTAATAAATGGGATAACTAGCCTGTGGATGAGTTGCTGCTCACTATTCTGTCTAGAACTGTTGTAATTCAGACACACTGGAGTATTTAGGCATAAATGGTTTTTTTGGACATTAAAGTCAAACTGATGGCCAAACGTTCTCCTTCAAAGTTTACTGGTAGACATCAGAATTCATGGTCCAATTACACTTCCACAAAGTTGTTGTTTTTTTTGGCAGGAGATGGGCTCTTGGCTACAGCAGTGCTTTTGGCCGGTACGATATATTGCGATATGTCGTGATACCATGAGTAAGACTACATATTTTTTAATTTTACCAAATTAATTCAACTGTAGAAAATCTGTCACAACATTCCAAACACTCCAACCTGTTTTTATTACTTCATCTAGTTGATCCACTGGAAAGGAGAAGGTGAAAGCAGCCACTAACTACCAGTCATACTTTTTATTTTATGAAAAAAAATTATGTAATTATTAATGGTTTAATTAAAATTCTTAAAAAATAAAATTGATTCTTTGCTTTTGAATATCCATACAGTATCATAACATAAAATATTGCAATTTATTGGCATATCAATATTTTTCTTACATCCCTAATATCATATTGCCCACTCCTACTTTAAGCTGCAGCTCTAGTTATCCTTTCTTGTCCCTCCTTTTTAACCCCCACCACGTTTATGTGAGTGACAGACATGCAGGAAATTGAAGAGAGCTGTAGTTAGAATACAGAACCACTGCAGCAAACGACAGGAACTTGCAACCCCATAGAGAGCCTCGTCTCTGTGGTCTCACAAACACCCGCACCATCTCCAAATCCCCAACACTACACAGGCTAAGCGCCGGCACGCAGCGGCCTGGCAGCGGCCTGGCAGCGGATGAAGCGTGCGGGAAACAAAAAGGCTCAGAGAGATTTTGGATCAGACGAAGCTGGTTCTGGTCGAGGTGGGTGTACCTGCTGGGCCTCAGGACTCCTCTGTACGGGATGCGGGCCACACGGGTCACTGGGCCCAGAGAGTGATAGAACCGAGTCCTGTTCAGAAATTGGATGAGATAGGACAGGATAGGATACGGGGCACGGGACACTGTTAAGCTGTGTGGGTTATTTAGCCATTTTTTCCCGTTCAAACGGTAAAGGTTATCTCTGAATGAGGAGCACTGAGGTGGTTAGAGGATTTGAAAATGGATGAGCGGTACTTGGAAAAAAAACAAAAGAGAACAGAACAATGGTGTTTTGGAAAAGAGGTTAGGATGACCTTCAGGACTAGTAGACTTTATTTCAGATCAGGTCAGTGTGGCTCTTTACGCTTCACACACAAGGGCATTAGTAAAGAGTTTTATCCAAGCACATAAATGCATCTCGGGCTGCTGGAGAAGCAGTGGCGTCTGCACATCATTTTTTAAGGGGCTGCACTGCAGAGATGAGGCAAGCCGGCCTGAAAGCAGCGCCGGGCATAGTGATTTTAAATGTCTTTTTGCAGTTTATTTGCACAAGCTTAAAACAACCAAAAAATAATAATAAAACAAGTGATCACAGTGATGAAAGTGTTTTATGATCTGCTTTTTGCATGATAACCTCATAGGAAAAGTACTGCAGAAATGGATGCATTACCTCTCAAAAGCTGGCCATGACATCTCTTCACTGAGCTCGGAGCCCTCACTGCTCCCTGTACCGGGGACAGAAACCATAAGGTGAATGTCACCGTGATACAATCTGGGTATCTCTTGGTTTTTTAACATTACAGGCTTCAGTCTCACCGAGCGAAATGCCACTGGACAGAGTTGAGCTCTCTGCCTGTCCCCTGGTGGGACTGTGGCTCTCCAACACACTGTCATCCAGCAGATGACGGGAGCCAGCGTTGGGAAATGTGGCACTTTTAAACTCTACTGTGTTCATTTTATGGATAAAGCTGGGGAGACACAACACAGCAGAGGGAGGGATATAAAGGGGGCTGCCAGCATCGGTGTAGGAGGGAAAACCTTCGCTTCATACCTCCTAGCTAACTTAAAAGCCGTGAATGGAGAAAATGAAAGAATGAGTAACATAAATACGTGGATGAATAAATGAATGAAAGAATGGGGGAATGACACCAAAATTCAGACTGACTTGTAGCCCAGGCTGTGGCACTTCCTGTGTCCGTAGGGCAGCAGATTCCTGGGTGATGGAGGAGTGGCCGGGACATCGGCTGCTACTGAACCCTTGCGACCACATAGGGGAGAGGATGACGCCTCCTGGCCTGAAAAGTAAAAAAAAAAAAAAAAAAAAAAGTAGAGAAAATTACAAAGGTAGAAGAGAACTGTAACAAGAATAATTCCTCACCGCTGATCTGAAACTCTGACTTACCAACAAGATCCTCTTTGGAGGCGTTGGCTCGGGGGGTGCTGGTGCCTGGCTCAATCTTCTGTGACAACCTGAGCAACCAAAAAAAAAACGTGTCAGTTGCTTCCTTTAAATTCAAAACATACAATTATTGTATTATTGCAATGACAATTATACAATTGTCATTGCAATAAAGAGTCAGAAAAAAATATTAAGACTATTTTTGGTGCCTCAATGGCATAAAGTTAGTAAATTAAATCAGGATAATGATTTTATTCCAGCTTGTGCCTGATACATTCTGTTGTGTCCTTTGGCAAAGCTCTTCACCTATCTTCCTGATGACTGCAAAGCTGCTCTAACACTGAGCTGCTTTAAATCAAAACTTAAAACTCATCTGTTTAGAGCTGCCTTTGAAAAAATGATTATGATGCTTAAATGCTCTTTATTTTCTGTTTTTTATGCTTGACAAGTTTTATGTTTTTTGCTTAATTGCTAGTTTTACTTTTAATGTTTTTACAATGTTTTTTTTTTTTTTTACTTTCATGTATTTCTCATGCTTTTCATGTTGCCATTGCAGTTTTTACTTTTCATGCTTTTATCATATGTTTGGTTTCTTTACCAGCAAACCATTACCTAATTGTTGAAAGTGTGCTATACAAATAAAATTGCCTTGCCTATTGATGGAGCCATTGTCCGGAAGCCTCGCCTCCATCAGTGCGCCCCAGGGCAGCTGTGGCTACAACGTAGTTTACCATCACCAGTGTGAATGTGTGCGTGAATGACTGAATGTCATGTAAAGCGCCTTGGGGCCCTTTGAACTAAATAAAGTGCTATACAAGTACAGGCCATTTATCCCCCCATACTGCCACCGCCCTGTCTGGGATGGTGAGTTCAGGGTGACTTCTTCTCAAAGATGGCTTTCATTTAACTTGTCCATGACTCTCATAGACAACCCTAAAATAATACATTTAGATTATTATGTATAAGACTTTTTTTGCAAAGCTCCATAAACTCGTAATCTACATAAATGGTTTTATGAAATCCCATACATATAAAACATATGGAATGTTGTATCAGACTGATGTGTCAGAAACAATAAATATTATCCGTGCACCCGTATTTTAACTTCTATTCTTCTATACAACACCCTCCACCATTACTACCCCCTTGTACAATGTCCAGTTGTTTTAAACGTTTTAATGTCTGCGTCAGCTGTAGAAATGAGTACATTTAGACAAGTACCTAATTTATTGCACATTTTTTTTGTTTCATTAAGATTTAAATAAACTTGTGTTTATCCCATGTTTGGCAGTAGCTGTGTATTACGTCAATACACCTCAGTTAAACAGGACCGTCAAGGAACTAAAAACTAATGGAAATAATAAGGGGTGCCAATAATTGTAGCTCTGGTAAATTTGTTGAAAAATGTTTTAATTTTTTTTAACCTTAGGATTAATTAATAATTAATTAGTCAGAAAATAAAAGTAATTTTCTGAAATCTTCAGGTAGGAGTTATAATACAAGACAGCATCTAAAGGATTAACTTATTTTAAACCTTTTCTTTCAGCTCTTCTAATAAATCAGACAGGTGAGCACCATGTCAATGGCTGACACAATAACACAATAACATATAATACAATAATAATATAATACAAAAGGAAAAGAAAACTCCTTATTTGTTTCTTACTTGTAATTTTCATCCTCCACAAACTTTTGCAGCTCCTCAATATACCTGACAGAGTTCAAATACTTCTGGATGTGAGGCAACACTGGGATATCTGAGAGAGAACACACATTCATGCTGAAACAAATGAGCGAGTGAATTCGATTTACAGCAGAACAGAAAAAAAGCCAAGATCCTGGTCTCAAGAGAAGGAATATACATATTTTCACTTAATTGTTTTCAGTTGATGGTAGGCAGCTATGGCATCTTATTCATTCATTTATGTTGCAGCAATTACAAATACTAATTAGAAAGTGGAGAAATGTTCTCTTATCAAATCAATAAAATCTGTCATCAGATTTTGAGCATATATTATGTTCATTTATTGACCCAGACAACTTTCGTGTGAACTCAAGTCCTTCAGGAAATCTTTAGAGCCGTTTACTATCAGCATATATCCATATAATGGGAGTTGTTGAGGCAGCCAAAGTACAGCTCTAAATAGGGCATTATCCCCACAAAACTCCTTCATTTCTCTAATAATGAATCACTAACACTATTTGCCTGTGAGTTCTGAGCATCTCAGAAGTGCTTTGATATTGTTTTCCGGGGTGTTACAGGTGTTATTCCAACCGATTCCAAATTGCAACAAGCAGTGATTTCAGTGACGTCGCAGCCGTCCGCCATTGCAGCGACACTGCTCAGGACTTGAAAGGGAGTCTGTGGTAGATAAACTTAGTCCACTTGGTCATTTTATTTTCGCAATTTGGAAACAAATAAAATGGGAACCATGTTGATGCTTGCAGTAGCAAGTTCTGTCTAATCGACCGGTGTAAAGCACAAAATGAAAGTCCTGCTCAGACCTAAACTTGTTACATCTTTAAAATTGCGGGTCATTGTAGTTGGATTAAAAGCCTGTAAAACACCCAGATGACAACAACGCACCTGCGAGATGCTCCGAACTCTCAGGGGAATAGCGCTAGTGATTTATAACAAAACATTGGCTAAATTAAGGACTTTTGAGGCAGATAATGGCTTATTTAGAGGCTGCACTTTGGCTGCCCCAAACAACTCCCACTATATGGATAAACATGTCTGGGTGACTAAATTAACGTAATTAGGTTTGCAAAGAGATCAAATATTTATGGTTAACTTACATGAAATTTACATGGAAAGTAAAATTTGGCAATTTTGAAATTATCCCAACTTTGAATTTGTCTGTTGTACACCTGGAAATGTATGGGAATTTAACTTAAAGACACTGGATCATATTAAAACAAACTTTTGTCCTAGGAAGACACAATTCTAAGATGAACATACATCATAATATAAATCTAATAAAATCAGAAAAAACTAATTTACCTTATTTAGTTCATGAACTCATATGTTGGGCTATAAAATGTTACTCGGGGCCCTGACTAAAACCAGGTGTAGCAGCAAACACATTTAATGGAATACTGTATGTCTCTCATCCGCAAGCAGCCGATATTTCAGGATACTGTAAATGATCTCTGCTAATCCATCCCCAAGGAGCAAAAAAATAGATCCTGAGAATCGCAGACATCATATGCCTTTGGATAGAGCTCTCAAATGCAGCTAGATTTGTTGTGTTTGCCTCTGGGTTGGTTGCGCGGTGTTCTTTTTTTTCTGGGAGTGCCACCAATGGGCCTGGCATGGTACTACAGCAGCTCCAGCTACCAAGTGGAAAGGATTTCTCTTTTGATTTCCATTTTTGAAAAAATACGTGTTTAGTCTCTGTGTGAACTGGGTCTTATTGTGGCTCCGATGCATGTAGGGGGCATGGCCTCAATACCTCGGCAGTAAGCTTTGATACAGGCATCTTAATGCAATAAATCATCTTTTTTTTTATGTGCCAAATTAAAACCCTTATTACCATTTATTTCCAGAAAATATTTTTGAAATCCTGTTAATGCCCTTGAAAAAAAGTTGAAAACTTTAAACATTCCTGAAATGTTGCTATCCCATCTACAATAAGCACATACACACATAAAAGACAACGACTTTTGGACAGCGATGAGTGCAATGGCTAAGCTGCTGCTGGTCTTTTTCACAAAACCAAAGCTCTGCTGCTCCGTGAACTAGCAGGCGAGTGACTCACCGTAGGTACACGATCTCTGCAGGTCCGATATGATTCGGAGGATGTTGTTCATCAGGTTGGATCTCTGCTCGTTCTCCAATATGCTGCCTGTGGATGGGTAGGCAGAGTCTATGTAGGTCAGGTCAGAGAGGTACATCCCTGAAAGAAAGTAGCGCACAGAGGAGGAGGTGTTTTATTAGGGGAAGAGCAGAGGTCTGATCGTTGGTGAACAAGTGTGTAGCGCTGGATAAGACAACAGAACAAAATATCTCCTACTTTGCTCATTCAAGTGTGATGCAGCTGCATTTGCTGAGAAACCAGCAGGCCTCTTCAGACCATTTGTTTGATTTTAAACCTGTTGGGGGGGGGCAAAGACCACAACAACTTCACACCACTCAGAGATTCACCAATGATGAGCAAATTTTAGAAGCAGCCTGATAGTATCGTGTATTGTTCCTTCCTCTCTCGTCTTACGCAAGGTTTTTTTTCACACGGCAGGGTAGAAATTGAACGCAGATGTGCTAAGCAGATCACTTAACAGATGAGAAGAACACCTTCAGCTGTTTATCCTCCTGGAGAACAGTCATTCTCACAGCTTGCACAAACTAATGGCTAAAGTCCGGGACCAGAAACTGAAACAAAGAAGTGTATAATTGTCAAGTGGGGGAAAATTGCTGCTTTATTATAAAAATCTGAAAAATGTCGTATGTTTTTCTATTCAAACCTCTTTTAAATCGGATAACTCCACATAAACCCTAGCCGCCGATGAGCATTTTCATCCTGGTATGAATAGAACTGTTCTGTGAGGTTTCAACGTTAGTGAGCAAACAATGACATGAGGACCAAGGAACAAAGTTGTGGGTGTTTAAAGTAGGCTATAAAATCGATTAATTGGCATGTGAAATTGATAGTGATTCATAAGAGTTAAAAATCGATTACTTTTCCTCATGTTTAAATTACATAGCTATTAAATGTATTCAAGTCAAAATTGTCTGGAAGACAGACTTATGTTCCTGTCATTCTCATGATTATCAAACATAACAGATTTTTAATGCTCATGGATTGATATTTGCTACATTTCACAATGCATGAATTGATTAAACAAATCGACACACCTCTATTTGACAGCTAATTCATTTCTGCAGTCTAGAAATCTGAAACATATTGAAGAGTTGCAAGAAGAATCCAACTGGAGTCATAAGAAGCCCTTTGTAAAATTAGCAACCTCCCATTAAGTGTTGTTATAGAACATGTCAATGTTTTATGAGACCTAGATGGAACTACATACAAGCTGATCCAACACCCTAAATTAGGGGTGGGCGGTATGGCAACATTTTCATATCACGGTATTTTTTAAAAACATATAGATATTACGGTATTTAACGGTATTTGTTTGCCATACAAGACTGTTCATATCCACATTATCTTATAAGAATGAAGAATATAAATATGAGCTTTAAATAGCCCATTTTACTGCCATATGGACTGCATCATGTTGTTTTTTCCAGACACAGGTGAATGATATGAACATTCTTGATGTTCTAAGGCTGAAAGTAAAAATTTTTTTAAACCATCGTTGGCGTATGCACAAATTGCATCTTCTCATTGCTTTGCAGGTAGTACTGAAGAATCCCGATAGGTGGCAGAATATAAACTCCGACTGGATTTTGCCAAAGAAGAAGTAAAATAAACGTGGCGACCGTAGGTGATTATTAGCTGGTTAATATTCATGTAACAGAAAAAAAGCAGAAGTATTGTAGATGGTATGTAAAACATATTTACCACCATTTTGGATTTCTTTCTTACTGGTTTTGCAGCCGTTGACCGAGTTTACTTACTGACTGTCAAATAGCGCTCAACACTTCCCCCTACTGGTTACTCGCAATAGCGCTTATAAAAGAGATGCTGTTCGTTTCTCATCTGACCTTTTAAAGCCGATAAAACTTTTTAAACTATAGACGAGGCTCCTCTTTTTTGTAATTACTCCATCAGATTTGTGTGCTTCACTCCTGCCAGCAGCTGTACTTAGTTAAAAACGTTATTTTCTACACTGTAGTGAACCGTGTGTAGCAGTGAAATCGGTCCTGTCTGAAATACTTCCACTCATTAAACGTTCCGGAAGTTGTCCGAGCTATTCACCGGTATAGGGGCATGTTAAAAATTCATATAACGAAAATAAACACCGGTTTTCAGTATGAACCGGTATACTACCCAGGCCTACCCTAAACCTACCATTCCCATGGTGGAACATGGTGATTGCAGTATCATGCTTTGGGAATGCTATTCTTTAAAACACTAGGAAGACTCATGGAGCTCAGTACAAGACCGATCCTGGAAGAAGACCCGCAAAACACTCAAGAAAGAGTCTGTTCACTTTTCAGAAAGGACCACAAACCTAGAGATAAACCAGACATACAGGGGAATGGTTTAGGTCTAAACATATACATGTGTTGAAACGGCCCAGTCAAAGTCCAGACCAAAATCCAACTGAGAAAATTTGACAAAACCTGAAAACTGATGTTACAGTCTAACTGAGCCAGACTGTCCATCTCTACCTGTGTAGCAATGATAGTGACATACCCAAAAAGGTTTGCAGATGCAACTGCGACAACAGAGATCGGGGCTAAATAAAACGCATGCCACATTTTTCCAGATTAGTATTTGTAGAAGAAAAAACTTTGTTTGTGTTGGTCTAATACGTTAAAAATAACCCCAAAAATAATCAAATTTTATCGTTTTTAACGTGATAAAGCTCAAGAGGTATGGAGACTTTTACGGCACACTGTATCCAGCGGTCAGACGTACAAAACAGGAACCATAGGAAATAAAATCGGATAAAGAAAGGGTGGGAAAGTGAGAATCAGTTTACAAGAATTTGGAGGCTGTAACTGGGAATGTGAGAAACAGAGAGGGGAGGAGGAAGAGGGGGATCCTGAAGGCTTAGCTGCTACAGTTGTTGCTCTGTGAACATATGAGGGATGACAGCCGTTAATCAACCACATATCCACACGGCCTGGAACATCAACACTACAGAGATTCATGTTCCTCGAACCTGTGGTTAGGATGCGCTGTTGTGTTTACATGTGGTGAAACCAGAAGGATCAATAAAGGTCAGAGAAGGTAAAGTGGTTATAAAAAAATAAATAAAAAAAACTAGAGCCTTTTTCCCCTCCTGTCAGCTTCTCTGAGCTGTTTGCTTTGAGGGGATGATTTCAGTATTTTTTTTTGTCTAGGTTATAGAAAAGCACATGACAGCGGCGATAAAGCAAAAACAAGTCGTCAACAAGTCCAGGCAACACCTGGAGCAAGCATGCTCCTGCGACAGCGCCGCAAATCAGTTTTATCTGGCTGCTTGTGTCCAGCTGTTTTTCGACAGGAAGGCGCCCGAAGAGCCCCGGACGCATGGCAAACAACCCCTCCGGGTTGCTTCAGAAGATTGCTACTGAACAAGAGGACAAGTGGGAGTTGAGATTCTGGACAAACGGGCTCGAAGCGACCCGTCGCTGCTAGCTCAAATCTTTGTGAAAACCAAGCTTGTCTGTCCCCCCCCCCCCTTTAAATCCACTTCCTTAATGGGGGAAGCGTGACTGTTGTTGTTAAGGATGGGATGTTTAATGAAGCGTCTCTATTATTTCCTTTCTGTTCTTCACAGTGACATCAGAGGGAGGCTGGGCAGCTCCTCCAAAAACAAATAAAAAAAATAAACCAAGGAGGAGAAGAAAAAAAAAAGTAAATCTCCAAAACCCACACCCTCATAGCTCCCATCCCTCTCCTAGATCCCACCCCCCCCCCATTATCCTTTGTGAAAAGCTAAAGGCATCAGTGGTTGGAGCTCAGTCCGCTGAAGAGGCTGGCTTTAGAACCATGCCCCCAGCCTGAGCCCTGGGACAGCCAGCACTAGCAGAGAGGCACATCTTTAAGGTAGCGAGGCCTGGTGGCTTGCTGCTACGAACGGGACAGGAAGGGGTGAATGAGGGGGGGCGGGGGGGCAGCTCAGACCACAGGGACAACAGCAGACACTCGAAGAGGGATGATTCCTGAGCAGCGCAACTCGAAATCTCAACACAGCAGGCAAGCTAAACCATAACCGGAGAAAAAAACCCAGCACTACTCCACGACTGGTGTCAAAAGTAGGTAAAATTTGCACAGGTTTGTGCTGAGAAATGTGTGCCTGTGTGTGTGTAGCTGCTAGAGCTCTGTGAGACGTTTCATGCCTGAAGGCTGCAGCTGCAGACAGACATCGTTTGGCGTCTAGGAATGAGGTGATGTTAAGATAAATAGCAGCGTTTCTTCTCCTTTTCCTCTAGAGTCTGTGATATTCTATATGCGGCATGCAAACACATGCAGCGTCTTCACAAACGCATATCCTATATAATGTGATATGATATCCTACAGGGGATTTTAAAAGTTAAAGACCTAAGAGGGTTAACTCTGGAAAGAAGCAGAAGAAAAAGGGAGGGATGCAGAAGAATGCATTCCAGAAATCCTCACAAAGGATGCCGGTGTGATCAGATGGGAAGATCAAATCACTTGCAGCAGGGACTGTTATTGCTTCTGTTTTTTGGGGAGGTTTGTAATATAGCACCATCAGAGGTCTGATTAATTGGGATGCAGATAAAGAAAGCACAGTTTGCAGAGTGAAGGTCGCATTCTGTCACACATATACAGTACATACATATACTGTAGCCAACCTAATATAATGAGAGCAGGTATATCAGAAGCGCTTATACATACAGCAAAGTGACTCAAGATGCTTCAAACGCAGCTTTGTCTTGTCAAGAGAAAGCTTTGAAGACCTTCATCATTATTTAAGGTGCTTCCACATATTACTAAAAAGTCTTCAAACATTCCCACTACCGCCCAGCCTGCTGTTGTGGTCGGAGACACATCCGCGAGCTCCAGAACTGACCGTAAGAGACGCACACGGTCCAGCAGGAAGAGGCTGGGAGAATATTCCGTGAGCTTCCTCGGTTTTCCGTCGGAGTAATAAATCCTAATCTCAGCAACTCCAAAAAAATTCAGGCTGAAGCAGGGAAGAAAAAGCTAACAAAGATAAAGAAGAGGTCAGAGGCATGGCCAGAACATTCCGTGCTGGAGCGCCGGAGCTTGGCCCTGAGGTTCATCAGGACCTTGAGAGGAAGAAGGGTGGGGAGGCTTTAAATGGGTCGTTAGTATCAAACTGACTATAAACCAAGTAGTCCCTTAACCTTCCACCTCTGCTTGATGTCCTTTCTACTTCAGAGTTTTAAAAACGTCCTGGGCAGCCCAATAAACGGAGGTCGGGTACGATGTGTGGAGCTGTCTGACCCAGCTATCCTGCTGCAGCTGTCCTCGACACGGTTCGCTCCGTAATGTCGCGGCTGATTGATCGCTCATCCAGTTTGCAACAACCAGCTGTGGTTTTTGGGCGACAGGCAGCACTGCAGAACCTGAGCCCGTTTGCTCCACCGAGGCAGAAAACGATAGTGCATGTTGGATGCGGCCACAGATTTGACTAAAACCACTAATCCTGCCCCGCTGACCACATGAGGTCGGATCCATCTACAGAACACCACTCTGGACTCGCTATGGTCCCTGAAACTAACACTTGTGCAGCGAGCTGTGGAAGCTTTGAGTGAAATTAAGAGCTGCAACCCCCCCCTTTTTTAAAAACCTAGGTGGCAGCAAAACATCTGCAGCCACATGATGAAGCACACTCTGAATCTCCCTTAATGAAGTTCTGGACACAGCTGAACAGACGGGTCACAACAGGGAGCGGGAGGTCAGCCAGGAAGGGGGGGGGACAGGAGGCATGTAACTCAGCCGAGGCGGCGGGCAGGAGAGCACAAAGCTTATGCAGCCAATTTTATGAGCTTCTCCGTGTTGATCCAGTTAATAGGAGGCATGTGTGGCCCGACGTCAGAAGCATAAGGTGAGGTGTGACTCAAAGGAGAAATAAATACCAACACAGTCTGTCTGAGAGGTTACGAGTCATCTCGTCAGAAAGGTTTTAACGCGTTGAGCGAGCGAAACGTAACTTTTTTATGCTCCCTCTTTCTGGTGCTCCGCTCTTTCCTGACGTCCCCTCCAGCTCTTTCTGGAGACGGAAATATTTGGTCAGTTTCAAGAAACAAGCCACTCGTCAACCTGGGCAACAGCACACAAAAGGGCAGAGGTTTGAAAAAGAAAGAATATAGAAAGAATAGCTATGCAATATTATGCATTATTCTGCTGTAAAAGAAAAACGTCAGAGACATTGAAAAAAATCAGATCAGCCCTGATTTAAGACCAGCTGGACGAAAACGCAAAAAAACAGTAAACGCACCATACCAAGGCAAAAACACTGTTAGGTGCCGAAGTTATCAGACGAGGACAAAGTTGGTCATTTCCAGTAACTAAGTAGGGAATTTAAAAAAAACTATTTCCCGCTGAAGAAGGCCAGCTGTTCATTCAGGCTGCCCTGAGAAAGAGCTTCACTTTGTTGGTTGTTGGTCTTTTTGACTGTTTGCCATTTCTTAGTTGGAACAACCCAACAGTTTTGGGTTTTTTCCTTCCAAAAGGGATTCTGCCGCAGGGCGTTAAATCGTGACTGTGTCATAGAACGGTGAAGGAAAGAACCAGCCCGAAGCTGAACAAACGTGAGCTTTTCAACTCTGTAACTGAATACAGGATCTGGAAGAGTTGCTGATCTCAAAGTTGAGCCAAATGTGAACCGTCTGTAGAGAATCCACACAGGGGCTGCTGTTAATAGCAATGCTAACTACGCAAACTAATACCATTAGATGATGCTAAGGACCGTAAATCTGTTGTATCTAAAATGAGCAAAAAAAAAAAAAAAAAAAAAAAAAAAAAGAATCGGCTCAAACCCGTTTTAGTGAGTAAAAATGTTATAAAACCCAGATATTAGAGATCAGTCACAAATCTAGTTTCTAGTTTTAGAGTCCTAGAAAGAAGGAAAAGACGGCCTTATATGAACCTCAGCCGCCTGAATCCCATAAAGCTACCGCAATTTTTTTTTTTTCCATCCCTGTGAATAATGAGAGGGGGACCCCAGCTTCCCACAAAGACCAATTGATTGCAGGGTCTGAAGTGTTTGAGTGGGTGGGAGAGGAAGGAGAGGAAGGGTGGGTCTACACGTTAAATCCCTCTGACCCCAAAATCAGCCCACATGTTTAGGGTTTCTCTACACAAGCAGCAAAAACAGATGAGGGTCCCATGGGGACCCAGGAGGGCCTTGTTTCCCCCCCTACTCTTCACTAATATGATGTTGAGGAAGAGGAGGACTAGTTGCCTGGAAAGCAAAAGGAGGAGGCAAGTTTTTTTGGGGGGGTGGAGGAGTGACGGGATTTAAGGCAGGATTTAATCTCTTGGAAGCGTTGCTGTTTTAGCTGCCCTTTTATTAGTTTCCTTCTTTTTATTCTCCATCTGTGTATGTGTGTGTGAGTGTTGTTGTTTTCCACCCATTAATTGTTTTACAATGTCAGCTGCTTCTAATGCTTTCCCCGCTCATGCTGGGTTCTCCTTCTGAGCGAATTGTTTGCCTTCAATCTTTCTTTCCCAGTCAAACTCACTTCCTCCCGTGGAACCGTTACAGAACCTTCTGAAAAGAAAACAAAAAAACAACTCGTGACTAATAATGTATTTAACTAAAGACGCGGTGACGGGTGACATCATGCATGGATGTTCGTCTAGAAGGAAGCTTGCATCCAGCTGTGCAGACAAGAGTTGGCACGGATCCATGTTGGTTACCTTTAAAGCTTAGCTGCTGAGCATTATCCCTGCAACGCACTCTTCTCCTTAACACTTATAAAAGACATTATCTTGTATTTTATTGCTCTTTTACTCAAACGCAACAATGAGGTTTTGAGGGTTGTTGTTCCTTTGGAGAGGGGGCTTCACTGTGAGAAAGCCTGATAACTAAATAGGAACAGATTTTTATACAAGTTTGTGGTTTTTACTTGCAGAATCCAATCAGGGGGCAGACTTCCAAATCTTTGCAGGAGATTTTGACACCAGGAGCCCTACGACTAATACAATACATATATGATTTTGGCAGTAAAAAATGCCTCCGTTACACTCTTTGTTGTTAAGCAGGTAAAATAACTAGCCCGAGATTTTTAAGAGCTTCCAACACAACCCACTGACAAAATCATTTTTGAGAGTCTTTATGTGCATAATATTTCCCATCACTACAAGACAGGACAGCTCTATCAAGCTAGCCGCAAACATCTGTTATTTGTTTTTCTTTTCAAGTCCACGTTAATTTTTGCCCTCGACAGCGGGCCGGTTTGTTTTGCCCCTCCCTTACCTGCTACTGCGCGGTGCAGATCAGCTGGCTGAAAGACGGCTCCAATACCTCCCCTCTATTGTCAAAGACGAAAACTAAGTTGACTGTTTTGAAACGAAAGCACAACAGTTGGCAAGCTACGAGCAGCATGCTGGAAAGCAGCTGAGTGCAGGCTTGCTACCCAGCCGACTATACACCCTGTTAATAACAGCTTGTTATACTTTTGCTTCTCATCAACAAACTGAACAACAAACAAAGGGATGTTTTGTGCAAGACAGTTAAAACTACTACTATTTTTAGGGCTGCTAATCATAATTAAGATGATTACTCTAATTTCTCTGCAGCAGATATGCTTTTTTATAGAAAATAATTTTAGTTAAATACCTTGGCATTTTACTTTTATTTTAATTTAATTTTACCATAAGTATCTCATGCCAGTTATGTGTAGACGGCAACCCCACCATCCGTCACACACGCAAAATAAAAAATAAAATAAAAAACCTACTGAAGAAACACATAAAAAATGAAGTCCAAACGTTGTAACTTAACACCCGTTTTGTGTCAAACCAGACACCTGCAGTGAGTCACATTTCCATACAAACAGCTTAAACTGCACATGTATTAATCAATTTGTTCGGGTAAAAACTGATATCTCAGTTTTAACAGGCTGTATGCCAATAACTACAGTCTAACCCGAGCCTGTAGGAGGGCCGCATGGTGGTCATTGTGAGGTACAGCTTTTCATATAGCACTTTAAACAATGACTCAAAGCCGATTTGTCAGGAAGGAACATGAGCAGACAGTTTACTAAATGACTTTCCATTCCGTCTTGTGCAATATTCACACAAAAAAACAACTGAATATCAGCTTCCAAATAAGGATACAAGCGCAAAATTAGCTGCCACACACATGATCAAGATGGATGAAATATTGTTTGTCTTGAGAGAAAATGCACAGGCAAACTAAATGGAGCGTTCTGGAAAAGTTATTTATCTCAACATCACCTCATTCCTAGTGCACAGCGCGCAAACATCACTGTGTGTGTAAAGAAAAAGATGCCAGTCTGCTTTTGTTTGTGTGAAGCAGTCTAGACAGCAAACTTTTAAAATATTACTAACAAATAAGCCAACAGGAATTCAGTGGGATTAAGAAACCACCAATTAAAGCAAAGCACCGGCAGAGATGAAGAGACAAAATCAGACCAAAAAAAAAATAGATTCTTTGTTCAACTGGAACTGGTTTCCAGCTGAAGCCGTGTACTTGGTAAAACAAGAAGAGGAAGTCTGTTCAACCCCTCAGATTGACCCTATTAATGACTCAAAAATCAAGTGACCCAAAGCAAGGAGATAAAAAGCAACTGAGGAGTAATTAAAGCAACCGCAAAACACATTTCATCGTAGTTATGAAATATTAGAGAGTGAAGAGATTGTGGAGCAACAGCAAAGATGTTCACAGATGTTGCCAAAACACAAGCCAGGCTAAGGGAACTGCAAATCCTTTTTTCCAGACATTAGTTCACTGCTTTCACAATGATATTATGACAATAAATAAAGTTTGTCGGTAAACCCGAGCCAACAAGTTGAGTAATAATTCACATCAGCTTCAGGGGAAAAAGAACGTTTTACGTTTGTATGAATCCCTGACCTACGAACAGTGCCTGACTGCTATATCTATTCTAATATAGAGGAAAATAAATGACATCAGAGAAAGGAGAGTAATTTAAACAGTCAGAGAAATGAAGGAAAAGAGAGCGATGGAAGGATAAAGTTGAAGTTATAAAGTAAATTAGACTTTTTTTCTCTCTGAAGTGATGCTGACGGCTCTTGGCCAGTCGATGTAAAGGATCTTGACTTATTTTTTAACCACATTCTGAGCTTTACCTTCAAACGCTCATGATGAGTTTCTGCTCGACACTACAGGATCCAGACCTCTGTGCTGTTTAACAAAATCATTTGAGATCCTTCAGAACGAGATCTTCGGAGTATTTCGAAAGCGTGGTCACCAAGAATGGCAGCTATCCACGGCCCCGCAACACTATCCATATCAGTTTTTTTTTTGTTTTTTTTGTCACGTTTAATCCAGACTTTAATGGATTTTACTTAGATTTTAAATGATAAACCAACAAAAATAATGCTGAACTATGATGAAGAAAATTATAAATGGTTCAAGTTTCTTCTTTAAAATCATTGGAAGTGATATATGCTCTTTTTTCAGCTACTTGAAATAAAATATTTTGTAGAACCAACCTGTTACTCAAATAACGGCTGCAAGGCTTTTGGGGAATGTCTTTAATAATGTTGCAGACCCGCAGACTGAAAATTTGCCAGTTTTCCCTTGTAAAACAGCGGGGGCTCAGTCATACTGGACGGAGAGCATCACACCAGCAGGTTCTGGGTACTGCCACAGATTCTGAAGGGATGTGAATCTTACCTCAGCATTCCTAATCCACCAACAAACTCTGACCCCAATGTGGTTCCGAGTTAACTGGAAAGGATATTTCTTTTATAACTTTCCTACAGCCAGGGCTTTTATCTTGCTGCTCTTACATAAGGGTCAGATTTTCTCCGCCTGAACTCCGATGCCCTGCAGCTCCTCCAGAGTTCTGAGTCTGTGATTTGTTCGAGCTTTCTGTTTAGGTAGAAAAACCATGTTGCCTCTTTTGCCTCCACTTCTAGATTCCGATTGACTTTGTGTTGATCACTCCCCCCCCCCCCCCCCGAAAGGCATTTAAATTTGCAGCTATATTATGAGAAAATGGGAGTAGGCATGATTACTTCCTATTTGCACATTCCCACCCCTCATCTGACCTCTGCTGTAACAGATTTTGCTTTTTTGGGGGGGAAAATTGAGCCTGTTCTAAGAAAACATTCACACTCTACCTTTATGTGACCTCCCAGCACATCCTGGAATGTCTTTGATGTGTTGTGGTTTTAATGAAAGACTTGAGGCCCTTCATAGTCAAAGCAACTGTATCGGAGGAATAAAAAATATTAAAATAAAACAAAACAGAAAAGCAATAGCAGCAGTAGGACGAAGATGATAAATTATTGTGGCTCGTGGATTAAATGGACGTAACTTGTACTGCGCTTTCCTAGTCATTCTGACCACTCAGAGCTCTTTACACTTGAGCCACATTCACCCATTCACTCACAGTCATACATTGATACACAGCTTGGTAGGAAAAGTTGGGGTTAAGCGCCTTTCTCAGGGACACATGTGACAAGAGGAAGCTGGAATTTAACCTACGACCATCCGATTGCAAGACACCTACTCTACCTACTGAGCCCACCTAGAGTGTGAACAGAGACACGTCCTTTGAGCAAACAGCAACTGTATGAAAAGGTCTGGAAGAGAGGACACACAGGAGAAGTGATGCTGCTGGTAAAGTCATTAGCAGCTTTTACTGGGATACAGTACCTGGTCACGCTGTCAGACACACTGGCTGCTGGAGAGGGGAAAAAAAAAACCCGACCATGAAAACGAATAACCTCTATGTGTAGTCATGCAAACACACACACACGGTATTCAATCACAGAGACAGCCGAACCAACTTAAACGAGCTGCCGCGAAGCGTGCATGCACGCACACAAACAATCTGCAAGCACTGGATACATGTCTGTCCGCCCGCCTCTCCTCAACATTGTTCCAAGTGACGTAGCTGCCAGAATTCCTGAAGAACCACAATGGCGTCATATGAGAGACAAACGGGGCCTGGGCTTCAGGGCGGAGGTGCGCCCCAACGATGTGGCACTGTGGGAATGAACAAGGAGGCCCGAACAGAGTCTGCCTTACATGGCACGACGGGACGACTGTAGGCGTAAAAGGTCTGTGGTTGTATAGTGAACGGAACAAGAATCCAAAAGGGAAGGAGGAGGATGAAGGTGAAGAGAGTTACACCTCAAACAAAGATGAAAGAGGCTTAGCTGTGCTTCGATTCACACCCCTGGGTTGACAGCCTGCCGAGTTGAGCGTCCTTCAGATTTCTCAAGTAAAACGCTAACGCTGCCTGCTACACAGCATCCCTGTCGCCGCGGTTATCCCGTCTCACAGGAAGCTTCACAGGAATTGAAGGTTGGGATGTTTTCTACAGGGGTTAAGTGATGGGATAAGGCCTTTACCACTGTTGTTGTGCTGCTACTTCTGAACAGACACCAATAATAATTTGGCATTTCTTATTGGGAAATGACTTTAAATATGGAGTCATGTACAATGCCTTTAACTTTTCCATGTTTTTCTTTTTCCAAATATAAAACTGTATCTGCACTCACTGGCCACTTCACTAGATACATCTGTCCAACGCAAATTTCTATTCCGCCAATCACATGGCGGCAGCTTAAAGCATTGAGGCATGTAGACATGGACAAGACGATCTGCTGCATTTCAAACTCAGCATCAGAACGGGGAAAAATAAAGGTGATTTAAGTGACTTTCAATGTGGCATCGTTGTTTGTCCCAGATGGTCTGAGAAACTGCTGATCTACTGGGATTTTCACACACAACCGTCTAGAGTTTTCCGGAGAATGATCCGAAAAAGGGAACATATATTTAGCAGCTGTTATAAAATGGCTTATTTGGGGAGGACTTGAATTTGAGAAACTGGTTCTGCCTTTGGAGAGTAACCATGGAAACACTCCAAGTGGAGGAATTCTGTCTGAAGTTTTATTTATGTTTATTTACATATCTCATTCATAAACAGAGACAAAAAAAAAGGCCCCAGTTTGTGGAGTTAGATTCGTGGGTTATTCCAGAGACCACAACTGTAGCGGGCTTCCTGTGGTAAACAAGCTGAAAGGTTCTAAAAAGCATTCCTGGAAACACTTTTGCAGAGTTGGGCTTCGTATTGTACAAAACAAACAGATATGATACTGTTAAGGAAACTTATTTTATCATTATTTAAGAAAGTGTAAGCATAAAGAATCATGACGTAGACAAAGTAGAGGGACTTTTGGATCAGTAGGTCTTATTAGAGGAAATCGAGCAGAAAAATGAGCCGGGTGTCTGCTGAGAATTTATTGGAGACAGAAAGCACACCTCATCCACTTGGCCTGACAGAAAAGATTCTTTACTTTGATTGAAAATGTATACAGAAGACAACCTTGCTACTGCAGCCATCTATTAGATGTGTTTGTCGGTTTAAAAAAAATATATATTTACTTGCTTATTGAAGTGTAGTGGTCATTGGTCCTGGAATAGCATTCAATAAACAGACTTGTTGGCTTCACTACTTTTATTAGTCACTGCTTCCTTAACCTGTAAGGTCTTGTATTCTTTCAGGGAGGCCTGGAGGGAGCCCCAGTAGCTGTCCATCAATCCATCCAGCCAGCCGGGAGCAATGCAGGGGCTGATCTGGAGCCTGTGCGCCTTGCTCTGCCTCTCTCTGTGGGAGGAAAGTTACTGCAGGAGCTCAAGGGAGGCCCGGAGAACCAAAGAGTTCTCCCTTCAGAGGAGCAAAAGAGCCGCTCAGGATCCAGATGCTAAAAAGTGTTCCTACACTTTCCTGGTGCCGGAGCAGAGGATCACAGGTACACAAAATGCAACCTCTTGGAAATATACCATCACGACCAATGTTATTTGTAGTTTCTCGTTCCCCTCCTAAATGATACATTTCTGCCAAAAGGTCCGATCTGCGCCAGCACCACAGGCCCAGAGCCAGACAAAGACAGAGTCACCCGTATGGACATCTCAGATGTGCGAGAGGTTCTAAACAAGCAGCGGCGCGAGATTGAGACACTGCAGCTGGTGGTGGAGGTGGACGGCAACTTGGTGAATGAGATGAAGCTGCTGCGCAAAGAGAGCAGGAACATGAACTCCAGGGTGACCCAGCTCTACATGCAGCTGCTGCATGAGATCATCAGGAAGAGAGACAATTCTTTAGAGCTGGCCCAGCTGGAGAACCGCGTTCTGAACGTGACCTCGGAGATGATGCGACTGGCTTCGCGGTACAAGGACCTGGAGGCGCGGTTTGCCACGATGGCTGGCGTGGTCAACAACCAGTCCATTCTCATCGCCGCGCTGGAGGAGCAGTGCATGAGGACATTGGGACGGAGTGAGCTGCCGCCGGTTCCTCCACTGGTGCAGGTGGTACCGGAGAATATACCCGTCGATAACCGCTTCACCAATGAGATCGTGAGGAACAATCAGGCCTTCCTCAGAGACTCACGGATGGAGACGCCTACGGCTAACCCCTTTGATCCTCCACCACCTCAAGGGACAATCACGTCTGATGGTATGTACCACTTCACTGTCAGAGATGTATTTAGTCCCCATTTAACCTACTGAAGTACAATTGGCAAAGGGCAGCAAATTAAAAAGCGTTTCCTCACCCCAGTCAGTAGTGCTGAGGCACGGTTGGCTTTCCCTTGGCATGCTACAGAGGCAGTGAAATCATGCATTCCTCTGTTCCCACTTGGCTGTCTGCATTGGCTGCACTGCCCTCAACATATGTACTACATTAGTGGGATGAGGATTAGGTCTGTTTGAACAGCTCTGTAAGAGACTTTAGGATATCTACCTAATGCTAGGTTTGGGTTAGCGAATACACAAACTATAGAAGAATATCAGAAATCCATCAGTGCGCACACGTCTAAACTAAACCACGAGTCTTCCAGCAGAGACAAGGTTCTCCTCCAAAGCTAGTGTCCATTTCCCAGAGAGCCGTCTGACATGGACATCTGAAACAGATCATCTCAGAGATTAAATTCATTTGCAACTTTCCAATTTTACTTGGAGGGAATTCCCAAAACTCAGTTCAGGGAGTTATATTTTCTCTGGCAGTGGGAGTATGTCGGGGAATGCTGACGAGGGTTATAAAACCCGTAGGTGAGATGGATAAAATCAGTCATAACATCCATGAGACAGAAGGAAGGAAACAAAGACCTCTTCTTGACTAAAGCGCTATAATCTAGTAGTGGTAGTTAATGTTTTCAGAGGCATTTATTGATATTAATGAGACCTGCCATATGGAAGAGGCTTTATTCAAAACTTGCACTGTCTTCATCCTCACCGTAACCTAAACAATGCTTTTGAAGTAAACATATGCGTATATTTTAACAAAACATTCAAATATGTGGACATATTTGGCGCTAAGGGTTTTTATGTGGGTCAACAGATGACAAGAAAATATGATTTTTTTTGCCTTATGACCAGGATAAAAAACAGAAAAGAACTGAAATAGGTATTGATTTAAATATTGACAGCAATAACAATTCGTCCTGTTAGCAACGCTGCTTAGGAATTAAATTTAAATAAAAAGTCCTTGTGAAAATCAAGATTTAAAAAAATCCCAGTAAAACTCAGTTAAACAAGGTTATCTCAACCAATGAACATTAAAATGGACAAGTCCATATGGAGCTGGAATTACGGCTTGAAAAGTGCACAAGGAAAGTGTTAACATTAGTTGCTTAACAGCGAATTGATTCAAGTTATGTATCGGTTTCAAGTCAGACCAACCACTTTATAGTGGAACGTCATTCGCTAAAACATAAACACACATATTCATACACATGTACACAGATCACAAGGCCACCCAGGTTAGGTGCCTTGCCCAGGTGCATGTCGACATGTGGGAGACGAATGATGTAATCCAACCCAAAACTTTCCGGTTTTATCCAGAGGTTTTCGACCTTCATAGTGGTCCATTTTCCTCAGTTCTAACTTCTGGGCTTTCTTGGACTACATGCATTGCACCAGAGTATCTAATTATACTCTGCAGGAATCCTAAAAAACAAAATGAGGCGATTCTGAAGTCTAAAGCAGTTTGAGAAGTTTTTAATTTGTGAAACTTCAGTTTGTCAAACTTTGGGGATATTGGGTTCTCGCAAACCCCTTACTGACTACAGTCCCATCTTGAACAGTCGGAGTTTGACATATCAAATGAACTGCACTTTCCGTTTTATTCAGAATGAACCCAACATTTTTACATCTTTTTAGATAAACCAGGCCTAATGTGAATTGTGATTGAAATCATAAATTTAAGTGGATATTTTGCATTAAATTCTTCAGAAATGTGTTGGTATTTCAGTGTTTCTCAGAAAGTTGTTTTTCTATCACCTTCCAGTGATCTTTAACACCAATAATGAGAAGCAGAGGTAGTTTTTTTATTTAAACCTCCCAGAAGAAGGGGAAAAGGCAGAAGGGGGAAAGTTTGTCAAAGTGGTAGAAATGGCAGGGTGGTAGAAATTTTACTTTGATGTTATTTGAAGGAATCCAATAGAAAGGAAAAAAAGACAGTAAAAAGTAATTTTTTCCATTTCACTAACTATCTATACATAGCCACCCATTTACAGCAGACAGTGAAACATCAAACAATGACTGCTTCTAAATAGTTTCGGTACTGCTGTAATTGCACATTGCAGGACCACAGTTTGGTCTAGCTCAACACGTTTTACGCCAGTATGTTACACTGTATCTTTAACCTCAGCCTGAGGAATCTTATGAGGTTTGGAGAAGACACCATAAGACAGAAACCAGCGTGTGCTGTTTTAAATTTCTGTCCAGAGGCATTACACTGGTCCACACTCAGTCCAGAGACTACCACCCCCCACAAACACACAACCAACCACCCACACACACACACACAAAGCCTGTGTTCATGCTGATCTAATAAGTATTCCCATGAGAGCGAAACAGGAAGTGTGTTGCTATATGTCCAGCTGGTTTAGTTTTGGGAAAAACTACATAATAGTGTCAATTGATGCTTTAAAACCAGTCCACAAAAGAATACCCATGTACCACTTTAAAATTCAAAGAAATATCTTTAGGCAGTATATATATAGATTTTAAATGGCCTAGCTAAAGGGAGACCCTAAATATAAAAACTTTAACAGTTTCAAGCAAACCTTAAAAGAATAAAGTATATTGGTTTTCTGCAGTGATTGCACCGCACATGATTTGTATCAAAAGTTGAACTGCAGATCTGGGATTGAAACATCAGAGTTGACTGCATACTCACTACAACTGAGATAGCCAGCTGGATTTTCTAATTGTTCCCATGCTAACCATTATGAGCAGTAGAAACCAATACATCTTTTCTTTAGATTTCAAGTATTCTAGCACTAAAGGAAAATGTTAAACAAAAGAGGTAGAACAATAATATGCACAAAACTGAAGTAATTAGATCTCCACTATCAAGAGTGCAAATAAACATTCTATATCACATTTTCATCATGCTTTGTTTTGCAGCCATGTTGAATAATGCACCCAGGGCTGCCTAGCAACCTACACTTTCCCCAACTCTCAATTCATTGGGCGCTATTCGAAAATAACTCACCAAAACTCACACAAAGTCAGCAATCTCACTTTTCATTCACACATCTACCCAATGATCCTTTTGTTTAAACCAAGTATCTAAATTGCTTTAATAATTCTTTCATTGACTCTTTGCAACCCCAGGACCTTTCAAGGACTGTTACCAGGTGCGACGGGCGGGTCATTCCACCAATGGTATGTACCTGCTTAAAACAGACAACAGCGAAAGCCTGGTCCAAGCTTGGTGTGAGCATAGCCTCGATAACGGAGGATGGACGGTGTTGCAAAAGAGGAAAGACGGCTCTGTAAACTTCTTTCGAAACTGGGAGAACTACAAGGTAAGCTTATTAAAAAAAGGATTTTCCTGAATAAATAAAAACTGAATCAACCTTTTCCACAATTTTTGCCTTCGCCCCTTTGTCAGTGACCCAGTCTAAGCAGGTTGGTTTGGGAGCTCTAAGAAAGCACTTGTTCCAACACGCTAACATCGTATTGATGGACTTTTCCCCACAGTAATCCTGCAGCCAAGTAAAGCATCCAGAGAACTACTTATAAAATAGATACAACCTCAAAGGACTTGAAGCGTACATTAGCTCTCAAATTACTCTCAAAAGTGCTTTATTTCTCTAAGATGAGAGAAAGGAAAAAATAAGAAAAAAAGAAGCCAAGACATTCCCTCTGTTAAAAAATTAGGCTTTGAAATGAATACTTGCATACTGTTTAAATCGGAAACAGAAATTTGTCTAAGCAGCTCTGACTCTCCGGCTTTTACTCTCCATCAGGGCTCTGCCAGATCGCCAAGGCCTCAGACGTTTACCTAATTTGTTGAGTGAGAGGTTGCGGATCACATTATTTTCCCAACTGGAAGCAGATGTGAACTCATTACAAGCACCAGCTACATTAAAACTAAGCACTCTGAAATTTCATTAACCTCATTCAGGTTTACAGTTTGTGACGTTTGGCCATGGCTGCTTTTCACTGTGAAGCACCTCTCATTAGATTAATGCCAGGCAATAAATTAATAAATAAATGCATCACTGCCATTTAAAACATACATCTTGTTTCCTGCAGAAAGGGTTCGGCAACATAGATGGTGAACACTGGCTCGGGCTGGACAATATCTACAACTTGGCGAAACAGGGCGACTACAAGCTGATGGTTGAGCTGGAGGACTGGAAAGAAAAAAAGGTGTACGCCGAGTACAGCAGCTTTTACCTGGAGCCTGAGAGCGAAGGTTACAAGCTGAGGCTAGGGAACTACCAAGGAAATGCTGGGGACTCTTTCAGCAGCAACAACGGCAAACAGTTCACCACACTCGACCGGGACAGGGACGAATTCTCTGGTACGTTGTTGCACCGGATGAACACACTTTGAACACCTACCGATTTTGTCTGCTGATCTTGCGCTGTTCTTTTCTTCAGGAAACTGTGCTCACTTCCATAAGGGTGGCTGGTGGTACAACGCCTGTGGTCAGACCAATCTAAATGGAGTTTGGTACAGCGGTGGAGTTTACCGCAGCAAATTTCAGGACGGGATCTTCTGGGCAGCCTATGGGGGGGGCTTCTACTCTCTAAAGTCTGTCCGTCTCATGATCCGGCCAATCGACTGAAACTTGGAACTGTGGTTAATCCCTGCTAGAGCTTCTTTTACCCATAAAAAAAGGACAGAAAAAGGCAGAATCGGGAATCTCTGCCATGTTATAACAGAGACGAGTAAAACACAGTTGAGACGCAGCGGCCTATTGCCAGACGGTAACGACTCGGACAGACAGCTAAAATGAAGAGCGATCATATTACCTTCCTTAAGTAATTGCTCTCCTATGAGGCCAGGCGGTAACAGGTTATCAGTCTGCCAGAGGCCATTCAGTATTAATCTAATACGTCTTATATGAATCTGTCTTTTCAAGAGCGAGTACGTCATATAGGAAAATTGTCATTTACCACATATATGAGATCTATTTTGAGCAGCTAATGATGACTTATAGAAAGTAGTGCTTCTTTTAACAATTGGCAACGGCTATTTGTTTAAAACAGTGCTAATGAGCAAAAGGAAAGGATGGAATTTTAAATTGAAATACTTAAAGCAAAATTTAACAATGAAGGATAGATCTTGCTCAATTTATTGTCAATTCGTTTGTGGGATTATCCGCTTTTCTGACTTTTTATTTTTTATAGTATCCAAAAGAAAGTAAACTCATCCATGTATGTGCTTGTGGATTGTGTATAAGGCTCAGCCGGCTTTAGAATGTAAATATTGTTGGCTTTGATTGTTTAATTTAAAAAACACAAGGTATGACTTGACTCAGGCCTACTGATCACAGTGTTGCCACTCTGCCATTCATTGTTATTTAACGGTGTATTTATAGTAATTACAGCCATCCCTGACAACTTTTTATCTATTCTTGTACCAGTACAAACGTTTTGTATGTTTTTATCCCATGTAGAGGTGGATTACAACCTCCCATAAAACATGTACATAGGGGGCAAAAAATAAAGAATGCACCTCCGGTTGACAAGTGGATGGAAAATATGATGTAAACTTACAGTCATCCAAGAAAAAAATAAAGTATTTAAAAAAAGATTGCATCAGGTTTCACTTTTAGAAGGATTAATCACACTCCTACGTTCCCCTTTTTGTAACTTTGCAACCACAATTTTATTCTGACTTTATGTGACTGACAAAAACTAAGCGTATACTTGTTAAGAAAAAGCAACTAAATTTTACATGCCTTCCAAAAACATATTTTTAAATAAAATATCAATAACTTTTTATGAATAAATTTGCAGTTGCAATGTAACAGAATGTGAAATACCTCAAAGGGTTCTGATACGTTTGCATGGTAATGTCAAATGGAAATTACAACAGATATCTGATTTTATGGTTTTTAAATTAATCTACCATTTAAATACCAGCAGATTCAATTTTGTAATGTGGGACAAAATAAACACAGATTGAGGCAACAAATTTAAATTCACATAATTCTTGGAAAAATTGAGATGTGAAAAGCTTTAAAGAATTATATTAACATAAAAAAAGAGAACTTTGCATAGGAAAGTTGGGACCAAATCAGAGCGAGGTGGAGATTAGAGCAGACCCTAATTAATGCTGTCATGAAGGAATGCAGTCTAAAATGAGATCTGAAAGAGACAGTAAGAAAGTTAAAAACCAAGAAACATCTGGAAAAGACGGAGAGGAACATTCTTTTCACATGAAGCCAGTGAGTGTATGCTGAGAAAAACAAAAAAAGGATACAGGCACGTGTTAAAATTATGGCTCTTCTCTAAGCATCTTCCTCCAGAGGCACTGGACATCAGAACAGATAGAAGCTTTCGGATGCTTTAAAAATAATTAGAACAAAACTACACTCAACACAGCTTATCTCATAAAGTCCAACTAACAGTGAACCAGCAAAGCGTACAAGCTCGCATCAAAAATGCTACACTTCTGTACAGTTGCAGGGCCCTGACCTTGGCAGGGACCGGCTGTCCTGGCTCTCGACACGAAGATTCGGGTGTCAAAAGAGCCAGATGGGAAATTAGTCTCTTAGTTGGCTGGCTTATTGATCTGAGACAACACTTTAATCCTGATGTTTTCCATTACATCGGTTGTTCCATGCACGGCTGTCCGTGTCCCACAGCAACTGTAACTCAGAATAAACAGAAATGAATGCCTTGTGAATGTTTCTGGCCTTCGGCGAGGTCTTGCTCCGTTGATGGATGCCAAACATTAAAAGAAACATGGATAAGCATACCATTAACTAAATAAATTTACACAGGGATCATAAAATATTAATAAGGCACCATGTATTTCCATTGTTTCTCATATGTTTCACATAGTACATCACCTATTTTGACAACTGCAAAGTTAAACTGATAAACCTTTGCAACTGCTACCAAATGCTTACTTAAGAGAGGTTAATAATTTGTTTCTTTTCATAACCATGTAGAGGTTTATTTCTAGTTTCAAGCACTGCAAAAATACTTTAGTCCCACATTATGCAGGAGCTGAGAAAATTAACGCTGCTGCTGTTGTGGCGTTTAACAACATGTCGGGTTCGACAAGGTGGGAGAACAACCATCTGAAGAACCATGTTTTAATTAAGGAGCCGTTTGTTCTCCAAGGCTCTATACTTTAATATGATTCAGAAAAGAACAAAATAAGTTTATCTGAATACTAAACTATTTGGTCAGAGTTATATCATTATTCATTCACATGGAAAAAAACGAAAACTTGGTCACTGAAGACACTCGTGTCTCTTTTTTTTTCTCACCAGTCATCACAAGAGGTATTACTTTCAGAGACTAATTATTGGCTAATTATTTTCAACATATGTATCATCCCCCCCCAAAAAAATGCTGAAAATAACGTTTTTAAAAAAATTGTTTTTAAGATTGTTTACATGTTAAATTATGCTCCTGCATATAAGGTGGCTTCAATACTTCTCACCCGCCTTTGGGGTCCCAATAATTATGGCAGTGATGTTAAAGAAATCCACTTTATTTTGCAGTTTAAATGCAAGCGGAGCAAAGTATAACTGAAAGTTAGCAGAGTGGCACAGCAATACATTTTTTAAATGTCAAATCCTCCTTTTTAGAAGAACACATCAGCTTTTCAAAGTGCCTCCTGTGAGCTCTCGTTTTATTTCAGGCTTAGACATAAATTAAGCGGGTCCTCATGTGCTAAATCAAACCAGGAGGCCCTCCCCAGATGCATTATTTATGCAACCAGTAGAGAAGCCTACATTAGCAGAGAAGTACTGGAACAAGCGTAGCTGTTTCCAAATCTCTCTGAGTGATGGAGTGAATTTATGATTAGGGGAAATGTTCCAGAGCGAGCCAGTGGCGATTTCCCTCCTGTCAGCCAACTTGGCCCTTCTCCTCCCCAAAGACAGCCAGACGGTCATACAGCACACATGTGTTCACGTCACTTAAAAGATTATCCCATAAGGAAACACCATCCCTCTCATACCTTAATACCCAAAGAGACTCCGCCCTGCGACAGACCAGGTGGTCACAAATCATACAAACGCTTAGCAAACGGAAAGTCTTTCCCTTCTTACACACAATGAAGACATACAGTTAAGCTGGCCCATGTGTGCACCTTCACAACCCTAAATTCGCATTCGTCCCGAGGTCTGTCATCGATCGCCTTCCATGACGGAGGAAAAAGAGGAAAACGGGCACCTCCAACTTTCTGGAACAACAATAAAACTTCTGGCCTTGTGTCTGTTTGTTTCCACATATTTAAGTCTGCACGCTTGAACCACGTCGGCGGTGATGAAACGAGCCCCGATGGCAAAACAGGAAAAAACTGTTTGGCAGTAAAGAACATCAAAGTCTTCGTTGAGCCCAAACGAGAACAAACAGTACGGCAGTAAAAACCACACACATGGACTCGAGCCCTTTCTACGTGCCGTTCATAAGGGATTCCTGTATGATGTCAGAGAGTCCGGCCAAAACAAAAGAAAGCTTTTATGAATAATAAAGGAAAGGAGGACTTTGGAAATTCTCATTGATTCATGTGTCTGTTCTTGCTAAAAAAGAACATTGAGATGTTTCTCAACAGAGTTCCGACTTTATGAGCGACATTTACTCTTCCTCTCAGTTCCAAGAAGCCAAGAAAAACAATAAAGCAACGACTGTCAATGATGGAGCACAGAAGAAGCAAAAGCTACAGCGTCAACGAATGGTAGCATGAGAAGAGGGAGAGCACTAAACGAGAAAACATCAACCGTACTTAATAATCTGTACGGTAACAATGCCAGGCACACCTGCACAGTCAATCAGACGCTTAATATGCCATTAATCATGAAAGTGAAAACATCTCATCAGGGTAAAAAATGTTAGATTTTTAAAGGCATCAAAAACTTTTTAACACCATTTCAAAACTGTTAATGGTGTAACTATGCTCTACCTAGTTACACTACAAAGCAAAACACCACAAGGATGATTCATGATGAGCAGCCGAAGAGACAAAACCCAGATCCAGGATGCAAATCCAAAGTAAGATTATATTAAGCTGCTGAAATTCCTTCTATGAAGTTAGACTTGTTGTCTTCCTGCTACTTTTTTCTTTAAATAAGTATTTAAGGAAAAGATAAAGGTGCGTACTTGAAAAAATAAATAAATAAAAAACTGTGTGTAAATATGCACACTTGGTTCAGACAACAAAATCCGTTTAAGTTCATTTAATTTTAATCAAATTTAACTGCAAAGATAATATTAAGATCTAAATAAACCAACTTTTAAGCCAGCACTTCTGTTTCTCTTGATTTTGATCATACTAGAGGTTAATGTTTTTGGAGGAAATTTTTTTGTTTAGACTGATTGAAAAGTTTGACAATAGAGTAAATGGAAAAAGGCGGGATTGGTTCCCTTACCTAGGTATGGTATGCAAGAGACCATGCTCTGGCTGCTAATGAAGTCTCTCAGACGTTTGTAGTTGTCTTCTTTGGACATCAAGTAGTCGAGCCGATCAAACGTAGACTTGTCCTTTCGACTCAGTAACTGTGAAGTTAATAAACAGTGAGACAAAACCAAAAGGGAACAAAAGAGTATCAGGGCAAGCAGAAAAAAAGTGTATTTTAAAAAAATAATTTCAATTAACTTGCCTCATTTCCTAGAAGTAGTGTAAGGCCCAATGGCCATACCTAAACCACATATATAGTTAATGTAAATATACTCACTGCCCATGTTTTTGTGAGCCTGAAGATGGGGGCACTTTGTAACCCTGACACCACGGCCATGACCGCATGGAGGTTGTTCATGTCACACAGTTTCTGTGAAAAGTAACACGACATCAACCGTACATTTACATATGTTTGCACAGTAACAAAGTCCGAATCTGGATTTTCTGTCAATCCCAGATACCGATCTGAGTGGTTTAAAAATAGAAAGGCAGTTGCAGATTCATAGAGCCAGTAATTAAAATCAATAAACTCAGCATCTTCAAAGCAACGACACTCCAGACTTTGCAGTGCTCCTAACACGTCTGAATTTTCTTTCTTAACATGGATCTGACTCAACACATTAACCTAGGTTATGTCCATGTCTTGCTCCTGCTGATGGTGTTTGTATACAAGAAAGTTACTTAAAGTCCTACCCTAACCAAAGCATGTTTATTCTTTCATATCTTGGTAGTTCTGTTACAGTGTACGTAACAAAAACTTTTCCGGCTTCATGAATTTGGCGCTGTATTTAAACTTAACAGAGGAAGTTACAGCAGCTAATACAGTGTCTCATTTACTATGAATTTGATCATATTACGACAACACTTAAGAATGTGAATGGCCTATATTAGACTATTCCAACTTGATACATGGGAATGAATGACCATATGTGAATAACACAGAAAACACTTTTGAAAAATACTGCATCGATTTGATGTGTTCTGTGTGTGCATGTGTACCTTGGCAGTGCGGATGTAAAGACTCAGCACTTCAGCTCTGATCTTCAGTGTTTGAGCGTGGAGGATCTCTCTTACCACCCAGAAACTTGTCTAAGAGAAAAACACATACACACACCAATAGTGATTACCACACTGAGCAGCAAAACCTGCCAACAACAGTTTGGGGACTATCAGTAAGTATGATCTCCAAAGCAGAAACAGGATTTCTGGTATTTAAAATTGGGATTGTTCTCGATCACTGGAACTCTTAATCTTTGAGCCAACGTTGCAGAAAGCCATTGCAGCTCTGGACTTAAGAATGGTATTTAAAAAAAACATTTCACCACAAGACAGATGGTTAACAGTAATGCCCCATTTATGTTAATTAGAAACTAGCTCTTGATTTAAAAAAACAACAAAACAAGATTACAATCAAATGTTAGATAATCTCTAAACCTCATGAAATGCCAATTGGTAAAGGAGGAAAGAACAGCAGACAAATGTGTGTTTGTTCAGAAGACTTGGCCAGACAGTGAGGGATGTCGGAAATCTGTCTCTGCAGGGAAACCGCTGGAAAGACAAAATTCTGATTACGCATACACAGCTAAACTGCTCAGTCAATCAATCTTGTTAAGGCCCTCGGGATGAATGGAGGGAATGGGAAGAGGAAAAGAAGAAGAGTGAGGGAAGAGAGGAAATAATGAGAAAAGAAAGTTAACTTTAGTATTGAAACCAGCAGCTGTCTGGACATTGTGTTCTGAACAACCCCCTGCCAAAAACAAAACAAAACACCAAGCAGTTTCACCATCTTTGTCTCTTCATCTGAGATGACTACACTTTTAACTTACACTGTCCAAATTTGAAAAGTATCCCATCAGTTTAATTAGGAGGGGAAGCCATTAAAATATTTAAATGCGATGCAGTCTTTATTTTGTAGAAGTTTCCCCTAAACAAGATTAATGTGCACAAATCTGAGCTCGTCCTTGCTTCGTTTTCCTGGAAACACCCCGAAAACTCATTGTTTAGTAGGACACAATACCCAGTAAATCCATTCCCTCCTTCCAGTCTTAACAGGATAGGAAAGTTGAGCATAACTAAGCATTAATATTGAGGTCTTCACCGAAAAAAAGTTTATTTTTTTATGTTTTACAATTTTTATTCTAGGATTAGGATATATAATAATATATATCAACAGAAACCACATCGAGGGTGGAGGTGAACTAATATTTCACCACTGTTCTCCCCTAGAGTGGATAAAACATCGTTTAAGACAGGCAGATTACATTTCTAGAAATTTTTTGTGTAAAAATTCATATTTTAAGGCAAATCTTCCCTGAATTATCAATCCTTTATGGTCATTTTAAAAAAAGACCATAAAGGCATTGTGACAAAAAAATGTGTGAAATATATCCAAGCATTTAAATTCACAAATAATTCTACAGCAAGCAAACTATCTGTACCAATAAAGAAACTAAACACCTGAGAAAGGACATCTGAACGGAAGAGAGTGGACAAGGAAATGAGAAATGACATAACGAAGAAAGGATAGAGTGATGGACAATGGGGAAGAATACAAGAAAGGAAAGGAAAATGGAAAAAAGTAAAAGGATAACGACAGAAGGACAAAGGATAGAAATAATGACAAAGAAAAAGCAGAAGAGAACAAAGAATGATGTAAGGAAGAAAAAAAAGGAGGAAAGAGAGAGAGAAAGCAAGCACATGGATGGATGGATGGATGGATGGTCGTGCTGAAGACAAGGACGAATCTGAGAGGTGACCGAGCATTATAAGACTGACCTTTACACCGGTCCCAGTCTCTTCAGTTTTCAACTTTTATCTTTACTATCTCTGCAGCATTCGGCCATTGATGTTAAAGCGCTTTATAAATAAAGGTGGACTGGTTTGAAGAGAGTAACAAAAAATGAGGACATAAGTGATAGAGGAGAGAATCAGGAAAGGAAAGACACAAATAAAGAAAGCTCAAAGTATAAACAATGGAACTGACCAAAACATCATGAAATATATATATATATTTTTTTATATTCCTATTTTCTTTGTCGAGACCTCAAAATAATCCAATCAATCCCATTTTCAGACTGTGCAGGAACCATGATTTTTACACCTTCCCTCACACTTAAGAACAGTAGAAAGACAGAACAAGAAAACACTTTTTCTTTAAACACACTGGAGCTCCTCACATTGCTTCCTTACCTGTCTTACTTAATATCCTGCCTCCAGCATGTCTCCGGAATCTTTTTACCAGTGGGCTTCATTAAAGTCCACATGCCACAAAAAGTAAACAGCGACCAGGATCATTTCTGACAGCCAGCACTCCACAGACAGCAGATTCATTCACCAACACAGTGTGGTTGAGACGGTTCAGTAAGTATCACTGATCCGGTGTTATTTCCTAACCAGAGGTACCCAGAGATCTGCTGGTGACCAGAATCAGACTATTTTCATCTTGACCTACAGGTTGTAAAAACCATGGCACTACTTTGTCTCTTTACAGATCCACTTTAACACCTTTATACACACTAGTTCGTTCTGTACTTTATTTGTGCTTAAGACTAGTTTATACTTGTCCGTTTTGACGGAGACGGATAGACCCGGCCCCATCGTCCGTCGACGAAAGGGCTCTCCATCACCTACGCAAAAATGGACGGAGTGGAGCCCAGTTTTCTAACCATCCATCCCCTTCAACGGAGACCGTATGCCTGTCTTTGGTCAGTTAAGCAACAGCCAGAGATCGTTTCACCAGAACGGGGCTCTATAGTCCCTGTAATCAATAGTTATAGCAGCGTTTGGGCACTACATGTTTTATATTGAAAGGATAAATGATGTAATCTGCTCTTTTGGCAATTTTGAACACAAGGGGGTGTAGGAAAATAACAAAAAGGCCGGTGTGTTTGTTTCTATGTGTTTTAGAGTATTCTATGAGCTGCACTTCTAGTAAGAAGCTTTACATGGTAATCAAAACTTACTTTCTGTCATCCATTGCTCCCTGAGGGGGGAACGACTTCACAAGCTGAAGAAAAAAACAAACTAATTAACCAGAAACTACGCTGCAACGGTAGGCAGAGCCGCCAAGAAAAGTTAGCACCCCCTGCTTTCCTGGTCGGTAATTGCTTTGCAAGACAGAAAAATCCACGTAGAACGAAGAGAAAGAAACTGAGTATTACCAACAAAAAAAGTCTCAGACTCTAAAGCTCATGACTTTAATGTTGCATTCAAAGCACATAAAGTCCTTCAGATGGAGCTTGTCGCTCCCAGTGTTTTCAATAATCTTAAATAAGGCGGAGTGGCCAAAGCAAACACAGAGGTGTCAGCTGTAGATCAACCAGTTTACTGATACTGTTATGATGGAAGAAACTGGAAAAATATGAAAATCTAACAGCTAAAATCTATTATATGTTCCATATAATAATTCGATATTTGGCTGGGGAGTATTAAAAGTGCGATGTTAAAGCCTAGTGTTCTGATTTGGTCATAAATATGAACTCTTGGGTAAGGTTTAAGGAACAGGTTATAGAGCATTTAGCATAGTGGTTTAAACTTGCTGGTGAAGTGTCTCTTTATTGGCTCCTAAAAGGACCGAGTCAACAAAACTTAGAATAAAGAGGAAAAAACATGGCCGCAGTTAATGTGTAAGGGGCTTTCTGGGACGCTCTGCCTCGGCAGGCTGAGACAGTCTATCCAAAAAGCTCATTTTCCTTGGCTTTCAACAGCCGAATGTGTGCAGCAAACATCTTGAATCACCGTTTGGGATCTGCTATACATGAAGAAATTTCCAGAGAAAGACATTCTTCTTGGATCATATTTATATCTGAGGTCGGTCTAAGAAAACACTGGCAAAAACAGAGGAAGTGGATTAAAGAGAATGCTTACCCCTTGAAATCCCTGCAGGTTCCTGTTGATCAAACTAATTAATCTGTGTCTACATGTGCACATTAATCTGTTTACATTCCCCTCGCAATAAGTATTCATGCCCTAGAACCTCTCAACATTTTTGCAACATTATAGCCCCAGACATTTGTTACTTTGGGTTTTTTTATGTAAATTATAAGGAAAATCTGACAGAAAGTGTGAAGCGGATTCATATTCAACCCTCTATAGCTGACACTTTGAGAAACAAACTTCCATTACAATAACAGCTGCAGTAAATATTTTTTTTGGACACGTCTCCATCAGGTTTAAGTGTTTCTCTCAGCAGACATCTCACACTCAGTCAGATTAGATTAGAGGCCTCCAGCATGAGATCAACAAATCCGACCAGTGCCACAGATTCTCATTAGGACAAAGATCTAGACTTTGAAATAAATCATTCTAAGGTATCACTGTCTGCATGTTTAGTTTGCTGTTCTTCTAAAAGGGGAGCCTCCACCCCAGTCTCAAGACTTTTGCAGCCTTAAACCTTTTTTCTTCCTGGATTGAACTCTATTCTGTCTGTATTCAGCTCCATCCATTTGTTTGCATGAAGTGTGGATCTCTGCAGCTCCTCCAGAGTTACCATATGGCTGCACTTCTCGGCTCCTCTGATTAATTCTCTCCTTGCCCAGCCTGTCACTTTAGAGGTTATTATTCTAACCTCTATTTGGGTTTTCTGGTACGCCATACTCTTTCCATTTTCACACGATTGGACTGAAGAGAGCTTTTAAAGCTTGAGATATTGTTTAATAATGTATAAATTACTTGTAAAGCCAATTGGTTGCTATGGATTCATTTTAGGGGCATCTCAGTAAAGGGTAGTGACTTTAAATGTAAACCAATTTTTTATTTTTTTTGTAAACAACTGAAGAAAAAAAGAAAACCAAGTATTACTTCCTGTATATCTTCCAAAGATGCACTGCTGTTGGTCTATCACATGAAATCTTAGGCTACATCCACACTAAGCCGATAAGGTTATACGGGGAGTTGGACGCCTAATGTTATCCATTCAACACGAGCATTTACGCCCCGTTTAAGGTCCCATGATTGCGTAATTCCCATACCAACCTGTGCAAAAACTGGGCATGCGCGAAAAGACGCACGAAACACGCGTATAATCTACGTGACGCCAGCGCCTACATAATATATACAAGAAGCTCTACAGCACAGTTCATATCTGCTTGTCCCGCTAACCGAAGAGAACAATAGCTGCTCAGAAGAAGAGAGAGTTTTTGGTGTGGACAGACGACGAGATCGATTTATTACTCTTCGCTCTTGTCTTTGTCTGTAGTGTCATATTGTTATTGACGCAGCAATCATTGACGCCACTTCCTTTCATTATCCGGGGAAGCTGTCCACACTAGTTCGCTTAGCCGTTGAATTAAGATTTACACGGCTCTCTTACCCGGCTAATAGTTATCCGGCCACAGACCTTAAACGACGCCGGGTTAGTATGGACGATAGGGGGGTCTAGACTAAATAATTATACGTTTAAAGGGATTACCCCGCTTAGTGTGGACGTGGCCTTAGTGTGGACGTGGCCTTAATAAAGTACACCACAGTTTAAGGCTGTAATGTGAAAAAATGCAAAAAAAGGAGAAAAAAAGGTAGGGCTGAACGATTAATTGCATATGCAATTAAATCGCGATTTGGTAAAATGCGATTTCCTAATCGCAAAGGCTGCGATTTGACTTGATGTAAACACATCTGGTAAAGTCACGTGACTTGCAAACAACGCAGGGAGAGAAGGAAACGCTGCACTTTAACCAGTTATAAAATGACCAAAAGCTTAACAGAATCCAACACTACACAATAGTTGGTACCAAAGAGGAACAGTACATCAGTTGTGAGAAATCATATCTGCTATGAAAACGTTGATGCTGCGCAACGCCAGGTAATGCAGAACCCGTCTTGGTATTGTTGCTGCCTCATGAGGTAGGCTACAGTACGAACCTTTATTAACACCTAAGAACATCACACCACCATATATGAGAGTTGCACGGCTAAACTGACCGCCACCCGTGTTTACATTTCCAGTAAACAAACTTCCAGGCGACAGGGATCGCTGACCGAGCTGTTTGAAAGAATCGCTCCTTACAAACATAAAAAAACGGCACACTGAAATAATTTGTGCTATAACGGGTTTTATAGCCAAAAGTATGCTTTGTAAACCATGATGAATAAGCTAGGATTCAATCTCACGAACACATTTTAGCCACATTTTACCTGCGCTGTATACAAAATGCCGACAGAAAGTTAAAGCTTAAACAGCGGAGTATTTTGCAACAACTGACCTGAGATCAAACCGATCTACGGAGTCATACCAGAGTTTGAAAGTGCATTAGATCGATGGAGAATTAAAAAAAATCGGAGCTTGTTCCTTCAAGCATCCTACTTCCTGGATAACCACACGGAGGAAAATATTGCAGCCGGAGGGAATTATTAGCTGGGATCAAAAGGAAGAAAACCTTGATTGCAGAACGATAACGATGACCATCGAGTGTGATGATTAAAAGTAGATAAAGTTGTTAATATTTGCCTTTGTCTTAAAATAAGTAAATAATCTTATGGAATAGAATAAATTATGTATAAAAATATGTTTATAATACACAATATTTTTGATTGCATTAATTAAAAAATGTATGACAAAAACCCCCAAAAAATAATTGCACATTAAATCGCAATCGCAATATTGAAGAGAAAAAAAATCGCAATTAGATTATTTTCCAAAATCGTTCAGCCCTAAAAAAGGTGTCAATACTTACGCAAGCCACTATAAGAATGCAAATATCTGGGGAACAAAAGCTGGCTGCCTTCAGACATGCTTCACTTGGGAACTGCTTGTGATATATATATATATATATATACATAAATAAAACCATTTCACTTGCAAGGAGGAGACACAAGGATCCCCAGGAACTGCCATGATAAACACAGCTTCAAAAACAAGAACATCTGGGAGAACTAGGGTGATGATTTGAGAGCAGGAGGATGGAAACGGAGGGCATGATGGAAAGACGAGCTGTCATCCCTTCAAACCTCAATGGCCAAAACTCATAAATCTCCAAGACCACAGGAGGAATACTCTCTTCTTTTCGTTTTTGGGGTGAGACTTTTAGATTGAACTTGGCTGTGAGTGCAAAGGATGCTGGGATCTCACCTGATTGAACCTGCGGGTGAAGGCCACAACATTTGGAGCAGAGCTGTGCTTCTCTTTCTTGTTCCAGCCACAGCTAGATAGCTCCTGTAAACAAGAAATGAAATCCAAATGATGTTCTGAGACACAGGGAATTTATACAAACACACACACACAGGTTTAACTAAGGAATTTCACAGAGTAGTTGGAAGAATCACTTTGGGAGATGAAAAGGAGACACAAGACATGATAGCAGAGGAAAGCAGATGAGGAACGAATGAGTGAAGACAGGATTCAGTCAAAGACTCAGAGGGATAAAAGCGTGACAGCAAGAACAAACTGGTGAGGTCATACAGGAACATGTCTGTTTTAAATATATACAGCACAGATTACACTCAGAAAGACTCCTATTATTACCTTGCCACAAGGCTCACAGAGACCCGTAGAAAAGCACAAAACTACAAACATCTCAGCAGAACTCAAAACATACTTTTAGGATTTGCTTGGATGCTAGGATAATTGAAAACAACCCAATCAGACCTTCAAAATAACTAATTAACTGTAAGCTGTTACAGTTTTCAAGCCCAATACATTATTTATATATATATATATATATATATATATATATATATATATATATATATATATATATATAAAAAGCGCGTATATAAAGCCCGTTTAAAGTGCTTTTAATAGATGCCGGAAAAAGTACCAAAGATGTAGTGAATGCAACTTTATATTTTCTCGTGCTCTCAGAAACTACACACCTTTCTGCATGGAGTTTGCATTTTCTTACCCACAAATGGATCTCTTCAGCATTCTTTTAAAATCCATAAGTACGTTTAATTCCCCTCAGGAACTGAAACTACAGTGCATAAAGGCTGTCTCCCTGTTTTCCTGTGATGGACTTACGACCCATCTAGGTATACCCTGCATCTTTTCCACTTGCTGAGATCTAGGAGTGCACAAATCTGACTTTTTCTGTCCCGATATTGATACCGATACCTGGGCTTTGTGTATCTGTGGATAGCTGATACGGATCTGATAATATTGCTGAATTAATCAACTTTATACCTTTTTTGAAGGCACCTTACTTTACTAACTAAACATAACTAAGTCAAATTAACAGATGTAAAATATCAAATCACCACAAAATTCAAATTTAAAGTGAAAAATTAACTATTTTTGTGAATTTATTGCAGATTTACCACATTTTAAGTACTGTAACTTTAACCGATGCCAATACATGCACATTAAATGGTATCGGGGCCAATACGTGATACAATTGACGTATCGGGGCATCCCTACTAAGAACACTTTAGTGTGGACACTGGCACTGAAGGATTTTCTTCAGATCAATCAGGTGATCCAAAAAAGTCCATGAAAGCACAGAAATAAAGTCAGTCAGTTCAGGCTTCAGGACAGCAATAGAGCAGGACTTGCAGCACATAACAGCTGAACTGCATACAGCAGGTTTGTTTTGGCCTTTTGACCGCTCTATAATTGAATATGCAGCCATTTGAATGTAAGGTAAGGGGTAATATTCAGAAGGGAACGTTCACTATGGTAACCACAATAATGTAAGCTCCTAAAGGTTAATTTTATAAGTTTTTTGTCTTGTTAAAAAAAAAAAGTAACAACAGGTTTCAATTAGGGATGCAACGATACCGATACTGGTACCGGGTATCGGCACCGATACTGCCTAATGTACTGGTATCAGTATCGGTTAAACTTAACCGATACCATCAACCGATTCTCAAAATGGGGATAAATTCAAAAATGGCAACAAATTCCCCAAAAAAGATAAATTTTTCACTTGAAATTTTATTTTTGTGGTTATTTTATATTATACATCTGTTATTTTGTCTAAGTTATGTTTAGTTTGTAAAGTCTGGGGCCTTTAGTCTCTTCAAGAAAGGCACCAGAAGTTATACAGTTTATTAATTCAACAATATGTGGCAAGGTACACCCAGGTGGGATTCAATCCCATGACTCCCAGGTGAAGGTCATGTGCGCTAACCAGTCAGCCAAAGGGATATCCCTGTGGCCAAGCAGCCAAGGCACATGATCTATCGGAGCCATAGTGACAGGGCCTCCACACTGTCACAAATAGTATCGGATCGGTAACGGGTATCGACAGATGCACAAAATCCAGGTATCGTATCGGGACTGAAAAAGTCGGAACGGTGCATTCCTAGTTTCAATGCCCAACCCTTGGCCATCTATTGCATGTCTTCTTCTCTCTCTGCCCTACTCTATGTTGAATTAATAAACTGTTTACTTTCCTTATACCTTTCTTGAAGAGACTAAAGGTACCAGACTTTACTAACTAAAGATAACTAAGACAAAATAACAGATACAAAATATAAAAGGACCACAAAACTAAACTTTCGAGTGAAAAATTAACCTAATTTGTGAATTTATTGCTGATTGCTGAACATTTAAGTATCGGTTCATGGTATCGGTATCGGTGCATCCTTAATACACGCACACACACACACGCATACATACTCATTGGCCACTTTACTGGGCACACCTGTCCAACTGCTCGTTAATGCAAATTTCTAATCAGTCAATCACATGGCTGATACTCAGTGCATTTAGGCATGTAGACATTGTCAAGACGATCTGCTGCAGTTCAAACCGAGCATCAGAATGGGGAAGAAAGGTGATTAAAATGACTTTGAACTGGGCAGGGTTGTTGGTGCTGTACAGGCTGGTCTTAATATTTCAGAAACTGCTGATCTACTGGGATTTTCACGCACAACCATCTCTTGGGTTTCCAGAGAATGGTCCAAAAAAGGGAAAATATCCAGCATTTCTATTTTTTACATTCCCAGTATCTCTTCACAAAGAGTGGGCCGTGTGTGCTCCATGCCTGTCCAACACACAAATGTCAGCAAACAAAAACATTTGAGCTGCGACTGGATTATGTTTGAGATGCTACAAATTTTTAATTTGTTGCTTTTTAATTTCAAATGTTCATAAATGACCTAATAGTGCTTTTACAAAGCAGCAGCAGCTGTGGAAGGAACAGCAGACAGTCTTTTTTCAGTATACTTGATTAAAAACAAGAATCGTTACTGTGGGTGCTGAACAGGGAAAACTCTTTCAACAGGCAAACATTCATTCGTTTCTGCTTCAGTACCAAGCTGGACTCCGCTTGGCTTTCAGCTGCTGTCCTCGGTGACGAGGAAAAGGCGCAGACCACTCGTACAGTCCGAGAGGGAACCCAGTTCCTCCTTTTAGCCCTTCACATGATGTCCCAGAGGCCAGGGACAATTACATAACCGTTGAGGAAACTTTGTGAAAGTCCTCCTTCTAAATCTTTCTCCAGCCCACTTGAGATACGGTCTAAACAGCTGAATCAGGCTGCAGCTCCCCCACAAAGCTACCCCCATGACGCAGAGCGACTGTCTGGAAGCAACAGCTTCCAGTAAACTTCTCAGAGCTCCCTGAGCTGGACTGCATCAGGGTTCCTTTTTTTTTTGTTTTTTCAAAAAAGAAAGCCTGTGTTCTTTCAGGGTTAAGTCTCAGAGGCAAAGAGGCTGCATATCAAATACAGATGTTAAAAAATACAGATGACCTCCATGCGTAGGTGGGGTCCAGCTTTAAGTCTATGTTCAACGGTTACGTATGGAGACATAGGGAAAAGAAAAATTTGTAGGTTATGACTACGTTTCTCTGGATAATCAGGGTTCCTTCTTATTTATCATGTAAAAATCAACACGACTAAAAACGCCATAGTTCCAAGTATTTTTTGCTAATTTTTAAAATATGAAAGAGAAAGGATGGGAGAAAAAGTAATGACATGAGAGAGAAAGACAGAGAAAGAAAGAGCGAACGACAGAAAGAGCAAGGGAACAACGAACCAATCAAATTTAGTACTTTTCCAGACTCTATGAATGCATCACAAAGGCCCAATTCCTTTAATTTAGGATACTCAAATACAAATCTTCAAAGAGCCACAAAATAATTTCAGTCAAAAGTCTATTTATCATCTTTTGCCAAGCAATTCAATTTTAATTCAGTTTCAAATTTATATAGCGCTAATTCACAACACATGTTCTCTCAAGACTTTACATGCCATTTCAATTCAATCATGAATAAATGCCTCTCACTTTAAATGTTTTTTTTTTGTTTTTTTATTTTTATTAATCAACACAGCTTAATAAAATTAGCTTGAACAAAACCTGTTGGTTTCAAACAGAACGGCAACAAAAAAAATGTAAGTTCCATTTAATATTGAATTCTAATGATTACTCAAAATGAAACACTTTTTCTGCATCAGATAAAGGCGTCTTGTGTTTCCACGAAACCCTAAGGAAGCATTTTGTTGCTTTTGAGACAGATTTGACTAAAATCCTGCTTACAGCTTCAAAGGATGACTTCACTGGATTTAATTTTGCTCTTCGCATCTTGGATTTTTTGAGGAAATGTATCTTTAAAATTCTTTTGATTGGTCTCAAAACGCCGTTTCAAATTGGAAACCTGGGTGGGTCTGGTGCTGGAGGCAGGAAGAATACATCCAGATTGTTCCGTCCATTCTGTTTTCATTGTCCACCTCTCTTAACAGCAAATTTAGAAAACAAACTCTTTTTTTTCCCCCCTATCTGAATATTTGCTGAGGAAGAATCCATTAACGAGTAGCTCAGAAAGTGAAAGAAAGCGAGTTGCTCACGAAGCTATGCAGCGGCAATGTGCGAGTGACATACAATGTGTTTATAGCACGCAGAAGACTGCTTCATTGCTCTGTTAGAAAAGCTGACACATGGGCATCACGTGAGCTTCCTGTAATTATTTAAATGAAGCTCATACAATACCGTACTGCCTCAGTATGACAGCCTAGATATAGAGAAATAATAACGGTTTCAGCACCAGAAATAGGTGGTTAGCGAGCCGCCCATCGAGCGACCCTGCTTTAGCCACTAGGTTGAACAATCATCTATGTTTTTTATTTTGCCAGTAAAGATCCTGATGAAAGGAGAAAACTATATGTGGACTTAGGCCTGGGCAAAAAAAAAAATGGTTGAAGGACTTAATTGAATTTTTTTTTTTTGCAGGGGATTAAAAAAAAAAGGAAATCAAGTTTTTGTGTAATGGCACATTTTGGCTCCCCGGAGCTTCCATAGTGCAATTGGTATGGGTTTGCTTTGACAGATGTGGAGCAAGAGACCCCACACTGTTACATTTGTCTAAAGTCCATTGCAGTCAAAAGCAGCAGGATCACAGACCTTATCAAACACCTGTAACAGAGGCATCCAGCCGAATATGAAAAATGCCAGTCTCTCCGTGACGAAAAAAACCGCAGTGACCAAAAATCAGTAGCTTTTAAAAACAAAAGCTAACTGTAGCCAAATCGTTTTCACAAGTTTTCTGCCGCTTGTAGCTATTGCTTTTCTTAATAAGTGTGGGTTCGGGTTGGGAAATCGGGGGGGTCGTACATCGAATTTAAGTGATATCGCCTTGTCCTACTTAAACTGCAATCACTTGTATGCGGGGAAAAAGCCTTTTATGCCCTATTTATTTTGTACATTTATTTGTCCTACATGTCATACCATCACAAATATAAAAATCCGATTTCACACACTCTAAAAAAATATTGCTTATTGTAAAATACATGTATTCAAATAGAGTTTGAGATTTTTAATGAAGTTTTCAGTCTGAGATTATGCTGTTGTTTCAACACATATCAGTCCATCCAGGTAGTTTTACAGTTCAAGTCACTTAAAGCTTTCCTGTTTAGTGGCGTTATTAGAAAATCCAGCTGCTTCAGCACTGATCCACAGCCTTTCCAAAATCTATTAAAATTTATTTTCCTTCATTTTCTTGTGACTTTACTGCTTCTTCTCCCCACTGTTAGCCCTGACAAAACCAGTGGCAACATGAAGGAGAAAGAAAAGAAAAAAAAACTATAAAAAAAACAGCACTGGAGTGGGCTTTGAAAAGCGAAGGTTTTAAATGCTGCAGTAAAACGGCGCAGTAAAATAGCTTGCTCCTCTAAACCACAGACAGCCTGTCATTTCCTCATGCTGCTTGAGCTGCACAACATTTTTCTGTTAAGCACAGTCCTGAAGGGCTGAGTGAAGCTGACTGCATCAACACTTTTGCTGGATAATTAACACAGGCTCAAACAAATATGATTAAATGAGATAAAAGACGCATCCAAACAGAGACGGCGAGGTGGAGGAGATTCGCAACCAAAGCAACTACACACTGAGGCTGAACAAAGCGTAGGCCGCGCCAGCTGAAGCTGAGCCACAAATTGCGATGAGCTCATGTGAGATGCCACAAGAATTCCCCTTTTGTTTTATGTCTGCTCTCTAAGTGGAAAACTGCGTGCTGGGGTCCCCAGGGAGCCCTACTTTGAGGACAAGGTCCAAGACAGGAAGCACAGATAAAGATGAGGAACTTTATTGGGTGAGAGGAAGATGAGAAGGGTTTAAAATGAGTCTGGGACCCAAAAAAAAAAAGGTTTGCAGCAGTAAAATGCTGGGATGACAGGAAGGACCGCCATGAAAAATGATCAGAGTTGTTTCTGTTTACTGATTAGTGCTTTAAGATTAAGTGAGATGGAGGAACTCTGGGCTGATTGCCTAATTTATGCTGCTACATATCTGACTCCCTGCAAATCTGCAGGCCAGGAAAAACATGAGGGTAGAAGAGATAAGAGAGGCAGAGAAAGAATGAAAATCGAATTTGAAACCATTATTTTCTTAGCTTTTATTTTTCAGAAACCTTGAAACTAGCAGCCATCTTCGCTGCAAACTACTCAAGGTCTTTATTCTTCCAGGAATAGATCAAGGTGTAAGGTGGTGATCGGAATGGGGTAAACATTCAGCTTCAACAGTTCTGACCAGTTACCAGCCAGTCAGTAACCCCCAAAAAATATCTATTTTCTTCTGATCAGCGAATGCACCATACCAAAGGACTTACCAGGTCACGAAAGGAGTGAAGCTGGAAAGAAGCAAAGAGAACAGAAAACTATAGCTTTGGCATCAGAATTTCATCAGAAGTCGGGAGTGCATTTTCCTCTAAAAGTGAATAAAAGCCAGTCGCCCAAGCAGTTTCTTCAACCCCTCGTACAATGAAAAGTCCACAGCCCAGTAGGTCTGCTTCGCAACTGAGCTGCCTTTCTGCAGAAGTAGATTTAAAGTAGGGCTGAAAGATGTCGAGAAACATATTTATTGGAAAGGTAGGAATGAAAAATGAGATGTTGTATATTACTGTTAACTCATTCTTTACTATTAAACACTAAATTCATTCCCTCTCCAGTACCTTTCTGGTCTCAGTTACAAAATTTGTCACACCCATAGTCAAGACCATAATCTAAGAGAATCTGTGGAGGGAGCTAAAAATTAGGGTGATGGCAAGGTGGCCTTCCAAACACATTTCACAATATGACTCATCAAAAGGCTGGTCAGCAACTACAGTAGACCCTCACATATTTGCGGTTTAGTATTAGATTTACATATTCACATGAGGGAGCAGTCAATCAACCAGAATGGGCTTCAGTCCCCAATAGGGCTGAACGATTTTGGAAAATAATCTAATTGCGATTTTTTTTTCTTCAGTATTGCGATTGCGATTTAATGTGCAATTATTTTTGTGGGGCTTTTGTCATGCATTTTTAAATTAATGCAATTAAAAATATTGTGTATTATAAACAGATTTTTATACATAATTCATTTTATTCCATAAGATAGACTTATTTTAAGACAAAGGCAAATATTAACAACTTTATCTACTTTTAATCATCACACTCGATTGTCATCGGTGTCGTTCTGCAATCAAGGTTTTCTTCCTTTTGATCCCAGCTAATAATTCCCTCCGGCTGCAATGTTTTCTTCCGTGTGGTTATCCAGGAAGTAGGATGCTTGAAGGAACAAGCTCTGATTTTCAATTCTCCATCGATCTAATGCACTTTCAGACTCTGGTATGACTCCGTAGAGCGGTTTGATCTCAGGTCAGGTGTTGCAAAATACTCCGCTGTTTTCGGTGCGGCTTTAACTTTCTGTCGGCATTTTTTATACAGCGCAGGTAAAATGTGGCTAAAATGTGTTCGTGGGATTGAATCCTAGCTTATTCATCATGGTTAACAAAGCATACTTTTGGCTATAAAACCTGTTATAGCACGAATTATTTCAGTGTGCCTTTTTTTTATGTTCGTAAGGAGCGATTCTTTCAAACAGCTTGGTCAGCGATCCCTGTCGCCTTGAAGTTTGTTTACTGGAAATTTAAACACTGGTGGCGGTCAGTTTAGCCGTGCAACTCTCATATATGGTGGTGTGATGTTTTTAGGTGTTGATAAAGGTTCGTACTGTAGCCTACCTCGTGAGGCAGCAACAATACCAAGACGGGTTCTGCATAATACCTGGTGTTGCGCAGCATCAACGTTTTCATAGCAGATATGATTTCTCACAACTGATGTACTGTTCCTCTTTGGTACCAAATATTGTGTAGTGTTGGATTCGGTTAAGCTTTTGGTCATTTTATAACTGGTTAAAGTGCAGCGTTTCCTTCTCTCCCTGCGTTGTTTGCAAGTCCCGTGACTTTAGCAAATATGTTTACATCAAGTCAAATCGCAGCCTTTGCGATTAGGAAATCGCATTTTACCAAATCGCGATTTAATTGCATATGCAATTAATCGTTCAGCCCTAGTCCCCAACCCATCGTACACGACGGGATGATGCACCTCGGACAGCTTAGCACACCAACGACAAAGAGACTTGGTTTTGGTTACAGAAACAAACAAAAAATATATTTTTTGAAGAGAAATTGCGCTACAAAAAGTAGGTCAGTGCAGAGATGCTCTCTTTGTTGACTCGGTTTTCCATGTTTCCGCGGTATGAGGCGTGGCTTTCAGCTCCTCCCAGATAGGTAGGGGGAGCAGGGGCGGGGCATATAGCCAATCACATTTCAAAATCTCCTCCTCCTCCTCTCCTTGATGACTTGACACTATAAAACACAGCTTTTATATCTGTTCAGGTGCATTCAGGTGCCCTGAATTATTAAAGCCGGCAGCCGCAAGCATTCTTAGGGGGATCTCAAGTATGCGCAGCGATTATTGTCCCCAACCCCCTCAAAATACCAGGGGTCCAAAGTATCCACAAGTGTTTAACGTAGTGGTAAATGTCCTTCTGTTGTATAGCGCTTTTTCAGTCAGGACCACAAAACTCTTTATACTACATGCAGTCACTCACCCAGTCAGGCACACATTCACATGGCGATTTACCATTTAATGTAATGCTAATAAATGATTTCCACTGATTAGTGGAAGGAGTAAAAAATTTTGAGATGTCGTTTCTGTTCAAATGTAAAAAAAAATAATTTTTTTTTTAAAACAATACCTCTTCTACACAGTCTTATTAGCGTTTAGAGGTGGCCTGGGTCTTCTTCAATATGAAAAAAATGCCTTGGTTAAATGAAAAACAACATGGTATCTTGATCTGCCGGCAATTTGAAGAATAGGGGCTTTAACTATAGAGGATAAATTACCTTAAGTGGCTGAAAAGAAATAATTTACCTTTAATTACAGTTCTTAAAAAAGGGGGGGAATCAACTCAAACACAACAAGACCATGCTTTGGAAGCAACTTCGTAGCTTTATAAGTAGAATGTGGGACAGTAAATATGATTATTATGCAAAGAATCCCTCTTGACTACAACTGTCAGATTATTAGACTTTTTCTGTTTTAGGCTTTGCCTACTTGAATATAACTTCTCTGGGTTTCAAAACAAAAAGGCATACACACAAATCGGCAGAACTGAAAGGCGTTATGAGCAGGAACTGGAACACAAATCCCTGATCAGTCCATCTCTACTCTTGCGTTTTGTTTCTTTTCCCAGTACACCAGAGAATGTGTTAAAGATTACTCTCCTCATAATTGTAAGTTCACACTTGAAGAAGGCATTAAATATAATGAAGAAATTACTTTAACAGCAGTGGAAGAAATCCTTTTGGACAATGGGAAACTTGTCACTGCGGTTTTTCGGTCTCTCCTGCCAAAGCATTATTTTTCTCCCACTTTCACAGTGATGAATGTGTCCAGAGCGCCGTGCTGACAGGCTGGAGTGCAGAAGGGGATCCTTCTTGTTTGCGTTGCGTAGCAATCACTATCCAAACAACATGTGCAGATTAGGAGCATCTACACCGATCTGTAAACAGACAGTCTAGGGGCGGTCGGTGCGGCTGCAGCCTCTTCCAAGCACAGCTTCGCGTCAAATCTGACAACACCCGTCTGTGTCAGTCTCGACTTGAAATTACACAGCTGGTGCTTTCATGACATTTTGTGGCCGAAACTGGACTCCATCATCTCTAGCAAGACTTCCATATCACTTTCAACATGACAAGTGTGAACTACCATTTGCATATTAACAACCACACACACAAAACTGTAGTGGTGGTTTAGTTTGGCCTCTGATCGGCTGTTCAGAGGAACCCAAAACACTGGCCAAACTTTTGTCCTTTCGGTTTTACCAAAACTAGTTAGCGGCAGAACCAACATTATTGTTTTCAGTATCTTCAGCCAAGAGAACAAAGGAAAGCTTTCAATTATGCATCTGATCTGCAGCCCAGAGCTTTTCTCTATCTGGGGAGAGGTTGATATTTTCAGCTGTGGCTTTGCTGAACACAACGCAGCTGCAAACGAGAATTTTACGAGGAAAAATGATGAGCTGCAACAGGAAACCATAGACTGACAGCTTCACAGAGCTTATTCTCAGGTGTGAAATGAGTTAAAATATGTAGAAACGTGAGATTGTTTTCGGTTGCTTTTCACATTCATCACACTTTTTCAAAACTACTATATCTTTGGTGTGATAAATCATGTTGAAACGATGATCTTGCACTAAGAAAGTGCAAGCTAGTTGCTGATTTTGATCTGAGGCCAATCTGAGATCAGCTGGTCATGAAGAAAACCATAGCATTACTTTAATTCCAAATAAAAAGATCACAGCAAAGCGGCTGTTTTGCTGTTGCAGCAAACATTTCCCGGTGAGGAAGAGGTTGGTGGGTGAAGAAAATTCAGATAGAATTTGTCAGTGAGGAACCATTTATTTATTTATTTTAGTATGAAGCAGTTCTGGGTCTGCTTTCGTTTTACCTACAGGTTTGCATTACCAAGAAAAATTATAATACTGGAACCATCTTCCTGCAGTTTGTTCCAAAGGCATTTATTCAACAGTCCAGAGCAACGGAGAGCGTGGAAAAGAGGTGAAGCAGCGTGTGCAAGCTGGTTGGAATGGGTGGAGAAAAGTGTCAGGCTGTAATGTGTGATAAAAGGGTTTCAGCAAGAATGAAATAAAATGCGTAGAAGACCAGAGAAGGCGCAAGGGGAATGGACAGAACTTGAATTTGGAGAGCTCAAGATGTTGAGATGCTCTTTGGGACTTAGGATCAGGAATGAGTACATCAGAGGGAAAGCGCATGTTGGATGGTTTGGATATAAAGTCGGGCCAGACTAAAGGTGCGTTCCGACCGCAGGCTTTGTCAGCGTCAGGCAATGCTCATAAAGGAACTAGTTTGACGTATATACTCAGAAGATACATTTGTAAGCTGAAGCTAGCAAAGCTTGTAGGCGGGCCTTTGTCTGCTGGATGTTTTAAACACTCGCGGATCGTGGTTGGCTAGGCAGTGTCAACGTCATGCAACGTCACTACAGTGAGTCACTCTGATTGGTTGCCGTCCTGCGTCAAGAGTGTTAGGACCTTCAAAAGTTCAACTAGCTGAACTTCTGCGTTGGTAGAGTTATGAGCTTTGAAGCTTGAAACGCATGAAAAGCTTGAAAAGTTGAGTGAGCCAAAGCTCACAAAGCGCCTCGGAGACCGTGACGCTCCTCCAACGGCCTCAACCGTAGACTTAAAATGTAATCTCGATGTTGCTGAGGCCGAAAAAGCCTGCGGTCTGAACGCAGCATAAGATGATTTGGTCATGTTCAGAGGAGAGACAACGATTATATATCGGTAGAAGGATGCTGAGGTTGGAGCCGCCAGGCAGAGGCGGAGAGGAAGTTCCATTGGCATTTAGAGTGGTGCTTCCTCTGCACTGAATAAATTAAAATAACTCCTTTGACCTTCAACAGTTTGTTATCTTAGATGTGTTTAAAACCTCACAAGCATCCACATGTGATTCCACATATTTTAATAGATTTACAGATCTCTTTTTAAAAGTTTGCTATTTTTAGGTCTTGATTTATGTTGTAATGTCTTGATCGTTACATGTTAAAATGCAATGAAATGTTTCTTTTTTTTGCTCTCGCTGCCTGTTAAATGTTAATATGGTAGCATTTTTAAAAATCCTAAGACTTTAAAATGCTAAAATTTATATCAGCAGAACATCACAATAATTTATTTTAATCCGTCTTTCATCTCACATAAATAAAAAAAAATGCTAATTTACGGATGATGACCTCAAAAACAAGTGACCGAATTCTTTTAGTTCAAATGACGGAGGAAATTATTAATGCTGCATAACCCCAATGTGGGAAGAGTTGGTGTCATTCTGATCTGTATGTGTGAGTGTGTGTGTGTGTGTGTGTGGGTGGATGGGGGGATTTATTAGAGCTGGGCTTGTGAAAATGAAACATTACCTGCCTTCACCTATAAGTCATTATTCTCCGTTACCTTCAGCATGCTCACAGGAGATCTGTTGTATGTTCAGACATGTGAAGAGAGCCACATACTTCTGAGAGGTATGTAAATCGTAGCCTGACTGCTGTTCCCTGAGAGCTGGAACAAAGATTGGCGGCCAAAGCCGCAAGATCACTCAGCTTGGCTGTTGCCATGACTCTTGTGTTAGAAACAAAAGGCATAGCGTTCCCCCCAAAGCCCCCTCTCAATCACTCATGCCCCCCCCACTCTCAGCCACTATTTCATAAACATCCAGCTGCAGATCGTCAGCAGCGTGTCTTGTTACAAAATTGAAAAAACAGAAAGAAAGAATGGTTTCTATTGTTTTTCCTTGAAACCAACTTATCTTATACTTTCGTTTTACCACATCATTTCATCTCCTCTTCTGCTGATGCAAAAGCACAGCTCATCCAGCTGAAGCCATCGAGGCTTCTAACCACCAGTAATCCCAGCTTCGTAAATCCAGATGAGAGGGAGAGATTCCCTTCTAGTCCCCTGTATCCATTCCTCTCCCTCCTCCCTGTGATCCTGTTATCATCTGTCATTATAATGGCATTGCACTTTGCTAACCAACAGCCAAAGAACATAACAACCATCCATCGGGGGGGCTGTAAATTAAACGACAGTCTGCTCTGCAGTATAGATTACTCTACGTCCCAAAAAATACTGTCTGGTGTTCCCATTGATTATACCAGCGCTCCTCGCACATACCTTGAAAGGCTAGACAGCCGGATGCTTCATGTTTCAACTTTGCTCTTCACGTTGTTGATGTCCAAAGTAGCTTTTTGAGACCCGCCAGCAAAGTTTACACAAATATGTACGAATTTTCCCGCCATCACTAACTTTTTCAAAAAAAATTTTTTAGATAGTCATACAAAGATGGCGAATTAATGCTGCAATTACTGGAGTTTTTCTGCATTCTTCACAGACACAAGAAGCATACATGGTGCGACTTGCACACTAGAGTAGCCGGATTTGATCTTTCCCCCGTTTTAACCACCATGGCTTTAGCTGGGCTTTTGTCAGGAATGCTTAAATGAAATCTGGCATCACTTCAAAAGAAATGAACTGCTAAAGAGCGCCGTTCACAAACACCAGAATAGGTGCGTTCAGGATAACGTTCATCAGACCAAAAGTGAGTGAGTTCAGTTGACGTTCAAAACAAAACATGAACAAGTTCATGAAAAATCGTTCAATGAACTCGTTCAGGAACTTCACTGCAATCCACAACCAGGAAAAAATCGTGAACGTTCGAAGGAGTGACCGGACTACCAGATACGCCAGACAACCAATCCTTGAGATCAGCAAAAAGCCAGAAAATTGACCAAAAGCATGTAGATCTCACTTGGGTTGAGTGTTTCACTGCTATCATTGGCAGAAGGTTGGAATTTCTTCTTCGTTCACGACGGAACATTTAAACCTTTAACATCTTCTGCTCTACTGCAATGTTGTCTGGATAGCTTAGGCGCATAAATAGAAGAAAATGTAAGTGAAAGAACACTTTTCCTCTCCTAAAGCTTCTCTCCTTGTCACACAAGAGCTCTCACTGAGATAATCTGATAGTTATGAAGTGTTTATGGAGACTAAGTGCGGAAAAAAAATGAAAAAATTCATTGAAAGTGCCAACAGACCAAGTTTTTGAGTCACGGTCTTTAAATTTAGCAACAACATAATTTTAAAAACAAGCTGAAATGTTCTGTAAAGGCATTCCTCTTTGCTGTCATCACTACTGATCCCCCTCAGCAAAGATCATAAAAACACAAATTAATTAATTAAAAATATGGATTCTACAATTATTCATTTAAATCCACATTAGAGTTATAACACTAACATCAACCATCAAGACATCTGGATTTGTTAAGAGAGTTTATAAAAGCAATAAAACTCTGCAGCACATATCTAACCAAATGCTAACTCCCTTAAAGCTATGAAACGAAATGAGAATTACATCATACAGCATCATGGAAACAAGAGCAATCATGGCCTTGTTTCCACTCTCTCATCTAAGGGAATTATACAAGATATAAAATGCCTTGAAAAAGTGTCCGTATCATTTGAACTTTTCCATATTTTGTCAAGTTATGAAATGAAACTTCGAAGAATTCTACTGGGATTTAATGCGATTTGACCAACACTACATACATGATACATTATCTGTATTCAGCCCCTGTAGTTTGGCACCACAAAATAAAGAAACTGCTATCAGAAGACACCTGATTAGCAAATAGAGTCCACTTATCTATTGATCCTGTTCTGTGAAGTCACAACGACAGTTTTTTTTTTGGCTTAAACTGGACAAGATCAGAGCTTACATCTTTAACACGGCAGTTTCTTCATGAGACATATAAACTATGGCGTACACAGCCAGGTGAACATGGCAGGGGTGGTTTAATTTGGTCAGCGTTTTTAAATAAACAAATACATGGGGTCTGGCCAAACGGTTTCCCTTTCGTTTAACAAAAAAAAGATTCATACAACATGACAGGAATATAAAACACGGTGGTCTGATGCGGGGATAGTTTTCTTCAACAGAAACTGCTCAGAATCAACCCCTTAATTCTTCTGCAGTTTTTACCAAAAAACACAGATTTTTTTGATTTTTTTTTAAAGGAGCATAGCAACGGAAACTACAATGAAAAATGTTGTAGAAATAGACACATCTTAAGGAAATTTGGCTCTGTTCAGTCAAACATGAGGCTTTGAACGGCGCATTAGATGTTATTTTGCATTTCTAAGCGGTTTGAAAGAAGTTTTTACTGTGTCTACAGTTGTGATTGTAACCTTGATTGCCATAAATCATTGGAATCTCACCTTTTTCATTTGCAAAACAACATGAAAAATGTGTATTCTCTTAATTCACTTCAAAATTACATACCATTTAATGATGGTCTATCACAAGAAATCACAGTAAAGTTCATTAAAGTGTGTGGTAGTAACGTGACCCAATGTGAAAAAGTTGAAGCGGTATACAACGTTTGGAAGGTTCACAACTTTGAGTTCACATTTATACATTATTCAATGAAACTAAATGGTTAAAAGGGTAAAAATGGGCAGGATTTCAATAAAAACACTATTGCATAACTCAAGAAATTGAGTTATTTAATACGTTCCTATTTGAGCTGTGAACAGAGCGAAACAGCAGGCGTGCCTGAAGAGGCATGCAAGACTGCTTTTCCCATTATGTGCTTTCAAGAGGACGCACGGAAGACAGCAGTGGAAACTCCAGCTGAGTACCTTTACTCGCCGAGACAAAAGCGCAGCGAGGGCACAGAGAGCCTCCACGGTCTGCTCTGCCACCCGCTGGGACCCTATAGGGACGCGCTGGAGAATCTACAATCTGCTCCTTCCCCGCCTCTACGCAACAGCCACAGTCTTCTCACACCACCAATCCTTATCAGATTTCTATGTAGATAAGCACTCTAGCTGAACTTCACTCTATGGTTTCATTTTCATTTCATTCTCATTTTCTTAGACTAAAAAAAATTTTTTTTAAAACATGTGGCACTGTCAGGTGAATGAAATCAAGTGCTGCACACATGCATTGGCAGGATTTACACTGTGGGCATGCTGCTTTTAGAAGGCTACAGTGATAAACCTTAAAGCCTGGTAATCCATGCCTGCTGTCAGAAAGCCCCACCGCAGCTCAAAGAGGAAATGCATGAGATCACAGCCACTTTAGATGTACTAAATACCAAGAACAGTTGAGATACCCCTCATCTGCATAACTGTAATATGTACCCCCCCGTGGGAGCTCTGGTTACGGATAATAAAAGGGGAAAGCAAGAAACTGGGGTCAAAGATGGCAGGAAATTTCGGGGATGAAAGATCACTTATGAGGAGGGTTTATTTGACTTATTAACAAAATGAATACATCAGTCCTTTATGAGAAAAGAGCTTATGAATAATTTGAGAATGCTACTAATTTCTCATGACAAGTTCCCTACTTTCCCGACTCAAATTCCCTACATACGTTTACACCATTGTGGGCCGTTGAGTAAAAAGTATTGACTTTCAACCTGCTTTAATGATAGACTGATCTTAATATCTGTAGGTTCCAGAGTTAGTAGAAAAAGTATGAGCTATAAATAATTTTACTTTTCTCTTTAAATATCTAAAACCTCTAGACTTGGGGAAAAAGGCAATTGAGCATTCTAGGGAAAAAAATCCTAATTGTTTAAGGAAGAGTGAGTATATTTCTGTGCATTTGTGTGTTTAAAAAAAAACCCAAACAACTTCTAAAATGTGGTTTTAGTGCTTTGTTTTGAATTTTAGGTAAAATGCTGAATTTAAACTGACGATAGGGGACAGTACATACCTAAATCATTGCAAGCAAGCGGTATTTTTGTGTTTGAGTGACGATGGATGGCCATACAAGCCAAAAAAAATCGTATTTGCATAATTTTCTACAACTAAAAGGCAGACAGTTCAACCTCCAGAGAAATGTATGAGGCAAATTGAGAAGCACATCAGATTGTCTTTCATAATTTCTGGCGGTGTTGATCGTGGGGAACTTCTAATGAGGACCAGCAGAAAAGGGATGTAACCGCGTATTCAAAAATAACCGCAGATAGTAATCTATAGAGCTGATGGTTTTAATAAAGAACTAGCACTGGCCCTGCTTTGATTAAAAGACCCAATTTCTGTGTACGACTGTGGTGTCAGAGCCATGCTTTGCCTTCTGAGAAATGTTTTAGCCTTTGACAATTTCATCTGTTTAATATTAAAGGTAATTGGTTCTGACAGGGCTCCTTAAAGAACAATTTTATGATCTACCTGACATGTTAAAACATACGACCTATTGAAGATGAACAATATTGGGGTTTTGGGGGTTTTTTTTCATTTAGCAAACATTGTACCGCTTTATTATCCTGTTAAATTAAGAGTAATGCAGATTTTCCATTAAACTAACCCCTCCTCTCCACTGGACGTGTAAGCGGTAATGTCAATGAAGCGTAATACGCAGCTGATAGCCGCCATTAAAGTCTATGGTACCGTTTCCACCAGGCGGCGAAGCAGAGCGACCTGGCCGCTTCCCAGAAGCGTAGTGTCCCAGCAACCTCCCAAATTTACGCCGCAGTTCTATTTTGTACAAGCTACGCTTCTAAAACGCATCAAGCTCAGGAGTTTAGTTCGGGCCATACAGGAAATCAGGGGGTTGGAGCGAAGTAAAATACCCAGAAGTTTAGAAATAAAGGACACACGCTTGTTTGACTATAAAAAAACAAACAAACAAACAATAAAATTCAGTAGCTGTGACACCAGGGTTACAGTCAGGTGGTCTGTGCTTCTAATTTGTTGGTTTTTATCACGGGTGAGTGGTTAAGTCTTGAAGTTGAGAATCATCCAGTTTATATGATGCCAGTGATCATTTTTATAAGGATAATATGAAAAAGGAGAAGGCATGGACAGAAATATCTGCAGTTCTGGGAGTGGATGGTGAGTTTATGCTACTTATGAACATAGAGTTACATTTTTTCCTCTGCATGATACCTTTTATGTTATGCAATTGCAATTCTCCCGTGATTCCGTGATCTCCCAGGACCAGCTGGGAGGGACGCTTTTGCAAGGTGTACGTGTCTAAAACGCTCCCGGTGGGAAGGGACATACAGCTGCTTTCTTGAGTAAAACGTGTCTATTTCATTACGCGCCGCTAACGCATTCGGTGGGAAGGAGGGGTTATAATCATATATCTATAAATATTTTCTTTTACACAAAAAAAATATAAAGTTTGGGGTCAGGAGCCTTAGAGGCCGAGCTAATTCCTCTCACTCAATATAAAGAACTGTATTATTGAAATAATGGTGTCAAGCCAGCAGTCATCTCTACATTTGGTCTGGTGACTCACCTCTGGTTGGATGGCTTTGAACACAGGAGTATCCATGAGGGTAATCTGGCCCTGAGGGAGACACACAGCAGCTGTTAGACCGGATGAAACAAAAGTTTCCCCCAACAACAAAGTAACAGCAGGTCGACATTACTGTTAACACGTTTTACATCCATAATTAATGTTTTAGTATTTTAATTGTCCCGTTGTATAATCTGTGTTGCATGCACTATGTAAAACACACACATCAAATCGTTTTTTTGTGTGCTAAATTCACACTTCTCAGCTACTAGAAAACCGTTTTTAATAGAGTCAAAGTGTGCTTTGAAAACCTTGAGCATGATTATAAATGCCTTTAAATCTTAAGGAGCAAAGAGTTTAAAACAAAAATAGAGATTAGACTGCCACCTTGTGGTTGCAGACGGCAGCACAATCATTCAAAGCAAAGCATTTTAACAAGAGATCAAGAAAAATAATCTTGCTTGAATTATAATAAGTGGAACTGGGAATTGCAGAATGAAGCGAGCGTAAAACAGACGTGACTCTGAAGTTTATTTACAGACTCTACTGCAACGTCTAGAGGGGCAGCTGGGGGAATTCCTTTAGTGTCAACTCCGCACTGCCAAACATGATTAATTATTACTGATCCAGACCTCATTTCCTCTTATATCACTCTTTCTTCCCCCCCTCATCTCAGTTCAGCATCTCCCACTTCAGCTTACAGAACATTTGCTTTTAAAATGTGCCTTAACTGGAGGAGAGGAAGACACCTCAAGCTGGACTCACCGCATACTCCTCAGGAGTGACCTTCAACACATCGAACACGACGGCATCAAAACTCTTCTTCAGCTCGGAGGAGGCTTTATCGCTGAGAGACTCTGAGCTGCTGCTCTTCTGTGAAGGAAAAGACAAAGAGCCAAAACGTGTGAACTTCTGGCTCCATATGGAGAAGAACAGCCAGGGTTTTTCCTGGCAGACTTCTGCCGATTTCAGTTCTACATGACACAGGGGCTTTTCCTGCGGAACATAATACATAATGTAGTATGTTTCAAATGTTTACTTGCCATTATTGGCTGTGGGTGGGACCATGTACAGAACATGGTCCGATCATGCTCAACGATAAAGTAAAATTTGTAATTTTGTCTCTTCAATGCTCGATACAGTATAATTTCTCATGAGTAAACTCGAAAGAAGTGCATTAAATGCGCATGCACTGGCTGAAGCATTTCTTTTAGTATTATGACCGGGTGATCATCAATCACAGCCTATTGCGGAGGGAATCGTCCGATTCCGATCTCTGTCTGATCAATCGGTGCATCTTTAGTGATACAGTTAATAAGGAGTGAGCGGAGGGGCGACCTTGCCCTCAAAACACATTCAGAGGATATTTAAGGATATATTCCACAAAAGGAATGAGATTACCTGGGTGTTCCCTCTAAAATGTTCCCCATTGAAACGCACACAACATTTATAAAACCATTCCACGCGTTATGCTTACCTCAGAGGCCGTTGCAGCAGTGTTGCAGATGCTTGATCGGCCATTAGGGAGGTCCATCATTCCCATACCATCGAGCTTTAGTGCAGGAGACCATTCATCGCTCTCAGCTGCAGCAAAGCCTGCTCGGCTCTCTGGGCAGAAACACAAGCAGAACGTATGAAACAAAACATCTCCTCCAACAGGCTTGTCATTAGGACCTTGGACACTACAGTGCAGCAGCGGCACCACCTAGTGGATGAAATAAATGTACATCACTACGGTCCAAATGTACCCTTTAAAAAATAAGATGGTTTATTTCATGATGATGATGATGATAATGATAATAGTGCCTTTAGCCTCAGCTGCCGTCCCAGGAGGCTCGCGTATGCCATATGGCCGTACACTTTCACAGCGCGTCTTTAGCACACCTGAGCACATCAGAACAGAAGGAGCTTAGGCTTGAGCATTAGCAAGAGCACTTATGTACAAGGGGGTATGGAGTTTGTTAGATCCACGGCGCTAAACGGCTTAATCAACCTGCTGCTGATACGCGGAACAACCACCCTGTTTCAGACCATATTTTAAACACACTGGAGAGATGACGAGTAGATTTCCGTCTTCCAGTTTATAAATAACAAACATTAAACAACTCAAAACAGGTATATGCTGGACACTTAAATCATTAGTTTGTCTGTGAGTCTAGTCCTGTTATAATTAGACTAAAATTCACTATGATCCCTGTTTGGCGAGAATATTCTGAAATCTTCAATTACTTTTCTTCAGCTGAGGACTGAAAGCATCTCCAATTTTTTTTTCTGTCTTTCTTCAAAGAATATGGTGAAACATAAGGTGCTTCGAATTGTAAAAAAAAAACAGCTGGGTCATCCCTAATTTCCCCAATATCTGTGAACTTGCATTAATGGTGTTGCAGCAGATTACCTCGCACACTCATTTTAACTGCCCGAATATTCATTCCTCTGCCACTTGAATGATAGGGAGGAGAAATCACTCTCCAGCATAGTGTTGTTGCTGCTGATGTGACCCAAGTTTTCCTAAGTTAAATGCTGCACTGCATTTTATTCCTAATGCTGCTGCCATTACCAGTCAGCTGGCTGGAAGAAGACTACTACACTCTTCTATCGCTTTTAATAAAGACAAATCTGGCAGTTGGAGAAAATTTCCAGAAAATAAAGGAAGGCTCTCATTGAGGTAACAACATCTTTAATTACAGCTTGCAATTTCAAAGCCAAATTCAGTTTACCTTTTGTCTACAACTCCACTGAATGCCTTCTCTACCAGAGCAAATACAGTTTACCCCGGTGAGCTGTTACTTACCCAGTGATAAGGCATATTGACTTATAGGCATATAATTAAGATAATAGCTAAAAAAAATGTATAGCATTGACCTATATCAATATCAAACTGGATCAGATTGGATCAGATCGAATTGTGATAGATTCTAACTCTTAAGAATCGGAATTGAATCGATTCATGAAATTTGAATCCCAGCCCTAGACAGCACAACATCCCAAATCAGTGTCTAAAGGGAATAAGCTCATTTGAAGAGCTGTGTTTTGAGTTGTGTTGTAAATAAAGAGAAGAGAGTCAATATTTCCGATGAGTTCCAGAATCGAGGAGCAGAGAGTCTAAAAGCTCTGCTCTCCATCGAGACAAGGAACAAGATGATTGGCTCACAAAGATCTTAGTGAATGCCAAAGAGTGCCGATGTGAAGCAGGTCACACAGATACAGAGGCAAGGCTATATATGCACTTAAAAGAAAGAATCAGAACCTTGAAGTTGATTCAGGACTCTCTGGGTAACCAGTAAATTTGCTGAAATAATGCAATACCATAACAAAAACAAGCCATCATTTCCTTATTCACGGTAATCATACAGTAAGAATATTCAGACATCCTGACAGACTGCCAATTTATTTCATCAGGTTGACCCATCAGATTCATTTTGATGCTCTGTAGAAACATGTGCTGTGCTGCTTTTCCTTAAGAATCATTCTTTAACTACATGGATAAACACTACTGAATATGGCCCATTTATCCAGCAACTGACTTGTAACATGTGCTTGGATCTATCAAACTGGTAGTTTTTAGATTACATAACCTTCCTCGTCTTTTTTACAATACACTTCCTTTTCATCTTAAATCTTCTTTTTTTTTTTCTGTTCCGAGTCGCCATACATATATGCTGCTTTTAGCACAGCCGTAAAAGTGGGACCGCAGAGTCAGCTCTGAATGTTTACAGCCTGGAGCAATTGTTGAAGATCAGAATGACAAAACAGCATGAGGTCGACTTGATGCTAACGTGTTCAGCTGAGAGAACACAGACAGGGGGGGGGGTCCAGTTATGTAACTGGAGTCACCAGTTTTTAGGTTATGGAAATGATCGTCAAAACAAATCCTAAATTTCAGCATCGATTAATATCTATTGATCTTGTTTGACAACCCCAGAGTGTATTATCCCTCTTAAATGGATTGTGCTTTAAGGACCATTAGCAGTCTTCCACAGCTGCACGCTGTCCAGCAAAAAGCAAACAGCATTACATCATGGGAGTCCCCCCCCCCCCCCCTGCTGTTGGACAGCAGTGCATGATTGTACAGGAAGCCATAGCTCCTATGTGTTTACAAGTCGGAGTCTGATGTTTATTAAATCTGATGTCTGTAATTACCTTTCTTACTTCCTGCTCTAATACCTCCTTGCTCTGTTCCAGTTGCACTGGGACCTATCAATTTAGATTCTTCAACACACGTATAAAAATATGTGTGAGCGGATTGCTTACCACCATGTCTGGTGGGTTAATGAAACTTTGTGCTTTCTTTTTTCTTTAATTTTATTATTAGCAGGAATTCATTTAAATGTTACAAAACAGTGTCACTCGAGGGAATTGAGCTGCAGACTGGATATCAATCGGTGTCCCTTTGTTGCATTGACACATTGTATTTTATTCTTTTGCCACCACTGCAACATGATTCCTATTTTTATTTTTTATTTTTTCTCTTTTGGAATCTTTTCAAAGTTTCGTTTTTTAAAGTATTTCACTAAGCAAAAATATTTTCTCCCGTTACTTAACCAATTAGCAAGACTGAAAAAAGATGAAAATCAGACACAAAAAGTTTATCCAAGGGATTAGTAATTCAAAATAATACAGAATTAGTCAGTAGTAAAATGTATAATATTTAGAAATAATTTGAAAGGAATAATTGATATCGACCAATAGAATGATTTATTTAAAGGCCAAACGTATAACTGCTGCCTGAATAATAAGCTTGTGCATGAGGCGGACATGCTGTATGAGAGCTCATGAACGAACGAACAGAAACAACAGCTGAGTCAGCCCCATCCTGGACAATTTACTGATTTGCAGCTATGACTTCAACTGACGTAAGAAATGTTACTGTTAATTTAGTTGGGGTCTGAGCTGGAGTTTTGCTGCTGCTAAAAGCTGCTCTCTGCTCTGCTGAATCCATCCTTCAGTTACGTCTCGGTCTGTGGTTGTTTATGATGGCGATAGCAAACGCTACACCTGAGTGTAAACGCGCATTACGCGCACCATGCTGCCCTTGGAAAGCACTCTGGAACTCTGCTTGTTCGCCACGATCACTCGCTATTCAAGTGAATTTACAGGCATATATAGGCACTTGGGCATTGCATTAATTTGTGGTTAAACTTATGTACAGTCCCGTGAACGACTTTGGAAGAGTCATTATCACTACAAAGATTTTTTTTAAATGATTTTTTTAAACAAAATTTCCTTTTACGTACGTATACATATGGTGGGATAAAAAAACAAAATAAAGATTTCCGCTTTTGGTTAAATCTAGGAAAACAAATTAAATTGCTAAAATTTATATCTAATTATTTTTTCAATAATATAATTTACTGATTTTAACTGGTGAAAGAGGAAAATAAAGCAACAATGTTTCCATTGTAATCATTAAAATTTGAACATCAAAGGAGTCCTAAGGTAAGCAAGGACCATAAGAATCTGGTTTTATCTCAAAATTTGCTAGTTTGATTATCCATAATATCAATAAAAACTCAGAAATATTATTAAAAATAGTGGCTAAAAATATTGTTATTGTAATATGAGATATTTACATGTTTAGGGTCCGTCATAGTGGCACAAACACAAATCTACTATATGCAAAGCAAAACCTAAAATTACATTTCCACTATCAGAACTTCAGGATAATTTTACCAGACCTTCCTGGTTTGTGCGTCTCCCCACTACACCAAGCCAGGCCAGCTTCCCTGCTTCTTACAATGTTGACATCTTGTTTTTCTCTGCAGCAGTGAGGGCCTTTTGGCGTTCATCAGTGCTCCAGATATGGGGACGTCTTAGCCGACTTGTCTCCACACAAAACTGTCCCTTTAAGGAATTAGCCAAGGCCTGGTTCACACGGCAGAATTTTAAAATGGTGTCATGATTTACAAACCTGACAGACCACACACGTGGCGGCACAAAGATATATCACAGATATCCCTGTTTTGGTCCTTCAGTGTGTAATGTGCAACCACAGGGCGATGACGAGCAGATGTTTCCGACGTGTATCCCTGCCGTCCACCTCCCTTTCTGATTGGCTATACTCTCATTCAACAGGCCAACCGATTTACCCCGACAGAGGAAGGTCCAGTCACATTACCCTGAGATTCTGATGGTGCAACAAAGAAAAAGAACAGGTCTTACTTACCAGATATGTGTCAGATGCGCATAGTGCCAGAGGGAAAGTTACTCATTAGTCTCTCCCACTCTATAGGTTCCAGTCTTTCTCAGAGTTGTGCTTCTGCAGCCTGACTGAAAAGAAAGACAGAGAAAAGACAGAAGCTGAAGATGGAAAGCAAAGCAACAGGATTGTTTTATGAGGAAAAAGTCACGTTGCAGTAACAGCAGCATGTAGCGCGCACACACAAATTTTTTCCCAACAACTCATCCAATCTTTGCACGGCCTACAGAAACCACCGGATACTACATCTGAGAGATGACAAGAATAAAAACCTGAGGCAGAACCTGTTCACTATAGACCATTTCACCATTGTGAAATACATGTATCGTGTATCTGTCAGCCATCACATTATGACCACAGACAGATGAAGTGAAAAGTATGCTCTCGTGGCACTTAGAGAGAGAGATTCATTACACATTAGGTAAAGCTTCTACCCTTGGATTTAATGTGTTAGAAGGAGAAAAACTAGGGTAAATGTAAGGCTGTTGGCAGCAACTTCAACATAATCCATTAACTGTATACCTTATTCTATTCTGAGCTTTTATTTTCCCTACAAGGCCAAAAGCCGTCAGTAGGTGGCTCACTACACTCAGGGATTTTAGCCCATGTAACAAATGAAATCAATGTGTGTCTGCTGGCGGACTGAGGCCGGCCTTTAGACTTCATAGAGTCTCAGATCTCCTTTTCATCGCGATCAACAGGAGATCAGAAGCAGAACAAAGAAAGACTAAAAATTCATGCTAATCAAAGTCATATTTAAAGCTTTCTTGGCCAAATAAGAGGCCCTACTTTCTGATATTCCACCTTCGACATAAAAACTGGCAACAAACTGTGTTGATGCAGTGTCTGTGTCACTGTCACACGGCGCTGAGCCGTCTGTCCTCAGCAGTGTAAAAACTCTGGGTTAAAAACAGGTTTCAGCTTGTCAGATGTCAATCGTTTTTCTGAAACTGCTCGTCGGCCACGATCTCAAACACCTTCCGAGCGCTGAACATCTTCTTAAAGAGATAGTATAGGTATTGGATGGTGAACCTCCAAGACGTTGGCATCAGTAATCAGTCGTGGTACATTGTTAAGATTACCGTAGTTTTACTGTGTGTACACACAGGATGAAAAGAAACCAACCGTTGTGTATGCCTACCTGATCCTGATTGATAATAGTGTTCATAGGAAATATTTCCTAAATGGAAAAATATTTCTTTCAGCCAGGTGGCCAGCAGTGCACAGGAACATGTGGAGGTGGGGTAGTGCTACTTTAACCTCTATAGCAGTGCTTTCCAACCCTGGTCCTCAAGAAACATCTTGCATCGCAGTGACTTTGTAGAAAAGTGAAGAAATCCGCATGGGACTGAAAGGCTAACCAACGAGAGAGTTTTAACAATTCAAACCATGACCGCTTGCTTATGTGACACCATGCTGCTCCTGAAGTTAGTTGTAGTCCTGCAATACTTCAACTTCGTTTGGCATTTCTTGCAAACCACTTTGCCTCTCTCAAGCTCATCTTTCTGTACATCTGTTCAGAAGCTGAAATTATGCCAGCCCACGCAGCCTGGCGCGGGCGTTTTCAAAGCCGGCGCTAGGCTATCGGCGCCGCTAGTGTTCGACGCCACGTTTACATTTCTTCACACCTCGCTATGAATGCAATGGAGTGGGCGGGGTTAACGTTCACAAGCGGAATCTGTATTAACCTTTTTTAACAGCTAAACCTCAAAATGCCCATCTGGACTTTTTTATTCTCCCCCCACTTTCGCTTTTAAAAACGACAGGGTTAAATCAATCTTTAGACATTTTTATAAGAATTTACTTAGAATCAGAATAGATTTTTTTTCAACACAGCACCACTAATCCACAGGTCAGACTGTTTCATTCCGCTATTACAGGTAAGCAAACTATAATTAATATCAGGAGGACCTAATTTAAACAATAACTAACATTTAGAGGCATCACTTTAAGAAGCCAAAACAAAGCCACCGAGTCCTGGTCTAATGCCTGCTATCATAAACAGCCCTCAAACCTGATTATCAAAGTTATTCCTATGTCTAACATCAAGACACCTGGTAAGAAACCACAGCGTTTTATGTTCGGGGACAGAATTGCTCTTTGGCTTCAAAGTCCTGGGAATGTTCGGCGTTCAGCAGACAGAATTCGATGCATGCAAGTGATAAGGATTGGGTTTGTGTCTGGGAATCTGCCAGAGCCCAGCATGAGCTATGACACTGTTATAGCACAACATGCATGCCTAAAGGCGAGCTGGGTGACTGGAGGAGGAAGCAGAAAATACCAGAGGAAGAGTGACAGAACGGGGAGCAAATCAAGTTGGGGCTTGTAGGAATAAGATGTGTCATTAAGCTTGAAATGACTTATGGCAGGTGCCTCTATTCACATTCTAAGACGTTGCAAGCCCATAAACATCACTTCACATGCTCAAATACAGCCCAAGCTGTTGAGTGGCACTTTTACATTTTTGTTGTTGTTGTTTATGCCCCAATATGCCTGTGCTAGCATATTTGTGCATGCTACGCACTCCAGGTACTGCGGCAACCAATTGCAATCCTCTCTCTGGGGGCTCAGAAAAGCAGGTCTTCAACACCTTCATTTAACAGACCCGCTGTCCTCTTTACACTTCTCAGCCTCTGTACTTTTCTCTTCACCTCATCCTCACTTTACAGAAAAGCACAAGGCTAGGTTAAATTGTTGAAATTAAAACAAATGTAAACACATTTTTACCTTTAACCTAATCTTGATTGATCTCAAACCTGATGTCAGTCTGTATACAATACTGTAGTAATTTCCATGTCGGAAGTTGAGAATTATATATGAAAATATGAAAGAAAGATACCAAACTCAAGGCAGCATGCAGTTTGTTTCATTGAGGCCATTTGCTAAAATACTTCCGATCGGGTGATATTTCAGCTTTTCTTTTTTAATAAATTTGCAAAAATGTCTACATTGTTGTTTTTCTTCTGTCAAGAGGGAGTGCTGAGTGTGCATTAATGAGAAATAAAGTTAACTTTTTGGATTTTAGCAAACGGCTGCAATGAAACAAAGTGAAAAATTTAAAGGGTCATGAAACTTTTTGTCCCCACTGTACAAAGCACCAAAAGAAATAGAGGTGGCCTAAAATATTCCAACTCAAAAGTGAGTTCATGAGGTGAAGGTTTCGGTGCCTCTTTCTTCAGTAAAGACAAAAATCAGGAGAAATGTTTTCAGAAAGCAGTAGCTCGATAAACATGACACACCAACACCTTTGGAATGAATTTAAAATCACTCTGTGTTGAACCTGGGTGGTGAATGTAATTCACTAAACTAGACATCTGGAGGCATTCAGGTAGACACTGATTTCTCCTCTAGTTCTAATCCATGTCGTTACCATGACGTCCATTGGGGTCAGTGTTCCTCTTTCTCCCATAAGCCAGCTCTGGTCGTGTAAAACTAGGAGCAGTGCAAGGAAGCAGCATAGAGTCTCACCTCTCCAAACATAACCAGTTTGTCAGTTTTACTCACAAGAATTTAAAAGATGTCACCAGTAAAAGTTTCTACGACACCCTCCATGTCATTACTTACTAAAGCACATATACAGCCCGTTTTCTCACAGCAATGTGCAATTTAGTCAGAAAAAAGTGGTTTCCAACCAATGCTGTCGATGTGGTGGCTGGAAGAGAAGTTACTTTACCGACATACGCTCAGACACTGAGAAAAAGGGTAAAGCTGCCTTGGCTGATTATCACACAGGGGAATCATTTGGAAACTAAACTGTCAACCAACATCCAGAACCAGCAATAGATGATGAAAAGCGGACTCTGATCGGTTTATGTACCAAAGTTTAAAGGTTTTTCCAGTTTTCTTGCTCTAAAACATTTCCCCATTAATAATGCACTGCACCCCACCATCATAATACATAGTTTTAGGTTACAGCAATTCTCTCATGTGAAATTGGGGTATTCTCGATTATTGCAAACAACATCTGATTCAAACAGAGCTGATGCGCTGCAAATAAAAGAACCTAATGGTTAAAAAGTTTCTTAAAAGTTTTCTTGCAAAAATAATCTCGTGTTCACACTGTAACTGCTTTTCACACGTATCCACAGCCATTTTCACAATTTATTAATCTGTGGTAGCTAATACCAGAGCTGTGGTGCTGGTTCCCAGATTGTACTGAGAATCAGGCATTCAGACCCAATGCTGCTGCACACATTAGCTAAGTTTACACGCAACGAGAATAATAAATGTTTAAACAAACAGGATCATACACAAATCTCTGTTGTAAAAGGGTCTCCTATGTTTAGCATTCAGCGTGAACAGAGCGGTCGCGACGGCTCTGCCAGTCGCAGTCTGTGGCGCCACATTTGACACCTAACAGCCCGGCACGTCTCGTGTCTGAATCTGTGCGAGAGAACGCCACGAATGCCACCACCCCTACCGCGTGCTCGCAGATTTGAGCAGTCATGCATTGTGTATTTTAGTCATCTTTGCTGTTTGAGAGACACGTATGTGTTCAGCGTTGCCTGACCGAGGGAGAGCTTGCAGCAGTTGAAAAAAGAAAGCTGCTCAAAATGCACTGAAGTCAGGGGAGTCAAAGTGGGTCAGTGTGCTGAGCTGAGCGGAGAAGGATGTGACAGCCCATTAAGCTGTGCTCCCATCTTCTGCTCTTTAGAGCGCACAGATACAAAGGGCACTGACGGGGTCAAAGTCACAGCATGCTTTTTTTTGGTTTAAGAGCAGAGGAGTTGATGGTTTTAGAATGTGAAAAAACCTGGGAGCAGGTATACTCTGTCCATAAGACAAACAAGCAATACATCCAAATTTGGCTACAGTGCATCCATCCTGCTTGTTAACCACCAGAGACTGAGTCAGCGGTGCTTCAGCTAAAAAAAAAACAAAAAAAGGATACATGGATCCTCATTAAGCTGCTCGGCGGGGTGAGTGGGTGGGGTATCGATTCCGGAACCACGAGCGGCCCGACCGATCAGACATGCCCGCTAGTAGCACTCAGACTCTGTAATGAGCGGAGCGTCACAGCGGCTCGATATGCGATGCTTTCACCCAGCAGGTTAGCCATTCAATCAGAGGTTGGTGGCGCAGCCTGAGGAGTAACTGGTGTGTGTGTGTGTGTATGTTGCCAACAGCCACTTCACACAATCACTTAACATGCCGGTGATGTTCTGACCCCTCTGAAGGTCAAGCAGGAGAACGGTAGCAGCTTTGCGGTACTCTACATTTATGGACAAGAACAGAGAGCGTGTTACAATGACAGCAATGACAGGAAAACTGGCACTGCTCTGTTATAGCAGGAGCCATGTTTCAGCAGTTTCTCTCACTATACTAGACGACGGGCGAATTAGCAGGAGTGGTCGGTCTTTGCTGTGTCACCTGGTTTATTGTGAGAATATATGGGAGATTGTGTAAACTAAATTGTTCTGTGGAGTGAAATGGCAATGTTGAACCATTTTCAAATTTTTTACCTTCGTCAGACCACTATGATGAACTGCTTGCATTTATTCCTTCTGCCGGGCAGCCAGGACAGCAGCACAGAGCGTACACTTTGTGCTGTAAAATGCTCACCAGCATTAGTTACGGTGCCATCATACTGGTGGCTGTGGATTACTTTTTTTTGTTTGTTACGTTTAACATGACAAATCTACACACATTCTAACAAAATACTTTTTATTTATTCTCCAATGTCAATGTAACGACTGTGTAGCTCCATTTATCATTTAAATTCATTGTATATGTAGTTTTATTGCACTCATAGTCTGACTTAGTCTAGAAATCAAAAAAAGATTCTAAAGACATCCACAAATCACATCGGTTTCTTTAGTAAGTAGTGTCGCTTGCCGGTCTGAGTTCAAAGTGTATTCATTTCCACTGCAGCAATCGAATAAATAAACAGAGTTCCCACTCTTTTCTTAAAATGATTGTCTAAGACTTCTCCAGGACATTTTCCAAGACTTTTGCAGCTGCTATATTAATAGTCAAGTTATCACAACTAGGGCTAGATGACATACTGATAAAATTATTATATCTGGATATATGTTTTTAAACAGATATGATACTGTACCTATACAGGGTTTTTACTACATAGAGATCTCAGTGGCGGCCACCACTTTCTCGGGTCTATATCGTCAAAAATATAACTGCAGTTAGTCCAGCAACAGTGGTGGCGCTGTTTCAAAATCAGAGCATTACCCTGCATTAAGTCACCCAACCAGCGACTTTGTTGGCATTTCTAACGACATTTCAAGACCCCCTTTTTTCCAAAAGCGCCTACTTATCTACTTTCTGTCAAACTTTGTCGCCGATACTCCGTGCAAAAGTAGAGACCCGAGTTGCTCTGCAATCATGTCAGTGCATGCAGCTCAGCTCATCTGACCCAGAGCCATTCAGTGGGAAGATGCCGATTTCACCCAGTCACACACAAATTCATTTTATGTTTAAAATTAACTGAAACGTTATAAAGAAATATTTAGGTATGTAGAATCTCTCTTTGTTTTATAAGCCGCACAAGAACATCATTCTCCACTCTGCAGAAAATTGTCTGTAACTACGCTGCATCCGTACCGATCATAGGCTGTAAGTACAACCATACAATAGTACCGATCTGGTGCACACCTTTGTTGTGTTCAAGTAACGTTGGAAATGTATGGTGATTTTAAAAACGTAGGACATTTAACACGTAACGAAAAACACTGAATATAAGCCATAAACTTGTGTTTTATGGCGGTTGGCAATCAATGTTAAAAGCATATTAGAGACTCCTTACTTATTTTTACAAAGTATTAAAAACCAAATAAACAAAAACTATATCAATTCCATCTTAAGATATCTGAATTTTTTATAACTAAACATTTAGTTTTAAATAATTTCCAGTAGTAAATTTGGTATCAGTTCCCTTCTCTCAACAGTATGCTACAAGAAAAATTAATATTGCCAATTAATATGATATTAAAATAATTAACATGTTAAAAAGTTCTAATCTAGATATAATGATTTCCTCCTTTCTGTTTCGTTCCATTTTTCTCATTATACAAACTACTTTACTATGCATGTTATAAATCATGAATATTGATACAATATCAAGATAAAATATGATATATTGATGTATCTATATTTTCTCACACCCTACAAAGCAAAACAAAAATATGACATTGGAAAATGTGCATTTCTATTTTGCTGCAGCAGCTGAATGAACGACTGACTATCTGGGCTGCATGAAAAACAATGAAGACCCAAGTGTAGCTATAGCGAGTCATTGACATTTACCATCATGCTTACATGTTTTCTTGATACCATGCAGAATAATATTCTATTAAGATTTAAAGAACATTCCTAGCACACATGTCGATATTGAGCCTGGTTGCCTTTCTTCTCTTCACCACTCTCAATGCCCAGTGAATAGTTTTTAGGGATGCACCGATACCAGTACCACTATGTTTCTTTTACAAGTGAAATTTTTTGCTTTGTGCTCATTTTTATTCATATTTAATTTTTTAAGCACTATCGTTTGCTGTTACAAGGAGAGAAGAAAATAAAACCTGTCTTCCAAATCGTTGCATTTATTTGTGTGGTATACTTATCAGCATTGGTACTCAGTATCGGCGTGTAGTCAGATCAGAGTACTGGTATCGGATCGGTTTGAAAAAAAAGTGGAAGAGTTGAACCAGAGCTGGATATCGACTCAAAAAGAAGAATTTATTCAATTCCGATTCTCAAGATTTAGAATAAATGGTCACTATTCGATCCGATTCAATCTGATCCAGTTCGATATAGATCTGGTGAGTAACAGTTTACCAGGAATAAAACTGTATTAACACTTTCAGAACTATGCCTTAAAATGGCTCTTTGCCCTTTTTACAGCTAAGAATAAATTCCAAATCAAATTTTTTAAGCCAGCCCTAGTTGCATCACTAGTTGTTTTTATTAAATATACTGGAGCTAAATCAGTGAAGTGGATGTAGAGGCCTACACTGTGAGGTATCATTCAGCTATTTTTCTTTTTGGAAATACTGGCTTTCCTGCATCTTTTTCCTCAATGTGAGCATCCTAACGCTATGATAATTAGAGACCAGGCTGCAGAGACACGCTGTTCAGGCCTGTCCCTTCCTCTCGACACATCCCACTGTGACAGAGTCGCTTGGCATGTACAGTCACACACCTTGGTAACACCTTCAATCAACACCTCCATGCATCCCAATTGTAATCCACAGCTCAGAAGAGCTTTGGAAATAAATGTAAAGCATAAAAATAACCAGCCTGAACTAGGTTTCAAATCCAATGTCTGTTTGTTCATGAAATGAGCCAGAAACGTCGGGTACAGTGCCAAACTGTAAAGAAGTGGCATGAGACAGGCCCTGGGAGCAGCAGGCAGTCACGTGTGGGCAGGGACTGCTTTGCACTGTGTGTGTATGCTGGCTTCAGCTTGATTTGTGGCCCAAATGGGAGTAGGCAGCAAGCCCAGCCCAAGCTCAACCCCACCGCTGAGGCCTGTGTGACCTGAGCACGGTGACAGATTAGTGCGGGGTGGGAAGGGTGAAGGAGAGGGGGAAGTAGAGGAAGTGCGATGCTGGCAGCAGCACTCCTGTTTGTGGTCATTCCTTGCACGGACTGTTAACAAGGAAAGGGCCGGCGAACAATGCAGGGCAACAGTGCAGTCAGCCAGAGGCGTAAAGTTTAGAGGAAACTGATAACATCTCTATGTCTTCCTCTATGAGCCTCTGAGAACTGGCACAAGGCTGAACGTTGTCTCATAAGGACCGAGCAAGTCTACCTTTGAGTAAACCACTGAAGAGGAAAATGTAAGGTTCTTAAATTCCTGTGTAAATATGTGAAGAAAGAAATAAAGAAAATTCTCCCCCACAAAGTCTTTAATCTTCTCAATTACAACAATAAACCTCCATGCATTTAAAAGGTGATTTTATGCGGCGGACCAACAGAGAGTAATGCACCAAAAGGAACAGGATCCACGGTTTGTGTTCACCAACTGCAGAGTACATATGCATTCAGACCACGCTACTCCGGTAACCCAAAAATAAAGACCAAGGCAACAAACTGTCTTCACTAAATGGAGTCCACCTTTGTGTAGTTAGTCTGTGTAGTTAATGTAATGTTCTTATATCGGTAGGTTATCAAATACCATGAACAGATACTTAAAATTTGCAATAATTTCAGAGAAAATCTTTATTTTTTACTTGAAATTTTAGTTTATTTATTCATTTAAAAAAATATTTTAAATCTTATCTGAATCCCCATCATTCATTGTAACAAACAGAGAGAAAAAATAAAACCGGTCTTCCTTTTCCTAAGGTGAGTTGAAGAAAAGTTTTTTATTTGGCCAGGAACAACTTGTCATTTGAAAAATATATATTTCAGGTTGCGCTGGTACTCGGTAAGTATCGTATCGGTTTGAAAAAAGTGGTATTGTCGCATCCCTACTTTACACTATTAATAATCTGGCACAATAGACTGCAGATGTGGATACTCCCTATGTTTATATTTACTGTAATATGGCTAAAAAAAACATAAAATTGCTGTTCTTAAAACTCAATGGAGTTATAAACAGCAAATGTAACAATTCTAATACAACAGCATTCAGTGCTTTAAAATATCTTACTTAAAGCTCTGCAGCCGGATGGATGTGCAGGGCAGAGGTCAGGGGTCAAGTAAAGAAACAGTTTTGAGCACAAAAAACAAAACATATAATGACAAGTTGTTTAAAAGTTCCTCCTATTCCCCCACAGAGAGGGGGCACTAAGAGTGTGCTCCTTTAAGGTGAGTTAAAGACGAATACCAAACGTTTATGCAAACATGTTGATGGAAAAAAAAAGAGGAAGCCGGAGCAACAAAATTCCCCAGATTCCCCGTCTTCTGTTGACATTCGCCTTTTAGCAAAGTGTTTACATACTTCAGGGAATCTGAAAAAGGCAGCGATGAAACCAACCTCTTCTTCTGATACGCTGAATATCAGCACGTGACTGGTAACAATTGGTCCCTGCTTCACCTGGCTTCAGGAAGAACTAAAACACACACTTGTAAACTCGGAATAACAGAGGATTTTCTTACGGGGCAGTTTTTATAATGGTAATAATAATAATCCTTTATTGTCCCACAATGGAGAAATTTGGCTGACAGATAGTAGAAGCAAAGCGTTTTGTTTTTTTAAAAAGTAAAGAAAAAAAAAGATATCAGATTAATTTAAATCAGATTCCATCTATTCTGATGAAATTATTTAGAATAATCATGTCATATCTCATTTATAACTAAATACATTTAAATATTTAAAAAAAATCTCAGGTTACCATCAGGTTTTTACATTTCCTGTCACAAAAAGAAAAAAAGAAGCAATTCCCAATTCCCATTGATGAAACTGCAAAGAGGGAAACTGGACTGAATTCCCTTTGGCTTTTAGACCGACAGCTTTTAACAGAACAGAAAAGTGCGTGCTGCAACCTGACAGACTGAACCATTATTGTGAAAGAAAGAAAACATTCAAAATCACACAATCCCACTTTAACAATGCCATTTCCAGACATGACAAACTAGGAATATCCAAGCGGAAATCGGACAAACCCAGGATGTATACTCTTGATCCTATCACACAAAAGGTTCATGATGCTTTATGTTTCTGTATAAATAAAAAAAACACTTATTTCTAATGCCTGTGGTTGCACACAATGCAACCGTTTTGTGTGCAACATTTAAAGGCTTTTCAAGAAGGCTAATCTTGAATGTAAGCTAAGGCAGGTTTATGAGGTACGGGGGATTGGGGAACAGAAGAGCGCTCAAATGGCTTTCTTTAGTAACTTAGTAAAGACATCAGTTCTTCAAACCAGCAGCCAACTCCCACCTCTGTATCACAATAAGCCAACTTTGTTCTTAAGTTAAACATACTTAACAAAAAGCAGATGTAAAAAAGCCATAGTGATCCTACCTACTGAATGTTTTCCACGTTTACTGTAACCAAAAACTACAATTTAACTGGGTGAGACAAAGTAGTGTATAATGGTGCATAGTAGTGGGAAGTGGATGGGAAATTTGACATGTCTGTCATGCAGTTGTATTCAACCACTGCTCTATTGTGATAGCCATAAATTAAATTAATTGCAGGCAGTGACCTTCAGAAGCAATCAACAGGGCCATGGGAACCTTGGGAGGAACTAGCAAATGACAGTCCTGCCTTTTACAAGTCTGGCTTTTATGGAAAAGAACACATAAGAACTCTGGGTGGATGTCTGCCACAAAACATCAAGGAGGCAAAACAAGCATGTGGAAGACGCTGCTGTGCTCATATGGAGTAAAAACGTTACCTTCTAGCATGCATTGAAGATGTTGCAAAAGTTAGGGATAAAACATGGGATAACACACCATTCCTACAGTGAAACAAGGCGATGGCAGCATTATGCTGTGGGAATGCTTCCTTCTTCCTGATGGAAAACCTGCAAGGACTTAAGTGGTGTGTGGAGGTTTACTTTTCACCAAAAAAATGGCAAAAAAGATACAGCCAGAGCTGCAATAGAACAGCTTAAAATAAAGCATCTTTATGTCAGAATGGCCTAGTCAAAGTCTAAATGCCACAAAATATTTTTGGTGTGACTTAAAAAGTGATGCTCACCCGCTTTATCTACTGTCCATGAAAAACTGAAGTCTGTCTCTAGAGGTGCAGCTCTATTGTTGGCAAATGTGGCTCCTGCCGAATATAAATGTCCACCACACTTTTCAGATCCTTAATACTAACAAAACCTTTCAAAAACAATGTATCCGTTTCCTTCCACTTCATCGTTGTGTACTAGTTTGTGTGGATTCATCATAAAGAAATGTTTAGAAGGACGAAGACAATTTTTCAGCATCTTTCTGTAAAAACCAAAGCGGCTTTAAAGTTGCTTAACTGAGCAAGACAGAGTGAGATTCACAGGGCGCCCATGAAGCTCAACGCACGCATCACTTCCCCCAACATGGCACCGTTCTCCTTCCACCAGACCAAATAAAAAAAATTGAAAAAAAGCACAAGTGAAACAGTTGCTGCTACCAAGCAAGGAGGTGAAGCAGAGAGAAAAGGAATTAAGAACAGCTGAGCGGGTGTTGAAGCCTTTGATCAAAGTGTGTCGACACCTTGCACCTGTTTTCTAGCAGAGAACAGAGAAAGAGGGCCACGACGTCGCACATACCACCACTCAGACGCTTTCTAGAACCCACCAACAACACACGGCGACACGCCGAGAGCCGCTCGCTCTAGAAGGCCAGGAGGTCAGAGATCACGCAGGGGAACGAAACATGACACCGGCAACACGCACAGATGATCAGAGGGAAGAAACGAGGCACGCACAAGGACAAGAACACCCTTCAGATTTTTGCTCAAATGCGTCCGTGTTTATGGAGAGGAAGAGGAAAGCGAAACAAAGGCGGGAAGATCTGCAGGGATTCTTCCATATCTGGTCCTGGCCCCCACCCGCCTACTAATATGGAGAAGGAGTTACAATTCCCATCAGATAGCAGCAGGGGAAGGCCGATTCTTTCATCTTCCTCTCCGAGCGCAGAACAGTGTAAGGCAGTGTGCTTCTTCCAGTTAGGGCGGAGGCGTGCGTCAGAGATATAAAGGGAGAACGCGAGTCTGCCCTGACAAGGGACGAAGAGCAACAGCTGAGACTTGTAGAAACAGCTGTATCGTTTCAATCCCCTCTCTTCTTCCTCTTCTCCACCCGGAATGAGCCCGACTCCCTCTTGTTCTGATCCTCCTCTCTCACAGAGTTACCACAAGAAGCACAGGCTAGCGAGTGCTGCTAAACATTTATCTCTTCACTAGAAATTGCAGAGACAACGTTACCGGCGGCAATGTCACCTTTGCTGTCCTTTTTTAATAAATCCTTTCCACCTCCACGACTTTGGCTGGGTTCACCCTGCCTTTTCAAAAGCAAAGGCAAATCAGACGCAATCCCAGTCGCATCCTAATAAATGAACTGCTTCGAGTCATTTCTAACCAAAACAAATAGAAAAAAATTGCAGGACTTTCTAAGAAAAAACACGTCCATTTGATTCCCAGACTGACGGTTGACGCTGTCAAGCGTGGAACCGGCGGGCGTGTGCGTACAGGTCCGGTGGCTGCACGTGGAGACATGACAGATGGGAAACCCGACGGAGGCTGCAGGAAAGGCGTCTCGGTCGCAGAAAATTTGAACGGACCCTTTAAGGCCAGAGAAAACATGTCATTCTGATTTGTGAATCCTGACCAATCACAAGTAGTATTTGTTTCAGCTTAACAGACATTCTGTATCAAATTGTAAAAACAAAATGGGGTTTTCAAATCCTTCATGAAGGAAATAAAGGTCATCTCTAAAGTCACTCAAACCACAAACCTCAGCATAAAGTCTGACAGAATGAAGTAGGCTGAATGAATATTAAGAATGTAAAATGTTGATAGGGTAATATACTTTGTCACTATATTGTATCGGTATTCAAAAAAAAGGATGGACCTGGTCAGCAACAATACTCGGGTAGGCTGTAGCATTGCAACATTGATCAGTTGGTACCAAGGGGCCCAAAGAGTGCCAAGAAAACGTCCCCCACACCATTACACCACCAGCCTGAACCGTTGATACAAGGCAGGATGCATCCATGCTTATTTGTTGTTAACACCAAATTCTGACCCTACCAACAAAATGTCGCAGCAGAAATTGAGACTCATTAAACCAGGCAACATTTTCCAATCTTCTATTGTCCAATTTTGGTGAGCCTGTGCAAATTTACGACCTCAGTTTCCTGTTCTAAGAAAAAAGAAGTGCAAACCGGCAACTGGACCATTCTCTATAAAACGTAGAGATGGTTCTGCATGAAAATCACAGTAGATCAACAGTTTCTGAAATAATCAGACCAGCTGTCTGGCACCAACAACCATCACTTTTCTTCCCCATTCTAATACTCTGTTTGCTGGTAGCTAATAGTCTGAACAGCTGGACAGATGAGTCTAATATATATATGACTACAGATGGTTAAGAAGTCATTTGGGATTCTGATGAAATACAGAGCGTTAAAATCCACAGATAACCTTCCCAGGAGTTGATGACCAACCAAGGTCAAAGTTCATGGCAGAACAAGAGACTGGCCACAAATACCTTCCATGCAGATTCCCAAGACCGAAACCGCTACCAACCAAAAAGAACACAAAGGTCCGTCTCACAATTACATAAAAAACATCTGGAGACTTTTGGGGGTATATTCTGTGGTCTGATGAGGCGAAAGTGGAACTTGCTGGATGGTGTGCGTCCTTTTAAATGCTAGCGCAAAATCTTAAAATTTCGTAGATGATTAAATGTGGCTGCCGCAAAACATCTCTAACGGGGAAAATATTTTTTCATGGAACAAAAGAGAAAAAAAGTGCTGGTCGGTCCAAGCAAAATAAACAGCTGAAGGGGTGAACAGATCACAAAACTAGAGCAGCACTAATCAGGTTTCCTTCCTTCTGATACTAATTTCTGGTTTTATTTGAGGTCTTAACTATTAACATATATAATGGACAGACTTTAACATAAAATGACCTCCAGAATTATATAGTTATTTAATCTAACTATCAAAGTATTTATCCAACATATAAGATATTTATCATCAATTCCTCTGAAATGTGCATTAAGGTTCAAACTTATCTGTTAATGTGTTAGCTTTGATGTGTTTAAGGCAAGAGGAGAAAAGTAAAACTTTAACTACGGTTATTTCATCAGAGCATGTTAAGGAAACAGGCCTATTCCCACATTTGAGCTGCTGCATCCTTGCAGAGAACCACAAAAGCGGTCGTGTCTTAAGGGTTAAAACGTGCGAGAGCAACAAGAGGCAGAAAGCAAAAGGGGGAAAGAACAGACTGCCGAAGCCACGTCTGCGTGTGATATATTGTCTTTGGCTGGAGAAGAGCCCCCAGTTCAGGAGTTTCCATGACACAGCCTGGGCTCGAATCTAGCGCAAGCCAAGGCAGTCGGGAGACAGAAAGATGAGGCCACACGCTGCGAGGCCAGAAAGGAGCCGTCGGATGTCTGATCCAAACCAGTAGATCGGGACATTATGTCGAGGAAGTGGATGGGAGAGGCGTCTGTCTGTTTATACTCATTTCAGCCGGTATATAAACGCTTTCTATTCCTAGAATGAAACAGTCTCAACACTTACTACAGTCAAAGGAACCGGGTACAAACACTGAGCCGGTTCTGGGAATTCATCGCATTTTCACTTTGAGGCAGAAGCAGCTTTTTGAATGCAAGTAATCACAAAGCACCTCAGGAAAGTATCCACAATACTTTATTTATAACAAACTTAATTATGTAAAGTGTGGCGTGCATTTATACTCTACTCCTTTACTCTGACACCCCTTAATAATAACCAGTAAAACTAACAGTGCTCAAAGTCGCATATTTAAAATATGGAAGAAGATGCCCTAGGCTGATGAGAACAAAGTTATTTATTTTTTGGCTAAAGAAATATATGCTTATATATGCTAAAGAAATATTACAATATGCTTTGAGTGGTAGGAAAACTAATACAGCACATCATCCTGAATACAATATCTATCGTAGAGCTACTATGCATCTATAGAGGTAAAAAAAGGATAATCTTGAGACCAAGATTGAAATGGTGATGTTAGAATGGCCGTGTCAAAGTCCAGACCTAAATCCTACTGGGGATCTGTGGCTAGGTATACCAGTTTATACCAAAAACCGGTATTTATTTTCGTTATGATGTGAATTTTTAATATACCGCTATACCGGTGAATAGCGCTGACAACTTCCAGAACGTTTAATGAGGGGAAGTGTTTTCAGCGGGGACCGATTTCACTGCTACACACTCTTCCCCACATTGTGAAAAGTAAAGTTTCTAACTAAGTACAGCTGCTGGGAGGAGCTATCAGAGCAAAGCACACAATGCTGATATGGCAATTCCAAAAAGAGGATCATGTCTGTAGTTTAGAAGTTTATCGGCTTTAAAAGGTCAGACGAGAACCAAACAGCAAGCGCTATTGCGAGTAACCAGTAGGGGGAAGCGTTGAGCGCTATTTGACCGTCGGTAGGTACACGCGGTCAACGGCGGCAAAACAAGTAGAAAAGAAATCAAAAATGGCGGTAAATATGATTTACATACCATCTACTTTTTTGTTGTTATCTGAATATTAACCAGCTAATAATCTACGGTCGCCATGTTTATTTTACTTTTTCTTTGGCAATATACAGTCTGAGTTTGTACTCTGCCCCCAAGCAGCATTCCTCAGTACTACATGCAAAGCCAGGATTAGATGCAATTTGCTGCTTGCGTCAATGTGAGGTTAAAAAAACAAGTATACTTTCAGACTTAGAACATCGAGAATGTCTACTAGAATCATAATCATTTTCATTATTTTTACATCATTCACCTGTGTCTGGAAAAAACAACACGATACAGTCCATGACAGTAAAATGGGTCATTTAAAGCACATTTTAAATTATTCATTCTTATAAGATAATGTGGGTATGAACGGTCTTGAAAGGAAAAGAATACTGTTAAATACTATAATACCGATATGTTTTTTAAAAATACTGTGATATGCAACTCTTGCCATACTGCCCAGCCCCAATCTGTGGCAAAACCTAAACAGATCTTTACACAAACACAGTCTCACCAAGCTATTTAAAATGAAAAAAAATAAATAGTTAAAAGAATGGTAAATATATACAGACCTGATAAATAGTCTAATGGGAAAAAAAAGAATAAACCTATAAAATACTACAAAATACAAAATGTGGGAAAGGTCAAGAAGCCACTGCAAAGTGTGTCTTGCATTAGGCTTCGAGCAAGACTAGACTTTGAGAGGAAAAATCACACCCCTGACCAGAAAATTAATTGGCATGCATGATAAATTCCAGCTGCTTAAACTAGCTTTACTAATGTGCAAAGCAAGTTTATATTTCAGTTAAATCCATTTTTCAACTAGAGCCCAGAAGGTGCCTGCACAGCTTCCATCGGGATATATACCTACTTCTCATAGCTAATCTTAAAAAAACAGGATAACAGAACACACAGTTCACAAAATGTAGCTGTGAAGTGATGTCTATGAGTCAGGGGATGGCTACAAGAAACCTAAAGAAAAAGTGAAGATATTGATCGTCAGGGTACGTTCGAAAAGTTATGCAATAAATATATAATACCAGAGTGAATTCAAAATGGTACGTTTCACACATAATAATTGTGGTTTAATTTATTGTGGTTTAGTTTTAATTTTTTGTACCCTCAATGCAAAATTGACAGAGAGCGGGGCGGTTTTCTCTGACCCGGTTTCTTGCATGTACAGGTTTGCTGAGGCACCGAAAACAAACACCACCAAAAAAAAGTGAAACTGTTCTGCTGTGTGTGATCACATTCAGAAATTCTGATTTCTATTTTTCATCAGATGAAGTTATAGGAAACAATTTGCAACTTTTTTTTTTATATTCCACCGTCAACAATTTTTTAAATAATAATCTCACACACTTGTCTGTAACTCTTCATAAGGAAGCCATAATAGTCCAGTCAATAAATGACAGAGCTTTACACACTTCAGGTCAGTTGTTTTCCCACACTTAATAAAAAAAAACATGCCTGCCCAACAGTCTATAGATGTACACACTGACCGTCTGGCATTTTACGGTACATACGTGTTAATATTAGAGGTTCAGTGTTTTGGATGGGAGATTCTGACAGGAGGAATCTCTTTCCAACTGGATGAATGACACAGCACATGCAGTCTTGGCCATGCTTAATGGCACCTTTGGGAGAGAAGCCTACATTGCTTTGAAATAAACATCTCTTATTGCAGAAGCATGATATAACACTGAAATATTTAGGAAAATCCAACCTTAATTTGAGTATATTTTCAGCCGGGAGAAAATTAATATAATAAATAATTATTTAGAACAAAATTACAGAATGTTGGGAAAGGTTTGTGTGTGTGCGTTTTAGATTTAAAGACCAAACTATAGTCCAGTTTTAATTTTATGGGCAAAGTGACAAGATTTTCCTTTAAAACCTTCTAAAGAGCTCAAGCGGCTTTGAACGAGGAAACAGCCCACAGCAACACAGATCCTCCACCTTACATAATACTGTTTCCTATCTTACCATGAACCTTCGCATTATTGCAGCAAAATATATAGCAAATACATTGTCATTATGAGCGTGTGCAATAGTCATATAGCAGACGACTGTCTGGGGTGCAATATTAATTGTCTAATATGTTCCAAGTATTTTAAATTGCATTTATTATGCTAATATAATTGTTAGCCTGCGGGACGATGACTCATGGCAGCAGATGTTAGCACCTGAAACAAACAACATTGCTTAAACTGCTATAAGGGTCACAGTGATGGAAGAACAGATGAGAAAGGAGAAAATCTATGGGACCTGATATTGTCACTTTACCACCATCGCAAGAAGTTTCTAATTCTGCAAAGCTCTCGTTGGCATTTTAAAAACACCCTTCTATCACTGCAATTTACCAAATTTGCTATGTGCTATTTAGCCTCCCAGCCTTTAAAAATATGCATCAGATGTGGGCATCGAGCCCAGCAAGAGCCTATCCAGCTGACCAAATACATTACTGTGAAGCCGATTTTGAATGCAGAGAAGGAATGTTTTGCGATTGAGTTATTAAACAAATTGACACTGAAATGAATTGGCGGATTAAATTCAATGAATAGTGAAGCTCTAGTTTAAACATGAGAGAATGAAACAGCTTTTTCTTGAATGTCAATTCTTTAAAGCACTTGTGTCACTCTTACGGTCCTTCCCATTCGGACAGGGTGTGTATATTGGGATCAAGGGTGTGGCATTCAGTATTTAACTGTGTAACGACAGATGCTATTCCTTCTGAGAAGCCATGTTGTTGTTGGTTGCACAGCAAAGCCACAATCTGAAGACAACGTCAGCCTGAATGCATCATGTTTTATTAAATCCGTCTTGTATGTCACTGACGGGAGAAAGAAATCACTAATCTGCAAAAGAGGAAGCAAATACTTTAAAGCACATGGTGGATACTCCCATTATTCTCTCAATGTCTTACTTTTAATTTATCAAAAATGTTGTAGGTTCCGACTGTGCGGGAATCGCCAAACTGTTGCACAAACACGCTGTAGACGGCATTCTTACTTTCGCAAAAAAGAGCTTTTTTTTATGATGCCTTTTCTTCCTTCAATTGATGTGGGCCACCTTAGTGCCGTGAACCGTTCGTGGTGGAGCGTGTGTGCTTTCACATTTTACTTCTAGTGAGAAACACCACACACAGAACGAGAAAAACGGATTTAATAAAAGAAAATAATAGTAAAATCGGAATTGAGCACTAAGACCTGCAGTGTGAAGGCAGTTTAGTCTTATCTGACCAAAGAAGCGCTTTAAGTTAAAGTCTCTGTGTTAACATTTGTGATTATGGGGTTGAAAAAAAGTTTCTGGCCTCAATCGTAAGAAACTCTAATAAACATTTAAAAAATATATTTTAGAGCAATAACTAATGATACTCATAATTACTTTGTAATGTGTGATTGCTTTCTCCACTGAATAAATGTACTCAAATAAAAAGTTGGATATTTCAACAGTTTCTGGGTGCAGCACAGAAAATTAAGTTCAAATCAAAGTTTTGAGTGTTTTTTTCCTCTGCTGTGCGTTTAGTCTGAGCCTGACAAAGATTCAGCCCTAACCTGAGCCTAAACCTTTGTATCGTCTTGGCACACACTGCCTGTGTGTGCACCGTCACTCCAATGGGCTCCGCTTCTCCTAAACAGTAGCTGTGATTACAACACAGCAGGAATCACATGGCAAACACACACATTGAGGGGAGAAAACTCTGTAGCAGGTACTTCCTCAAACGTCGCCATGAGCAAGAAGGCAAGTAGCGCCGTCTGCGCGCTGCAACACGGTGCAAGCCTCTGAGATTTAAGAAGTCCAATCCTGCATTAGCCGTCCCTCTTATCTTCCTGCTGCACATTTGCACACATTCATGCACACAGCTAATCAGGTGTTAGTCGAGCCCCACATCTACGACACCCATTTCAACCCACTCCCGGCTGAGTTAGGAGCCAATGACAAAGTCCTTATCAAACACAACATAATCCACAGTATTTTTGTATTTTTTTTAAATCTGTGTTCAAAAAAAACAAGGCGTCGGGCGTTTGCGTTTGCCACTCACGACAGTAACGGAGACGTTGGCCGGGAGAAAAGCAGAGGAAGAGAACCTCTCAGCTTTGCTTTTGCAACTTAAAGCCGGTGAGCCGAGGAATAGAGGGGTATTAAAGGAGGAAGAAGAAAAAAAGCAACAACAAAAAGAGTGTGACGACATGTGACTCCTCGGTTCCATCTGTGCTGAATGGATGTGTCAGACGCACGCATAAAGTTACCGTGGCAACAGAGCTACGGCCCTCATTGGAGGTCAGGCAGAGATGAAAGCTGACGGACTAAAAAGGCTTGCAGACTTATCTATAGCGTCCATCATGAAGACGGCTTATTCACTCACCTGCACACGCGTGTAGAATCTAGGAACATGAAGAAAAAAAAGAAAAACAGGCCTTCCATGGGACATGATGTAACGTAGCATGGTGAAACGTAATCTGGGAGAGAGCAGGGCCTTTGCTCGATGACGCAGAGGCCCTGCGCTGCTTTATCCTGTTCTCTTGTAAACACGCAGCTCTGATTCTGAGAGGGGAGCTTCATTTCACACACACATAGATGTAATCTCCGACTAATCACATTTGCAGACGTGGGACAGAGCAGTTACACGGCAGTCCTGAACAGACAGGCCGGCATTCATTAGGCACCTGTGGAGTTGCAGTATTGTAGCTAAGGATGGGTGTTTTCCTACAACTGCTCGGTACCCCGATTATATTACAGAGGACCTGTTATTACGGCATCCCGACGCAAGTATATATCCATATGTTCCGAGCTTTAGCTTAGCACAATTAACAATCCTTTTGTGAATCATTTCAATGGATAAAACGTTTTTTTTGGCAGCCGTGGTTAGTGCAAGTTGTCCCACTTAAAAAGTTGAGAGAGGTCTGTAACTTTCATCATAGATATCAAAGCACTTACTTTAATTGTGAGAGACAGAATTTGAAAAAGATCCTGGAAATAATATTGTATGATTTTTAAAGAATCTATATGTATAATGGTGCAGAAAAGAAGTATCTGGTCAATCACCAAAGTTCTCCCTCATTACTTTGTAATGTAGCCTCGGTTGGTAATGACGGAGGTCAAAGCTTTCCTGTAGATCTTCACCAGGTTTACACCGTATGTAGCTGGTATTTTGGCCCTTTGTTCCAGATCTTCCCCAAGGCTGTACTATTTGCTGAACAACATGGACTTTCAACTCCCTCCACAGATTCTCTACTGGACTGAGGCCTGGAGACTGGCTGGTCCACTCCAGAACCTTGGAATGTTTTTTTTACATAGCTACTCCTTTGTTGCCCGCGCGATGTGTTTATTATCATGCTGGAGGATACAGCCATGTTTCATCTTCAGTACTCTCACTGATAAAAGGAGGTTTTTCCCTAAATATCAAAGTACGTGGGCCCATTCATCATTCCCATAATACGGGCTAGTTGTCCTGTCCCCTTTGCAGAAAAGCAGAACCAAAGCATGATGTTTCCACCCCCATGCTTCATAGTGGGCATGGTGTTCTGGGGAAGAAACTCAGCATTTTCCTCCCTCCAAACAGGATGAGTGGTGTTTATAGAACAGTTCTACTTTGGTAGACCATATGACATTCACTCAGTCCTCCTCTGATTGTTCAGATCGTCTCTGGCAAACTTTTTAAAGGCCTGGAAATGTGCTGGCCGAAGCAGGGGGACCATTCAAGGACTGCAAAATTTTAATCCATGATGACGAAATGTGTTACTAATATAAACCTTTGTCACTGTGCTCCCAGTGCTCTTCAGGTCATTGGCCTATTGTAGATTGTCTCATCCCAAGCTTGTGCAGGCTTACAATCTTGTCCCTGGTGTCCTTCGACATCTCTCTTGTACTGGTACAGGTGGAGGTTGGACTCTAACTGAAGATATGTACAGGTGTCTTATATACAGAGAAGTTCAAAAATGCGCCATTAATACAAGAAACCAGCGGAGAATAGAAGAGCTTCTTAATGAAGTAGTAACAGGTCTGTGGGGTCCAGAGTTCTTACTTCTTTGTAGGTGGTGGATGCTTATTTTCTGTACCATTATACAAATACATTTTTAATATATATATATATATATATATATATTTTACATTCCTTCTTCCACAGTTGAAGTGTATCTATGATGAAAATCATAGAGCTCTCTCATCTTTTTAAGTTGGACAACTTGCACAATCGGTGGCTGTCGAACTTTTTTGCCCCACTGTAAATATAAAGATTTAGCTGTGAATTTACAGAAGATATATGCATTTTGGTGTGAGGCTTTAAACACAATGCCTTCAAAAACCACAGGAAATGTTGCAAAAAATTACACAATTCAAAGAATTTACTTATGTATTTGGTCATGCGGAAGAACTACTTCCAATAAAAAAATATCACTCTTCAAATGATCTTATGCAGCAGCATCTGCATTAGGAATACCGTCCTGGTAACCACATTCATTTTGATATGAGCTGCACAATATATTAAATCGCAACCGTAAATTCAATGTCGGATCTGTGCTGTATGACAAGTGCAAAGAATTGCTTGGATGCAGAACTCGTCAAGCTTATAATGTTTTAGCCAGATAATTTTTAACAAAATAAATGTACTACAAGGCTTCATTTGCATGTTTTTTTTTTTTTTCTAATTCCATGAACCCTTCATTTTGATAGGGCATAAGACAACAGGAGATTATTTTACGTAAAAACGGTGATCTATCCATGAAGCTTTTCAAAAACTGCTACAACTATGATTTCAAGGTTTGTAACAATCAGATGTAAAACATTGTAAGCCTTTTAAAGGGAATGTTAAATAACCTAATGGTAGGGCCTCAGGTAAGGTCACACTGGATAATAACAATAATAAAGCAGGAATTTAATTCTGGGGATTCATCACAAACAGTAGCACATGATCAACATGGAGGAATATTTTCTATTCTAACACTCAACTTGACAAAAGAAAAAACCCAAAGAATACATTTTTGGCAGAGTAAGCAGGTTGAGAGCTGTTTAAAAGAATGCTTAAACAGCACCCTGGTCAAGCCGCGTCTCCTTAAAAGTACCAAATAAATACACCCTACCTACTGCTCTACTTCTAATGACACAGAAATAACTTTATATTTTGTTTCTTGAGAAAGCTGAATAACAAAAGCTACTAGGGATGTGTGTTGGCAAGAATCAGGCGATACAATATGCATCACGATACACAGGAAACGATTTGATGTATCACAATATTTTTGCGATTTGATGAGTAATGCTATATATTGCGGTTTTCAAAACTGAATTTAACTGTAGAAAACCTGTCACAGCATCCTAAACACACAATATGTTTAATCCATAACTCATCCAGTTTTATTACTAGTTCTAGTTGATCCACTGGAGCGAAGGAGGTAAAAATGCCACAAATTACCAGTCCTACTTTCAATTTTACTGCCAAGATGATTGTGGTGTGTGATAATTTCAGTTTTTTTTTAAAGCATCAAAAAAAGAAAAAGGGATTCTTTGCTCTTGAACATCGATATAATATCGTGACACAAAATATCGCAATAAATTGGCATAACGATATTTTCTCACATCCCTAAAAGCAACAAAGTATTTTAATGAGAACTCATGTCCCTCATTGTGTTTTCCCAAAAATATGAAAGACCTCATCCATTCTTTAAACCAGAAGCCTAGACAAGATTTTGCAGAATTGAAGTAGATTAATAGAGATTGAGGTCTTGACGCATGTACATCCTGCGCGGAAATGAGATGTGCAGAACTGGCCGAGACGCCTTCTAGCAGTGTTTATACTTTTTGCGGCTTGTCCCTGCTGAGAACCAATATTCTTGAAGACTGTAGGTGGCGGCGTAGGGCTCTACAGCATGCATACAACACTAAACCATAGTAGAAATAGAAATCACTGTTTACAACATGGCGACGCCCGTGAGCTTTAACAAAGGGGAAGAACTTTTATGCTGTTTACTACTGTTAGGAAAAAAGACGAAAAAGGAGATGGCTGCCAGGACGTACAAGAAAACCACGTCTGCAAAACAAAACCCAGCAGAATTCAAATGGTTCAATAAAAGTCGGTATCTGAGGTATTTATTTAGGTAAAAGGTAGAAGTTTTCATTTTCAGTAGGGATGCACAGATACCGGTCCACATTCTGTCTAATGAACATGTATCGGTATCGGTTAAACTTAACCAATATCATGAACCAATACTCAAAATGTGGAAAATCTCCAATTAATTTACACACACACAAAAAAAATTTCACTTTAATTTTTTTTTTGGGTAATTTGATATTTTACATGTTATTTTGTCTTAATTATGTTTAGTTAGTAATATCTGGTGCCTTTAGTCTCTTCAAGAAAGGCATAAAGTGGAAGTTATACAGTTTATTAAATCAACAATACTATTGGATCAGTATCGGATATCGACAGATACACAAAATCTAGGCATCGGTCTCAGGATTGAAAAAGTCGGATCGATGCACCCTTAATTTTCAGTCCTATAAAATGTTTAATGTTGGACAGGCTAAAGTTTTATGCAAGCAATAGCCACGTTTGTAGCTACCTGCATGACAGTGAATGTTCCAAATTACTCAGTGAAATTCATAGGAATCATGAGGTTTATCATGCAATAAAGATGAAGGACGAAGACACCACGACTTACTCTCATACTTTCAGAACATTCTGGAGCAACAGAACCAAAGATTTTAATGTCGTAATCCAAGTACTCCAAATATCCAAGCTTTTAGAACTTGGATCAGAACTGTCAACATTTCCCATGAAAGTGCTTTGCACATCGCTGTCAATGAACGCAGTTAAATTAAGGGGGAAAAAAGGAGGACAGTCAGTCTCCACTGAATAACACTACAGCACAGCAAAAAGGCACGCTAGTCATGAGCCTGAACCCGAGACCTCTGGGTCATGTGCGAAAACGTTGAAAACAGCAGGCTCACACAGCCGTACAAAATATCAAAATGTAACATTCTTGAATTCCTCAAACAGAGACAAAAACAACGAAATCTTGAGGAGAAAAGAAAGTTACGTTCAGTGTAACAGAAGAGAAAGGCTGTTTCTGTTTGAGGCAGAAAAAGAAGGGGGGGGGGGTGTAATAGTGGAAAGCCTGAGCATTCTGCCCGTAGCCCACTTGAGGGTAGGCCTCTTAAAAACACAATCACATCTCTAACTATTCTGCAGCAAACGGAGGTGATGTGTAGATAAGGCGGCTACAAAATGTTTAGGAATTCCACGGGTGGCTTGTTTTACACTATAGTTTATTTTAATTCCGACAAATCGCAATGATAACAAGTCATTACAAAAAGTAAACAGTGGTCCACTTTTCACTTGAATAATCTGAACGGCAATCAGGAAACAGTGACGGATAAAATCAAGCTCAGTTAGGGTGGTGCAGGCCGTTTTCAGCTTTGCAAACCAAGTGCTTCATGACTGCTGATTTAGCACGCTTAAACAGCTGAGCTGCAGACTTTAAACTGAGTCAAAGAGAAACTAACCATAGTTATTCATGTCCTATGCCTTGCAAAAGCACTCATACACCCCCCTACAACTTCTTCCACATGTTTGAACTTTATAATCACCACCATCGATGTGTTTTAGTCAGATTTCATGTGATGGATCACTATAAAGTAATGCCAAAATTGTATGTTGGAAGTTAAATTACATATGATTTTCTCTTCTTTTTTTTTTTTACTAATAAAAACGTGAATCAATCATAATGGAAAACGTATGGCACAAATAGACATGGTGGCCAATGGGGGCAGTAATCAGAGTCTCGGCCAAAAGGCCAATGGAAACTACTTTAGAGCAAATGCTGCAATGCACTGCATGAGTGGAAGAATCAGCTGACACAACTAAAAGTCGTGCACTTAGAAAAATTTGCAGAAACGGCCAGGAACGAACCTAATTTTGAAAGAGAACCATAAGGAGGTTCTGTTTGCAGTTTGCATGTAGAAGATGAGACCTGATCTCAAATGTTTTGACCAACATGCTAAATGCCGTTTTGTGGATTATTAACATTTCATATGACCCTGAATCACCATGTTTTAGTAATGCTTTTCTTTGGCAGAAACTGAGGAAGCTTGCTGGAGCTGATTGGAAAAGGATATAAAGTGTGAATCCTAAAAGAAAACCTGTCAGACACTTCACCCATCCAGCAGGATAACGAGGAAAAAGAACCTGGAGCCAGATCCACGATGCTTGTTGAGGTTTTAGATCCAAGTACATTTATGTATGGCAAACCCTAGATCAAAATCCAAGAGAAAAGCTGAGTGTGTGCGCGGGGGGGGGGGGGGGGGGGGGGGGGGGGACGACTGATGCTCCACGCTGACCTATAACCCCCAAAGATCTGCAGCTGTGGTTGCAGCAAAGGATGTTTGTGTAAGTAAAGACTCAGAGTCTAAATGAAAAGATGTGTCACAATCTTCAAATGTTTATTCAAATATATATATAAACTACTATGCTATTCATTTCCCTTTTATTGTTAGTAGCGTGTTTGTAACGTGGAAATCTGCAGATGCAATTTCTGGTTCAAGCAGAAACCTGGTTAAGGTTACAGCATAATGAAAAAACAAATTCTCTTTGGGGTTTTTACGGTTAAAATTAAAAACGTCAAATTGTCGAAAACAGCTTCTAGCCTTTTCAGCTATTTTAATTCAGCTTTCCCCGATAGGCTAAAAGGCTGTGGAAGCCAGGGCTATAATGTTTGTGGGTGAACCCCCGCCACACCCATAGCGCTCCCTCCGGAGGGGGAACTGTGCGGGGGGTTCAACGCCTTGGGGCTCTGCGAAGAAAGCAGCAGGTACCGAGCCTGCAGTGGCTGCTAACAGCAAGCTAACAAAACTGGCTGCTCCAAGAAAACTCTGCGGGGTTTAAAACTCACTCTGAATAGAAACTAACAAAGAGGAGCAAAAAAAACCCACCAATGCTCACTCTCTGAGTCTCCTCGCTGCTATTTTTACGCCTCCATATTAGCATGTCACAAATACTGCTACCTAGCTCTGTTCACTAGCCTGTAAAGAAGGGAGGCGCATGATTTGCTGCTGGCATCAGATCAAACCTCTCTCCGCTCCCTTTCTCTGTATGCGGGGGGGCTATTTTATCTTCACCTAGGCTGAGTGGATAAAGATTAAATAAAGGCTTTAATACGTCTCTTCACCTAGCTACAGATAGTCTGCGTAACAAAATTCAGGATCCATCCCTACATTAAGGGAGTCGTTTCTATCACGCCTGAATTACGGATTCACGCTGATTTACTGATACAAAAAGGAGCATCCCGTGAAAGAAAACAAACACACCCAAATCCCGACAGTGGGGATTTAACGTTGCATTAGCTAGCTAGCTCGACGTCTGATGGAGGTGGAGAGATTACCGAATGATGCGGCTCACGATACCCAAGTTGCCCCCCCGGACCATGATGTGCTGTAACTCACCGAACTGCACCGTTCCCCTCCGTCTCCGTCTGATGATATTCCAGCGGGCACATCGGAGGACGACGCTCCGCAGTTTGTTACAAACCACAACGCTCCGCAACACAACAGCGCGTCTCGCAACAGCTGTGTTGTGTTTTGAATGAGAGCTGAGGAGGCGCACAGCGGGCGGACGGACGGGCGGAGCTTCCAGGGTGCAAACTGGGGCAGGCTGCTCATCATCCTCGGCAGACTTCCCTTTAGTATCTATAAGTACAGAGATCTTTTGTCCCGCTCGGCAACATTTTCGACTACTGCAGTGTCGGTTTGACAGATGGCATCCGCGTTTCTCTTTGTCTATTGTTGCAGACGGGGATGCTACAAAAAGCTTCTACTGAAGTTGGAAATTAAAGTTCAAGTGTTTGATTCTGCCTCCCTCTAGTGGTCACTTGTGGCATAACTACACTTTATAGTTAGGAACAATACCTACCATAGGTATAGAGGAAAACTGGCATAGGATAAAAGCAGAAATATATATATATTCCTTGTGTGACAGGAAGTAAAGTCCTACCAGAGATGTCTCAGACGATTGCAATAAGATTAAGGCAGGTTTCTATCTTAGCTGAAAGTATTACAGTCAGTGATGACTGTTTATTGCTTTGCGTAGACATTTTGAGTGAGAGGCTACTCCAGTTAGCTAGACACGGATAAAGAAGCTGACCCGTTAGTAAAAAATACATATATATGCCTTTAAGTACCAAATTACTACACTCAAGTAAAAGTAATAATACTTTAAGGTACGTTTATGTAAATAATATTTAAATAATAGCAGTCTCAGAAATGTCTCATACAGCAGTAAAATAGTCATCTGTAAAAAAGGCCACTTAAAGGTATATTACACATCTAAGTAAAAACATTTCTGTTGCCATCTGACTGCAGTCAGTTTGCCAAAACCAATATAAGTGAATAGGAACTACTAGCTAGTGGTTCCCGTTCACTTACATTGGTTGATGCTAAGCTAAACCAAACGGTCAGCTGCCAGATAAGGAGAATGACTGGGCTGGTTACAAAATGGTTTTAACGCAATTATCTAACCATGGGCAAAATAGCTTGAAACAAATTTCTACTTAGGTGTAGAATATCCTCTTAAGCATTGAGTATCTGATAAGTACCGGATTGTATATTTAAAAATGTAATCAGACAAAAGTGTAGTTATGGGTAAATTCTGGTATTTCAAACACTGAAAAAAAATAGACAAATAAAAAAACAACACTTTTCTCATTAATTTTCTTTAACAAATTTCTTAATACTTACAGTAGAATATAGGTCTGTCTATCTATCTATCTATCTAATGCTAATATTACTTAAGGAAAAAGTACTATGTATTAAAACTCTTCCTAAAAGTATTTTTTTCCACAAATTACTTAAATATATGTAACTGAGTAAGTGTGGATGGTTGCCTCACAACTTTGCATCTCAGTAACTAAAGATGACTGTCTGAAAAGTGGAAAGACACAATACATATATTCAGTACAGAGTGATACTAATCAATCTTTCTGTTGAATGTGAAGACTATAGCTTGCAGGTAATGAAAACCCTATTTTTCACTTTCTCTGGAAATCCTGTGATACATAAATTGATGTGAAGGTTTATTAGCATTCCTACTGTCATCATTATTATCGGTCTTCCTCATCTTTCTCTCAACTTTTACTCTACCGCTATCCGGTCAGCCCAGATGTGTCTTGGCATATGTTATGCCTTTTAAACTTTTTTTTTTCATATTTAAAGATACAACGTAATAGTGAATAACAAACAAGAACCAACCTAGATGGTCCGTTAAACAGACAAGATTATACCAGAAGCTTAATGACTGCTACAGAAAGGGTGTGGTTGAGAAGCAGCTTATTAGGGGACATTTAACCAAATATGATCAGCTGTACATCTTGTGTTTCTAATTTTAGTCTTACAGAAAATCCCCAGTAAATTCAAACAGGCGAACCCGATTATTGCTGCTGTGTAACGAATTAAGAGATTTTAACACTACCACTTATGTTGTTTTGCTTCTTAATAGCACCTTACTGAAACCTCATCTGATTTTTTTTTTTTTTTTTTTTTTACAAATACAGGCCAAAAATTGGGGCACAAAAATAATATTAAAATCCTTGATTTATTGTTTTGACATTGGGTTGTTTGTATATGATACAAACGTACACAGTTCTGATAATCTTACCATTTAGATTGTAATCAGGCAAACACCTGTATTGACAGTTAATTATCATCCCTTTGACATTGATAATCCAGTTTAACTTGAAGCAAGCAGCCTGAAGCAACACACCGTATGGTGGAGGAAAGGAAACGCGACGTGCGTCGAAAATCACTCCCCAAATTTCAGCTGCCTCTCCTTTTCTAAACCGTGCAGCTCCCTCGCTCGATTCTTCAGCTCCTCTGCTTTCTTCTCGTCTTTCTCCGTGCCGTCCCCGAGCCTGCACATCCGGCTGGCGTTGGCGCACCCCCACACGTGTCCCAGCTCACAGGCCCTGTTGGCGTACTTAAAGGCTTGGCTCATGTTCGGCGCCAGCCCCGTGGACGTGCCCTCAATGAACAAGGCGCTGAGGTTGAAGCAGGACGGAGCGAAGCCGCCGGCGCAGGCCTTCTCGTAGTACTCCCGAGCCACCGTGATGTCAGGGCCCCCCTCCAGCGCTCGCCCGTCGTGGGCTAACAAGCCAACGTTATGGCAGGCGTCTATGGACTTCTTTCCTCCAGCGCTGCAGGAGCGCATGAAGCAGGAGTAGGCGGTTTTCAGGCACTCAGTCACTCCACCTGGTGAACAGATTCAGGAGAGACTCAATAAGACTATAGAGATCCATAATGCATATATATATATATATATATATATATATATATAAAGAATAATTGCCAACCCTCCCGATTTTCCCGGTAGACTCCCGAATTTCAGGGCCCCTCCCAAAAATCTCCCGGGGCCACCATTCTCCCGATATTTGACAGCGTCGCATATCATGTACACTCCCTGTTTCTTATGTGAGATGGATGGCGAATAAAATCTGTTACATTTTAAATACGTGAACAGTTTTTTTTTTCATTCTGGACATGAAAATCCATCACGTTTGGCGAAATTCGCCATTCTCAATCAAAAATAGGTCACCTACGTGATTCTATGAGGGAAACAATCCGCTGCAATAGTGACGCACGGCGTTTTCAGAAGTTTTTGAATTTGGTCTGGCAAAAAACAATGTTACATTGTAAAAATTAACAGATTCAATGCTGCACTGTGACCAAACCAAAAAAATAAATAAACTTTCTCACTCTCTCCTGACACAGAGACTCCTACGAGATTTTGGAATGAATAGTAACTATTTCTAGTGATGAGCAGGGGCGTATCCAGGAGGTTAACAAAGAGGGGCTAAAAGGGCCCAGGGTGGGACTGTAGCACCAAAATAAAATCAGAGATGTTCTTGTAGTGGGGACCCAATCTGAGCTGGTCACATTTTAGAGTTTTCATCTGTTAAAATTGTATCTAAAGTCATTTTATTTCGCTAAGGTTTATGTGATGATGTAATATGAAAGCAAATAAAAATGCTGCAACCTTTTTTCACAAAAGGTTTTTCACAAAAAAGTGGAACGACCGTTTAATTTCTTAACTTACATTATTGCTGCGGAATTTTATTTCGTCAAATAAATAAATACTCTAAAATTTAAGTATTCTTAACAATTATAATTATATGGATTAACACACATACAAATATATATATTATTTCTATTTTTTAACGACCCCCCTGCTTTTTAATCTCTCCCTAATTCTGAGTACTCCAGGTTGGTAAGTATGTATATAAGCCTATAAAAAATGGTGAATGCTTTTAGGTTGTATAAATGATACAGTTTCTACTTAAATCGAAACAGTAAATGTAACAATTGATTAACATGAGTACTTTAATATAGTTCCCAAACTTTCCAGCTTCTGACCTACACAATAAGAATGTATGAGGGTAGTGACCTCGACTCTTACATACAAGAACATGTTCAGCATGTAAACATTTTTGTCAGGCAAAAAGAGTTTCAGTGAAAACACAATCCCCATTTGCAGCCAACACGCCGGCAAACATGTTGCTTTTCATTTCTTTTCAAACCCTCTTTTATATCTCTTTACAGCATTTCTAAAATGCATATGCTCTCCCATCAAAAATTTTTGGATTTAGGTTAATTTCTGAAACGGACCACATGACCCCAGATTTACATATTAGAGACCCCGAATTTTGGTCCCGATCCCAACTTTGGGAACTACTGCTTTAGCACATATTTCCATGAAGCCGTACAGAAGTCCATACATATCTCACAGCTCATTTCTATAGTTTGTTTTGTGTTAAAGATGCAATAAAGACCATGTATCAGATCACTGTAGGTGTAATAGGATTAGGATAAGGGGCACATATCAAGAAATTTATTACGTCGATAATTTACTGTAAGTAGACACCTTCAATTCTCAATCATGTTTGGGTACCAAAATGAAATTTTTTTTAATTTAATTTGAAGGTTTTACACATCGGGACATGACAGAAATTATATTGTTCAAATGTCATTATTTACTGAACTAAACTAGAAAAGATGCATAAAAAAAAAAAACTAAAATAATCCAACAGCAACCATCATTAGCAGAGGCCATTTCCTGTCATTCATTCTGGCATAATCCACTTTGACACACAGAGTCGTTCAGGGTTGACTCCACAGCTGCAAACAGCGCCCAAACCATAACACCTCCACCACCATACCTCACTGCTCCTATCCTGTTGCTTTTCCTGATCCTTTATAACGTTTTTTAATATGTTTTGCCTGGAGATCAATGGTTTTAATTAATCTATAAGTTTGCAATGATGAACATTGTGTATTTGTTCACAGAAAGAAAGATTATTATGAATGTTCTGATCTGATGTGATTGGTTTTTGCTCAGATTACGGCCAACATCTTTCCTTTGGTCTCACTCATCTGAAAGACATTTCACTAGGGGTCATGTGGCTCACTGATATTGAATTTAAGCCCCTGTTGATACAGAGACAAAAACTGGTATAGTTTCAAAAACAGAGTCCGTATCGGAATAAAAAACAAACAAAAAACAGCGAAAACGAAAAGCTAAAACTCCTTTAGTACCTACGCATATGATGGGGCTGTGACTCTGCCAGAGAAACACAGAAAACAACACCGAGCATGCGTAGTAGACCCAGTGGCAAACAACAAGCTCTATTCTAGGGATGCAACGATACCACTTTTTTCAAACCGATACAGTACCGACACTTGGATATGAGTACTTGTACCACACACAAAGAAAAACAATGAATTGGAAGACAGGTTTTATTTTCTTCTCTGCTTGTTACAACCAATGATGGTGAAATAGATTTTAAAAAAACATCGTAATAGAAATGACCAAAAAAAAAATAACATGCCAATTGGAAAAATAAACATTTTCTGGAAAATTACTCCAGGGTTTACACAATTTAAGTATCGGTTCTGGGTAACCGATACCAATACAGTACATAAGAACGGTATCATACCCAATACCCAATACTATTATTGGTGCATCCCTACCTTATTCAAAAGCGCATGGTGCCTGTGGTTCTCCAGATCCATTTGTTTTCCTGCTTGTGATAGAGGTGGGACTGTAGGATCCATAATAAGGTCAGTATTTGCTTTATCGAGACTGCAACACGGTAAGGTGCCATGCTTCCTTACTTTCTCACAGAGTTGCACATGCACATTAAATATAGGAATGGGGTGGTGACCTCATCCACTCAGGAAAAATGCCCAAGAGCTCGTAATCATGGAGAAAACTGAGCCGCCATTTTGAGATTCCTCCACTTTGGGACTCAATTTAAACATGATATTTAACAGTGTCCTGAAACGCCGGCTCCTTGTTGACGAGACACCTAGTCGATGAAATATCTTAGCTGCTACACCTGATTTCATCTCTGTGTAGACAGGGTCTAACTTGTGCTGCTTTATCTATTTAGACTAAAAAATTTTTTTAGTGGCAGCCCTTTAAAACAGCCCAACCTTTTCAGATTTCTTTTTTATTAAACCTGTAATGTGTTGCAGTTTAATCTTCACCAGTACTGATGAGTTTTGGGTATTTTGCAAATTTATGCTCTGATTTAGCAGTGGCAGATTTTGCAATTAGGGGACCCAAGGCGAACAAAGATATGGGGCCATATTTAGCTGTTGTTTAGAAACTTTTTTTTTTATTTCAAGTTAGAAAAGAAGTCCTTTATGTAACTTCTTCACTGATCCAGGTGTAGACGAGAGTAATGTCCAGAATTGAGATGTTTGGATCTGCATCTACAGAATTAACTAAAAGGGAAAGTAACTTGCAGAATTTCAATATTTAATCATTCAGTTCGTAACTCTGAATTAGACTGAAAAATGCCACATTAACGTATGATTGCCTAGAAGGCGGAACAAATAGGCTAAATACTATCAAAACTGTACCTTTGACAATCAACTAATGACAGAGAACAGATGCCTTCCTACCAAGAACTAAAACACAGTTCCATAAAATTAAATAATCATGGCTACAAACATAAAATTGAATAATCATGGCTACAAACATAAAATTAAATAATCATGGCTACAAACATAAAATTAAGAGATCTGAAGGACTTAAAGCAGGTTCTGCTGGAACCACACTACTAAACAACCGTCCTGGATTTATCTGACAATCAAGGGCTCAGCCAAATTTTACAGAAATTAATGCGAAGGCGTATGCATCTGCAGGGTTGTATGTTAACATTTATCTTTATCATCTATCATGGAACTTTATCACTGGTGCTACAGAGCTTGCTGGTTTTTTAGCACAGACAAAAAGGTTGTAGCATCAGAGCAAACGGTCTTTTACAATCTCTGAAAATCTTGTCTTCTAGAAGAGACCTTTAATTGCCTGAAGTATACTGTTGAGAGAAAGGAACTGGTACATTTACAAAATATCAAATTACATCCATATTGCTTGAAAGAACATCCAAGACCTTGCAAGGAATATTTCTGAGTCTAAAAAAAACATTCTGAGTATGTGAAAATAAGCAGGGAATATTTAGTATCAAAATGTTGCTTCCAAACCGCTAAATTTAATGCTTATATTATTTTAGGTTTTTTTTGTTATAAGTTTTAAAAGTATTGCATTCTTGAAGTCACCATATATTTCAAACACTCCATAAATGCACCGCGGGTGTGCAATACAGTAGGAAGGAAAAGATTCTGCCTTGTGTTTGTGTGTGCCTTGAAAAAAAAGATAGATCGGTCTTATATCCTTGCAGATTTCTTTATTTTTTTTGCTTTTGAACTAATTCTAAAAGGAAAACTGTTTGTGACTGGGTTAAATGATCTGAGAAAGGTTCGCGATTGGTCAGTCAAGGTAGTGTGATCATTCTGCATGCACGTTCGGAGATCATTCCCTTTTCTCAACATCTGGAAGGATGTGAGCAGGCAGGGTCTCTAATCTGCAGGAAATATCACAGACAAAGGTGGTCGATGGCGTGGAGCAGTCTTTTAAGATGGCCAAAATGTGCACAATGTGAATCAGCTTTTACAGTTAAAGTACACACTCACAAGACTGCTTGTCACTATTTTCACTCTTTCACTTGCTGCAGTCATGGAATAGTCTATCTTAGCGGGTGGTTAGGGGACATCGAACCACATGCCCGTATCCAGTCTGGTGGAATTACAATGTATACGTTTTTTTGTTCGTTTTTTTAAATGACAGCGTGGAATAATTTTGAATGAAAAATATCTTGAAGATCTCCATTAAAGTTTTCATTATGGAGCCCTTACAGTGTTTGGGGCCCTAGGCAATTGCCTACCTTTGCCTAATGGTAAGTCTGACAATGGACTTAGGGGATGAACTTCCTGGAAAATCCCATTATGAGAAGATTTCCAACCTTCTTAATTTTTATAATTTTGCTCATTGCAGATTAATGGATTAATTTCAGATTTTTTAGAAATGTGTCATAGCCTTTCCAGATAGACAAAAAACAATATTACCATGACATTAAACAAGCAGCACCTAGAGCATACATTCTTTAACGATAGTGTGGATTCATTAGTATGTTTTTACACACTTGAGCCAAATTTCTTAAGTCATTTTAAATCCTGGTTAAAGCCATGTGGCTGATTTGTTCCCTGATACATAAAACCTAACAATAAAAAGGGTTAGGGTCGGCTTTCTCTCCTTTTGAAAAAGCGGTGAGTTTAAATACCTTTGCCAGTGACATGGTAAGCTCCGATTTTATAGCAGCTCTCTGAGTGTCCGTTTGTGTCACAGTTGTGTTTGAGGACTTGTGCAGCAGAATCGTAGTCTTTCTTCACACCCTCCAAATAGTCTGCTAGCCTCTGGCACCCTAAGGAGAAGCAACAGAGTGTTACTGGGAGGCAAACGTAACATTGCAGGTCATAGCAATGACATATTATCAGAACTTGAAGGAAAAAATTAAATAAAAAAAGAATAACGTGAATTAAAAAAAGCGATTTAAAACGATTTAAAATAACATAACAATAATAATAAAATAATTCATAATAAAATAAGGTGATAAAAAATAAAACTTAATAAAATTACACCATAAAAGATTATAAGAACGTAATTTTTAAATGTCTAATGACGCAAACAGCATGACAAATAAAATAATTCAATAATGTAACAATATATGGTTAGTTTAAATAAATAAACTATACATTATTTGTCTTTTTTAATTTAAATGTGACAATATTAACAATTACAGCATACATATTAATTAAAACTCCATAAAATTGCAGAGCAAACCTCGAAATAATATAATATTAGGCTCCTTGTTTCAGCACCGCTGGTCTGGGAACAGCTCAGGGTTATTGTTACCTTCGGGGTCCTTCTCCTTGTAGCACTGGAAACTGTACTCCACTCCAAGATTGTCCAAAAACTGCTTCACCTCCTTCTCATCCTCAAAGTTTATCAGCCCAGCCATATCTCAATTTGTGCAGCTCCGCCGCACCACAGGAACCTGCGCTTGAGCTGCTGGACCTTCCTCAACGATTAGCTTTAAATGTTCCCACAGCTTCTCCTTTATGTAAAACCCAGTCTGGTTCTGTTAGCGCTAAAGCTGTTACTACATTCCCTCATGTGCTGGTTAACCTTTAAAACCGAGGCGCGTTAACGCTTTCATAACCTTCCTCTGCCGGCTTCCGTAGCGCAGCTTCCTCCTTCTAATGTACTTCCTGTGTTGTGACCTTTGTTTACTGTCTGTCTCTGCGCTTCAGGAGGAGGGGGAAAAAACAAACCGTAAAAACGTCGCCCCTGGCTAGACGCCCATTTCGCAGGTTTTCGGTCGCTGCTTCGGTCCTGGGTCGACATGAACTCCGCCGCATCGGACGGCTTCGGGTTTTTTCGCAGCGGAGGAGATTTCCCAGCTCCGAGGCAACAACAAGTGAGCTAGCTGCCTGTTGGCTCCTCGCTCGTCTTCCCGGTTGCTGTCCCTCCGCTCCGCCGGGCTCTGTGTCGGAGCAGGCAGGGGGAAAAAAACTGAAAGACTCCAGACAAAACTAGCGAAGCTGCTTTCCTCTAACGCGAGTCTGCTGCATAAGCTACAGCTACTCTCTCTATTTTCCCCTAAACCATGGCCATGGCCTCTTCGTTTCTAAACACGGTAAGTTTTTAGTTTTTAGGGGTTTTTTTGCGACCATATCTGTACCTTCAAAAACACGTTGAGTAAACCGCCCTCTGCTTTTGCACCCAGGATGATGCCTCTCCAGCGGCTCTGACAGACCTGTGCCTCACCTATGTGAACCAGAACCTGGAGTGTTTCTGCGTGAAGCTCCCTGACGGCTCCTTGTGCTTCAGGGAGGCTGTGCTCTTCCCCCAGGAGCTGGCAGACCAGCTTCTAGCCAAGATGGCCACTGAAGGTAAGCCACTAGAGATCTGGGCTTGCATACCCCATAACAAGTAGCTCACAGAAAACAGACACAGTTACAACAACATCACTTCTTTTACACTTTCATTTTCAGCTGAACGTTGAAGTGTATCATTATAAAGAAAAATGTTTAGCCATAGATTATTTTTATTCAGTGGTACTACATAGGGATGCATTGATATGAAAACTTGGGCCGATAATAATTAAGTATTATGTGCCTATATATATATATATATATATACATAAGGGCATCAGTTTGTTTTTATAATTGCCGGGGACAATATTTATAAACTTGGATGCGGTTTGAGGATTGCTGGGGACAATTATTAAATATTTATATAGCCTCTAAGTATTCTAATTTTTCATGTCTGATTACAATATGCACTGCAGTGTATACACGTGGTGAAAATCGCATCTTTAATTGCTGCACGTTGTTGAGCACATTTTATTTTTGCGCATTCTTCACCAGCAGAATGCGCAACAATAAAACGGGCTCCTTTTGCAACGCTAACACCGCTCTGTTTGGAGAAACTTCTAATTTAACTTACAGCTGACAGTCCTGCAATAGGGCAGCTACCTGTGGGTGATCTGCATAAAGTTGTTTCAGGTGGAAAAAAAACAAATTGAATTTTACGGCTCAGGGACGAAGTTTATTTAATGCGAGCAGACTGGGAGTGAGACAATGTTGTTATGTTTTGTTTAAGAGTCCCAGAGAGGAAAATGTTCATTTGTTGTTTTGGTGGAAAGAGCAGGAGGGAAGTTTTCCCGAAGTTTCACTGTCGCTATCTATCCGGCGCGATTCAGAAATGAGAAATCAAGGTAAATCCAGGGACCAATGCCAATATTTGCCTTCTGCACAGTCATTTTTGCACAATATACATTTCAGCTGCCTATCTAAATAATTAAAGACTAATAATTAACTGCAATATTATTTAATTTCACTAATGGATGCAGTTATTTTCCTTTTTTACTTTTTTCCCCAACTTTGATGGAAATGTTGTCCACTCCCTGCTTCTCCGTTGCTGGATGCAGAGCTAGCGAGAATTTTTTTGCCTTCAGCGCAAAGTAGTATTCTGGTATGCTCTGTACACAAATCCAGTCAACACATCATCTTTAGGAGTCTTAAACAAGCAAAGATATTACATTCATATTTTTTTTTCTGGCAATCCACGCGTAGTAAAGAAACCAGACCCATTAAATTTCATTTGCAATGATCCCTCATTTATTATTAAAATAACAATGATTACGTTTTAAGGCTGTCAAAAACCCCTTGCCAAACACTTTTTTACACTTTTCCCAGACATATATTAACATTTACTTACATTTGTCACCATTTTAATACTCAAACCTTCGTAGATTTAAAACATAAAAGTATTAATATGCAGCATGGTCTCTCCGCTGTTGCGCCCCTCTGTGCGTCTTTCTCCACTGAAGGTCTCTGAGTAAGTGTCGTTTCCAAGTGAGGAACATAATTACAGGCAGTTTGTTGTGTTATTTTTCCTTCTGGAGGAGAATATTATTATAACCAGACATGATACATTTGGCAAGCACGGGAGACGTGACAGGAGATTGATAATTGCCTCTAATCATTTAGGAGGCAAAAAAAAACAATGCACGTTAGTACGCTGTAAAGAAAGCATTTAAATTATGCTACTAAAAAAATCCACTAAACAGCGAAGCAGCAAAGAATGGACTGCATTATAGCACGGGAACTGTAGAACTGTATTTTTTGCCATCTTGAAACGGGTACCAGTGACATTGCAGGACTCCGTCCTGTAGCTGACTACCAGTCTTTTAAAACATGATATCTACTACATAGAATGCTGTAGCCTAGTATATGAGCAGAAAGAAACATGACTGCCTAAGTAAGTGGAGTGAATTAAATAATAGTCTGTTCAGATACTGATGTGAAAACTTTGCTGGGAGTACAAGTGGCTCTTAGATCAGTGTAGATAAAGAATTTAAACATGTCAATCCCAGACGTCCCCGGTTAAAATATTTTTTTAAATGAAGCGACTGCTGGCCATTATTTACTCTTTTTTTTCTTCTTACATAAGGAAGTTACATTTTAAATAAATGTCCTGAAAATTTCTTAATACCCCTTAAACCTATGCACATTTCCCCTGCTGCAGCTACAAACGTGTATTATTTTTTTTTTTGCAATAGTATTTTTTCTAGACTTTGATAGTTTTAAAGGTGGCACATTGTTGTGAAAATTGAGTCCTTAACATTTGTACAAATAGATGGTGAAAGTATTTCGCCACAATATCAACCAGTTTTGCTCGAGTAGAAACCCAAATATTCCCCTATTTTCAAATCTTGCCACAGATCCTCACATGGATGTAGGCCCTTTAACATATTGTCTTCCAAAACTGCATTGTTTTACTAAATCTGGTCATATTAGCATGGATTTCCTCCAGAAACTTTTGCTGTTGTTTCTAAAATCCTTCAAAAGAATAAGAAAATCAAATTATTATTTTTTTGCTACTTAATGTTTAAAATGAGAGAATAAGGGATTTTATTCCCCTCCAGGTCTTCTGAATGACAGCACGGTGGGGGTGTTTAGGAACTGTGAGTTCCTGCGGCTGAGACGGGCCTGTATCCGCACGGCGCGGATCTCTGCGGAGGCGTTCCAGAAAGCGTTATGCCCGCACAGACTGCTGGAGCTGGACGCTGCCAGGGTCAACGCGGACCTCACCATTCCTGACATTCTGCAGGGACTAGCTACCAACAAATACTGTCAGGTAAGATAAATGGAGATGTCACTTTGTGTGAAGTTACAGCGTGAAGTAAGTTCCCCCACCCGCTCCCTGCCCTCGATTCCCTCCAGGAGTCTCTCCAGCGGCTAGTCCTAACCGGACTCACCATGGCCTCTCTGGAGGAGCCGAGCTGGTATCGTTTCAGCGCCCTGCGGGGTTTGCGCTCTCTCTCCCTGGCTAACGTGGACTTCTACGACTCCGGGCTCGTTGACGTCTGCTCCCTGCCTCGGCTGGAGAGCTTGGATCTCTCCAACACCTCGGTCACCAACCTGAGCCCGCTGCTGGGCCTGAAGGAGCGACTCCGCTCGCTGACACTACACCAGCTGAAGAGGCTGGAGATGAGCACGGCTCAGCTGCTGGGAGTCATAGGCCAGCTGAATGTACTGCAGGTTGGTAGGAAATCCTTTTGGTGTTACTTTACTGCGAGAAATGCAGAGTTACTGCGGTGAGAAAACTCTCTCCTTTTGGTTGATCTAGCACCTGGACATCAGCGACGATAAGCAGTTCACCTCTGATGTGGCCCGCCAGCTGCTCGCTCAGCCGGGGATCCTTCCCGCTCTCGTTTCCCTGGATGTCTCAGGGAGGAAACAGGTGTGTGTCCATTCCTCCGTACCTACACCCAATTCACGAGACTCAAGCTATAGCTCATGTCTTCCAAACTTTGCAGGTCACAGACGCAGCCGTTAGGGTGTTTGTCGAAGAGAGACCCGGCATGACCTTCGTGGGCCTTCTGGCCACCGACGCTGGCTTCTCCGACTTCCTCTCCGGAGAGGGAAATCTTAAGGTAGGAACAGCCACACAAAGATTAACGAGCGAACAAAGCGGAGGGGTTCAGTTCTGCTGAGAAATTTTCTGCTTCGAAACAGGTGACAGGAGAAGCTAACGAGACTCAGATATGTGAGGCGTTGCGGCGATACAGTGAGAGGGAGGGTTTCGTCAGGGAGGCTCTGTTTCATCTGTTCAACCTGACTCACGTCATGGAGAAACCAAGGCCTGACATACTGAAGGTAAATAGCTTTCTTAATACATTGTAAAAGGAAAAACAACAGATCTCATTTATAATATGATAATTATTCTGCATATTGTCTCTAAACAGCCTTTTCATGAACTAGTAAGTCATTATTTAGGAATTACTTAAGTATTGCGCCTTAAACATTCTTTTTGCTGTTCTTACTTAACCATGGCTTTCTGTGTAGCTGGTAGTTCTGGGCATGAAGAATCATCCAGCCATTCTAAATGTCCAGCTGGCCGCCAGCGCCTGCGTGTTCAACTTGACAAAGCAGGACCTGGCAGCGGGGATGCCGGTCCGCCTGTTGAGCACCGTCACCCAGCTCCTCCTGGAGGCCATGAGAACCTTCCCCAACCACCAACAGGTACAAGTTCATGTACTGTTAGGTTTGCAAAGTGACTTTTTGCAAGTTCTTCTTCCTCCTCTGTAGCCTGGTTGGAACTGTTTCAGTAGCTGATTTACTAACATAGCGGAGAGAGCATTGCGCCTGCTAAACCCGGAATGAGACTAATGCAATCCATTTAGCGCGTTTCCCCATGCTGAATATGCAATCTGTGTGGTTCCGTCAGAAGACACAAAATATTGGGAGGAGAACAGGGAAATAAGTGGGCGTACCAGGTGCATTAGGATTTGGTAAAAATCAAAATGTCTGCGTTGGCTATTTTAGCGTCTATTTTAGCCCTTCTGAAAGACATGTCTTAACTTTTTGCCACCACATTCAACATAAGTTCATTATCGATAAATGAAAAATGTAGTTCACACATTATATCCTAGAAGTAATTAACACTCTAATGGCCATAAACCTGACAGTAATGTAAATGTTTCCCTTTTTCACTCAAAGATGCATCATAACTCACTGTGCTCTCAGTGCGTCTGCATCAGGTGGAGACACAGCGCCATGAGTTGCGATCTCCTCATTAGTTTCCACCAGATTGGTTATAATCTTCCTGGGTTCTAATTAATAAAATGTAGTAATCATGTGCAGTGTTTCCCACAGATTTGAAAGCAATGTGTGGTGGTGGGGTTACCGCACGCTTGTGACTATAGTTAACTTTCTAAAGATTGCTCAATCGCTTGTTTGCCAAGGGTCGGGACCTACAGTAACATCAACACAATGAAACTGTTGTATTCAGAATAAAATGTTTTATAGCACTTTTTAATCTGATTGTGTGTTAAAAGCATACTTGCCAACCTTGAGACCTCAGAATTAGGGAGACATTCAAACAGGCTGGGGAGTTTAAAAAAGAAATATTAAATACTTTTAAATACTTGAATTTTAACTTGAATTTAACAGTATTTATTTATTTTACAAAATAACAATCCACAACAATAATGTATCACGATTTTTTTAAATGATCACCAAAAAATCTTAAATTACACATTAAAGAAGAGAAACATTAAATAAATAAATTCATTCAAATTAGGGATAACCAACACAGTGCTAAAATACTGATATGTCTTTCCCACACCAAAGATCATAGAAATGCACAGAAAGTTCTGAATGAAACTATACATACACTGTATATATATATTTCATTTTCAAATAACCTCAACGAAAAATACATCTAAATCATAAACGTATTTAAGTGTATTATATAATTTTTTTTATCTTGACTTGTCTACTAAAACAAAAAATATGATATTCAGAAAATATAATTAAATCTAATCTTTTAAAATAAAAGACTAATATGTAGCTGCAAATATGTGCAAGATGTACTGTGCAATCTATAATACACCAATTAATAATCCTAATACAGCGGGGTAAATGCCGCTTTAACTGGTTCAAATGTTTTTTGCAGAATGCTGATATTATAAAAAGGCACACATAAAGCTGCCTAATAAAAACGTAAGTGATAACAATTTAGTGTAAAAACACAACGGTATACAAAGTGCTGCTGCTACATAAAATAATGAAGGTAGACTGTAATATAAGCCGTTCTAATTATTCTTCCATCCATCCAAACAAATTGCTAATATTCCCTGGAACTCTCTGCGCATTCAACGTACATGTGTGGAATGGCGGTGTTTGGGGGAAAAAAAGCAGCCGGGCAACTGCACGGATAGTTTGCTGTCTGTGTTGTAGGGAGTGAGTTTTATGATTATTATTTCTAGCGCTTGCTGAACTAAGAAGAAGCGCTAACCACTGCTGCTGCAGTCGGGTTTATAGCTTTAGCTGCCAGACGGCTCATTGTATTGTTTGGGATACCTTCTCTTCAAGTGATTAAACAAGTTTATGGTGTTACGATCACTTGCCTTGATGCTCTCCTTGCAAACTTTGCAAACAATATTTGTTTGCTCTTTGTCGTCTGGTAAAAAACCAAACCAGTTCCATTCAACGGATGAGGACTTTGACTTCGGAACGAATACTTAATTTACGCTCTCAGAGGCGGCAACGCCATGCTTGTTTACAGGTTGCGCACATGGGGAGGAAGGAGAGGGGCGTTGGGTAATTTGCTTAGAGCAGGGAGAGAGCGGAGGATTTTAATCGCACACAGAGGCAGAAATACAGCAGGAGAACTGTGAATCGGGATAAAACAATCTATGAAAAATGACAGATTGTCACACGTGTAGATCACTTCACTGTCTTAAATCGTCAAATCGCACATCCCTAGCAAGTATGCCCATGTTTGCAGTGTCTTATGGTTTCTCCCGCTCTCCTCCTCCTGACCCGGAAAAACAGTTTAATATCCCACCCCGCTCGCGCTTGGCTGAGGACTAAATCCAAACATCGGGCAAACTCTCCGCCTGCAGAAATATCCCCCTGCTGTCACGCAGACACAAGCTGTCTCAGAAAGAGGCGGAGGTGTTGCAGCTGCAGTCGGGTAGTATTGGAGGTGTGCGTAAAATAGAGTAAAAAAGAAGTACAAAACGCAATATGTGGCGGTCGGAGTTTAACCTGTGGCGCACCGCCATACATTCGTTTATGTGGGGGAAACACTGATGTACAGTATCACAATGACGATTAGGCTACATTTAAACATAAATAAAAAAAAATCATACATTTCAGATTACATATTTTTAAGATGAAAAATTTTCTTCTGCAACTTGACATTTAATATAGGCCATGATAAAGTGTGGTGCATTTCAACAACATTATTAGAAAATGGACACCACCTTGTTCTGGACATGCTGCAGCTTTAATAAATCTGATTCTGGATTATGCTGCCTGCATGTACACCACACGCATTAAGTTTATTACCAACAAACAGGAAATATTAATCACGCATTCTAGTCTAATGGTAGTTGACTCTGTAACATCCATAGAACTGATATGTACGTCGTTTCCCCCCCCTTTATTTAGCTAAAGACGCATCATGAATCCGTGCACATATTGCTCCTTTCTCTAGCTTTGGCGCAGCTCATGGCACACACAGCAGCGGGCGTAAAGTCCTAATTAGAACACCTGAAAATGAAGGACAACCCACTGTCACGCAATGTTGTCCTCCTTATTTGGAATTTTGATAAATCAGGCCCATAGTCTTCATGGTGCGAGTGAAGCTTGGACCAAGATTAACTGTTAAACAACTAAAGTGTCTTCAGTCAGATGCTTCTTCAGAGGTGCTGTAATACAGACTGCTATAGGAGATCCTTCCTGTCCAAAGCCATTGGCATCTACAATGAGTCCGAACCACATTTGGATGAGTTACTACAACATGTTATATCCTTTCTGGATTAATAAAGTATTTCTGAATCGAAATAAATGGAGATTCTCATCATATGATAATTTTGACTAAAAATACCTTGATATTTATACATAAACTGTAAAACAACCATCTATGTTATCTGATTCCTTTTTTTGTTGTAAGTGGGAAAATTTATTATTTTTTATGCTGTTGCAACAATAATTGTTCATATTGAATACTACATTTATAATGACCTCTGACTTTTAAGCAATCATCAAAAGCTCACCGGGGACCGTATTATACCCATTTTATTGTTTTCTTAGTAAAACATTACATGGAATTGTTGGGGCAAAAAAAAGGGGAGGGGATACTTACAGTGAGGTGCAAATACAATTTGTGAGGCTAAAGATAGCAGCCAACTGCATTGTGCGCCCACAGTTTTGTACGCTGTGAGAATTACTGATGACAGTCTCAGCAGGAGCTAAACAACCAATGTGGGACACATTGAGCATAGATTGTTCTCTGCTGTGCTTCCCTTAGCAGAATGATGATAATACCGCCTCATACCTCAGCAAATATCTTATATGATAATATTAATACCTCATATGCCAACAACTACCTGGCAGTGTGTAGCAGCCGTGGAGGCGAGGCAGTGATGCCATAGTCTGGCATCTCCTTTAAAGGACCCTAAGAGGACCTGGTGCTAAATGAAAAAGGAACTTGTGTCGCCAGCGTGGTTCTGTTCCAGTGGGTTGGAAAGCGTCAGTTCGTTAAAATATAACTGATGTAAATCTAAAACAGTAACTGGAAACACCTGTTGGTACATCTTAAAATTTGTGTAATTGGAGGATCTTTCAACCACAGAAAATTTTTACCTTCCCCTTTCTTGTTTTGTTTTGACCTTTTGCGATGATATTTCATGACTAAGTTTGCCATGTTTGGCTGCAGCCTGCTGTTTTTTTATTTTCGTTTGTCGGTTTCAGTTTTCCAATGTCTGTTTATCTTTGTCTTTCTGTAGCTGCAGAAAAACTGCCTGCTGTCTCTGTGCAGCGATCGCATTTTACAAGAGGTCCCATTCAACAGGTGAGAAACAGGCATTCTTATCTGCTCCATGTGATGCTGAATGACGTATTTAACGTCCTCAGTCAAAGGCCTGGGTTGGGAGTTTTCATACATTTTTGTTCACAAGGTTTGAAGCAGCCAAGCTGGTAATGCAGTGGCTTTGCAACCATGAAGATCAAAACATGCAGAGGATGGCTGTGGCGATCATCTCCATATTGGCTGCTAAGGTACACGTCGTGTCTGACTTACAAGTCTTCTCTGCTCTCCAGATCTTTTTCATGACCATGTTTGTTCTTTGCAGTTGTCCACCGAACAGACCGCCCAACTGGGAGCAGAGCTGTTCATAGTTAAGGTACGATTCCTCTCATTTCTGGTTAGACATCACTGGTTTTAGCATAAAACTGGCCTGTTTTAGGCTAAGTGGACTCTCTCTCTCTGGTTTGTAGCAACTGCTGCACATTGTGCGTCAGAAGGCAAATCAGAACCTGGTGGACGCCACCCTGAAATTTACACTGAGCGCGCTCTGGAACCTCACAGACGAATCGCCTACCACCTGTCGCCATTTCATTGAGAACCAAGGCCTGGATCTGTTCATTAAAGTGCTGGAGGTATGCAGAAGCATTAAAACATACATGAAAATACAATTCTGCACGGGAACAGCTCAGGGCAGATTTCTTTAGGTGTTAATCATCATTATTATTGTGTTAATCAGTGCACAGTACATCTCAATATCACTGTAGGATTTTGTGCCTCACTTTTCTTTTGCACCTGTCCCCCTCACCATTTCTGCAGTCTTTCCCGAATGAATCTTCCATCCAGCAGAAGGTTCTTGGTCTTCTGGTACGTTTACTTGTCTTTTACCAGCCGTAGGAAAAAAACTTGCGTGATTGCCCTCAGTTAAGCTCTCAACGTTCCATCCTTCACCCTCTGCTGTGCAGAACAACATAGCAGAAGTCAGGGAACTGCACCAAGAGCTGATGGTGCAGAGCTTTCTGGACCACATCAGCTCTCTGCTGCACAGCCCCGAGGTGGAGGTCAGCTACTTCGCCGCCGGGATCCTCGCGCATCTGACGTCACGGGGAGAGGAGGTCTGGACGCTCAGCCCATGTCTGCGGTGCCATCTGCTGAAGCAGCTGGTAGGAGTTCAGCAGAACTGCTTCAAAGTGATGGATATGAATGATATGGAGCACTGTGGTGATTTATGTATGTGCCTTTCTAGCATGCTGTCATTATGAAGTGGCCCTCTCCTGAGTGTGAAATGGTAGCCTACAGGTGAGCTGCAGACGTGGAGATGTTACATTTATACAGATTTTCTTTTTCTTCAGTCCATCAAAGTATTACTATTATAAGAAACTAATCAGTTTTTTAGTAAGACTTGAAAGGGGAAGTTTTTTTTCTCAGCCTGGACCTTATTTATGGCATGCATTACGTTCGCTTACTAACCCTGACAGGTTTATATCCATGTCGCATTCAGCGTATATCCATATAATGGGAGTCCTAAGGGCAGCCAAAGTGCTGCCTCTAAATAAGGTATTATCTGCCACCAAACTCCTTCATTTCACCAATGGTTTGTTATGAATAGTTAGCGATATTCCCCTGTGAGTTCAGAATGTCTCAGAGATGCTGCAGTGTAGGTTTCTAGGGTTTTTGCAGACGTTTATCCAACTTACAACAAACTTTGATTTCATTTATGTTAAGGCAGTGCCCCATGGCAGTTTTAGTCTGAGCAGGACTTTTACTCTGTGCTATACGACGGTGTTAGTCCTCTTGGTGGTTTTGTTTCTGCAATTTGGATACATGCAAACACAAAGCTTGTTGTGTCTAACAGTCTGCTGCTGAAGAGAACAGAGTGAAAGCCATGCTCAGACTACAACTATCATGTCAGACGGCGGGGATGTAATTGAGATCGCATTATGTTGTACGTTGGAATCGGTTGGAAAATATGCCTGTAAATATGCGGCAACACAACAAAGAAGAACGCCTGAGACACTCCGATCTCACAGTGGAAAAGCGCTATTGATTCCTAACAAAAACATTGGTGAAATGAAGGAATTTGGTTGCAGATAATGCCTATTTAGAGGCTGCACTTTGGCTGCCCTCACAACTCCCATTACATGCATATATATGCTGATTGCGACTGGTTATAAACCTCTTCTGAAGGATTCCAAGTGGCTCCATATTTGTCTGTGTGAGTAAATGAACGTAATCCATGCTATAAATAAGGTCCATGTTGAAAAAAAAAAAATGAACTTCCTCTTTAAAAGTTGTGAGAAAAAGTAAATCTGTCCTCTGCTTGTTATTCAGGTCTTTTAACCCATTCTTTCCCCTGCTGGAGTGTTTTCACACACCCGGCGTCCAGCTGTGGGCGGCCTGGGCCATGCAACATGTGTGCAGCAAAAATGGTGAGACTCGTGATATATGTACACACCTCGTAAAAGTACTGAAACTCGTTGAAATTTTTTTGGAAATGCTGTCAGCAACAAATATCAATGTTAGGATTGTTGTTAGTTGTTGCACACCAGAATTCGCTGCACAGATTTTGATATAGCTGATTAAAAACACAGAAAAACTGCATTTTGTCGTGTGGTTGGTAGACAAAGAAAAGTTGATTTGGTCAGATGAGAGTAAAGCTGCATGTGGAGGAAGACAAACACTCTTAGTACTTTTCCACCTTTCAAACACAAAACTGGTGGCATAACGTAATGACGATATGTTTATTTAGCAGTAGAAGGAAGCAGGTTAGAGTTACAGGAAGGAGGTTTGGAGCTAAATCCTGGAAGAAAAGCTGTTTGAGGCTGGAAAAAAACTTGAAGCTAAGGCAATGGTTCCATAGACTGTGTTGGAATGGCCTAGTGAGAGCTATTGTCAGGATTTGAAAGACATTCTTGATCCCTTCTGTCTGAGCTTGAGCTTCTTAGCAAGGAATGTCAAAGCTTTAGTCTCTAAATGTGCAAAGCTAGCTTATGCCTAAAGACTGTCTTTAGAAACTGATAAACGCAGGGGTGCTGAATATAAATTTACGCCACACTTCCGAATTTTATTGGATTCATTTAAAAGGTTGAAATACTACACAACCATTTCTATCTACTTTACATTGGTCCATCCCAGTAAAATATATTTGACTCAACCTGTTCACCTCTTCAACGTTCCGTTTTCTCTTTGCTGCAGCATCTCGCTACTGCAGCATGCTGCTGGAGGAGGGCGGCTTGGACCAGCTGGAGCACGTTCACACGCACCCACAGACCCACAGGGACGTCAAGCTGCTGGCCGAAAGCATCCTGGAGAGCCTGCATCGACACAGAGCCCGCACCGGCCAGCCGGCACAGACAAGTCGACGTCCGCCGCCGCAGTAACATCCCGTAGGTGAAGGAACGCTCCAAGCAACGTGTTCGATTTATTTTTAAAAGCTCACACACAACTTTAAAGACGTCTCATCCTTTTGCATCTTCCCTTTCAGAAAACTGTGCTCCCTGAAGAGGACCTGAAACGTGGTCTCGTCACAGAAAAGGGAGCTGTTTTAGAGTGCATGCGAGGGCGATTGTGATGCCTATTCTACAAACACTCACCAATCTTTATAAAGACAGCAGGAGTAGAAGACCGAGACAATGCAAACATTTGCACACACTAACCTTATTTATTTCTTTTGTGTTCATTTCGACATACAAAATATTTCGAAAAAAAGTCGAAATTCGGATAAGCCGAGTTTGTAATGTGCTCGCTCTCGTTCGCCTGACTGTGGACACTTAGTTGTTTCGTACGCCAGTTGAGGTCCGACCGAGGGGGGTCCTCCAATTATGTTGCCAACGTCTTCATAGTCTGAAATGGTGGATAAATCTTTATAATATATGCATGACACTGCTGAGAGCTCAAGCATGCCGGTGTGAGTGCTCGTCCTATTGATTTTAATAAATGCCTGCACGCTTGATAACAGAGCTCTAAGGACAGAAACCATGCTTCAGGGTCTGCAGCACCCTCTTCAATTTTCTGTTAAAGCCTTTAATGTCACGCGACTGGAAACTCGTGCGTTAGGGTCGAAATATTCCACAAATTACTGAGAATTTCTCGTAAATTCATATTTTCCAAACAATTTAGCTATAAATCAGTTGTATCAGTTGCAAAACATACAGCCCCAGGAAACTCAGTCAGAAGCAGATTTTATTGACTAATTTAGCCCGTTACGTCTGTGTTTGTGCAAATGTATTCTTCTGGGCTCAAATGGGAATCATGATACAGGAAAAATATGCGTCATCTGTTTTCTTCTTGGGATATGTGTGTCTGCATCTTTACGTTTCGCTCCTCTTCCCGACACGCGTGTTTCAAGAAACAGCGCTTTTATACAGTGTATGGTAATTGTAATTTAAAATGAGGGCCAAATAGTTTCCTGCCATAAAGAAAACTATCTTTTTCTCCCCCACCCTACAACATTAATAAAATTATGATTAGGGTAAAAAAAAAAAAACAGCTGACCATGTGATACTGGCATATCATGGTGGTTTCTTCTGCTGTCCTCAGGGTTCCTATACACACCTGTGCTGTCCAAACATTTCCAGCCCTAAACTTAAAAAAAAAAAGTATCGTAGAGGTTTCAGGTTCAGCAAGGTGTGCCGACTTAAATCAGCTGTTTAAAAAATCTATCAAAAGGATTTGAACTTCTAAAAATGTTGCACACTTAGGATTTTATGCAATATACCAACACAAAGTAGCTCATAATTGTGAAGAACTTGATGCATGGCTTTCAAATTCTACTTTGAAATGAAAATCTAAAAGCAGCAAAAACAAAAAATTTTATCTTGTTGGAGCAGTGCTTGATCTGAACGGTGGAAGAAGCCGACTTGATGTCTCAAATCAGGAAGTTTGTTGAGATGCTCTTCATAAAGGAAATTAAAGTTAAATATTTCAAGTATGGTACTGAAGTAAAGTTAGATGTACCAAAGTAAAATATTTGCTGCTGATACTGTTTGTGTTATATAATTAACTTGCTAGAAGTTTGGGAACCGCTGCTTTAGAGTTCACAGTTAGAAACAACGTCTAGTAACACAAACTGTTTACGCACTTTTTCGGACTTTGATTATAGAAGTTACGTTTCTACATGTCCAGACTGCCTAGGAACCCCGAGTCCAGAGGCGGCCACCTTTTTTATTCACTTCTCCTACTTTATAACCTTACATTTTCTATCGCAGTCATGTCAACCTGGTTCACAAACATGGCGAGGCCACTCTGAGATCTTAGGGTGATGACATGTCAGTTTGCAAACATAAGTTGAACTATTACAGCAGATTCAGAAACAGAAAAACTTTCAGATATTGCGGTCAGCAAAGCATAGCCACTGTACATCACCTCATCAACTCAGTGAATTATAGCCTTATGGTTTTGTTAAATATGTCATTTAGTGTTTGTTTTCCCCTAATGGTACTGGTTTATCCGTTTTAATGAGGATTTCTGTCGCTCCCGTTGAATTTGACTGTTTTGTCCATTGCTTGAACAATGCTCAGATTTAAGGCCAGTTAGTTTTCGTACGAGTTCGTTTCAAATAGAAAAGGAGTAAAAAAAAAAATACAAGATGTATACTAAGACTGTGCCGTGCCGCTGCTCAGTCATGTTTTCAAGTATGAAAATAAAGAATGTATGTTGCCATATGAACTGATTTGGGTTTTTTTCTTGTAATTGCCTCAAAAGATCAGTGAGATGAGATCTATAAAGTATCAAATTTAACACAATAAGACAAGAACAACACAGACTGTGATGTCATTGTTCATATTTCCAATTAATCACAGCATATGACTAACGTTTCAGTTTTACTAGACTGAGAAACCAAGTCCATTTAAAGCGTTAAACCTGTCAATCACCAGTCAAAGCCAATCAACAGGAAAACTGGCTAATTCTGAAGTGTGGGCAAGTCTTTACTCCCAAATTCACCAATATGACAATAACAGAGGCTGTCAAGTTATGTTACGTGTTCAGCTTCTGCCCAAACTTGAAAATGGCTTGGTCAACCGTAATAAAAGCACAGGAACAACTCTTTCTTCTTCACAATTTATTTGATTTTCTTTGTGGAGGTAAATCAGGTTGAAACCTTCAAAAAGAGAACAGAGTTATACAATTATCACTCTCAAACAGAGTGGACAATGTTTAACTCATTTTTAAATAATGTAATGTTAACTTAAATGCTTTTAACCTGCAATATTTCCCATTTTATCATCTAAAATTAACATTAAAGACTAATCAATTGACCTGCAGCGCTTTTGACATTAAAACATTTTAAATAGAAACATGACAAATAAATCAAATCTAAGCAGGCCATATCTTATTTAGGACAGTGAATGTTTTTATCCATACCAGTAGCCTCTTTTTGGTTTTCCCCAAGCTAAACAATTGTCTTTGTGTCTGCTGCATCCACTCTGAGGTGCAGACTGAATCTGTGCACTGCAGACAGGTGCTCCCACTCAGTTGATGAGCTTGATCAGCCTTGGGTTTTCCTCATGCAAGCAGGTGGAGTTGTGCTACTCCACAGGCTTTAGGGGGCAGTATTGCCGACTGGCTAGGGTAACTAGACTGAATCTTACTTTGGACTTGACAGAGGCCAACAGTTTATCTAACAGAGATTATTGCGAAATTATTTTTTTGATCTTTGGTCAATATGCTGTCTTTGTTTTCTCATGGTGCTTGTGTTCATAGAGAATTTCAACTTCAGTATCTGGAAATTAAACACAAAAATGAAGCCGAATTGTTGAGGTCCACATATCTCTTCCTGATAACTTGGTTTATTTTGTAATTTTTTTTTTACGGTTTCAAAGGGTGTGCATCCAATTCACACCAATGTTGTGAATTAGCCAATCAAAGGGTTACAAAGCCATGACATGTTATCATCACAGTGATCTCAGTGTATGTAAACTCTGAATTTAAAACAAAGAAATTTGATATTTTAAAAAATACAATCTCACATTATTCAGAGATAAGAATAATTTTGCAATCCTAGCTGACAAAAAACTTTAAACGTTTAGTCGGATTTGATATCAGAAAGGAAAAAGAAAATAGTTTTTAAGTTTGTTTTTAAGAGTGTTGAATGAACTTGTTTCATAATGCATGTGGGTATACGGCTGGGGCACTTTTATTCCCCGATGTATCGTGGAGATCTCTTCTCGATGAAAGCAGCCATGCCCTCCTGTCGGTCTCGTGTGGGAATAACCTGAGAAATGAAGATGGCAGGTGGTGATCTGATCAGATTACAGGTCCGAGTGTGGGCACCTGACTAAATTTAGCTACCGATATCCAAAAGATTTTATGGAAAACAGCACTGGAATGACCCAACTTTTTTTTCAAATTTTACAACTTCCTGATTGATTAAATCAGTGATTCAGAAAAATTGTTTGGAGACTTACCCTGGCGTAACACATCCTCTCTATTGCCATTGCTGACCCAATGTCAACCTGGATGAAACAAATTTTAGTCACCTTTTGTTTTGATTATAAATACGATGCAAAAACCAACTACTGAAGAGTAATCTCAATTGCACCTCAACGCCTCTATTTATTGCTTCTTTGGCCATCCGCACAGCAACAGGAGCCTATTGATCACAAGAGAAACACCGTTACATTTATACTCGGAAACAGCTGTAATTCAAATACCTGACAAAAGCATTTCACCTAAGAATGATTATGAGACTTCTTATACAACAAAACCAGAAGATAGTAACAAGATGAGTGGGTTTGCAGCTGGTAATTTGCATAAAGGTGACAGTGACCTCTAAACAGCTCATTCTGAAACAGACTGAAAATGGCAAGAGTTGAGCTGATGAGCTTGCTTTATGTAAGAGTGATTTTGTGCAAAGAACTTCATTAACATGTTATGCACAGACCTTAGACCTGTTATAACTTGTTTAAAATATCTGTCACCTTAAAAGGATTAAAATTTCTGTTTTATTCCAGTAGAATAATCTTACACTTCCAGGTTCTTTGAAAGAGAAACCCACAGCATCACAGATCCTCCATCGTACTAAACAAAGGGTCCCAGTTTAGTTTTAAAATTCTATACTTCTCCAGACTCAATTTTAAGATGTTTCTTTCAGTTTTATTTATGAACTTATGGAAATATGATTCCGAACCATTTGTGAAGTTGGATTTTATTACCTTTTTTCTTTGTACAAACCGTGAAACAACACCATGCTTAAGCTGCTTTCTGATTAAGAATCATGGTAAATATTTTTTGTTCATCGGGTGAAGCATGTAATATTGAGAAAAGTGGATTGAACACATACCTGATCAGCAAACTCTATATGTTTACCTTCTTCATGGTGGGACAAAGAAAATGTTTTTTCTGGTATATAGATTCTGTCAAATAATTTTAGTTAACCGATCTAATTCACCATCATTTGTTTTAACAGGCAGAAGAAAAAAATAAAACCCGTCTTCCAATTCATTGCATTTTTTTTTCTGTGGTAGAAGAAACAGCATTGGTACTCGGTTTCAGCAAGTACTCAGATCCAAGTAGCAGTATCTTATTGGTTTGAAAAAAGTGTTACGTCCCGAGTAAATATCAAACAATGCGTAAATTGTTCCTACACATGAAATACATACAGATCAGTGCACAAATACGGTTGATAAATGAGGGCCCTGGAGCTTAAAGATGTGTCCCTTTGTCACATTTATGTCCCAGGGAAAAAGAAAGTCAGAAAGACTAATTGTCTTTGGGTTCTTTAGAGCCTTCAGAAGATTAGACAATTGATTTGAAGCTTATGATATTAAAGGATGGAGCTATGTGAGAGTGTTTTTATTTTATTTAGAAATTATATAATTGGATCTGCTTCTTTGCATGTTACTTTTTTTTCAGTTAGGCAGGAATTTCCGTAATGGAAATACTATAAGATTACTTAATCTTGTGGTGAAGAAAACGAGAAGTCAGAAGGTTTTGTTTTGACTTTATTCAGCACCCCAGCCAGTTATGTGGTTTGATGTTGACCTAAGGTGAGTTGAAGAAATCAATTTTGGGCCTAAGTTTTTTTATTTGACCAAGGACAACTTGTCATTTGAAAAATATATATTTGATGTACCCCAGGTTTTAAAACCCCAATGCAATCATCATATAGAAACTATTATTCTACAGAGATGCGTGATGATTTGTAGAAAATTATCAGGAAGTAAAAGCCTGACTAAAACTGAATGTGCGACAGAAAAAAATAAAACAAGTCAGCCTCTATTAATTACCCATCTCCTCTAGCTTAGGTTTATTTACAGTAAATTCCTCCATAAACAAACCACATTCTATTCCAGTCTATTATAAGACTAGCCTCTGTTTGTAATTAGATTCTAAAAATGTACGAATCGTGCTCCAACCTGGGGCAGTATCTCTCTGGCCAGGGTCAGAGCCTCTTTATAAGCAGCATCTCCAGTCTGGTTCTGCTCCATGGCTCTGTTTACAAGCCCCATCTCTAGAGCAGTTTGTCCTCCCACACGCCTACCTGAAGAAACACAGACGCGGAGCATGGTGTTATTCACCAGAAACCTCTCTAACTCTGCAACACGTCTGCATTTCTGTCTCACCACCTGTGAATATGAGCTCCTTGGCCAGAGTGATGCCGACCATCCGTGGCAGCCGCTGACTGCCCCCTGCAGGACGAACCCCTTCAAGGTGAACTTCACACAGCTTAATGTAAAACAATTAGTGTGTTTCAGAGTCATTTTTCAGTGACCTCTGCTGGACTTACCTGCTCCTGGGAGCAGCCCTCGTGTCGTCTCAATCAGACCCATCTGGGTTGAATATGCTGAAAAACACACGTGCAGACGGAGGACGGGTGAAGGTCAACATCTGACTGATGCTGCTGTCAGAGAAATTGGACGCAAACACCTGCTCACCTTGCTCATCCGTGCTCGACCAATCACATCTAATATAACCTATCACATGGTGATGTATGTACATGAACAGCTGGGCAGAAGGCTATCATTAGTCCCAAGGCTCCACGCCAGATCATTCAAACACCAGAGACATAAAATGTGAAATATTGATAGAAATTGTAACCTCTCACTGCCTTAATTACTTATAATGGTGTTTTGGAAATCAAGCAGAGAAGTTGTAGTTACTAATATGAATATAACATATACAGTACATTCAGGTAGGGTTCTGCAACTCCGGTCCTTGAGTGCTGCTATCCTGCTGCTTTTGCAACCTTCTTTATTATATCTGTTACTGAGTAGAAAAATAATAACTAATAAATAAGATTAAAAATATTGCGCCCGGAAATACTGCAATGCATGATGGATATGATAACTGGCGCTAATAAGAATAAATAGGGAAGCAGATGACATCGTTATGGATCCACAAAGAGACCCCGTGGAATGAAATTAAACTCAAAGAAAACTATGTTAACCCCTGGCCAAATATATAAGTGTCAACTTAAACTTTAGTTCCAGAAAGGCAACAGCATTATTATGGGTTTGGAAAGAGACTGCGTTTGCAGCTTTTAGAAACTCCACATCAATCGTGCACAAACACGTAGAGGTAAGTTAAACTAAACTACTGCCACAGTCTCCTTTTTTACTGACCTGTCCACTTTTGACCTTCTGTCTGAGGGAGTAAAGCGCATCCGGGGTAGGGGGTGGAGATTTGCAAATAAATTAAATTCTCCGGATTTATCATTTTTCATCATGTATGTAGGTTACTAATGCTGGGTGTTTTGCTGGGATTTTAAGAGTGATTTAGAATAATAGAAGTAAAATAAATCATCCTATAGAATTAGGATGTTGGAAGCTAATTTTTCAAAACAAAAATACTTCACTACAAAGCGATCAAGGAAGCACTCTGCTAACTTTAAAAATCAAGTGCTGCTCAAATTTAACAAGAGGTGCAGATAGCAACACTAAGAAAGTACACAAATAAAGATACTAATCTTGAAGTACATAAGTGCAGGGCAATTTTGAGAAAATTACTTTTTTAGCAGCTGCTATATATATTTGACAGGTTTTAAGTTTTATCAAAAAATGAAATAGTTTAGTCTTAAATGTCTTGCATTTTAATGGTACCCGACAGTTTTATCTTCTTTGAGATCCCCGGACATTAACCATTCATTTGATTCAGGTATGTTGGAGGAATATTTTTGTTGAATATATGTTAACTCTGAATGATTGTGACTCCCAGGGAACTACCAACAGCCACGGTGAGCACCACTGCTGTGAGCAACACTGATGCAATCTGGGAACTGTCAGTCTAGTGCAAAATCTGAAAGTGGAAGTTCCTTTCCACCATCACCCTGCTTAAACTCAGCCACTGACCTTACATGACTGGATTACTGACAGCTGCAAAAGGGGGACATGACGTCGCCCTTCCAGCCGAATTAGCGTCACCTGACAGAACAGCGATGTGCCTTTTCCAGTTGGGCTATGACAGGTGAGGTCACTCACAGGCGGTGCGTAGGTCGCAGGCCAGGGCGAGTTCTAGGCCACCTCCCAGAGCGACGCCGTCCATCGCTGCGATGGTGGGTGTGGGTAATAATGCTGCCAAGGCAGTAAGACAAGGTGAGGAAAGTTTACAACTCCACAAACACCAGCCCAAACTGATCATTCAACATCAAATTTTGATTCTCAGCTACCTATTTGAGTCATGAGGGACCGCAGGCTGTTAACAAACAGATCAGACTCTGAGTTGTTCATCAGAGCTCGTTCTTTCAGGTCAGCACCTATGAAAAAAAATTACTAGGTTAAAGACACCAAATCCCTGGGTGCTTTCACACAGAACTGACCCCCCCACCTCCACCCCTTACCTGCACAGAAGACCCCTGGTACTAAACTCCTGAAGATCACCACACGGACCGCTGAGTCATTGGACAGAGTGGACACTAGCTCTCTCATCTGCACAAAAAACAGGAGTCCATGTCTGTACTTGTAATGTCAGTTTGTAAATGTGTGTGATGTAGACTGGCCTGCTCACTTGTGACACAAACACATGACCGAGAGCGTTTCTTGCTCTGTGTCGACACATCAGCACTTCTACTATTCCTGAGGAGACAAAAGGCAACGGGTCAAACTAAAACCAAGACATCAACCTGAACAGTTAATAATAACCAGATTCCTCTAACGTGTAGGTTTATAAGCTACTGATTGTTAGCAGAGTCCAGGAACTGCTGCTCTGCTCTGGCTACCTACAGTCAAATTTGCATCTCATTATCACTTTATGTTGTGAGTGTGGTTTGTTGGAACTGGTGTGAAAATATTAAGCAAATATGATGAGCCAGCATGGGATTTTCAAACAAAAAAGCAGAAATTATTCTTAGTGAAGCTAATGTAATAGTTGAATTCCAAAGTTACAGTGTTCTCAATAACAATCGCTGACTTTCTGTATGTCATGTTTTTTCAACTGGACATATTTCTTAACAGAATTTGTCTGTAGTAACTTATTAAGTCAGCTAACAGACAATGTGCAGTAACAAGTACGCGAGGGGCAGGAATAAGAAAGAACTCTTCAGCTGCATGCATTTGTCTTTTTTTCCTCTTTAAATCTGTGGATGTTGGAAAATATTTGCAACATGATATTATATTCTTTAGAAATAGAAGCAAGTAATGGTTAAACTTATAATTAGAAATATAGCCGTTTAAATGGGTAAAAGTATGATATATCTTAAAAATGTCTTAATATTTAAAAATCTTAGAAAAGGGGAGTTTCAAGCCTGCATTGACAACTGGCAATTAAAATGATCTTTGGTATTTTCCTCATTTACTATAAAGAAACTTTGTTTTATTACTCTAATAAATATCTATCACCTAGAGATTACTGTTATTTATTTCATCTTAGGAGATATTCTGTCATATTTTAGAAAACTCAACTAATAAGATCTCTATTAGTAAAGTTAGCTGGCCAGAAGCAGAAGTAAACTAGGCTACCGACTGAGGCCTCCATACCAGCAGGGGGCCCCCAAAGAGGACTTATATTCATGCATTATACATTTCAAACTTGACATTTGTTGATAAAAAATAAGCCTATTTTTATTATTTCGCTGATGGTTTCTGAAAAAAAACAAAACAAAAAAACAAGGACAAATAAAAAATAGGAGAAAAAAACACAATAGTGTATGGTAGGTTTGATCGGCACAGCCACCTCTCTCCCAAATTAAATTCTGCTCAAGTTGTGCGGCTATGGTACAGCCGCACAACGACACATTTGTACAGTTAATGATTTCCCCTGTGAGATAAACACAACTCCCTTCTAATAATGAAGATCCATATATAGGTCACCTGTGTGAAGTCAGCAGGTTGTTTCGTTAGAAGTAGCTGCAGTTGCTTAGACTACACAATATTTAAACTGTATGGCATAAAAATACATCAAATGAAAAACCTACCTTATATAAAATGACGAATGTCGATCTGGGCTATAATAATAAATGTGTTTAAATGTGTCCCTACCCTCTTCCTGTCCGTCTAACCGCTTTAGGTCAACCTCCACGGACCCCTCCGCCTCTGTGTGTTGTGAGCGGCTCTCAGCGCGGCTGCAGGCCGTGGGAGAGCGACTTCCCTCGGCCAGCAGCCGCGTTTTGCCCCGGTTCAACGCATGGTGATTTTGTTGCCGCGTTCCCCGCAGTGGCACAGCCAAATACCGCCAAAGAGAGCACCTCGGCCCTGCGAGTCTGCGTAGGACAGTTGTCATGTCACTGCAACTGATTTTTGTCCTGAAAGAGAGGAGCAGGAAGTTGGATGCAGTTTTCTTCCTGGGAGAGGAGGGACTTCGCAGTCAACAATCACACAATAGCAGCACCTCAAGCAGCTACAACAGTTAACAACTCATTTTACTCACTATTGTTCTTTCATTTAGCTAAGTCAAAATACGGCAAGCTGCTACTATCTTTGAGTATTATTATTTTAATCAAATAGGAACTTGAACAACAAGCAAAATCATTCTGAAAAAGTAACTTAAATTCACATAAACTGGCACATACAAACTCAAATTGTAAAGGCCTACACTCCAAGTATTCGTAGATTTTTATTATGCTACAGATATAATTTTAAATTATGTTTTTTTCTTCATGTAACAGACCAACACGAGGTTAGAGTGAATGATAAGCTACATAGTTTTTAGAATATTTTATAAACTGTAAAAAAGTGGGGTTTATTGTGGTGACTTACCTATAGTTTTATACCCACAAGTAAAATCCAGTGCAACTAACAGCCCTTGAAGATCACTTCATAAATAAATGGTGCCCACACGTATTTAATCCAATTTCAAACAGGCTACGTTCTCCTGGGAAGTCATCAGAGGTTTATTAGAGAACATTAGTGATTAAACAGCATCATAAAGATTAAGGAACACAGCAGACAGGTCAGGGAGAACAGTGTGGAGAAGTACAAACCTGGGTTAGGTTTTTAAAAAACAATATCACAAGCTTTAAACATCTTAAAAAGCAATCAGTCATAAAAAAATCCCCCAAAAAACAGAAAGAGTATGAGTAGGCTACATGTGCAAACCAAGCAAAACCTGGCTTTCCGCCTGAAATGACAGGTTGTCAAGGGGTGCATTAATGAGAGAAGAAGCAGCCAAGAGGGCAATGGAAACTCCTGTTATAATAAAGCTTAATTTTTAAAGGCCTTTTCCTTGTTGGGCAGATGAACTTTGCTTACTGCAAAAGTACTTGTATTGCAAACAACAGAAAACAGGTGAACTACTTAGGTGACAGAAAAAAAGCATGTTAACTTAGGTTCAGGAGCAGGACCACGCTTAAACTCTCATCGTATGCAACACTAACTCAATCCAGCTGGCTTTCCAGATATCTCACACTTCACTAGTCAATCAGTGATCTATATAAGCCAGGCTCGCGCTCACGTTCTGGTGCTGTCACGTTCGTTTCACACCCCTCCCTACCCAACCCAATTTGTGGTCTAACCTCGATCTGTTTTACTGCTTCATACCCTTAAGTTCCGTCCCATCGAACCCAAATTTCTTCGACCCTTCGACCCTCATCCCTTCGACCCTTCCCTCATTCCTTCGACCGTTCCCTTATCCCTTCGACCCTCATCCCTTCGACCCTCATCCCTTCGATCCTTCCCTTATCCCTTTTCCCTCATCCCTTTGACCCTTCGAACCTCATCCCTTCGACCTTCATCCCTTTCGACCCTTATCCCTTCGACCCTTCGACCCTCATCCCTTCTACCCTCATCCCTTCGATCCTTATCCCTTCGACCCTCATCCCTTCAACCCTTATCTCTTCGACCCTCATCCCTTCGACCCTTCAACCCTCATCCCTTTGACCGTCATCCCTTCTACCCTCATCCCTTCGACCCTTCCCTTATCCCTTCGACCCTTATGCCTTCGACCCTCATCCCTTTGACCCTTATCCCTTCGACCCTTATCCCTTCGACCGTCATCCCTTCGACCCTCATCCCTTCGACCCTTCCCTTATCCCTTCGACCCCTATCCCTTCGACCCTTATCCCTTCGACCGTCATCCCTTCTACCCTCATCCCTTCGACCCTTCCCTCATCCCTTCGACCCTTATCCCTTCGACCGTCATCCCTTCGACCCTCATCCCTTCGACCCTTCCCTTATCCCTTTCGACCCTTATCCCTTCGGACCTCATCCCTTCGACCCTTCAACCCTCATCCCTTCGACCGTCATCCCTTCTACCCTTCCCTTATCCCTTCGACCCTTATCCCTTCGACTCTCATCCTTTCGACCCTCATCCCTTCGTCCCATCATCCCTTCCACTCTCCTCCTCTTCCCTTCATCCCTTCGACGTCATCCTTTACCTCTCGTTTAGCTTACTCACAGTCCTAGCCTTTTCTAACATCTCTTTCTTTCAGATTTGTCTGGGGGGCACTGAGCAGGCACAGGAAAGACGAACTCCTGAAGACTTCACCCCCACACTAAGTCTACCTCCTGAACTCCATTGGCTCATCTCCCCAGACTTCCGTTCTCGCCGTTCATTCAATAAACCTTTAATCACAATCTATGATGCATTGTCCTTGCTAGTGAACAGGAATCCAGTAACTTTTGTTATCTTTTATCGTTCATGTTAAAACGGGAAATCCTTCATGTTAAAACAGGAAATATAAGAGAGATACTTAGATTCTAGAAAACAAACATGTAATAACAATGTCTCAATAAATCTGCAGGCTTGCACACACACTTAGTATTTTTATTTATTTATTTATTTATTTATTTATTTATTTATTTATTTATTTATTTATTTATTTATTAACTTCAGATCTTTTTTACATTATAAGATCTATTACAAACTGAAAAACATAGTCCTCTATGGTGCAAATGGGGAATAGGGAGAAACTCAAATAGAAGCTCCTTACCCTATCCCTCAACATTAAATTGAATTTCCTTTTCCAAGAATTTACATATATATATGTATGGATCCTGCCAATCCTTAATGTGTTAATGTGTTTTATTTTCTAATTAATGCGTTTTCCATATTTTTTGTTTATATAAAGCCTAAGAGCCTAGAAATAGAATGTATATATTCAACTATTTCTCTGTAAAGTTACCTTTTTTTCTTGTCCACAATACAATGTGTAAGACTAAGGTCCAGCGCTGTCATTGTCTCATCTACTTCCCGAACGATAATTAAACCTGGTTAAATTTATTCAGAAGTATTAGGAGTTTTTTTGTTTGAGACTATGTTACTGAGTTAAAAGAAGCAGAACATGTTACTATAGGGGACCTACTGAGTAATTTATATATATAGTACCTTATTTAAATAGCCTATTAGTTTCATATTTCACAAATCAAGCCTGTTTGATCAAGAAATAGGCCAATGTTAAAAGAAATCCACAATAAGTCCTGTTTCCACAGCAATATTCTAAGGTGTAGAAGAAATTAACCTGTTATTTTTTGAAACACCACTCCCACAATAAAACATGGTGGTGGCAGCACCATGCTGTGGGGGTGAGACATGGAAGCAAGTCGGAATAGATGGAAAGATGGATGGAGCTAAACACAGGACAGCACACTTCTCAGATTTCTTTTCTGCCAAAAAGCTTAAATCATATTCGATGTTCCTGCCTCTTTACAAATATGCATACCATTGTGTTGGTCTATCATATAAAAAATGTTACAGGTCAAAACCTATAAATCCTCCCATTTTGCGTGGGTTGGTCTCACATTAGGACCGGGCAGAGACACACGCGCAGCCAGCCAACCTGCAGGTTGCAGTCGTACCTCTGTTTTGTTGTTGAGCGAAGGCTTTCCATCAGACCTCTTCTGTCTAGTCTGACTATGCATTATTGAGTGCATCTGCACAACTTATGCAGTCGCTCAGCGATAGGGCAGCTCTCATGGAACACTGGTTTGAGACGAGAGAACTGGGTCCATGTGATCCACGTACCGTGACAGAACCCGGACCATTTATCAGTCAGGTTCCTTTGCATCTGTCACAACGCTTGTCAGTTTTCCTTTTATTGTCATCTGGCTTTGTTTACGCCTCCTGCTTAACTTTGATGGCACTCAGTCTGTATAATGAATCGTACTAATTTGTGATTGTGATGTAAATTAATGAGAGGTGAAAAGTGTGTAGAGTGTAAGTGATTGTGTGTATACATGCAGAGTCAGGATGAAGTGACACTGAAATGCTGGGCAGAGCTGCACGCTGCTCGCACTAAATACACATTAGTCCCAGAAATGAGGAGAAGAATATGATTTGGGAAAAAAAGAAGATCTTTTAAATAGAATTTTGTGCCATCTTGTGGGTGGAAATCGCAGCATGAGTTTGGCCTCCAGGTTCTGCTGCGGCGCTGCGAAGCAATACCTGGAGGATTTAGAGCAGAACAGGTCGTTCAGATTTGAGGTCTGCCATGTTTTCATTCATGTGCACCCTGAGACGGAAAGTGAGCCTGGCAGCTTGTGAGTGAGGCTGTCTGAGTGACAGAAACTGAGCCTGATGGAGTTCGCTGCAGACAGTTTGTTCCTGGAAAAGATGCACTGGTTGGGCATGAACAGCACAAGAACCACGCGCCGACAGACACAAGTCAAAGGTCACTTATTGTTGCCCTCATTATGAACAAAGCATTTGTTTTGTATCAAATGAAGTTGCATGCTGATTTTAATTTTAGGCTTGAGTTGGAGTTATGCATGGAGGCGTCACTTGTTCACTTGAGGCTACACACCATTTCCTCTTTGGTCCTGCAGAGGTCACCCTCGTAAGGGTTCACAATGAGGTCATCAACTCATTTTACTTTCTCTTGTTTTTGCTAGATAACATTTATTCAGATTTTTAAATTAGCTTCAGTTCAACTCGAAGCCTCCTTCTTTTCCTCCTTTTTGACCTCCCTTCTCTTTGGATGCAGGAGTGACTCTATTCTCAGCCTCATCAAAGCCCAGGGCTGGATGGAAGCAGGGATGCCTGGTGACAGGGTATGAGGTCAAGCATGAGTCACAGGGATGAGATGTCTGTAAGGAGGAAGATGGCACAGTGATGATCTGCTCAGGATGAGTGCAAGTGTGTTTGACCTTTGTTTCCGATCATAGTAAAACACGATTGTCTCATAGGCTTTGTCTGCACCTACAAGATTCTGCTCACCCAGTTGGCATTCTGACGAAAACTGCTGAAAATAGCAGTTTTCTAAATTTATTACGCTGCAGTTCTTTTAATACTCTTTACATACATGCATGTCAATACATATGAACTACCTTCTGATAGTTTTGAACTCTGTGAGCTTTTGAAATAAGTGCATTCTTTGTGTCTTCTTTAAAGGGTTTTTTTTTCAACATAAGTCACTCTTAAGATTCTATAACTAAACATACTTTTAAATTATATTTACTCCTTACCTTAATAGTGTTCTTATTTAAACTGATTATTGATATATCTGACATTGATAGAATTATTATATTGCATATGAGACTAATGAAAATTTTGATGCAAAAATACAGTTTAAGCAACCTTATCAATTACACCATTTAAATATCTCTGTAGGTGAATGTTTATGCTTCTAACCTAAACTTTGAAAGGAAAAAACTTCATTCCTTGTTGCTGTTTTGTTGTTGTTGGTTTTTTTTAACCATGAGAGCTGCAACATTAAAATATCTGTGAAAAACAGCATTACCTATTGGTGCATTATGTGTATATAGGATCAATTTAAAGAAAATATCTGATGCCTTTTAATTTACATTCCAAATTATGCACATGGGAAAGGACAGGATAAGGTGACTCGTGCTATGTGAGCCTATCTGCATGCGGCCAAAGTACGTAAAACTACTTCTTTAAGTGTGGATTGCCTTACCAGTATCTGTTGATACTGGAAATGCAATAGCTTTAAGCTTCCAAGCAGAACTTCAGGGGACCATATACATTTCAGCAAACCCTCATCCAGGGAGCTGCAATACATTTTTTAAAGTTTTCTTTTATATACTTTTTGGCCTACAATTTACTTATGGATTTCTTCAAAGTAATATAATTTTTTTCTTAGCTACCTGTGTTAAGCACTAATACACGTGATTTTAATCCCCCAAAATGATTCCCATACTATGTACCGTCTAGACCCAGCTGTTAATAATAAATTTGTCATACATTTACATCTTTTAAATACTTCAAGCAAAGGTTGAAATTTCTATGAGGCAGAATAATGTGGAAAACTGACAAAAAGGACGAGACATGGCTTGTTGAGAATTGAGTAAAATTAAATAAACAGCGGATCACCTAAATGGTGTTTATGTTGAAAAAAAAAAGATATTATATATGATAAATGCTTCCCCCACACCCTCTGGGCAACTACAGAATCTTGCTAAAGTGTTCACACTCCTTGAAACTTTTCATATTTTTTTCATGTTACAACCTCAAATTTCCTTTAAAACATTAGTGAAGTGAAAGGAAAGTCTAAATCACTTTCTTTTTTTGATCAATACAGAAAGTGTTGTGTCATAAAACAATATTCGAAGATTAGAGCTGACAGGCACAGCAAACTGAGCTAAAGAAAGAAGCAGGAAAAGTCAAAATGATAACTGGAGGAGCTGCAGCTAAGGTGGGAAAATCTGAAGAGAGAAAGTCTATAAGTCTAATAAGTCGTAAAGGACATAATTCTGACTTTTCAAAGGGTATAAGACAAAACATTTTCAAAGAAATCCATAAGAGTTCATATCTAAAGTTTGCAACAAGCCATGTAGCGGACAAAAGAAAACATGTAGAAGAAGGTGCTCTGGTCAGATGAGACCAAAACTATATTATTTAGCTTACATTTCACAGGCTACGAGTGGTCTAAAATGGGAAAACTTAACAGCACACATCAACCTGAGTCCACCCTTCAAATTGTGAAACTTGGAGGTGGCAGTATAATCCTGTGGTGAGGCTTTTCTTCAGTAGGGGAAACAAAGCTGATCAACACTCTTGGAAAGATAGATGGAGACGAAAGACAAACCAATTTTAGGAGAAAACCTGATGGTGCAGAAGACTTGAGATGTCCCTGGAGGTTCACCTTACTGCAGGAGAATGACCTAAAATGTACATTGGCTGTACAACTAAGAAAATGAGTTAAATAAAATCCTAGTGGGATAGAATAGAAGCTGTCTCTATCACTTCAAAATCCCTGCTACTAAAATCACCACTTCAAAATCTTGTTTCAAAGATATAATGAGCTCCTTTTTATGCCAACATTATTTTCTAACTTACTTTGACCACACCATGACTTCAGGACCTTAATCTGAGATAAAAACAATGCTTCACCCATAGAGTCTTGGTTTTCCAATATTCCAACTAATGCCGTGTCATTAGCATATTTAAATAACATGCAAAGAATTGGGCTGGAACCAACCTTAAGATTAATGAGCCTCTTTCAAATAATGTGGGTTTTCAGTGAATTCAAAGCAGAACAAAAAACAACAAAGTATTCTAGCAAAGTTTTAACTGTTCAGCAGACTCATAAATATATTAAAGTTTATGGCTATGGCATGATAAAAACTGACAAAGTTCAAGAATGGTTTTAGATTAGTTATTTCTGGCAATGTCCTGATCCATTTTAGGCTAAAAATAAAAATAAGTTAATTATATGTTCTGCCTTTTCATGTAGAATCCTCTCCCTTTCCAGATCACACAGCATTTAGGCAGTCAAGACACAGACAAATGACTGGTCTTGGTCCAATTATGTTAGAATGACGGATCTGGGTAAGTGCTGGAAGAAGAATGCCAGACTCGGCCTGAAGGATGCAGCCCGGAGGGACAAGAGTTACAGTCGTAGTGAACCGTGCAGAGAAAAAGAGAGGGGAGAGTTATTGCTTTAAACTGAATAGTATTACTGTCAGCTTCTGTCTACTGGTAGGAAAGAGTTTCATTACTGATTCTAGTAAATCTACCAAAGAAAACCTGAACATGTGAGGTAATGGAGAGGCAGCAAAGATGACACCTGTACTGGTAGAGGTTGTTTCATCCTTAGCATGGGGATCAGACAGTTGACAGAGGAGACGGAACACACCCTTATTAAAAAATAAAGACGTTTCACTGATCACCCTGGGCCACATAATCTGCACGCATGCAACCATCCATCGAGACAGGGAATGCACACAGCTTCCTTTGAGCCTAGACTCATGCATCCTTACACGTGGGCCTACGCACAAAGCCCTCTGGAAGTTGACACCATTTGGAGGAGCTAGAGAGGAAAGTTGAGTTAAAGAGTCTGATGGCCAGGCTTTACCAAGCCAATTGTCTGCAAACACGATCCAGCGGGGCCATGTAGCTGGCAATCCACGACAGGAGGAACAGACTGGCAAAGAAATACCAACGGTGATAAAATGGGCTCACTTTTCTCCAGCCGGCTCTACACTTGGCAGAGCTTTACTTTAATAATGACAGACCTCAGATAAACAGCCATGCCTGACCTCAGCAGCTCTGAAATGAAAGGAAGTCTTTGTCAGGACTGTAATATTTGAACCCGTGAAATAAAGCGGCCTCCTTTTTATTTGATTTTTCCCCAGCCACATGTTGCAAGTCAGAGAGCTTTAGGAGCTACATTTATCAACTTTTATTGTTTTATTCAAGCAATTCTTAACAGATGCTGAGCTTCAGATCATCTCAGAAAAAACAATAAATACCAGATAAAAACCACCTGGTAAAATACTTTAAGGGGAAGCTAATATTATAACAAGGTGATGGTGACCGAAATAAAAAGATCACGGATACAGGCGGCTGAAATGAGTTTCCTCCACAGGGTGTCTGGGCTCCTCCTTAGAGATAGGGTGAGAAGCTCAGTGATCCAGAACAGGCTCGGAGTAGAGCCGCTGCTCCTCCACATGGAGAGGAGCCAGTTGAGGTGGCTCGAGCATCTGCAGGAAGACCCAGGAAAAGCTGGAGGGACTATGTCTCTTGCCTAGCCTGGAAGTGCTAAGGAGCTGGCCTTAGTGGCTGTGAGAGGGAAGTCTGGGTCTCTTCGCTTAAGCTGTGGCCCAACCCTGGATAAACGGATGGATGGATGGATCTTTTAACATTTCGTACTATTTTAACTTTCTCACATTTTGTCAAATTTTAACCACAAATTTCAATGTGTTTTATTAGGATATATGTTAGACCTTTACCGTAGCGCAAAAAAGTATTTGGCAGCCACTGATTGTGCAAGTTGTCCCCCTTACAAAGATGAGAAAAGAAGTATTTGGTGAATAAAAAAAAAGTTCATCTCAATATATTGAAAAGTAAACTTGGTTAGCAATGACAGAGGTCAGACGTTAAAATAGGTATTCACCAGGCTTACACACGCTGTAGATGGTATTCTTACATGCAGATTTTCTCTAGAGCATGGAATGAGGTCTGGAGACTGGCTAGTCCACTCCTGAACCTTGAAATGCTTTTTTAAAATATAGCTAATCCTTTGTAACGCGGACACTATGTTTGGGATCATTGTCATGCAGGAAGATTCAGCCGGGTTTCATCTTCAATGCTCTCACTAATGGAAGGAGACTTTTGTCCAAAGTCTCATTTTATATGGGCTCATTCATATTTTCTTTAATACGGATCAGACGTCCTGTCCACTTAGCAGAAAAGCTCCCGCAAAGCAAAATGTTTCCACCCCCATGCTTTACAGTGGGTATGGTGAGCTTGTGATGCAACTCAGCATTCCTCCCCTTACAAACACGGCAAGTCGTGTTTATACAAAAAGAGTTCTATTTTGGTCTCATCTGACCATATGACATTCCCCCAATCCTTCTCTGGATCTGCTTATGGTCTCTGGCAAACTTTGGACAGGCCTGGACATTTTCTGGCTAAAGCAGGGGGACCTTTTGAGCCCTGCTGGATATTGATCCATTATGACATGGTGTGTTACTAAGGCCTGGTTCACATTGCAGAATTTGAAAATTGATACAAGGGCTTTAAAAACCACTTACAAAGTGATAAAAAAAAAATCACAGATTTTCCTGTTTTGGTCCTGCAGTGTGTGGTGTGCAGCGATTTTACTCACAAATGTTCCAAGCGCCGATAGGAGATCTCACAAAACCTTATATTATAAAGCATGACTAAATTCAAAGGAGTACATTAATATAGATACTGAGGATGAGACATTGGCTATAGTTTGTGGAAAAAAATAATTTCTAGTGTTGAATAAAGTAAAGAACACAGCAGGAGCTGGGGCTCTACTTGCTGTACACAGATACGGAAGTGAATTATTGTTTGGTTTTTATTTATCCACTGGGAAATGCCATTACTAGGGGTTTGCAAAGCTGCCAGTATTTGTATCTGAGCTTGTATTTGTTGAGGGGGGAAAGTATTTGTATATGTATTCAAGTAGAAATGGAAAATAGGCTTAAAAATTATTTTTTACGTGTTACACTTCTAATTTACGTTATATTTAATTATCCATTTTAATAATTATGTATATGCAATATTTGTTGATGTTTTTCCATAAATCTAGCAATTCACATGTAACAGAAACATAATTGAGAACATGGCTGTGAGGATGATTTGGTGCTTGTGGAGGGATTGGCAGAACATGCTTGTGATGATATTGGTGTTGGTGGGTGGATTGGTGCTTTTGAAGGGGCAGACAGTACCAGGAGAGGATGCTTTAAGTGCATGTGATTATGCATAGCAGATGTTGACGGATGTTTGATACCTCTGCTTCTGCTGATTTGACTTCCGCACATACATATTACTTAGGTTTTATCTGCATGGCTGACTGTAAAATGCGCTGCAAAAAGAACTTGAGCAATTTTTTTTGGCAAGTAGAGGACCAAGAGATGGCTCAGCAGCAGACACACTCTTTTTTTTTTTCTTTTTGGTTTGATAAATCAACGTGGGGAGTTTCAGCTGAGTTAACAAATGACGGAAGCCTTGTTTTAACCTTTTTAACTTTTCATTAACATTACTCTGTCAACAGCATATTGTCTAAATTACAGAGCAAACCGAGCAACGTACTGTAAACATAAAAAAGATGAGAGCATGCGACTACAGACGTTACTGCAGCGTAATAGAACAATCTCCTGATCAAACTCCATTTGATGTTATAAACTGCCTGCAGAACCCAGTTAAGTTACAAGAATCTATTCAATAAAAATAAAAAAAGTAATCTAGTTAAGTTTTTTCGCCTCTTCATTCCTTCTCTGTTGCTGTGTGGAGCGGCTGGGTCATTTACGTATTTTCCCATTCCATCATCGACTCGTGTCACTCACTCATCCGGGGTCCATGCACTGCGGTCTCATGAGGAAACAGCTTTTCGATATGTTTCAAAACAAGTATTCGTGTCAAACACTTTCTGAATACCTTATTCGGGTTCGGCTCCAACCCTAGTCATTACACAAGGGTGCATCTGCGCATCTCTGCCTGTCAGCTTGCTTTCTGATTGGGTACAGCTCACATTCAACAGCCTACATGCTCGTTCTTCCTTGCAACACACCACACACACTATGACATTGGGTCAAGACAACCCCACATGTTAAATATCCCCGATGTGCGACTGGAGCTGTCCTGACATTATACCATTAACACCATTATACAAATAAATTCTTCAAAAATCATACTAAGTGATTTCCCTGATATTTTTTCAACATTTTGTCTTTCACAGATGAGGTTTACCTTTGATGAAAATTGCACATCTTTTACCATTGGCAGCTGACAAATACTTTTTTGCCCCGCTGTAGAGTTTTGTAACAGTGAAGTCAAACAAAAATTGTATGTGGGTTTCAATATTTTTGCAAATAGAAATAAAAAAAACTGCCTGTCTTACCTTTATATTTAGTGTTACTAAATAAATAGTGTGTTTGGCTAGAATTCCTGCTGCATGTCTTTTGGGAGGTGTCTTTGCTAATATACAGAATGAAAGTTGTGTTTATTCCTTCTTTTTTGCAAAACATAGCTGCTTCGAGTAACGCCGTCTTTGCCCAGCATGTCAGTTTAGGGGAACACCCATTTCTTGGTAGTCCTGCAGTTGGTTTATACTCTTAGTATTTCTAGATATTCCATTGAACAGAGCTCAGTGCGATGTTCAGAGCTCAGGTTCTTGTTTGAGAACCTGACCGTGCGTTGAACTTTTGCACAACTTTCTCCCTGACCTTTTATGTTCCTTTGCTCTTCATGATGCCGTTTGTTCACTAATGTTCTCCAACAAACCTCTGAAGTCTTTATAGAACAACTGGATTCATACTGAGATTAAATTATACTTAAAAGCTGGATTCATACTGAAATTAAATGACTCCATTTACTGTTTCGACAATTTCTAAAGGCCATTGTTTTTGCTTTATTTAAAGGAATGCTGAACATAAATACATGCCAAATCTTTCAGGTTTTTGTCAGTGAAAAGTTATGCACCATTTCAGTTGGTGATCATATTAACTCCCAACAAAATGGGATGAGGTTTGTGGCTGTAATATGACAAAATGGAAGAAGGTTCAGAGGTTCTCAATACTTTTGCAAGGCACCATAATCCTTAAAAAAAACATCTAATAATTTACTCTTCAGTTGCCTCATTATGGATACCTACTTAGTACTTTAAAAGTATTCACTTTGCAAAAGTAATGTAGATGAGATCTGATTTCATAGTTAATAAACTACTAAATACTTTTATTGGCTCACTGTCCAGTGTGGTAAAACTGTTTTTCTGGCTATACTCTCAGACTCTCAGTTTGATAACTCACATAGGGCTTCAATGAAATATATTTGTCTTCATTAAGATATTTTGCCTTGCCTTTTAAAAGTTTTTGATTGCTTGTTAGTGAGGCTCCCCACCTTCCTCTATGGGAGGAAGTGACCTTGATGTTGCTGTTTCTATAAAAGCTCTGCATGCCTCTCGGATATAGTCAAAATTGGGCAAAATTGCTTTTGTCTATGTAGACATAATCCAACTTGTTGCACCCTTTTGCGGCAGCATCCTATGGTACTGCAAGCTAGGTGACGTAGATGAGATGAAAAAGGCACAAAGGTATAATTTCTGGGAGGTTGCAAATTTGCAACTTTAGAGAATCATGAATCTCTTCATGATTCACTAGATGCTTTTTCTCTGGCTCTCCAAGCTGCACACAGTTTTGTCATGTAAAGAAAATTTAGATTAATAACTGTAAAACATTTTCTATATATAGCATGAAAATGTCATGTAAAATGGCAATGAAGCTACATGGTCAATAAGCCTTGTTACAGAAGTGTGCACACTCATAAAATAATGCGTTTTAAGCACCTTTTGATTCAGTTATTTATAGTAAATCTGATTAACCTAAAATTAGATTGAACTCTCCTAATAGGATGTTTCTTTACTTGGTAAAAGCTAAGAGAGCAGTTGTAAAAAGGACAAACGTTGTAAAAAGATATTAATCAGGAGTAAGGGGCAACAGAAATGTGACAAAACATCAAAAAGCTTAATAAGTATGAGTATTTTTGTAAACTACTGTAAGCATCTGTCTTTTTGGGTTGCTGTTCACTAAAAGGTACTGGTGCACTGCAGAAAAACTGTGTAGCCCCTGACTGGTGATTCAGGCGTTACCTTTTTTTGTGGTTAGAGTATGACCCTATCAGTGTCTCTGAGTGTGAAGAAGTCATGAGGAACAGGAGTACGCAAGTTAGTCAGTGCATTGGTCAAATTTGTTTTTAAACTTCAACGAAGTGCGAAAATGGTGCATTCCAAGGCTGGAGATACAATTTATACACCAAACTTGTGATCATAACATAATCATTTGAATTCTTACTTAGTTTTTGGATTTAAATTTATTCATGGGGTATAATACTTTTTACGGAATGTCTATCTATTTGGACTGACCTCAGTTTTAGCATTCAAAACTTAATGATCAAAATATTTCTTATCAAAATCACTGTTTGAAAAATCGGACAAAACAAGCTATGACAGTACTGACCATAATGTGATCCTATTCAGTAAGTCAGCAAATGAATAAATATGTATTTTGATATTTGAGTGTGTGACTTCACTTCCTTCCTCAATTAAAAACTCCAGAATGCCAAACAATTAACAGCCTAACAGAGCAAACACAGTCCAATCTGCATGGATTACGTTGTCAAGAAGCCGCCGGGGGACATGCATATGGAGGAGAAATTAGTCAGTGGACCAGATGAGATGAGGTCTTTTATGTCTGTGCGTGGCTAATACCGGCTGCTTTCCTACGGGATTACTCGAATTATTTTGTATGTTGTGATTGTTTTGCTCCTCTTTAACAGTCCCACTATCCCTAAATACTCCAACCCCCCCGAAATGCATGTGCGCACACACACACGAGCACGCACATACAGACATACGTGCATACACATATCTTCCTCCCCAGAGTCAGTTTTAGGCTATATGGAACCCAAAACCGAACTTTATTTGGGGGCCGACCATTTCCCACCTGCTCAACTAATGTTCTAGTTTTGGATGCCGCACATTAATATTTTCTTCAACCCTCATTGCCTGCATAAGCCACAGAAAGGAAACAAAAAACATGCAAGTCAGAAAAAAGCCATTCGCTTTTATGTCACAAAGAAAATTAGTATCTATGGTCTTGCCAACCTTGGTTTCCTGCCACTTACCGGAAGACTGTATTGATTTTATGGCCAGCAGAAGCTAACGGTTAGCAACTCCACAACATGACGGAACACGTTTGGGCTTGTGTAATTTGTGGACATGGTGAGTCATTGTTGCATTTTTCTTTTTACCAAAGAAGGAAGAGCCAAGGAAGAAACTGGTGGAATTTGTTTTGGATAGTAACTCACACTCTACCTGACTCAAGCTCCGCCCACATTTTCTGTTTGAAAAATGAATCATAAAGAGGTGTTGCCTGGCGGAACAGAGGGGAAGGACAGGGCATGGCCTGTGCTGGGATTGACATGTTGACAGCATGTATGTCATGTTAATGAGATTAGGTGCAGACAAGCAGGCTGAAGTCTTTTTGTATGATTTAATTAGTGACATGGCCAAGGAGAACTTAAAACTTGAATTGAGCAGGGGAACACGCTGAACACTGAGGATGGGGAGAAACGATGTGTAATCGACAACAACCTGACAAGGACTGAGTACAAAACCAGGGCTTAAATGGGCTGAGAGAACAAATGGAGGTTAATTGGGGAAGACAGGAATCAGCTGATGATATTTCACAAACAAACAAACAAACACAGGACGACAAAGAGTGACGCAGACACTGAGGAAGTGATACCGTGACAATGCAGAGCTCCTGCAGCAGCAAACACAGCCAGCCAGAAAGGTGGAGAGCAATATCGACACAAGCTCCATTGCCTCAGAGGGACGCAATCATGAGGTTGAATATTTCTCTCCACCTCCTTCACCAGAGGAAAAAGAGGAAGGTTCTGTGGAAGAAGCGAGCCGCCCTAAGATGTATAGTTTCGATCTGATGGCTTGTGAGTTACCAGCTCCAACTTGCAATGGGTTGAGAGAAACTGAGCTTGTTTTATAGTCCACAGCGGCAGGATGGCTGACCTCAGATTCAAGTGCAGTGTAAAGCTTTAACCTATAGAGGGCTTTCCACTAAAATTTTTTGGGTACAAAATAAATAATTTGACTAAATATACTAAAATACCAAAAGTAATGACTAGACATGTGGACAGCAGTATTTTAAGACACTAATTTATACAGTTTCTCAGCATAAAAAAAGTTGATATGAGGATGGGTTGTACTTTAAGTTAGTTACTGATATGAAGGCAGTAGGCCTATAACGGTGCTTACACACCAAACGCGATAGACATGACCAAAAAGTGCCACACGCCCCCAGCTAGTCACTTGCACATTCGTATCTTGAAGCGTGTCCAAAGCGAACTAGTCTCGCTTTAAAAAATGCCATTTTCCCGCTCATGAAGCGGATTTACGTAACTTGTGGGAAGACCCTGACTGGACCGCTCTGCTGGCCTCCTCCTCCCAAAGTTATGGAGGACTGCTACCAGACCTTTTATTCCACAGAAAAACAACTCAAAAGGCATTCTTTTATGCTAGAGATCACAGCAAATGTATTGAAAAAAAAAATAAAAAATGACAGTCTCTACTTTCCATGGCAAGAAATGTGTAAGATTTTCCCGTTTTGGGCCAGCTGACCCGGAAGTGGGCATCAACAGGTGATGTATGGGCAGTGCATTGTTATTCTAAGCTCCATATAGCTAAAGAGGAAACTATGTCGCCCTGGGACTTACTCTGGCATCCTCATAAAAAGACTAAATATTAAATCTGAGCTGTGCGACATGGATCGCTTCTGCCTCTGGCCTTCCCTGCTTTGTTTGCGCATCTGTTCACCGGATCCGTGGTTTTCTGAAAAGGGAATCACCTTGTGACGTCACCAGCAAAAATCACCTACATGGCTGAGTCACACAAGCCCTAAAGTGTGTGCGTAGCTGTGGTTTGAGCGCGTATAAATGCAGAGGAGGAGGGAGCGCAGTGGGGCGCGCTGAGCGACAGACAGAGCATCAGTACAGCGCAGCAGAGCGCCGCGGTCACACTGTGGAAGGACGCACCGATCAGAAAAGAGAAGAGAAATCGATTTTATTTGCTGAACAGAGAAAGAGAAAGGAAAACATACGAAGGGGTTGCGCCTCAGAAGACAAGTAGTCAGCAAATTTCAAGATTTAGCACATTTTTGGAAGTAGCATTTGTTTGGAAACTAGTCAAACAATGCACTCTGTTGGAGACGGCTGATACACAAAGATGAGACTCAGAGGAAGTTTCTGGCGACGTTCCGCTGCTTTGTGGTCCTCAGGTGGGATAAAGTCTGTTAGGTTGCGCGTCTCTCGGTCACCTTCTGTAATAATGTCTTGTGGCGACGTGCGCAGCGCGCCGGCGTGCGTGTGACTGACTGACCGACAATCTTTCCGAGAGAGAAAGAGAGGCTGGATATAAACAGCAGCCAGGCTGTCAGGCAGCGACGGCTGGCCACTCAGCGCAGGCTTCTCTCCTCTCTCCCGGCTCCTCAGATCCATGCAGGATGCCCGGGAAGCGCCGCCGGGGAGCGCTGGTCCAGCTCAGCCCGAGTTCATGACGCCCTGGGCGGCCTCGTCATGCGTTTTTTGCCCGAGCCCAGTGCCCATTCCCTTCGGCTTCTCTTCCTCTTTATCTTCGTCATGGGGGTCGCCCCCTCTCCGGCACTCACAGCCGGCTGCCCTGACAGATGCGTGTGCGATGACCAGCTGGTGGTCCAGTGCGCCGGGCAGGACCTCACACTGTTCCCCAACGACCTGCCCCTGGCCACCCGGCAGCTCATCCTCTCCAACAACCGCATTGGGGATCTACCGGCCCTTCAGCTCAACTACCTATCCGACCTGGTCTATCTAGATTGTAGCAATAACTCGCTGACAGAAATCTCCGAGTCCACTTTCGGGAACTTGCGGAAACTCGCTTACTTGGACTTGTCTTTCAACACCCTGCTGCAGATCGAGGACCGGACTTTCGGGCCCCTGGTGTCTCTAGTGATGCTCCGGATGACGGACAATCCGATTCTGGGTGAGATCCACCCGGACGCCTTTTCGGAGAACTTTGCTCTGCAGGTCCTGGATGTGAGCCGGAACAACCTGACGGTCCTGAACATCAGCAGTCTGATCGCCCTGCCTGCTCTGCGTTCTCTGGGCCTCAGTGGGAACCCGTGGAGGTGCGACTGTGATACGGAGGACCTCTGCCTGTGGGTGCAGATAGAAGGATTCAAGTTCCAAGGTAAACTCGGTTAAACCCTGTCAGATCAGGCAGTCCAATCACAAGGTTTATGGAAACCAAGTTGTGTTTATTTTGTTTTTAAAAAAACACACTAAAAAATGAAAGATGTAATGCACTGATATTTGTTAAGATGCTTTGGTATATGTGGCCACTTTTCCTTTTCCACTTTTCCCAGGCTTCCTTTGCTGGCATAGAAAGTAAACGCAAAGCCATAGTAGGCCTAGGCCAAAGCCCGTCTGGTCTTTTAACTCTTATTATTGTAGGCCTACTTTCAATTAGATTATTAGACTTCTGCCAAGTTAACTTCTAATGAATGGAATCTTAATGCTTTACTCTAAATATATTTTATGAATAAACATGTGGACTCCCACAGGTGTGTAAAGAGCCTTGCAAGAATATTTTTGATTTTCCAGTTGATTTTTCCAACTAGAAAGTCATAATTTTCCAAGTTTCAACTTCATATAGAATAAACCACCAGCTATAATAGAGAGAATACGGCAAACTTTAAAAAAAAATAAAACATTTGTTTAGATTTGGATAAAAATAAAAAGGAAATACCGTATGGTATTTATTATTTCTGTCCAACCTGGTACCAAATGTTCCACAACCCCCGTGTTAGAGAACATTAATACAGAAACCGCATGATCAGTGAAAAAAAACACAGCAGGCACGTCAGGAAAAAAGTAGTAGAGAAGTTTAAAACAGACCTAGGATATACAACATCCAACACTTTGAACATCGGTTGAAGAACAATTCAAGGACAAGCCAAAGCCTACCAAGATGTGGAAATCCCCCTAAACCCACAGTATAGGCAATAAAAGCATTCTTTGTGCAAAGTGCTTGATAAGGCCTATATTGGTCATGCAGTCCACACATTTGTTGATAGGCAGCAAAAAAAAGAAAATAGGAAAAAAAAAATGCACTGTTGATGTACTGATAAAAGTATCAGTATTAGCTTCTGGGAATTTCTGAAAATGTCTTCACGAGTCCCTAGCAGGCATACACCTATGTTGAATAATCCGGACATCTTGCAAAAAAAATATATGATAAATTTCCCGGACTGGGGTTGTAAAGGAATTGAAGACTTTATCCCATTTAATACATTAGTTACACAATATGGAAGTAACAAGAATAAGTTCTTAGAATATCAATCAACAAACTAAATCAGTTATAAAAGGTAAATTTAGGCTCAGTACAGTTGAATTGCAAATTCTAGTAGTTTTAGAGTTTCCTAAGGGGCTGAATTCAACCTAGGTGTCTAGTGTCTCATATTTTGATAGTAGTCCAAATGTCGGATTTGGTTTAGGTCTCCCTCTGGGATGGAGATGGGGGGAGGGCTTTGGGCTTTATGGGGCTTGGGGGTGCTACGGCCGTGAGCCCTGGATTGGACAAGCCCTTCCTCCCCTGGTGGATGACATCGAACGGGGGTGCCTATGGGAATCAGTGGGGGAGCTGGCTCCCTGGGAAGACATTCTGTCCCCCAGTCGTTTCCTCCCCATCCCCGGACACCTCTGTCCACCTGCTCCATTAATGTCACTGGGGTGCGGGAGAGATTTCCATCTTTGCTGTCCTACAGCGGCCTAGGTCCCAATTTTATTGTACAACTTAGAAACTGACACTTATAACATTTTCATGAGACACACACATGTAGGGACCTTGTGATTGCCCCACTGTTCAGCTCCAGAGGGGGAGCCCTTCAATGAGCCTCACCTCTGGTGCTGGTGCCCACTGCTTAACTGCATTTAGAAACTGAGGGCCTGGGGTGCTGGATGGGTGTGTCTAGCAGCATTCCCATGTCCAACCCCTCTTTTCTAAGTGCACATTTGAACAACACGCAACAACACAACATTCGAGCGGAAGGAGAGGGGCCAGGGGTCTTTCCACACCCCTGTTCACTACCAACCATTGGGGGTGGGGGTCCAGGAGGTAGATCAGGCTGTCTGAACCCACAGCAATCTGTAATAAAACATTTTCACACATATATGAAGTGGAGTACTATAGCAAAAGCTGTAATGCTCTGCTTGAAAAAGTAAATCTGTTGTGCTTATACTTGGTATTCACATACCAATTTTGAGTACCACACTGCCAGACATCACACGTTAAAAAAAAAAACTGCTGTCGAATTGCTGTCATAAAAACTGACATTTAAAGCTTGTTACAAGGTATATGGGGGACACATCAAGAATGTGGAAGTAGGAGCTCGGGTCAGCCTTTTGGCCTACTTCCAAAACGCTATTCGTTGAGCAAAATTGCATTGATCATATCTTCGCCACCCAATAAAACTACTATATCAGCAGCATGCGATGTGGATAGTTTCTTTAAAATGGAAGCTGGTCATATTTGAGGGGAAGATGGTTGGAGCTTGGGTACTTTAGGATTAAACCATTTAGAGACGGCAAAAGACGTGAGCAGACGACGAAAAGGACAAGGCTAAACACAAGCAGAGCTTCAGTGGAATAGTTTAAATCAAAGCATATTCATTTTTTGGAATTGTAAATTCAATTTAGAATGTGTGGTTCAACAGACAAGTTATACTTTTACTTATACATTTATTTATGGAGGAATAACCCCATGAGCTGCATCATCTCGTTTCCATGGGGTCCTCTTTTACGGATTACAGGTTAGCAGCAGAAAGCAGCCCTGAACAGCAACCCGTTATAGAACAGAAAAGACAAAAAAAAAATAAAAGAAGAAAATAGCAACAACAAAAGAAAGTAATCTGAAACAAACACACCCACACACACCAGTACTCAGACCAACTCACATGGTTCAGCAAGTTCCCCTTCGATCTCCAATACATCAGTATAACATTACACTGAAACAAACACAAGGTACAATTTTATATACACATATACAGTATGTAATATACAATAAAAACTCACAACATTCATTTAGAGTCAACTAACTAAAAAGCGAAAAGTGAATTGACCAATACATTCGTTATAATAAGTAATGCAACTAAAAAGCTCAGAAGTGAAACGATTATAAAAGTTGCTTAAAGTCGTTCAACTAAAAAGTAGAAAAGTGAATTGATTGATAACTTTCTAATGTACTCAAGTCTGTATCGGTTAGTTAAAATGTGCAAACTACGGGGAACAATATCCACAGAAAATATGTATTTTTCACTTGCAATTTTAATTTTGTGGTTATTCTTATTATTTTTTTCTATGTAAACCACCCTCATTGTTGTAGCCAGCAGAGAAGAAAATCTAAACTGTCTTCCAATATATTGCATTTTTTTGTGTGTGGTAGAAGTATTGGCAGTGGTACTTAGTATTGGCAAGTACTCAAATCCAAGTATCGGCATCGTATCGGTTTGAAAAAGGTGGTATCGTAGTATGCTTCTTTAACAGAGTGACACTAGAAATCATTAATTCCCTCCCAGTGAGAACGATCTTAGAAGAGCTGTGTTTGTAAATGTTAATAGTGCTTAGCTGTAAAGCAGGTGAACTGAGGACAAGACTTGTGACAATATGTGTGTGTGTAGCTGATGTGTTCAAATGATGTGGCCCATCAAAGTTACCTCACTGTCCATAAGAAGCCTGAGGGCAGAAACGGTGTTTAAGGGATGGTTTTGTCCTTTTTGTGCCAGTTTTTTCATTGCTTGAGTCTGTCCCCTTCTGGCTGTACTCGAACAGAAATCCACGCACAATCACAAAGGCTCATCAGTGTCTGTTTGTGAGGGGAGGTTACCCAAACCAACACTGTATAAACCAGGGTTTGCTCTAACCCCTTTGGTACAGATGGTTAATGATGGTGCTAAAAAAGGTGGACATTGATGTTCTCATGAAGGACAGTGTGTGTGGCTCTGGATGTTTGCGCATGTGTGTGTGTATGTCAGAGTGTTAATCAGTGTGTGAGCTGAGGGAACCTGGGGGGAGATGAGGAGCTTGAGAGGAAGCCTTCCTCCTCACACAGAGTCCCTAAAGTTGTTATCTGCCTTCAGCTAAGCTTCACTCTGAAAAGTACTGCACATAAACACAGAGCGTGCCCACGTATTACTGTAGTTTGCTACACTATTTCTCAGTCACCTAAAAGATAACTGGAACAAAATCAGAGCCAGTCTTCTGAGTGAATTGGACGTTAAGCACCTGAAAGCTACAGTGGAGCTTATGCAGTTGTTTTTTTGACGAGTATACAGTGCCTAATTAGTTTAGCCACATGGGCATGACTCACTTTGGTAATTAGGAATTTAAGAAAAGTATGAGATGCACAAGTGTAACTTTATTGTTGACATTTTTTAACCCTCATAAAATTAAAATTATATTTACAAGTTTATGTTAAATTTCCCTTAGTGAGTTGCATTTCCACCACAGACTTTTTGGAGCCATCAAAAAGCTTCTCACACAATTCTGCCTGGAAATTGGACAATTTTTATCTAATTTAGTAGAGTTTGTTTAAACTGTTTGTTTTCCTGATTTTGACCCAAATTTTAAGCCTAATTGGTAGGGTGATGAGAAACAAGTTAAGGAGATTTGCCACAACGACAAAGAGTATGTTTTGAGGAGACGCAGGAAGGGGACACTTCAGCAGGTGTTTAATAATTTCAAACAAACACCAAATCTGAAGTTCTGATAAGCTCTGATAAGGCTTCAGTTGTTGTGAAAATTTGTGAAATATGTTTAAAGGATGAGTCAATAACAGAGTTCAAGTGAAAATGGCCATGATGTATATGTAAATAAAGTCTCATAAAGACAAAAATATGTATGTGGATGGTAGTAATAAATGACTGCATGAATGAATGTAAAATCAGCATTTAACATAGTGACCAGGGGTCAAAAGAGCAACTCTGTGTGGGGAACAGTCAGTGTTTCCTTGGTCAGGAAAGCCTTGTTGTAAAACTGCAGGGCTGTGAAGCTAACCTCCACAGATTTCAGCTGTCCCTATTTCTCAGGGTGAATATGAGTCAGGTGCATGCGATTGTGGATGTTTGTGGGTTCAAAATTCACAAAGAATCATTTTATGTATCTGCTGATAGTGTAGCTCATGTTTCGCACATCGATTCTTGCTTAGTCATCATTTGTTTCCATTACAGACAAGGCAGTGGTGGAGAAGGGCAATGTTTCATTTTGAAGTCAAACAAACCAAAAATAAAAGCAGGGAAGCATATGGAGCATATGGATTAAGAATATAATGACAACAAAGATAGCTTAAAACGCCTTGAGAAATGTTGGACCATGCCTCTCTGATGTGCAACTGATGCAGTATCAAACTTCTTTTTTTTTCAATCGTAAATTTTGTGTGTTTACAGTTATAAGAGGACACAGTTTAACTCTTAGTCGGACCCTTATTGAAAGCTGTGTGTTGATACCACCACTGTTGCAGATTTTAGCTTTGGTTTGATGAAAATATTTGGGACCATTTCTTAACATCCGATTAAATATTGTACATATTACTAGTGAATTCTGTACGTTATCAACAAAGTTATTGACCTTGAAATGCAAATTTAAGGTATTGTTTAGAGAATCATGCACAGTGAAGCTATATTACTTCTGCCCTATAGCTGAGGGTTTCCATATTTTATAGAAAAGCCATATTTTTGTCAGATTTCTTAACCTTTCAATGCAAACAAGAATAAATAATCACAACATTCCAAATTTTGAAATTATTTTGTTCAACAGATGGAGCATTTATTAATTTGTATCACTTAGAGTTGGTTTGAGAATTTTATTAAATTAAAAAATGTTTAGTGGGGTTTCTGAATTGTTTTATATTTATATCTAGACATTAAGTGAATGTTGTTGCTTCTAGCTGAATTATGTAACATATTTGTTAAAATGAAGCAGTTTTTGTAATCTGTATTCATCTGTTTGTGATGTCCTGACCACTGACTGTAGGACTTTAATTGAAGTGGCATGTAGGGGCATTGCAATTTCCTTGTATCATGATGCGATATGGTCCAAATCATAGACTTTATATAAGCACAGACAGAGCCGTAGATAGATTTCTGAGGAGTTGAATTGAAGCCCAGTGGGCGGTTCCCGGCACCGCCATCTTAGCTGCGTCACACGTCTCGTCATTCCCGGAATATACAAAATATGGGCAAAGAGGTGGACCTGAAGAGTGGGACTTTGATTGTGAGGGTGGATGAACGACACCCATCAAACACTGAGTTGCAGGCTGAATTAGACCTGAATGAAGCTAAAGGAGGTTAGCAGGAGCTTTTAGCAATTTTTGTCTATTAAGTACACGATTAACATCCATACACAAACCCAGCTGATTGTCAATTGTGGACCCAACTGATGGTCAGTTCAAAGGAACTAAATATCCCAAGAGTGTTAACGTGATGCCGAGGCTGTAGATATCCCTGGACCAAGCAGAGAGGATCAAGCTGGTGGCTCAATCAGAAGGACATGCAGGACCTTTCAGTCTAAAGGACATACCCAATCATTCATAATTTCAACCTTAAATTACACCTAGACAAATGAGTTATAAAAATAAAAATTTCATCTCCCTCAGAGTTGTCATTACGTTAACTTGACCTATTAAACCTAAGCATGCTTATTTCTACTGAGCAGTTGGCATTTTTAACATTGGGCTCATGGGACCTTGCAGCTTTCAGTTGCCAGCCCCAGGCGGGGAAACATACATGCATTACCTCGTCTATAGGAATGTAGAATGCAGAAGTGAAGTGTTTAAATGCTGCAGTCGGCTCAAGCATGAATGAGTACATTTTTCTGACTGCAGTTCCTCTAACAACCACATGGTGGTAGCACTCTCAGCAAACTCCGCAGAACAGTTTTAAGCTAGCTTTTCAACTTGAAAACAGTGGGGAAATGTATACAAGTGACAAATATTACATCAGGTTGGTTTTAACACATTTTAGGCTATTTCTCAATGTCAAGGTGTCTTGCTTACGAGAACACTGTCCTTCCTTGGTCAAAGAAAACTGTTAAATGGTTCAGACTTACCCTACATCCGAATCCTTAGTATTACTACAACATGCTACATAGTAGCTACTTATTGCCCATTGATGCAGGGGATACTGCGTAGCAAACAAGTGAGTAGTAGGCATGAAATAGGACGTACTGCTCCACCATTTTATGGAGACGTTAACGTTTTGTGGCCTGTGGTCCCGTCCTCGGTAGCTGACGTCACTCTTCTTCTGCGATTATGAGGCTTCCACTGCATTGTGGGATCGCGTAGCGTGCTTCGGACTTCCCTTTGGCGGTAGTACACATCCGGAAACTTTATGCCTACTGCAATCCATACTAGAGATTCTGATCTACTACATCGCTCGCTTACTGCTTTTCGACTACTACGTAGTAGGCATAGTAGGGGTATTTGGATGCAGAGTTAGACAGGTGAGATCTGGGGTCCTAGATGGTATGTCTTCATTGTCATATGATGATGCATCTCCTGTTTTTTATGAGCGATGAAACTTCAAAGACTCCTTTCGTCATAAATTGTTTCTAAAATGACTTTTGTTTCATGGAAAAAACTGATGAAATGTGATCTTGAAGAGGCATAATTCCTCCTCCCTACTGAATGCAACAGTTTGTTATGGAGCCCTGTCAATTGAAAAAAGTGATTAAAAAAAGGGTTGTTCAGTCAGGGCCTGTAAACAAACACAGAGTTAGCTGATGATGATAGAACTGTTGAGACAACAGAGTTTTCCCCAACATTTGTTCCTGGAACTTGAATTAAATTTACAGCCATTGATAGACGTTTACTGTGTTTCTGTGAGAGCTGGATTTTTATTTTTTTAAGAGAGGTTGATATGTTTATGTTAAAAAGTGTGAGCTTTTAGTTGTCTATCTGTGGGAAAACAAACCGGAAGAGAGCAAGTAAGAGTTAAAGGGACCAAAATAAGAGAAGAGAATGAAAAACATTTTGAGTTTTATCACATTGTGTTTTATTGGAATCTTAAAAATGATGAAATAGATAAATAGTTTATAGAAAAAATTTCATAAAGGTGCAGTGTGCTTCTATATTGAACCCTTGTTGGAACATACTTTGTGGCACAAGCTTTGGCTACAGCTGCAAGTATTTTAGTCAATAGGTCTAATGGTGCGTTCACACTGCAAGCTTTGTCAGCATCAAGCAACGCTCACAAAGTGACTAGTTTGATGCATATACACAAAATATAAATTTTTAAACGGAAGCTCGCAAAGCTCATAGGGGGGCCTTTCTCTGCTGGGTGTTTTAAACAGTCGCGTTGACGTCGGGGAACGTCACTACAGTGAGACGCTCTGACTGGTTGCCGTGCTGCGTCAACAGCGTTAAGGCCGTCAATAGTTCAACTAGCTGAACTTCTGCAACGCTAGCGTTTTGCTAGCGTTATGCGCTTTGAATCCTGAAACACAGGAAAAGCTTGAAAAGTTGATGGAGCCAAAGCTCTCAAAGCCCCGCAGAGACCGTGACGCTCCTCCAGTGGCCTCAACCGTAGATAACATGTAATCTTGCCGCTGCCGACAATGCTGTTTGGGGCGGTGTGGTCGTACCATTAAAGCTTTTCCCGCTTATTCTTTGTAAAGTTGCCCAGGCACAGTCAGTTTGGATTGTAATCATCCCAAACCATCAAATTTGAACTCTTCCCACACATTTCCAATTAAATGTTTGTCTGGGCTTTTAATGGTCCATCCTAGCACGTCAATGCACTTTGATCTAAATCATTGCAATGTAGCCCCCTTAGTTTAAAACCAGTTTATACTTGCCCGTCTGTGGAGGTGTGGAGACACGCGGCACCATTATCATTCAACGAAGGGCTCTCAGACAAGCATGCAACAATGAACGGAGTAGAGCCCAACCTTTAACTGTCCATCAAACATAACGGAGAGCTCACATCTGTGATTGGTCAGCCCAAAATCAGCCCCAGATCAGTTCACAAGAACTATGCTCTGTAGTCGACATAATTAGTGGTCAATGCAGCTTTTGGCTCTACATGCTTTTTATTGCAAGCTCAGTTTATCTAATATGGTCTTTGTATGATTTTTAACACAGGGAGGTGTAGGGTACAACAGAATGGATAGCGAGGTATGTATTTAAATGCGTTTTGGAGTCTTCGGTGAGCTACACTAGCAGTAAACAGCGTTACAGATCAATCAAAACTTGCTCCTTGAGTGGAAATGTTTTACAAGCAGGAATAAATAAACTGTCACTGACCAGAGACATGACAGAGACGCAACAACGGAGACGTATAAAAGGAAAACATCTCTGTCAATATGTATGTATGTGGGTGCAAACTTGCTGACGGAGAAGAATAAACTAGATTTTGCTGTTGTATTGTCTGGTTGTAGAGGTTGGCTGGAGCAAGTTATTAAGGCAGAAGTCTTACACTGACTCTCATCCAAATAGAGAACTGTATTAGGCTAAATGTCATTATACAGACACTAAAAGCTGCAGGGTGTCATATATGGAGGTGTGTTTTGTAAATGTCGTCCTTTGCTTTGTTGCAAAAGATACTTACTTGATGGATCTCAGCACGGCGTGCATACTATCGAGGACATGAAGTCAAATTTGGAAAGTGTGCATAGGGCAATACATGTGGGTATTAAAATAAATGGAGGTCCATGTATAGATTCAAATTCCCTTTTTTGTTTTTTATTCTGAAAAAGAAAAGAAAAAGGAAAACCATGTTTCAGTTTCCTGCTTTGTAGATAACATGGATTATGGTTGCAAAAAGGCAAATTTGTACACAAACAAAGCTGAACAACAAACAGGCAGTCTTGTCTGCCTCTGGAGTTACATGTATTGCTAATTGGTCTGTTTTGGCACCTTCATTTAAACTCTGGTAGAATATATTTTGTCCACACAGGAGTTATTTAAAGCCACAATGTGCATTTGTCCTGTCTGTCGCTCTCTCCCTCACATCCCCTGCCATCAGTCCCAGGCATTAAGAGCATGTACATTTTCTTGACATAATGTAATGCCAGCTTGCTGAATGACTCACTGAGCTTACAGTAGGCTGCTGAGTACCTCCTCGAATTGCGCAGAATTTGAGGAGCGTGTCTGGCACCAGGCTGGCAGCGTTTCTGAGGTGGCGGCCCTAGTAAGGAGGGAAAGCATTTCTGGCTGCCCCTTAGTGTCCTGGACAGCTCATGAGTGAGGGGCAAACAGCCAAAGCTGAGGGGACCCACATGGGCCCAGAGTTACATATCCAAAAAAGAGAAAGAGCACGTCCAACAACAGGCAAAATGATAGAAATACATCAATTTTACCAATATATATTAGATTTGAACTGAAGTTGTCCAGCAAAAGGACAAAAGCAAACATTATGACAATAAAAGTGGGAAAGCTGATTCATTGGCCTTCGAAGGCAGCCAAGGAAAACTAAAATGCACCAATAAGAACCTACCATTAGCTGTGCTCCAGATCTGTCAATCAGGCCCATTAAAACATTCATTATGACAAGCAGGCATCGATTCACTTTAAAACAGGTAGATGATGTATTATTCATCAGCTGGAACCGTTCCTCAGACCCATCTGGTGCTGAGAACCGGATCAAATTCAGCTGGTCTGCCTGAGTGGGGGAGCCTCCATATATTTTTATGTCCCGGCGAATTTCAGGGCGTGAACTTGACACCGGGACTGATGTGAAGCGTGGGCGTGTTTGTGATGCGATCACCTGAGCTGCTGAGGAGTGTCAGCTCTGGAGCTGGAGTTTGGATGCACGACACGAGTGTGTGTGAGTGGGGGAATGTGCGTGACAACAACATGAGACTGGAAATGAGAGAGGAGAGTGTGAAGAGCAGAAGGGGATGGATAACAGCGAAGGGCGAATAAAGGTACAGTTGTCAGAGGTGGAAGAGGAGGTGATACAGACCAAAACAGAAAAGACAGACTGACAGAAGGTGATTGTTTAGTGTGTTAATGACCTGCTCTGCTTTCTGATCTCTTGTAATTAAAGAAAGAAAGGATCATATACACAGTAGGAATGATAGAAAACAGCATGTTGGTAATCTTACTAACGTTGCATTTGGTGTGACCTTGTGGATTCGATTAAGAAAAAAAGGTCAGCCATTTTTTGCCATCACCAACACCAGTATAATGATGCTTTTAGATGGGAAACACTGAGATATTTTGACCTACAGAGTTATCTTTACATAATCCCTTGTATACTCTCTTTATAGGGGACTTTGTTCTCTAAACATAGATCACCATGAAGGTGGATTTGGTGTTATGTGAACCATTTCTGTCTTGATTTGGCCTAAGCTTTCCTGCTGAAAGATCCAGTGTTGACACATGTCCAGGTTTATGACAGATGCCACTAAATATTTATCTAAAACCTCCTGGTATTTCAAAGAGTTCATGATGCACTCCTACAAGGTTTCTATGACCTTCCAATGCATCAATAGTCGTCCACCTTGTGTAACAATGGAAATGAGGTGCTTTCCCATATATTTCTCTGTATTTTTATTTTTTTTTTAAATAGACTTAGATGCTAAGAAGTTCAGTCTTAATGGGTGATTACTTTTGTGGTGGTAGGACAGTAAAGCATCTTTCCTGCCATCACTCCCCAAAAATCTGGTTTGCATTTACTGTAAATGGGTTCGTATGGTTGTTGTGGGGACTTGGTGACCCCATGACTGCTGCAGCTCTCTGTCTGGTAGGTTTGGAGATTTGTTTTTACTTCCTTTACCATGCTGTTCACATTGAGCGGAGGAAAGATGAATATTGTTTTTTGCCCAGCAGAGTTGCCCGTGGTTAAGAGAGAATACCCTCTGTTTTTTACCATATTTACACCACTGCCACTAGGGAACAGAAAGTCATACATTACAAGCTACAATGGCAAAAACAAATTTTGAAGAGTGGTGGAAAGTTAAAAAAATACAAACAATTTAAGTATTGTCGGCAGAGATTACACAATTTTATAGCATGGTCTGGGTGAATACTCGATTCTGATTGGCTGGAGGGTGTACGTTAAAAACTGATAACGTACACCAAGGAAAGGCGTCCCGTCAAATTGACTGATGACAGTTCTAAATAATTGCGCTGGCTCAAATGGCAACGGAAATCAACGTTATTTGCATTATCCTCTGGACACACACAAGCAGTAAGTAGTGCACTGGCCTTCTGAAATGATATTTTGTATCACGTAAAGTAATGTAAAGCCATTAACTCACTTCCCATCACTGATAAACTGCTGCGGTCTGCTCACTGTGGCCACGTTGCTTGGCAACGCCTGTATATGGGAGATATTAAATAGTGCGCTCGACTTATAAAAAGTAAAACCCTTGTGATTTTAACTCTAAAACACATTAAAGTATTATTAATTTATTAAATATTTCTTTCTTTCGTAAGTGAACATGGTATAAACGGGATAGTGCCCTTAGAGGAGTCCATTATCAGAAAATAACCCTCCGCGTTGTCCATTATTTTCTGATAATGGACACCTTGCCGGGCATTATCCCTTACATAATTTAGTTTTTCGGGAGGAATTTTCTCTGTCTGAATCCCCTTAACAGACAATTGTTTTGTCAGTCTGTGAGGTGAGAGTGATAAGGATTCAGTATCAAACTGAAATCTGACTGTATTGTTTTTCATATAAATCTCTCATGTTTGGTTGTTTTCAGCCCAATAGCTGATAAGGAGATTCATTCAATGCAAAGCTTACTTTAACTGAATGCAGTTTAGGACTTTCAGGTCTATTAACTGTAATTGCCAACATGTATTTATCAGAAATTACGATGAAATATCCCAAGTTTACTGCAAATAAAATTTATTGTCTATGTGTCTAAGAAACATTAAACATTAAAACATTTATTGAATATTTTTTGTGTTGTTTGTGTTGCTTCTTGCATTTTGTTTTTATTCTCAGCTGACTATAAAACTGCTTTCTGGTACATTCTGCTTAAAGTGCTAATGGACAACAGGTCTGTTTTATGATTGGACATGTAATGAACATCCCACAGAGTCTTTTAGAAGTAAAGAAGCTTTTTCTTTGGGGTTCAGTAGATCATTTCTCATTCATTTTAGAGACTTTCTCATTATAATTTCACTAAAGACTTAAAAAAAAGTGAGAAAATCTATCAAAGGAGAAAGCTGAAAAGCATTTCCGAAGGACTGTCATCTTATGGATTTATTATAAAACAACAGCACCGTTATAAACGACCAGGGGCCAGATCCCCTTAATGTCCATTTGGAAGCATAGAGGCTACAGGCACCAATCATCGCCTGGTGCCACAAAATACAGAAGCATGTCTAAATAGATTTTGTCCCACCATCAAGGTCTTTCAAAAACTCTAAAGGCAGATACACATAGACAGAAGACACAGCTTAGGTTATTCACAGTAGTCAAAATATTACAAAAAAACATTTAATTTTCCAGAGAAATAGCCAGTTTGTATTAAGGTATTTGTTTTTGTCCTGTTTTTCAATATTCTTACTTTTAACAGTTTTATCTCTGTCAGCAGGTTACGGGGCTTGAGCATATCTGCAACAGGTTTCCCCTCTATGTGAGACCGCTACCGTACTCCTGATTACCATATGCAATGGTGCAATTCTTTGGTTCAAAACTCCAATAACTTGAGTTTGCATGATATAGGCCCTTGAAAATATTTAGCCGCAAGCTATGCAACTGAGAATGTAAAATACAGTCTATAAATGTAGTTTTTAAACATCTCTAAAAATCTGATGACGTCAAGGTCTATTCCCCACAGAAAGTCAGCCATTTTGGTTTAAATCAGCCATTTTGTGCCTTTAAATTACTTTGTCATGCAGAGTGGATCAGCAGGCTCAGTGATTTTTGAGTTGGCAGTGCGTGGGTCCTGTGGTCGCAGCACAAGTCAGAGCAGCGCTAAGCAGTGTTAAAACTTTGTATCATTTTCTCCCACTTCACAAGTTGTTGCGACTTTATGTTTTTACATAAAATGCTTCTAAAATACACTGAAGGTTTTGGTTCTAACTTAACAAAATATAAAAAGACAGTTTGCTCTTAAAGAATACTCATCTATTTGAACACATAGACACTGCACAACATGTTTCTGGGTTTTTTTATAGAATATATTTATCTAGTGTGCATCAGTTAATTTGCAACTGTTTAATCTCTCTGTTAGTGGATTGTGGATAGTGGATTGCTTGTGCTGTCAATGTCTTGCTGTGTCTATAACTAAATAAGATGCTTTGTGTGTATTTTCCACTTAATGTTGCTTTTTAGTTCCTGCAGTACTATTTTTATCCTAATAGCCCCTGGCACTGATGGTGTCACTGAGCTGCAGGGCTTTGTGCTCTCTCAGTAGCAGGCTTCTTCACACTTTCTGCCCTAAATGCCCACAATCCTTGTTGCAAATCTCACCTGCCGTCTGCTTCCTGTTCTCCTCTAGTGACATTTCAGCTTACATAGATAATAATAAACAAAAGTATGGTAGTTTCTTTCTGCTGATCCAGATGACATATATGTTGCAAAGAATTCAAGTTTTCTCTCTTAATCCAAGCTGTCATCTCACAACACCATGATGCTTCCCAACTCACTCTCATGCTGCAGGTTTTTCCAAGGTGCAGGTTAAGCTAGAGATGTGTGGAAACTGCAGTGCAGTAAGCATGCAGAAGCTGTAGATTTTTTTGAGGCAGGAGTTACTTTCCTAAGAGTGCTGAAATAAGACTGCAGGTTCCAGCTACTCTGCAGTAACGAAGGAGGACGCTCTTGTACGCCTTTGTATCTTACACTTGCATATATTCCTCCCTCACACACATCCACTAACCTGAAAACATCCTGTAGTTTGTTCTAGGGGAGTCTGTATTTTTACAGCATTATGAAGTGCTGTGTTTGCGGAGACTTAAAGATCTCTGATGCGCTGCAAGAATACTTGAAGACTCCAGTTTTACGCCAACTAACAAGCAACAACAAAGAGCCTCAAATATGCTTTCAAAACCATCCACTCATCAGGCAAAAGTGAATCATATTAAAAGTTGGCAGCAAGTATTAATACATATTTCCATAGATATACATCTGTAGATCTTTAATCTGAAATGTTGAGATGCTCAAACTGTAATTAAGCATTATACTCAAACAATTTTTTCCTGATCTCTGGCTGAATTGAACATCTGACTCATCATAGCAACATTTAAGCACTTCAAAGACTGATTTTGCTCCATATGAAGGTCTTTATCGAGGGAAGTTAACTCAGCTAAATTGTTCAAATTAAAGGGGAATAAAATTTTTCTGGTAACAGGACTGCCAGTCTGTGTTTTACCGTGGTTGATTCGCCAAGATTTACAGTCCTGCTGCGGCGTAATTGTGTATTACATCCAAATTGGCCCAGAGACAAATACAGAAATCCATCCAGGACATTTGTAAGTCCAAGTGGATAATAAACATGGTAAAATTGAGGGTTCTTGGACAGATAAAACCTTATTACAAGCAGAACATGGACTGCCCCTACCACTCCCGTTCTATCGATGTCCGCTGATGGAGTGGATGAAGTGAGTATAAATACTGCTGAACGGCTCAGACTGGATCCAAAATTCTCAGCGTGAGTAAGAAAGCATAAAATTTACAAAAATAAGGTCCAGGTTGGAAAAAATGCAATTCCCCTTTAAGTCAAGGAAGCAGAAAAGGTTTAAGAAAGTTCTAAAAAGGAAACTGGATTTTTCTGACGAGGCATCCCTGCTGCTCATTCAGACCGCTGCTTCCATACAGAAAGTGACACTTCAGCAAATAACAGAAAACTGAGCATATCACAACAACGATTCCTTTCAAGGTAATATTTTACCACAGATTTTTGGGTAGACTGTTACAGAGGGAGACTGTTAGGTATTTTGAATTAGTTCAACATTATAATTAAACCATATCAAAAAAGTTTATCATTAAAAGTCCACAGCTCATATTTTATGTACATTAGCTAAGAATTTTGAATTGTAGTCTTTTTATAATAGCCTATAGAGAAAGATGAAGTAAATCCTTAATTGAAATTAATATTTTTATATTTGATATAAAAAAATAACAAAAATTGTCTGTGGATCTTACATGTTAGCTTAATGTTCCTTTGGGATACATCTCTTGGGCTTTATAAATTTGTCAATGTAAAAGATTTCTTCTGATTTTAATTAGAATTCATTTTCACAGTGTAAAACTGGTGAGATCATCACAAGTTAGCTCTCCAACTCCAGTTTCCAGTATGGCCAACAAGGACCAGTGATCTGCAGTGAGATATGTGCTCAGGTAAACAGCGGCAAAAACAGAACCATCCTCTGGGTATTTATGTGAAATCATTTAAAAAAGTATGGAGACAAATGTAAACTTTATGGCTTATATGATGCTTTTAAGTTCTAAAAGGATTTTAATGTGCTTCTGATACAATAAGTTAATGAAAAATACTCTTTGCGAACAGTGTTAATCAGACATTTCCAATAGCTTAATTAGAGAATCTCCTGACTGCATATTTTTTTGACTGAACTTGTTATCAGCCACAATAATATTGCTAGTTAAAAGAAAGCTGTTGTGGACTTACCTCTTTTTGGTGGGGTTTTCTCCATAGTCACTGCACTCAAGGTCCAAAGGATCAACTAGTAAACTTTGCATACTACACAAGATGGGACACAAATATATTTCTAAAAGGGGAGCCGCCATTACATTTGGCACATGTTTAAATGTTGCAAGGTCCTGCTGTTAGATTTTAAAAAACTGATCTGATTAAAAACTAAAATGTTTCTGTTAGATTGAACCAGAGAAACAGATGTCCATATAATAGGAATGCATCTTTTGAGATTTGCAGGTTTACAGCTCTGCATGAATCTTCTATTCCCTAAACATTAGTTTTAAAAACAAGAGTCGAAGGATATCAGGTCATTGAGTGGAGGAAAGTGCATATGAGCATGTATTACTGAAGACAAGACTCAGCAGAAAAGTGAGAGCTGTGAAAAAAGGGAAAAACAGAAAATGTCAAGGGCATTGTGCCAGAATAATGTCTGAGTGGTTTCCGAGTCTGAGTGATGCGACATGTGACAAAGAAACAGACGGTGACAAATATACTGGAGCGAAGAGTGAATCATTCCAACCACCACCTTTACCTGTGTTCATATATATATATATATATATATATATATATATATATTCAGGTTTTTTTTATTTGGCAGCCAGTGATTGTGTAAGTTGTCCCACTTAAAAAGATAAGGGAGGTGTGTAATTTTCATCATAGATACAGTTCAAATGACAAAGACAGGCAGAATGTAAAAGAATCCAGAAAAATCAAATTTTATGATTTTTTCAATTATTATTTTATACAATAGTGCAGAAAATAAGTAGTTGGTCAATAACAATAGTTAACCTCAATAGTGTTTAATGTAACCTTGGTTGGCAATGACAAAGTCAAGCGATTCCTGTAGGTCTTCACCAGGTTTGCACACACTTTAACCGGTATTTTGGCCCATTCCTCCTTGTAGATCTTCTTTAGAGCTGTGATGTTTTGGGGCTGTTGCTGGGCAACTTAGATTCCCAACTCCTTCCAGAAATTCTCTATTGGATTAAGGTCTGGAGACTGCCTAGTTTACTCCAGAACCTCGAAGTGCTTTTTACTTAACCACTCCTGTATTGCCCGGCCATGTGTTTGGAATCATTTTCATGTTGGAAGATCCAGTCACGCTTCATCTTAATTTCTCTCACTGATGGAAGAAGGATTGAGAGAGGTTGTCAGTGCTCCATTTTCTAATAATTGCTCAAACAGTTGATCTCTTCTCACCAACTTGTTTGCCTGTTATAGAATGGCTCATCCGAGGCTTGTGCAAGTTTACAATCTTGTCCCTCCAAGTTTATAATAATAATTATTCAAATAATAAAAAATATACGTATTACAAGCGATTTTCAGAATTTTTGTTTTACATTCTGTCTCTTACGGTTGAAGGGTACCCGTGAAAATTACAAGCCTCTCCCATCTTTTGAAGACCATAAGCTGTCATATCTCTGTGACATTTATAGTGGGGGAAAAACACTATTTGGTAGCAAGCTGTGGCATCAAATCCTGGTGCAGCATTGCTTTATACATCTCTCCTGGCTTTTGTCTGTGTTTTTCTTTGAAAGGAGATCAGGCTGCAAAGGCAGACAGCGACAAATGTTGAGCAAAACTGAAAATGTTGCTTCATGTTTAGATCCAAATATCTGGAGGGAGTTGTTTGCTGTAATGTTCGTGTCTGCACATAGAGGGTTTGTACATCACTGCTCAAGTTAAAAAAATTATGCAGTTTAAGTGCTAATGCACAATCTTCACGCCTAACTTGGAAGAAAGCCTGGCATAGTATTGAGACTGACAGAATCAGCTAAACAGCTCAAACAATCACAATTTCTGCCGCAAAAAAAAAAAAAGACAGAAGGATAACTGAGGTGAAACATCCCCCTATTACTAGGTCTTGCCGCTTAGCCTAATGTTGTAGCTGGTCAATCTTTTTCATCATTCTCAGACCCTGTATGTTTATAAATAAATAAATAATATATACGTTTATGTATATAGCACCAATTTATAACACGTCATTTCAAGGCACTTCACAAGAAAACTAATTTCTGTTAAATCATACATACATTAGAAAAAATCCTTCTGTCCATTATTGCAATCCATTTCAAAAATCCCTCATACTGAGCAAGCATGTAGCAACAGTGGAGAGAAAAAAATCCCCTTTAATAGGAAGTGAAAACACAAGCAGCCATCTGCCACGACTGAATTGGGTGTTGAGATAGAGAAGATCCACAAAAAGAACAGAAGCACTGATGTAGGAGTACTTTCTTTGTCAAAGAAAGTGTAAAGCTAACAACAAGTGTGGGATAATGTTCAGTTACTAGGAGCATCATCCCAGTCAATGCCTCCCTTCAACAACGCATCACAGTTGAGCAGAAAGCCAGAACGGGTGGAGAGAAAAAGTTAACAGTCGAAATAACAGCAAATATTGCAATTGGAAAAAAAGTAGACGAAAGTAGCAGAGTGCGCAAAAGTGGTCAGTCTGTCCTCAAGTATTCTAAGTATAAAACAGCATCACTGCAGATATAGCTCAGGATAACCTAGCCTTTTAGGAATATAAATAGTGAGAGAAGAAGAGCCAAGGAGAAAAGTCTGTCAGGACTATCTTCCCCGGCTGTGGAGAATGTCTCACCCCCAATTTCCACTGCATGCGCTCCCCTCCTCCATGCACTTCGCAGCAAAAACAATCCTATTGTAGTGAAAGAGAACAATTTCCACTGCAGCTGCTAAGCGGCGCAGGCCGCCGTTTCGCCGTCCGGCAAAAATAGGATCAATTCTATTTTTGCCGTATGCTGGGGCAAGTTTGCAGTCAATCCACACAAAGCACCAACAGGATACTGAACAAGCACAATATCCGTTTTTTCAAAATATGTCAGTACAGACAGACAAGATTTTTTGTATGCATAGCTAAATTAATATAATCTCACGTAAATTTATACATATTTGTTGTCTAAAATAATCTTGCATGTTTATACATAATTTACAGACACAATAAAATTAAATTTATTTAATTCTGAAAGCTATTTTGTCATTTCCTGTCACACAACATAGTAGGTGCGTGGGTCAACAAATACGTCTGCAGATACGAGAGACACCCAGCAGGACAACATGGATGAAAAAAATGTAATTCTCGAAGTGGAAAGAGAAGTAGATTAAACTGTTGTTTTCCTTTCATCTTCCACCTTTCATCTTTAAACTTTCTGGGTACAGTTTGCCTTTTTTTCTTCACAGACAGAAGTAAAGTAAAACTAACTTGGTGCGGCGGTACGTTTTATTCCCCTCTGGACTAAAGAAAGTTATACGAAAGGTGAAGAGGAATAAAAGCACCCACTTACTGCAGAGCAACCTCACTGTACTCTTGGCACATGCCTAATACCTAATCCCCATAATGCCCTTAAATAAAGTTAAAAGCTCCCCCAACAGTTTAAGGATTTATCGAGGCTCTTGCTATTTTTCACCTGCACTGGGTACACATGTCAGATAAACATAAACACATAACAGCTACTAGAAAGGAGAGGTCCAGCACACATGACATAAAAGCATTAGCAGGAGAAATCTCCCACACGGCTGAGACAAATCCTCAGGCAATGGAGGCGAGGTGATTGTTACGTCCGTATTGATCAAAAACCTTATCAAAGCTCTGCAGATATGTTGTGGAAAATCTCCCTAGTGGGCTTAGAGATAACTTATCTGTCTACAGAGCTGGCTAATTTGTTACATGTAATCCTCACTTCCATCCTATAGCAGTGATCTAATCATCAGATGAATCTGTCAGGTTATCTCAGGGGTTGAATTTGAAAAACACAAATTGGTATTTGTAAAACAAGCTCATGCATGTGTTTAATTGTTTAGTCTTTCTGCAGCAGCTGCTAAAAAAGGCCAGAAGAGTAGTTTGACAAGAATAATCATAACCTAGGGTTCTTTGCTGCTGCTTCCTTCCTTTTTTGAGACCTTTTATTCTATTCTATCAAACTGCTTCTAGTTAGAAGCAGTTTAATTAAGATTATTAACGTTCATTGAAAATCCATTCACATTGCTGGCAGAAACGTTGTTTTCCATCCAAATACACAGTGTGGCAAAAAAGTATTTTCCAAGGTGTCCCACTTAAAAAGACAAGAAAAGTCTGTAATTTTTTATAGGCACACTACAATTAAATCAATCATTAAAATGAATGACATGCAAGTTTCTGTCCTCTGATTGGCTATTTGCAACACTGCTCTTAAGCTGTCTCTGTTTACTAAAATCAGTAACATTAGACAAAAATGGTGCCAGTATTTATGCTTAGACAGAGTTAACCACCCAGTTTAGGCAGCATTACCAAACAAGACCGGACTCTGACTTGCGACTGGTTGCAGGAGGACTCCAGCACCAGAGCTACAGTCTTCGGTAAACCACACGCTTACAATCAGACAGGAATTAGGCGCCCACTCTTCCCTCTTTGCTACTGAGTTAATCCTTAATAATGTATTCTCCTCCGCTTAGCAATATGCTTGAATTCAGTGAGTTGTCTCATCAGCAGTTAGTCTCACGGCAACCACCGTAGACCGGGAGATTTAGGCAGTGGCGAATTCAACTGCTGATATTATAATTCCTGGTTTAAAGCGTAGGTTACGTTTGAGGATAGTTGAAACAACAACATCTCTGGGTGGATGTGGTCTTAGATATTAGCTGTTAGCCGAGGTAGTACATTTCATTGTCATGGCACATTTTATTAGACAATACTTGAAAAGTAAAACTCTGGGTGAAAAGTAAAACACTACTTGCAGCCTGGGAGCTCGTTTTCCACTGTTGTTACGATACAGATCCTTCTTTTAAGTTCAACCTCAAGTCAAAGGCTGTAGTGTAAGTTCTATAGCCTCTAGCAGCGGTAAAACGCTCAGCTTTCACCTTGCCAAAAACAACATTCCAACAAAGCTAGGTAGGCGAGGCCATGAATGCTAAGTTAGCATTATGACTTGTAGTTAATAGGCTTTTTCAAACTCAGGCCTTTCTGGTCTCTTTTGTTCATGTAACTGATTCAGTGATTTGAGTTTGTATAAAATGTTGAACTGCAGCATGCTTTTTAGAAGACAGGTTTCAGTGAAGGAGACCTTTAAAGAAAAAATGCTATATTTTTATTATTATTATTTTATTATTATATTTACCTGAATAATAGAACAGAAAATAAGCATTTAGCACATACAAGCCAGTAATATTTATGGCCTCCACAGACCTGTTTATTCCTGTTTAAGAAACTCTTCTATACTCCCCTTGTTTCCTGTAACAGTAGCACCTGTTTGAACTGTTATCTGTATAAAAGACCTTAAAACAGTCTGAATCTATCCTTCGCCACGGCAAAGATCAGAGTGCTGTCTAAAGACATCAGGGCCAAGACCGGGATGAGCCAGTCTACAATAGGCAAGCAGGTTGGTGAGAAGAGATCAACTGTTGAAGCAGTTATTAAAAAACTGAATAAGAAGTAATCTCCCTTGACCTGGGGCTTCTTGCAAGATCTCACCTCGAGGGGTACACATGATCTTGAAAACGGTGAGGAAACATCCCAGAACTACATGGGGGGCTGGTCAATGACCTGAAGAGAGCTGGCCACAACAACAAAGGTTATTAAAGGTTACTACACTACGTCATCATGCAAAATCCGTCACTCCCCCTGCCAAAGCCAGCACATGTTCAGGCCCGTCTAAAGTTTTCCAGAGACCATCTGGATGATCCAGAGGAGGATTGGGAGAATGACATGTGGTCAGATGAGAATAAAATAGATCTCTTTGTATGAATCTCCCTCACCGTATTTTGGAGGGGAAGAACACTGAGTTTCATCCCAAGAACACCATACCCACTACGAAGTATAGGGGTGGAATCATTACGCTTTGAGGCTGATTTTCTCCAAAGTGGACAGAACAACTGATGATTGTTAAGGAAAGGATGAATAGGCCCATGTATCGTGACATTTTGGGCAGAAACCTTTTTCCATCAGTGAACGCACTGAAGATGAAACATGTTTGGATCTTCCAGTATGAAAATGATGGGCCCTCAGTGTCTAGATGCAGGCGAGGCCCCTTATAAGGGGCTCCGCCTCCAGAGCCGAGGCGCTAGTGTGTTCAAACCTGATCTACAGGAAACGTTTGACTTTGACATTGCCAACCAAGGTTACATTACAAAGTATTAAGGTTAACTATTATTATTTACCAAATACTTATTTTCTGTACCATTACTTTAATTTTTCTTTTAAAAATTATAAAAATGTGATTTCCGTGGAAGTTTTTTTTTTGTCTCTCACAGTCAAAGTGTAGCTATGATGAAAATTACAGACCTCTCATCTTTTTAAGTGGGACAACTTGCACAATCATTGGCTGTCAAATACTTTTTTGCCCCACTTTATTCTCTTCATCAGGCATTTAATTTAAAAGTATGTAGCTGTAAATATTCTAAGCATTACTGTCCATGCAATAGTTTGCATATTTCTCCATCAGATAGGATCCTCTGTTATTATCTCAGTCTCCACACATTCTGGACTTTCATCTTTAAAAGAGCTGCTTCTGTTCGCCTTTCTATCTCTTTATAGACTCTATCATCTCGCTCATTGTTCTCAGCTTGAAGAGAGAAAAAAATCTTCCCTTTCTGGAGAGCACAAAGGCAATTAAGGATGCAAGGAGGATGGGAGCGGAGGAGCAGGGGAAGTAGAACTGGTTAAGAAGGACTGATTTAAAACGGCGTTTCCTGATTTGTTTTCTTTATAAGATGCTGAATGCTGAATTTACACTAACTGGAATGCAGTGAGGTGCAAAAACATGAGATCTTTACAAGTGTAGGAGGAACACATTTTTAAATGTCTGTTTTAATTTTAAAATTTCATTGTGAAATAAAATACATATAATGCAATGTTTTTGTCTCATATATTGTTGGAAAATTTTCAAGAATAAAACAAGAACTAATGCAAAGTGTCTCAAAACTTATTTTTCTAGGGTAAATATTTGCTTCTTGCTCATTTTCTACTAGATTCATGATTAGTTTTGTGGTTTCAACTTAGAAGCCATAAAAAGCACGAGCAGAGTTTTGGTGGAATAATTTACCTGTAAACAGCTCCATAAATCAAAGGTCATTCTTTTGAGGAATGACCCGCATGTTTGTGTGTAATAGTTGTTTCTGTTTGGGAATGTAACATCATACATCAATTGAGGAGCAACTCAGTCTACACCAAAGGGAGAAAAAGTGCCAAATGAGACAAAAACATTTTAAAAGTGAATCTGGGAAAGTAAACATCCACAAAATTAGCATTGAGAGTTTCACATAATTCCATAAAAAACTGACATGCTGAGTGTCCTTTTATTTCGGTGGACATGCAAAGTGATCCACGCTGAAAAAAATCTGTTTGTCTGTTGAAAAAAATCACCATGCCCTTTAACATCCTGAGTGTTGTTGATTGACGTGAACCTTTAATGGGACTGACTGTGTTAGATCTCACAGCTTTTAAGTTGTTTTTTGAGGGGTTTTTTTACAGTTTGATTTTACCATCCTTTTTTTTAAAAAAAGGCTTCTACTTGAAAGAGTAGTTACTTACTGCCAATAGGATTCTTCCTGTTTTCCAAAGTATGGACCAGCTAGTTCTATATTCGTTAATAATCTGCCGTCAGTTTTTCTTCTAAAAATCTCAACTTTCTTTGTTTGAGCCTGAATGCTGCATGGTGCCATTCATCCAAACCAAGTTGTTTCCAAAGCCTTTGTTAACTTAGATGTTTACTTTTAGGCTTCTGATGCCGAATTGTCTTCTGGATGCCAGGAAGGTTTTCTTACTATGACTCATCCATGAAAGTCATTTTTGTCCACATTGCACAGCAGTTCACTCCCACTGCAGAGTCTCAGAACGTATTTTGCAGTCAAATTAGGATGTTTTTGGCTACCAACTCAGGGAAAGGTTGTATCTGGAAACTCCTCAGTCCTCCTGACCTCATCTTGACCTCCAACTTTTGCTGAGATTTCTCAGATATATTACAAACTCATTTGCTAGCAGTTAATAGCTTCATATTGTCTTCTTTGCTGAGATTGTCCTATTTAAATCCAGTGAAACAAGCTGCTGCTAGATTATTTTGCAGCTATTTTCTTTTAGTAATTTTAAAATGATCTATTCCTGGAGCTTTCACAATGAATAGGTCACAATACTACCGCTAAAAAGTTGAATAAAAGGAAAAGGAGGTCTGATACCTTCAAAGACATTGCTCTCAAGCAAACACAGACTTGCAGGGCTGTGAGAGCATTAATATAAGAAACATCCAAGAGGTTCATAGCAAGTCTGGAACAGGTGAAGAGCTCCACAGCTCAGGTGGAAGGATCTGCTGACAGGAGTGCTAGTAATCATGTACTCCACTAGGGAGGAGGGGCAAGAACCCTCCTTTGTGGAAATAAAAGGATTAAAGTCCCATTTGTAGTTTTCTACAACCCATAGAGAAAACAGAACAAAAACGGTTTTTCTCCCCATTTGTTAATCACCCAGTGTTCCTATCTAAGTGAAGTCCTGGGCATTGCTCTCCCTCTGCCAACTGTGGGAGGGCCCCGCACTGAACTCAGGCCTCCTTCTTGCCTGAGGATTGAGCAGGCCCTTCTTTTCACCCAATGGGGTGGGGTTTCCCCAGCTGGCTGTAGCGCGTGGAAGGATCACGTTATTCCAGCAAGATCCTCCCCACCCCCTCAGGTGCCCCAGCCAGCCAGGAGGGGGCAGGGTACAGTCCAGGACTAATGCATGCTTTTGTGGGAGTAGCTCATATTAGCTACCCAAGGGAACATGGGGAGAACATGCAAACTCCACACAGAAAGGCCCTTTCTCCTACCCCACCCAGGGTGTGGGTGCCGATGATGTGGAGGAACAAACACACCCTCAGCACCCTGTTTCAGTTATACTTCTTGTTTGAACAAACCCGTCCAACAGTAAAACTTGGTGGCAGCATCATACTGTGTGGATGCTTTCCTTAAACTGGGACAAGGAAGTTGTCTATGGTTAATGTAAAGATCGACTGAGCCAAATAGAGGACATTCCTTGATGATAACCTGGTGGAAGCAGCAACTGATCTGAGACTGGGTCAAATGTTCACCTTCCATTACTTTCCTTTGCATACAGCCAGATCTACAGCAGATTTAGTCAAAGCATATGCACAAGTTAGAGTGTCCAGACCTAAATCTAATCTGCAGAAAAAACAGAAATTTGTTCTTTCCAGCTACTCACCATCCAGTCTAGCTGAGATACAGCAGCTTGTAAATATCAGTCTGTGGATGTGAAGCCAATAAAATGGCTGATCTCTTCTTCTCTGGTTTAATAAAAACAGGCAGTGATGTTTTTGATAGCAAACAGAGTGATACAGAGTTTCTTGGATGGAGCTCAGCTGTGACAGACATCAACATCCTTTTTTTGGAGGCAATCATTGCTGCTATAATTCATTTGGTTGTCAAAATTGGAAAGCTTGACTTATTTTTCATAATCAGAACCTAGTTTCTGTCTCAGTTTAGCAAGCAATGGGTTAATGCGTGTTTTAAAGTGCATTATTTTTGTATATACCCTAACCCCTGCTTTGGATTTATGCACGAGCATCACATAATTTAATTTGCATGCTTTACTCACGAATACTCCAGAGTTTCCCTTCCATCGGATACATTTCAGATGCTGCAAAAGCAATTTGTGTCTGGTCGAAACAGACTCATTGAATATTCTCTTGTCCCTTACGCGTCTGGTGGAAACAAGGCGTTAAATCCAAATATTTTTTACTGTAATTACCTTTTTAATTAAAGTGTTGTTAACAAAAACGATTTCCTCTGGATTTATTTTTGCTGATTAAATGATGGCTATTGATTAACAGGATCTCTGCAAGAAAACAGATTGGTGTCATCAGCGTAAAGATATATTGACTCTTTGGCATGCTGATAGGTTCTCCTGATAAACTCTACAGAAACACATTTTAATCCTAAAAGCCTATTTGTCTGGCTGTTGTAAGCTTCACGTATAAAAACCACCAAACCCAAAAAAACTCCCCACTATATGCAGATTGCAGAGTTCTTGTTTTGCCAGTAATTCTGCATCTTTGAGTGGTCAGCAGTCAGTCGGGATGATTATCACAGTCCTCATTACGAGGGCAGATGCCTTGTCAGAGAAAACATTTGTCTCCTTGTCTCTCCACAGCAGCAGAGTCATTTGTTAGTGTTTATTGTTGGATTAGGGAGGAAGCTAGTGTCACCTTTCCTTGCATGCATGTGTTTGTGTGTGCGGCATAATAATGTTTCAACTCCTTGCACCCCAAAGAACGCTTATTACTCAGAGGAAATATATAGTGGCTTTTGGGATCCTTTATCACAAAGGTTATCATTGCATTGTTGAAGGCTGCTTCTGTTCAGACATTATTGATGGTTACCCACCACTTCCTCCAAAGCAATTACATTTTTTGTCCTTTTTCTGTCTCTTCTTTCTCTCTGCCCTTCATCCTCCACCATAAGTGCCCTGATGTTCTTTCACACAATATACCTCCTAATTAATTCCCCATCTCACCTTGACTTTCAGATGAGGGCCAGACGATTTGCTACAACCCTCCGGAGCTGGCGGGCCAGCGGTTGGCGGAGGTCGGCATGCAGCTGCGGACGGACTGCCACCAGGGTCTGGGGTACTGGGACTACCTATTCTTCATCGCCATTGGGTTTGTTATCTTCTCTGCCGGCACGGTGTCAGCTTGGGTGATGGGTGTGCTCATGGTGCTGTATGAGCGCTACAGCAAGCGGAAGAGCGAGGAGCTGGACAGCGAGGACGAGGACGACAGGGGGCCCATGAATGAAAGCTCCGGAGGAGGGAACCAGGGGAACGGGGATCTGAGCAAACCCAACATGCAGGTGTGACAGACTGGTGTGGAGAAGCGCCTGGAGATGAAGAGAAAATCAGAGAAAAGACAGAAATGGAAGAGAGATGAACCTCCACAATGAACTGAGATCTTCTTGTCTCTTCTTGATGCAGATTTAGATATCGCAAATGCTCTTTAACATAATGAAGTGTGTTGAAGTTTTCGTGTGTGTGAGAGAGAGAGAGAGAGAGAGAGGGAGAGAGAGAGAGAGAAAGAAAGAAAGAAAGAAAGAAAGAAAGAAACAGTACGAGACAGCAATAAGGATGCCTTCAAGTTAGTAGAACAGAGTGACCTCTGAAATTATTGAGAGCAATAACCCTGCACATACAACCACAAGTTCCTCCCTATGATGTAAAGTGCTCTTTATCAACACTTTGTGTGAGTGGCACATTCAAGCACAGACGTACAGTACATCCAGAAAATACAGGTAAAGGCATGTTGGGGATGAGGGATTCACAAAAAAAAAAAAAAAGACTGATGCCTTAAATCTGCCACAGTGGAGATAGGGAAGCTGGCTTATACCAGAGTTTAAATAGTATTCTCGCTTGAAATAGTCAACATGAGCTGCTTTTTGTTCAGGACAAAATCTATCCGCATAGAGCAAAAAATCATTTTGATGTATGTTATTAATTAGACAGAAAAAAGTTGTAGTGTGAATGTACATAAAACAAATGACTCAAAGATCACTGAAATAATAACAACAAAGAATGTTCAGGGAATTGCCATTCAAAGTTAACTAATTGCGTTTTTTATTATGGTTGCAGTATTTGAATGTTTTCCATATGAAGTTAATTTCAGGAAACTTTCAATTGGAAATCATAGGGATTAAATGGAAATTGGGGTTGTACCATATCTTATAAAAACATGGATATTTTTTGGTATTAGACAGACATCCATGAAACAATTCCAATCCAATTCATTTGCAAGTAAGATCAGCTAAATTACTAGTAATTCTCATAGAAATTTTCCATGTTTGGGAATTGATAGAATTTTGCAACCCCACTTTTTTTTGATCAAAAAGGCAACTTTTTTAGTTTTTCTTTTCAACTACTAATATTACTGTAGGTTGTTTGCTTGCTTTGTTTTGTAGTCTTCTTGACTGAAAACGATGCAGTCATGAGGGATTCGAGGTTATTAGCAGAATTACTTTTGTGACATTTTTTTTAATGTAAAATGAACATCTTGTCGCCTAAAAGGCTTTGCAGGTTCCTAACAAAGCAGCTTGATACCACTTGAAAACCTTGTTTGAGGTCATCTTGCACTGCGCTTGAACGTCTAGAGCAAAGCTTCAGCGCCCTTCACAGTTATGCATGATTACAGGCTGCCACTTGTAGCTGAGTTTCAAGGGATCATTTGAGAAACTGCGGGAAATGTAGACTTGGAACACACTGTGTAATGTCGCAAACTGTATGGGACATGAACCTGGTACCTAGTTTGAGCTGGACATGATAAAATCTTAATATGAACTCTTGCAGGACATGATGCAGCAGCATCAGAAGAACGATGTCAGAAAGAGATATAAGAGCAACACCCTAGCAAATTTTGAGTGTTAACCCACCTGATATAAAATACTAAAAAAAATTACTCTGGTTGCAGCAGTAGTCACATTTTCTCATATTTAAGCCTAGTGTATACTTCCCTGTTTATGTTGAAACAGATAGACGGAATACTATCATCCGGCCTCTCCATCACCTATGCAAGGACGGACAGAGTAGAGCCCAATTTTCTAACTGTCTGTCTCCAACAACAGACAGCTTATGCCTGTGATTGGTCAGCCCAACAACAGGGAGAGATAATTTCACCAGAACGGTGCTCTGTAGTGAATGTAATTAGTATTCAATGCAGCGTTTGGACACTACTTCCTGCTTTTGGCAATTTTGAACACAAGATTTATAGAACCCCAAAACAGACCAAGAAGCACTTCTAGTAAAATGGTTTACAGCTTAATCAAAACGTACTTTCTGTCGTCCATTGCGCCTTAAGGGGAACGCGTTCACAGGCTGAAGAAAATAAACTCGAGTTAACCAGAAACACTGCAATGGTAGGCAGACCCGCCATTAAAAGTCAGCATCCCCTGCTGTCCTGGTGGGGAATTGCTTTGCAGCTCTGACACACAAACGAAGACCTATAAATGAAAAATGTCCCTGTCTGTGTCTGGGTGCAAACTTGCTAAAGTGTAAACTAGGATTTACTGTGAACAATAACAAAACAGTGATTTAAGATCAGAACCAGATTTTTTTTAAGGTGGCTGATAATCACACATCGTGAACCTGATCAAAGATCATTGATGTTTACAACAGCAGATGGGTTCACATTACAGACTCCTTGGAATTCCTAAATAAATAAAAAAAATTGTGGACAGTGTTGTTTGTAGGAATTCATAAAACTTTCTTATTGGGAGTGAGATTTGTCTATGAAGAGTGAGAGATAGAAGAAAAGTGTCTCACTCCACAAGAGTGAGAGTTGGTTTCACCCAGCACTAAAGTAAATTCTAGGTGAAACGTTGGAGGCAAATCAAATGCCGCTTCACAGTACCCTCATGGCAAGTAACTGTAAATAGAGAAAAATATCACTCGCAGCAGATAAGTGACAAACAGCTGTAGACACGCCTTTACTCACTAATGCAGAGGGGCAACCTACAGCTAGAAGGTATGAATCTGATTTCACTTCACTCCCTAGTTTAGCATCAAGTTCCTTTTAAAGATCATTCCCCTGTAAAACAGACTCTGGGTGTTTCTCAATGCCAAGGAACCTCGCCTTGATGCCTTGGTCCCGCCCAGGTTGCCGAGGAGATTTGTTAGCCGTTTAGCTAACTGACCAAGGATACATTAGAGGTGCCTTGATGCCTTCTCTTGCTCAAAAATTTCCCAGAATACAACGCGGTAGCAGTCGGTAGCAGCTACTTTGGGGGTAAATTTCCAGTTTAAACGCAATTTAACTAACTGTAGCTATCGAGCTAATATCTAAAATGTTTGTTTTATTTATTTTTTGTTATTATTTTTTGTTTAGATCCAAAGCAGTTATATATGGCTGGTTAGTTGATTAGTGGTTGCAGTTTCGGTTTTTACAAGGTACTAATTCGCTTACACATTTGATTTGACCGACATTTACAAAAGTAAAAAGCTCATTATACATTTCCAGTTTCAGGGCTGAAGTAACGTTACTACGATATTATGCCACTAAGACGGGCGGGGCGTAAACAGAGCACGTAAGCTGGCAGCCACAGTCACATGTAGCAAGTCTGTTCCATTTAACCGTTTTCTTTGACTAAGGAAGGACAGTGTCCTTGTAAGCAAAGCGCCTTGACATTGAGAAACACCAGAAGTCTTCTTAGTCCATTAAAGGTTGCATATGGAACATGGGCAACAAAGCGACATCTACTGTGTTGAGGTTGCAGTTTCAATAACAAAACTTAATTTTAAGCTGTCTGGATGCCAGTTTTGTTGCTGTGACCAGCCAGCATCATGTCCAGCAACAAATCTTATAGGGTAAGGACTATTTTTTACTATGAAGATTAAAATACTTAACGAAAATAAATATAGCAAAATATGGGTCAAAGGCAACATTACGTTTTTGTACCTGTCCTCTCGGCATCTTATTTCGGTAGCTGAGTGATATCTTCCACTCCTCTTGGTGATGTTCTCTATAAAAGTAATAATTCATACTTATTTACATAAACATCCGACAGATTTAACAGCATGCATATTTGGCTGACTAGTATGGTCGGAGACCTATGTCAATACAGAAAGCTAGCTAGAAAAGTCTTTATAATAACTCACCGCAGCCATGAATGTGAGCCTGCTATACTGGACAGAGCAGGAGGAAACCACTTCCTTTTCTTCCATTTACTCGTTGTGGAAGTTGATGGGTCATGGTCAGTGCTCTCATATCTAGGAACAACGTCATATACACGAGTATTGCAAAGCTGTTTTACCGACAGCTAAATTTAACCGTTAGCAAGCTTTCTTACATTTGTCCATGAAAAACTTTGCCATTTCCACGTACGTTTTGATGCTGTGAATTTTTTTCATTTGTGTCCATCTGTCATAGGCTTCACCTAAACTAACTCTGGTTTTAGATATTGTAAGGTCGCTCCTCTTCTGAGAAAGATAACAAAATCTTTGGGGCTTAGACACAGCAGCTAAACTTACGAAATGCACCATTTTCTACAGTACATGCCTCGTTGCTCCAGGCAGTTGTTTACAATAGTATTTGGCAACATGCAATGGCGCGCCGCTGTTGGCTGAAAAACGTAAATATAAACAGTGCGGTGGTCGGAAAAAGTGATCTTTTTTTATGATTATAGGTAAATTATTGCTTTTAAAGGAAAGGGTGCACTTTCATTCTGCATACCTGAAACTTCCCGTTGAAGTATTACTTTTTTAAAGAGATAGCTTTTAAGAAAAATCTTCCATATTCAACCTTTAACTTGTGTGTATACTGCGCATTGACTTTTCTTTAGGTTTCTACACTTTGAGCCAGATCACAGATCTAAGATGCTGGAGTTTTAGAAGTGGGGCAGATTCATGGTGGCTGCACATTAATATGGTAAAAGGAGTGATTTAGTCAGTCAAGCACTCAATGATGACTTTATATGATGTGACTGGTCTTCTCTCTTGTTAAACCTCATGTTAAAGGGGCTGAAAAAAAAATGCTTAATCCGATTCAATTTTTATTTCTGTTTATGCTTTTTTTCACACTTGAAAATTAGATATTAGACAAATTTTAACTTCAAAGAAATTGACACTGATTTTGTAAATATCTAGCGTTTACGAAAAATGAGTCTTTCAAATCACTGTGGCTTGAAGTTGGCTTACACTTCTTTGTGTAGATGGTTAATTTCTTGCCTCGGAAGAATTTTATTTGTGAATAACCGGCGTTTAAATCTGATTTTTAAATCTGATTTATGGATTTATTATCTCTTCTGGACTTTGACATGACTCACTACAAAACCCTCAACCTTTCAGCTATTCAGCGGTGAACTTGCTGGTTTGCTTCAGTTCATTGTCCCGTTGCATAACACAAGTACACAAGAGCTTCAAGTTTTCAACTAATAGCCTTACTTTCTCCGTCAAGATCTTCTGGGTTACGGTTAATCCCAAACAGTGTTGCCACAGTTACTTTAAAAAAGTAATATGATAACTGACTACTGATTACTCCTTCCAAAAGTAACTTAGTTACTTTACTAATTACTTTATTTTAAAAGCAACTAAGTTAGATTACAAGTTACTTTAGTAGTTACTTTCAGCAGCTGCCAGTAGCACTTCCCACTGCCTTAACATAGAAACAATAACCAGTTTTGCCAATACTCACTTTATTGGAAATAAATTTTAACAGTAGGCTAAAGCCAGAAATATACTTTCTTTTTAACTTCACGTTGACACCAGTAACTATGAAGCAACAAGACGTGTCTTGGGCATCCACTACTGGAGAGTTCCACTAGGGGGCAGTTACAGAGTACAAAACTCAGACTTCCAGGCTCAGAGCAAAACAAACATGGCAACGGTAAAGGAGATAATCAGCTGTTTCGAACTGTAACAGAAAAAGACGGCAGAAGTGTTGATGAAGCTATGGAAACCATATTTACCGCCATTGTCGCTTGTTTTCCTAATGCTTTTGCCACCATGGAGCAAATATATATTTTTGCTTAAGAAAATTACAAAAATAGTAACGCACAGTGGCTTGAACAAGTTACTTTAATCTGATTACCTATATGGAAATAATAACGCGTTAGATTAGTCATATTAGGAGTAACGCGCTACTAAGTAACGCCTTACCAGCATCACTGGTCCCAAACCATTACATTACCAGCACCATGTTTGATTATTGGCTTGGTATTGTGTCTCTGAAATGCTGTCAGAGTTACATCAGATGTAATGGGGCACAGATCATCCAAAACTGTCCCTGTTGGATTCATCAGTTCAAAGAATATTTCCCCAAAAGTCTTGAGGATGTGTTTTGGAAAAATACGACTTGATGCTTTGTTCTCTTTTTTGGTCAACAGTGGGTTTTTTTGCCTTGGAAGTCTCTCACGGTTGCCATTATTACCCAGCCTTTCTTTATCGCTGAATCACGAACACTGACCATAATTGATTGAAGTGAGCCCTGCAGTACTTTGTACATTATTCTCTAATATTTTGTGACTTACTAGAAGAATTGTTTATATGCTTTTGGACTAATTTTGGTATACTAGCCACTCAAGGGAAGATTCACTACTGTTCCATGTGTTCAATTGCCTTAAAAATGGCTTTGTAGCCCTTTCCAGACAGACAGACATCAGCAGCTTTTCCTCATCTTTGTTTTTGTGTATCTGTGACATAAACAGAAGAAATCTATAGACTAGCAAAAACCTTTTCACAACACAACTCAAGACCAACCCATCCTTCACTATGGAGCACTGAAAGTTGGGTGTTTGTTGGTGCGTGTGTCACTGATTGTGTTTAATTGGGCCACAGCGATCACAAAGCATCAATATTAGTAGAATGGCTAAATGATATATGAATGGGACCTGTCTGTCACGGGTAGGAGTTCAGAGATGATAAACGACAAACTTCCTGATGGAGATTGGCGGGGGAAAAGATGGCAGACAATGTCATAAGTGTGAATTATTTCGGAGTGATACACTGAGACGTTTGAATGATTGATACCCTACATTATTGTCCTTTGTTGAGAACATAAATGTTTAAAGGATAAATCTCAAGAGAGCTTGATGCGTGTGTAACTGAGAATCTGTGAATACACACAGGTGTATTTATGGCTTCTTGCGGCATCTCTTGATGTTGATGCACATGAGTGGCTTCAAGCTTTATTCACAATGGTTGGTTAACTAGTCATCAGAGTAGCGCACCTCATCCGACACAAAGTCAAGCACAGGAATCAGCTCACGCTCCGCCTTTCACACACATACAAACACACACTCTCGCACACATACTCAATGCATGCACAATGAATCTCAAGGGCACAGCGAAAGTCAGCCGCAGGCCTGAGAACATTAACACTCCTGTTTTGGTCTCTCTTGCCATGCATCACTACGTCCTCTTATCCTCCCCTCCATCTTCAACCTGACGCATCATCAGCACTGACAAACACACACCTACACACCTGGACTCATAATTTACCCCAGCTAAATCTTTATGCTGTCATTATCAGATTTTTCTTGTCAAAGGAAGGCTTTAAGCTCCATCGGTCCGTCTTGTATTACATCGCAATCATTTTGCCCAGAAAGGCATGACCTCTCAGCAGCAGCATGCCTGTACTTATCAGAGGACAACAATACTTCCTGTCTGGAGAGCGCAACTATTTTTGTTTTGATGCCACTGATGGTGTTACAGACGACAGATTGTTTGCGTGCTGTAGGTCAGAGAGAGCAGAAGAGTGGCCATAAAGTCATTTTTTAACCGGTGCTAACATGTCGCCGGGCCGAGTAGAGGACAGAGTAAAAATACCACAGATGTTAAAGGACGGGGGTTTGTGTTTGTGGACGTGTTGCAAGTGTAAAATGGTCAGCTGAGAAAGACATCATGGCTGGAAGGGAAAGTAGGCTGGGGATCTGTGGAGAATTTGAGAAACTCATGCTTTGAAGGGATAGTTGTAGTCAGGCTCTCAGTAATTTTCCACCAAAGCAAGGTACTTCTGTAGTCTCATCCAGTAAAATATTTGATCCTGTCTCTGCTTTATTGTGGGATTTTGTGGAGGGCCACAGTGCAGGAACACAGTTTAACTCTTGAAATAATGTTAGCAGTCTGTAAACAGATGTCCTGATTCCATTATGTTATCATATTACCACAGTTTTAAAGGTATTTTTAGATGTGTTTATCTATGATTCACATTCCCTGATCAGCACAAAAACAAAAGATTTATTGACGCCGCCTGATGATGTTACAAGATCAATATTTTCTTAGGAACTGGGTTGTAAATGGTCTTTACGGATTCAATAAAATAACCGTGGCTCAGGTGGTAGGAGCTCATCTTGGAAATGTCGGGTTGCTGGTCCAAACCCCAGCTCTGTCTGTTTCTGTTTTTTGGTCCTTGGGCAAGACACTTCACCCACCTTGCCTACTGGTGGTGGTTAGAAGAGCTGGTGGCACCAGTATATGGCAGTCGCTTCTGTTAGTGTGTCCCACGGTAGCTGTGGTTATAACGTATTGTTTACCATTACCCGTGTATTTTAAAATAAACAAATAATCTTGTTTAAGTATGTTCCTGTTTTCTTTGCCAAAAAACATCTGTGTTACTTCACTAAAGTTCCGTGTGCTGGGGCTGCTGGCAGCATCACTCTGCCCGATCAGCTTATCTTGACGCCATCAGGATAGTTTCCAAACCATTACAAGAACCAGAAAAGCAGTCCTGATGGTGTGGCAGGGGAACAAGTAGGCATGGGCCAGTTACTGGTCTCAGGGTATTCTGTGCATTTGAACAAAAAAAAAAAATCCAGTTTCAAAACAATTCAAATTTACCATACTGCTATCATGTTCCTTTAAAATAATATGAGTAGAGTAGAGTTTGTTGAAACAAAGATATCTTTAAAAAAATACTTCAGTATAGACAGAATGTTATATTAATGGATATTACATTTCTAAAACAGACTGTTTGAGTCATTAAATTTAGTTAAAATCAGCTAAAACAAGGTGCCCATCTGTTAGCCTAATCATTCAAAAGATTCGTCCCTCACTGAAACATGTCCATTTTCTACTTCAGGAGAACCTCTGCTGACAATAAATGACAACTATCTCATTAAAAGGGGATGCTGCATATTTCCAGAATCAAGAGCACAATTTCGCTGCTGAGGAGTTAAAAAAATATAAATGCAGTCATTGCTCACATACTCATTGCTGAGGGTGTTGATCTTTGTCGTGATCCAAGCAAGTGATGAATGAGGGACAGGGGCTGCTTTGAAATCTCTTCCCTCCACTCGTAATCTCTTAACACATACTATGTATGTGTGCATGTGTGTGTGTGTGTGTGTGTGTGTGCGCGTGTGTGTGTGCATGCGTGTGCGTGTGTGGGTGTGGGTGTGCGTGCGTGTGCATACATGCTGGAGAAGATCTCATGTCACCTGCTGTTTAGAAATCAGAGTGCTGTGATGGCTCACTGCTCAAAGCTGCAGATTTCATACATCCTTTAAGAGTCCTACAGTTCCTCCCTGTAGGTGTGTGTGTTTGTGTGTTTATGTGCGTCCAAATCAGGATTTATGACACAGAATCTGACCTATACTGTACCTGCTGAGAAACTGTCTGTTATATGTTATTTTATTTCCTCTGTAATTTCTTTGAGATGTTCCTTTAGTTTTGTACGTGATGAATCATAAGCAATAAAGAAGTTACTGAAGAATTCTGGTTTTACTGAAGCTGAGTGTTAGAGTCTGGGGGATTTAGAGGGACAAAAGGGGTTTGGATAAGTCCTACCAATAGAGAATAACTCGCAACTGTTAAATGACTGCGATGTAGAATTAAATGTCTTTCTTAAACTATATCTACAGTGCCTTGCGAAAGTATTTATATCCTTTGTGCTTTTCCACATCACTCCATTTTATTTCCTTTTCCTTGTCAGACCAACAGCCCTGCCTAATTGTAAAGTAGAAAGAAAAGAATACATGGTTTTACAAATAAAAATCTGTGACATGCTTTTGTTTTCATACTCTTTTACCCTAAAATAGACATGGCCCATATCAAGGTCTACAAGGGATTTATGTTTTGTCATACTATTCTTATGGTTTAAAATCCTTTTAATGAAATGCTAATAAAAGTACTGGAGAGATGGGAGTCTAACTCAGCTTAGTGCAGTGCTCCCTCTCCCCAACATATTGGTACTACACACTGCCTACCTGTGTAGTAAACTTGCTACTGTCTGTAAACTTGCTACAGTTATAAAAATATTTCATAAAGAATCCTCCTGATATACAACCTGTAGATTTGCCACCAGAGACTCATATTAAGGACTATGTATGGGATCTAAGAGAATATAAATAGATTAACGCTGTCAAGTATTGCTCCTTTCATCCTTCTGATGCATTTATAGAATAGTGGTTAGGCTTCATTTTTATAAGAAGGCAGATTTATGTGAAGTATGATTACAAGTGGTTTTGCTGCTCTTGTTGCAAGCTCATTGATGAACTAAAATACCAAAGAAATGGACAGAAGACTCCATCAGTCGGGGTCTATGTTTTTAACGTTAGCATAAATCGTCTTTTACGGCTTTATTATCGTTAGCGATATCAGCGGCTTGTCTGCACACATGAAGTGTACAACATGTTTATGTAACATAATGATGTTCTCAGGCTGGTAATTTTGTCGTCCTCTTGTGCCTGCTTTCTTCCTAACTCGATAATCAAAGGAGAAACTTACAGTGGAAAAAAAAAGTATTTGTCAGCCATTGAAATTGTACAAATTATCCCACTTAAAAAGAGAGAGAGGTCTGTAATTTTTAGGGATGCACCGATACTGGAAGCGGGTACCGGAGCCGATACCGTTCTAATGTACTTGTATATAGTTTTCAAATATAAGTTGTTGTTTTTGATCTAATTCACCATCATTTGTTGTAACAAGCAGAGAGGAAAATAAAACCTGTCCTTAAATAATTTTTGTGTGTGGTAGAAGTATCGGCATTATTACTCGGTATCGACAAGTACTCGGATCCAAGTGTCGGTATTGTATCAGTTTGAAAAAAGTGGTATCGTTGCATCCCTAGTAATTTTCAGAGAGATAGAATATGAAATAAATCTAGCATCAAAGGTGTTTGAAGGGAAACCCCATAACTTCTCGATTAAATTTGATAGGGTTTTTTTCTGTTATGCTTAAAATTGAAACCTTTTAAATATATTTTTACCAAGGGGCAAACTCCGCCCGCAGAATGTGAAGCCAACGCGGAAGTGACAAAAATTGCAGTTCAGCCCTCATCCGCTGGGGGCTGGCTGCAAAAAGGAGCAAGTTCCCATTGACTCCCATGTTAAAAAGGCCAACTTTACAGCAAAAATAAACATGTTTACAGCCTGGTTCAAAAAACCATTTTAGGTTAGATTGTTCAGGTTTACAATCATGACAACTCTGAGGGGGGGTGAATTTTTTTTCTAACTCCTCCGTTTATTTGTAATTTAATTGTGAAATTACGAATAATTAGGGGTATGTCCTTTTGATTGACAGGCCCATCTAGGCTAACGCTGGTGGCTAATGGTGGCTAACTGTAGCTAATAGCTTGCTCCGTAGTCTGCTTGCGGAGCTCTTCACAGCCTGGGAATAACGTAAAGACTTCAGTCATTTAGTGTTTCTGAACTCCACTATCAGTTGCCTCTGCAGTTTTTATTCGGTTTTGGATGTTAATCTGCAATTATTGGGCGCAGATGGCTTGCTTTGGTTTTGATTTCAGTAACAGACAGTCCAACTTGTTTAGGCTTTCGGGGGAGGCTTCATACCGGCTGAAGCTTAACGAGCATTGGGGGGTCTCTTTCAGGTGGCAGAGAGGAATGCTCTTCTGATCGGAGCTTTTATCTCTTTCTACACGCGAGTTGGAGCAGGCTATCAGTCGGCTAGCAGCAGAGCAGCAACGTCGGCAGGGGATGCCGCGGCAGACCCGGTCAGGTAGAGCACCTCTAGACTCAAGAGCGGGAGACGGTTACATCAGGCTGGAAGACTACAGAGTTGGACTCTAGACAGACTGGGTGATCGCTGGTTAGATCAGTACTGGTGTGAGGAACACAGCTGGAGTCATAAACTAATGGATGTCTGATGTGAGGTGAGTCAAAAGCCTTTTATTTTTTTTAGAGGATCCAAGTTTTCATGATGACTTTGTGACTACTTTTAGCTGGATGTGTTGTTAAGATAAGCCGACTAAGTCCTCACCCTCCACCGATGGTAATGGAAATAACACAATATCAGGCCGTATTGATCCGACCCATTTGGGTCTTATTATATTGATCTGTTTTCTCTACTCGAGATGTTTCTGCGTCTAAAGGGATCGTTGTTGAAAAACGGAGTAAAACTCTCTCAACCGCGGTCTTCTGGCTGAAACCGGCTACAGCCTACGTTAGCTTCAGTTAGCTCCCGACTAGCTTCTGACTAGCTTGTAGCTATGTCGGCTCAGAGCGTTAATCCTCAGCCCCCAGCCTCACAGCGCCACTCTCAGCTCCACCTCATTGCCCATTTTTGGAGTTTCTGAGAGTGACGAGGCGAGTGACGCGGACAAGATGGCGGCAGTGGGAACCGCCCAACTGGTCTCATTTTTGCTATTCAGAAACCTATGTGGGAAGTACCGGAAGGTTAGTCCATTGTTTTATACAGTCTATGATTTTTACTTAGGGCAACTTTTCAGTAGAGCTGGGTATCAATTCAAATTTCAAGAATCCATCCGATACCGAATCTCAAGAGTTAGAATCGATTAACATGATCCAATCCAATCTGTTCCAATTCAGCATGGATATGGGTCAGTGCTATTTAAAATGTTTCTTTGAGCTGTTACTTTAGCGCATTACAGGCATATAATTAAGGTAACACTGGATGAAAACATAAGCCTTAAAATGGCTGTCTGGGCGTTTCCTTCCAATTTCAACGTTTATCAGGGGCAAACAATGTTAAACAATTAAAGCAATTTTTGGAGTTGTGAATCAATTTGATTCTTAGAATTTTTACAAGAATTAATTTTTGGATTTTCTTCAACCCGGCCCTGCCTTTTCAGGTAAAAAAAAAAAAATGTTTTGTTTAACATATGGCCTTTAGAGCACTGTTTCTGTGTAAAGCAACCTGCAAAGAAATTCTACCTGGTTTTAGGTTACTCTCTCAGGACCTCCTCATGGCAAGGATGTTTTTTTGTCTCTCTGTTTTTTAGATACTCTTCCATCTTTCAAAATAAGAGAAAGGAGAGCTGGAGAAAAAACAAAGGTAAGCTAGAACATTTCTTTCTTTTCCCTGTCTTAATGAATTGTGACTTCAAAACCGAGGTACCCGCTGAACCGTGACTTATCTGTACCGTTACACTCGTTGTGTTCACACATAATCCACTGTTAGGCATTACCTTCAGTGTAAACAGCTTAGTCTCATTCAACTGTATCAGAGCTGTTTTGGGTTACAGCTGAGCCAAACCAAACATTTCCTTCGGCTGCTGCTTCACATTTAAATGATGAGCCACAGCGAAGCACTCCAGCTTCTTATGAAAACACCCCGATCATACTGACTGGCTTCATTCACTTCAACTGCAAGGAAAAACTGACTTTGCAGCTCACCTCTGTAGACGTAATGATATCAATGAAACCAGGATTGATGTCTTATAGATCACAGGTCGAAGTAATGAGGCTAATATTGAATATTTACCACCTTCTTTGTGTGTACTCTGCACCATTGTGTGTTTTTTGCTGAACTTGCTTATTGGATTTTCATAGAAGTTGATGACGACAATAAACTGAGCCCCCCTTTTCTACAAACTAGACACACTCTGACTGTGGATGTGGACTGTCCACAGATTAGAGTTCACACACATACGCTAGAACCATGATGCCATTAGCAACTTAGAGCAGCAAGCGAAGGCAAACAGAGGACTTAAATGAACATTAATTACAAATTTCTGCTCTCTCCTATTTTTATCTGTCCTCACACCCCTCTCTTTCACCTGGTTGACTAGCAACACCTCACCCCCATCTTCTCCTCTTTCTTTCCACTCTCTCTTCCCCTGACACCAGTTGTTTTGCCAAATGCTCAGTTGCAGCGCTAACACAACTGGCAGGGAACGAGCTCTAATCCATCACACTACCCCTGACACTGGTGGATCTCCAAAATCTGGCTGTCCACAAAGCTTTCCATGCAGGGAAACTGGAGAGACTACAGACAGACCTACAGAGGGATGGCAAGCAAATAATGTGGTGAGAAAGTATTTTCCCCTTACAGACTTATTCTAGTGATAAATCTTTTCAGTCATATAAATATAATAATAGACAAACATGGCCAGGATATATACAAAATCAGTTTTTAAGCAGTGATTTCATTTGTCAAGAAATAAAAAATGAAAGCCACTCTTTGCTGAATTTAATTTAGCCACATTGGCTTTCATGTTTTAGGGCTTTGTAACAATAAGGCCTGTTTAAGGTCATGCCTTCTGAGTAAACAAAAACTGTACTATGGTAAAATTACCAAGTAGGGATCCAAATAAATTACTCAAGTACTAGTAATGAAGTATTTGATAAATGGTACTTAAGTACTCGGTTTGAGAGCATAAGTTATATATTAATATTCAAGATCATATAATGAGACCTATAGTTATTTGCTAATTCTACATATTCAAATAAATAGAAATGCATTAAATAATCGTAAAAAACTCCCAAAACAACTAATATGACTAGAAGAAACATTTTTTCAAATAATCTTTTTTTTAAAGTAAAGCTAATGAAACCAATACTTACAGTGGACATCCCAATGGCATAACAGCCTCAGCAGATAGAGGTCTCACTTTAACATAAAATATATGTGTGAGTCTCTTTAATTTTTTATTAAAGCATGCATTCATTTCATTCAGTAAAGTTACTCGCTGTGGTTAGAGTAGCCAGAAACTTTACTTAAGTAAGCGCACTGATACTTCATAAAACTATTATTCAAGTAAAGGTAAAAAGTTTGCTCTAGTTAAAGGTAACTGAGTAAATCTCAGTTAAAGAATTTTATTAGGCCTCTCCAAAGCTTGCTTTCTGTTTTGCTTTTTTTAAAGTCATTCAGAGGTGGACTTTGTAGATTGCAATGGATTATTGTCCTGCTGCACAACTAAAGTGTGCTGTAGGATGAAAGGACGAACAGATGTTAGCATGCTCCCCCTCAGAAAATTCTGGTCACAGTTCTGTCAAAAATTGCAAATCATCCTGAACCAGAAAAGAAGCTCCAGGCAATGACAGTAAGGTTAAACAGGGTGGCGATGTTTAACTGTCGGCACAATCTTAAACATTCACTTTAGTTGAGGCTAGTGAGGGCTGCGGGTCTTTGAATGTTTTTCTGCATTATTTTTGACCTCCTTTAAACTAAATACTTTTACTAGTTTAAAAATAACCGGATGACTTAGCACCAAAATACATTAAATATCTGTTATTGTCGTTACAGCCTTCCACACCACTAGGTCTTTTGGTTAAAGTCTACTCTGCATCCCCAGAGTCTGAACCAAACATGAAGAAGAAGAATTCTGTTTTTATGCTCCTTTAATCTAGAGCAAACATTCAGATGACTGCAAAGCTGTTGAAACACTGAGTTCCTTTAAATCAAGGCTAAAACCCATCTTTTTTTAAAGCCGCCTTTGATCGTAAATCACTGAAACATCATTAGCTCTGATCTGGATTACAGTTTTGCATTACCTTTATTTAGTTTGTCACTGTAATGTCATTATTTTTGTATGCTCATTGTCTTATGTTCTTATTATGTAAAGCACTTTAAACTGGCTTGTTGCTGAAATGTGCCAAACAAATAAATGTAACTTGACTCCTGAATGAGTTGTAGATGCACTTTTGGAATAATTTTGGTCAGCTGGCCTCTCCCAGAAAAGTTCACCACTGTTTGATGTGTCTCTGTTGTGGATAACGGCTCTCATTGAGGTTTACTGGCGTCCCAAAGCCTTCGAAATGGCACTGCCATTTTTTCCCATACAAACAGATGTCAATGATTTTGTTTTCTCAGCTGTTCTTGGATTTCTCTACTGGCCCACTTCATGTTGTCAGAAGCATTCTGTTTAAGACATTCAGGATTTTACCAGTCTAACAATAATTAGGCCTGGCTTTGGTTAGAGGGGAATTCATTTTTTTTTTTTTTTTTTCAACCTGGACCTTATTTTTAGCTAATTTTGGGGCCGGTTTGAGCCATTCAGCAGTATTTATATTCACTTCCTCCATCAGCGCACATCTGTAGAACGGGAATGCTCGGGGCAAGACAAAATCCGCTTGTAATAATGTTTTATCTGCCCAAAAACACAGTCATTTTACCATGTTTATATTCCCCTTGGACTTACGAACACCTCCAAAGTGCTTCTTGATTCTCTTCCAGGCCGATTCGGACATAATACACTTTTATGCTGCAGCAGGACTGTTAAAAGACAATTCTGTGGGATTTTTTTCAACAGTCCAGCATTTTTGTTAATAAGTCCAAGGGGAATATAAACATGGTAAAATTAAAAGCATTTTTGGACAGATTAGACTTTATTACAAGCACAACCTGTCCAGTCCCTACCACTCTTGTTCCACGGATGTCCGCTGATGGGGGAAGTGAATATAAAAACTGCTGAACGGCTCAGACTGGCACCGAACATCTTAGGGTGAGTCAAAAAACATAAAATAGGCTAAAAATTAGGTCTAGGTTGAAAAAAAACAGAACCCCTTTAAAGAAAATAGTCTCAAAAGTGTGATTAAAGACAGTCAAGTCATCATTTAATAAGAGGGATAATTTTTCTTCCCCCACCAGGACGAAAGAAGTTTGGACAGGTATTTGGATATCTTCATCTGAACTTGCCATATGTTTGATCTTAGCACACTTAATTCTGACAAAAAAGCAAAAACAGAAGAAATCTTGTGTTTCTTTGGACAGCAACACTTTTATAACACTAAAAGCACAAATCCCCAGAAGCAAAAAAACATTTTTTTTAGACAGCATGCTTTTGTGCGTGGATGAGAGTGTCTTTAATCCTATGTGTTCAGTTTGATCCAATCCCTTCATTTCTCTGAGGGCAATTAGAGCAAGAACATGAAGCAATAGAGTCCACCTAATGCAATAAGTCAATAATACATCCCATCATTGCACAGACGCTGCACAAAACTGCCTTCCAGGGAAAAACATGAACATTTCTCCCCTGCAGATTGTTCCTTTTCTAACCAGTTCAACATTTTAACATTCTGGTTCATGTCCCCTCATTTCAGACTTGATGACAGTGCTGCCGTGGGTGAAGTGATAAAACAGAGATAAACCCTTCTTTCCATTTATATTAAGTGATGTAACCCCTGTGTGGAATAATGTACAGGAGAAGGTGAAACGTTCTGCATTACCTTAAGAGTGACCCCACTTTATGAGTGTGCACATATAGTTGCACTTGCATTAAAGTGACATTTTATAAGCAGTAAAAACTGTGATTGTTGGTATTGTTTCCTGTGCATGCTATGCAGTGGTATTATCTTAGGGAAGAAATTATTCATCCTTAGTTAAGCACATTTTCAACAGCAGGGCAATGCAATGTGCTTTGGGTGATAGGGGGATGAAATAAAAGCAGCAATAAAACAACAATTAAAGTATTAAATGCAACATTACAAAAACATAACCTATGACACATTAAAACATACGACATCCCAGCTATTGCTAACCAGTCACTCAAAGGCAGCTCTATCCTTGGCCTATATATTTTTCTTAAATGAGTATGTATCAAAAAGATACCAAGAAAGTATACCAGGCTAACTGACTCCTGCTATCTTTACAGTCAGCTGTTCAATGAGAATGTTAGAATCACAGAATATTAAAAAGAGATGTGAGACAAAGATAATCGAAGAAAACAAGTGTCGAAACCAAGTAGGACTGATCCAGTAATCTCGGTTGAAAATATCATGTACTGTACATGTGTTTTATAAATTTTATCAACCGCAAACTTCAGTGTATTTTACTGAATTATTGTGCCAGAGCAATGCAAAGTGGCATTTTATTGTGAAGTGAAAGCAAAATTAAAATATATATGTTTTTTTTTAAATCCTGAAAACTGTGGCGTGCATTTTCTATTTAGCTACCATGAGTCAGTTCTTTCGTAATATCATATTTCGCATTTTGAAAGGTTATACGGAGTATGTCACTAATAGCTGTGCATCTAGAGACTGAAATGTTGTTAGTTTTTTGTTGCTCAAGCTCAGTCCTGAATGGAGAGCATTTATTTTTAAGTCCCAATTAAAAATAAGTGGGATATTTGAAGCAATAGACCAATGCAAAGTGGAGCATATTCATCAATGAAAACCTGTTAAAAAAACAAAAACAAAAAAAAACGAGCCCAATGTTCTTCACCATTGAAAAGAGTGAGATTAAGTGATCAGGAAGCCTTCTGGATATCTTCCTTTGAAGATTTTTTTTTAGGTATGTCTCACAAGAAAGAAGCCACATAGCCACAGCAGAACATGCTATATGGACTTCTCTACCTGTCCAGGCTCTTTGAATGCCTCAGGATCCCCCAGATGAAATGAAGAGTGTAAGTTGGAAGAGATGTGGTTTCACTCCTGGACCTGTTATCCCAGGGAAACACTGAAGGACAGATGCATGGATGGTTCAAGGCAGTGAACTTCCCCTAGTCCCAATAAATCACCATCTGCTGGAAATGATGATAAACTGCTTTTAAAGACTCACTTAAGCTGAAAAAAAACAAAGCAAAAAATATGAGCATGAAATAATTTACATTTATTGAAAAATACAAACTGTGCTCTTACACAATGGGAATCAAAGACTATAACAAGGACTAAAGCACCTCAGGCTTTCTGCTTGGCTCTAATCTTCTTAGTCTCTCATCTGTTTCTATTCTCATTCAAACAGATCACTGAAGATGCTTCCATCTGTCTTGCATGTGTATTTGAAACTGTGGTAACTTGTATCAAAGTTGATCTTTACTGTTATTTTAAGAAATAGTTCCGTTTTAAACCAATGGCTGTGCTTTGATTCTTTTTTAAAAGTGTGTTTTAACTGGTCTTGCTTTTCTGCAGTGATGTAAATCACTCCTCGCCTTTCTGTCAGGAAGGTAAAGAGCTGATTGATTTAGTCGCTGCACCATTGCCCTGGCACTGGAGGAGGGAGTGACTGAAGGATTGAGAGAAAAGAAAACATTCCTGCAGGATTACCCAAATGACCTGAAATGTGCATCCTTTTTTCTGTTAATATTAACCTCTTCTCAAATTTTCTACAAATTCTGATGCCTCTGGTGTGTCTTTATAGAAGGTTTGCTCATAATTATTTTCCACTCTGCCTCTCTCCATACTCATCTTGTCGCCTTCTCTTCTTTCTGCTCTGCCTTGTGTAACTCCCTCCAATTTTTTGGCAGGAACAGCAGTTTTATTATCGAATGTGACCTCTGCCAGGACCGGTCAGATACTGCAGTGTGGCCATCTTAATTTGGAATTTAACGTAGGAATAAGTGGAAAAATAGGCACACAGCTGTGGAAGGCAGATAGGACGACATCCAAATCAGCGAGTCCATCAGTCTTCTGCACCCAGGAGGTGTAAGTGTTGAGCCCAGCAGCTAAATGTATAAAATATTTGTCTGTGAGTTTTCAAATAACAAAATCTTAGTATGGGTAAATACTGAACACTGGACCCCTACTTAATAAACACGTTTAACTGGGGCCACAGGCTTTCTGCTGAAGGATGGGAGAACAAACGTGGCATTCCAGAGCAACACAGTGCCACGTTTGGTCTCTGCTGCCAGCTCAGAGAAGTCCTCAATCGATCCTGACAACTCAGTGTGGCACCCGGTCAGAGTGAGGGAATAAAACAAGAAGACAAAGTATCCTATTTCGCTCTCCTGTTGTAACAAGTGTAAAGGATGCAGATGATGTTATACCGGTGGGTAGTGTTTACTTTTTAGGACACTGTTTTAGCCTGTCTACAAATGATTTGTCTTGGCCATCTATTTATTTGAATCAGGCAACAGAAGAGATAACAAAATGTAAGAAAAAGTCAACTCAAAAGTGAAACTCGAGAAAAAAAGATTTTATCCTGAAATGTTTAATTTGGAGAACAGTCATGAACAAATTGCTATTTTAAAGGGATTTTACTTTCCAGAGGGCTTTACTTTTAAATGGCACTGGCATAACTATTAACTAACTTTTTTTTTGGAAATCTTACAAAACTTGTGGGTTTTAAGTGCAAATGATGCACAATTTAAGAAAACAGTTACTGACATCTATTAAAAATCTGCAAAAGCTACATTGGTTTTAGACATGCTCATTTTAAATGGGTGAGTGTAGACAACGGTAAAGAGAGAAGCCCCTTTAACAGTTTGTCACAAGACACCACAAATATATAGAAGAAGTTGCTGTGATCGGACGAGAGCTGAAAAATGCAATGTATGTGAGAAAGCAAACACTACATACTATCCTTAACACACCATTTTTATGGTGAAATGCGGCCTTGACACCGTTATTCTTTGGGTAAGATGGTCAGGGTTGAAGGGATGAAGCCAAATGCAGGGCAATTAAGGAAGACTATTTCTTAGAGGGTATAAAAGATCTGAGACTTAGGTGAAGGTTCACCTTCCAGCAGAACAATGACCCGTAAAAATACACGGGTGAAGTTTAAATGGGGCCTCATCCAGGATTTAAACCTGAGCCTTTTCTTAACTGAAGTGATAATTGTAACCCACCAGTTCCAGAAAACAGTAGGATTCAAATCTCTGTTTTAAATAGTTAGACAAGGGAATCCTGATTGTGTCTCCTGCAGACACTGGCTTTTTGACCTTGACACTCTGACCTTCCTGCTAGCTAACTTCCCTGCAGAACTGAACTTCTTGAGATAATGAATGAACAAAGGATGAGTACGATGTGTAAACGTAAAGTGAGAGAAAACATGTACTGTAAAGTAAACACAGATTGTGTGATGCTGTGAGACTGGGTCACAGATTCAATTTGCTTTTTAATGCAATTCAATCTTAGAGTTTTCCTTGCTTCACATTAAGTGCATGGTCAGGGTGGGGAGCCTGAATCTGTTCTGAGCTACAAGAGAAGGTGAAAAAGGCAGATTAAACCTCAGAATAGCTGCTCAGTTTTCCTCTAATAGAGCTTGTCTCCCTCTGAGACTAATAGCTCATTACCACAGAGCTGCCCCAGAGGACCATCCCACCCCTCTTTTTGTCACCAGCTCCTAACCCCTCTCTTTAAACCCCCACATCTGCATTAAAAACTGTTATTAATATGAAATTAAGCATTATTCATCCTACTTTTTCACTTTACATTCATTCCAAATCTGAAAATCTACCATTTAGTCCAACAACTTTAAGAAAACACTCTGCTACCTCTGTTCCCCTCTGTCCCCTCTGAGGGCGACTCTTGTCGACACTTTTCCTGATTTGGATGGTCTTGATGAGAATTCCTCACCTAATTCTCCCTGTTTCCTTACTTAAACCTCCCAGGGGCTTCAGAGAGCACCTCTGGCCGGCACACACCCACCGATGCACTCAAAAATGACTGGATCACGATTACTCCCTTGCACACACTTGCTTTAATGTACACTTAATGAGGTCTTGTGTCTTTTGTTCCTGCTCTCTTTCCTTTTTCCTCTCAGTCAGGAGTCATAATTATCATTCTGGTGCTCGACTTTGGTGTCAGATCGAATCATAGGTAAAAAAAAAAAATCTGCTGAACTGCTGTCAGAGCCTAACCTGACTGGATAATTATTTAGGGAGTCAGAATCAGGCAAGAAACATTAGGAAAATTATAACTTATTTAACTATAACCTTTTGTTTGTCAAATAAATTACTATTAGGTTTTTGAATATAAAATTATGAAGAAAAGGAAAGGAAAGGTTGTGTTAGTTTTTTTGCATTTTAAAGTTCTTTACATGCCTGCTGTTGAGATAGGAGACGTCATCATGAATTAGACTATCAGGAGGCTTCATTAGGTAAGCTTGTGATCAGCTCCATCCCTTTAAGTATCATCTCACTCACCCAGTATAGTTGGACTATTAATTAGGTTTTTTTGCTGTTTTCTTATCCACAAAAATAAAAAAGGGCTATGTATTTGTATTCAGCTGATCTGATAGAAAGATATGTGAAGCTAAATCTAAGACAGCTTTTTTTTGATTCTTTTTTTTTTTACAAAGCTGTTTTCAGTGCTTGTTTGGTGCCAGAGCCTGACTTGGAACTTGTTTTGTGGTTTTTCCACTGCCAAAGCAGCCATTTCTCGGTTCCAAACCAGTGCTTACCCAAGCAACAACTCCACTGGTGTTCACTCAGAACCACTTTCTCCTCCACTCACATGTTGAAACAACCAAGGTGTTCGGGGCAGGATTAGAAAAGCTCAGCATTAGAGGATGAAACAAAAACATCATGGAATGGACGTAACCAGGAACGTGTTATGTACGGTACATTTGTACACATCTTTGCAAATCCTCCTCTGTGGAAGTGCAGTGAATGTACATTGAACTGAAACAACTTTTCTTGTGAAGTGCATGGAGGAATTGGCGCTCTATAAAAAAACTGAATTGAATTTTGTTTCCTCATGGCATATACAGTTGCATTGCAATGTTTTAGATGAGTTAAGACGCAGCATTGATTGGGGGCTGCTTCATTTGAAAACCAACTGGTATTTTAAAAGAACCGATTAAGATGTGGCACCAGCACCGACTTAGCGCTGGTTCTTTTTTGATGGAAAAGCCCTATTTGAAGCCTTGAAAGACTAGAGACTATGTGGAGCTTCACCATTCAGCAGGAGAAAATCTCTTAAACATGAAACAAGAGCCACAATGAAATGGTTTAGATCAAATAATGTTTTAAAGCGGTAAAATGACCCAGTCAAAGTACAGATTTAGAACCAAACCAGAGTTTCCTGATCAGAGAGGCTCTTCATCCAATCTGTTAAAATTTGAGTTAATATGCAAAGAACAAGGAGCAACCATCTCAGTCTCTTGCTGATGAGTAAAGCTGACAGAGGCATTCCTTGAGACTTAGTTTACATTACAGTGAATGGTGGTTCTACAAAATATTCACCTCATCAGGATGAATTTAAAATAATTCATTTTTTTTAGATTTTTATTTGTAAAGTTTTTGAAAACCATGTATCCTCTTTGCACTTTACAAATATGCGCCACCTGCGTGTTGGTTTACAACATAAAATAATAACAATAAAATCAATTTAAGAGCACAGAGGCAAGAGGAAAGGAATGGTAGAAAATTCAAGGTGCGGGAAATGTTTTGCATTGCACTTTATACTGTTACGCTGTAGACCTCTGAGAACTGAAACGCATTCATGCATTTCAGTCAAAACACAAATCAATTCTCACATGCCCTTCTCCTACAATGTGCCGGCTCAGCCCCTTGCATACCTAGCTATAGCTGTAGTGCGCATGTGATGGAAGGCCTGTTGATCCTATTCAGGGTAAAAAATGCTGTTCACCTCCCCTCAAGAGATGCTGGACAGTAAAAACCCACACAGAAGAAACACCTTAGTGACTTTGAGTCATACTAACTAACTTTGAGATCGACCAAACAGCTGTGTGAGTAAACCAAGATGTGCTTTTGTAGGAAAAAATAACATTTGTCTTTAATCTGATATTTAGGTATAAAAAAATCAACTTACTTACCCAAAACACCCCTGAACTTCATCCCTTTTCCCTTCCTGCACTACTGCTGTGTGTCAGGTTTAGCTATGACATTTCATTGAGTACTGGGAGATGAAATGCAAAATTTTGACCATCCTCTATCTTGTGCCCGCTGATAAAACCCACTCAGAACTACACAGTTTACCCCAGAAAGATGATTTAATAAAAATATGTCTGTCAGTATTTGCCTAATGTAAGTTAACACATCTGCAAAACCAAGGTCAGCTATACTGAGGCCTGCAGCAAAAAACAGCCTTTTATAACTGGAAAAAAAGGAAGGAAAACACAGGAAGAAGGCGACAGAAGTAAAAGAAGAGCCGTAATTTAATTTTTCCTGTCCTCCAAATAGCCTCTCTCTTTTCACCAAGATGCTTGGCTATTGATCTGACATCAGAGCTGTGAGCGTACGAGTGAGGGGAGAGCAGATGAGTGCAGCCCTCCACAAGACTGATTCAGCCTGACTGAGCTCTAAATGTGTGCGAGAGTAAATGAAAAACCCCTTTGAGCCTCGTTTGGAGGATTTACAAAGTCGATCCTCACATGAATTCTGACAGCTCAAAATGAGATATGACATATGAAATACATCTGTGGGAGCCCGCTTCACTCTAAAATGAGGGTTTTATTTTGCATAGTTTATAATAGCTAAGCACCATACAATGCCGGTTGCTGAAAATTGAGAAGAATATCTCATTTTAAGTCTTTTGCTTTGAATAGTAATTTGCCAATAAAAATCAGTCATTTCAACAAGGTTGTGGGGTTTACACCACAGTATCTGTTCTCTTGCGTCACTTAAATAATGTAGTAGCAGTGACACATTTACTACGACATTGTGAGTACCTACACAGTGGAAGGCATTTGCATGGCAGAGTCACCAATACCACACTACCATCGGATCAGTTGTCCATTTTTAGCTGCAATTCTAAGAGAATGTGACAAAGGAACAGAGAGTAAACCATGACTGAGAATATACACACATAACTGTAGCAAGGTTTTGAATAGGTTCATCCATCCATCCATCCATTTTCTGAACCGCTTAATCCTCAAGGGGTCGCGGGGGGGCTGGTGCCTATCTCCAGCTGTCAACGGGCGAGAGGCGGGGTACACCCCGGACGGGTCGCCAGTCCATCACAGTGAATAGGTTCATATAAAAGCTAAACTTTTTTTGCAGCAGATGGTTAGACAAAACTTGCTAGTGCAAACATTAAAATTGTTTGTGCTTGAGTGTTTCCAAATTGCACAAACAAAACCACAAAGTGGACTGAGACCGTCGTATAGCACAGAGTGAAAGTTCTGATCAGACTACAACTGCCACTGCAGTAACGTCACTGAAGTGGCAGCTTGTTGTAAGTTGTATTAAAAGCCTGTAAACAGAACTCAAAGAAGCACTTCTGAGACTCTTCAAACTCCGAGGTGAATAGTAGTAGCTACGAATAACAAAACATTGGTTAAATCAAGGAGTTTTGTGGCAGAAAGCGCCTTATTTAGAGGCAGCATTTCGCATGCTCACATTGACTCCCATTAATATGGATATACGCAAATCGCGCCTGGATATCAAATTCTCCTGAAGGACTCCAAGTGGCTCTGACAGTGTCTGGGTGAGTAGGTGAATGTAATGCATGCTATAAATAAGGTCAAAGTTGAAAAAATAAAAAATGAACTTCCACTTTAAAAAACATTGTGACAGATCGACACAAAGCAGAAGACGAATGCGAAATACCAGGAAAGTGACAAATAAAAATCTCATCCTTCACTTATACCGAAATAAAAGCACATACAGTGGAACACTACGACAAGTCACCTAATTAGTACAGCGCACAGAGCCCATCTGTGTGCACTCTCAGTAAACTCCAGCTGTTCTGTGAAGGCCTCAGAGGTTTGTTGGGAACATTGGAGAACAAACGGCATCGTGAACACCAAGGAGAAGAGCAGGAAAGAAAAAACCTGGAGAGAAGTTTAAAGCAGGGTTAGGTTATAAAACAATATGCCAAGCTTTGAACCAAACCCTTAAATCTTTAATCTAATTGTGGAATGAGAGCAGGAATTGAGTAAACACTGACAAGTAAAACAGAAGACTAAAAATTAAAGTTGGGAAGGAATAAACTACAACTGCATGATCTAATCAGAAGTAATTAAAACACAGCTTGTTGCCTGTTTCTTCTGAGAAAAAACAAAACAAAAAACAGGCAACAACGAATAACTGAAGGTAAGCATAAAAACACAATTGTGAGCATAGAGGAAAACCAAAACAACCAAACATCCGGACTTTGATAACACGTTCTTTACAGAAGCGGTTAACGGTTTGTGAAAACCTTATTTGTAACGTAGATTTTTAGCTCGCCATAAATATTGCAAATCTCATTTCACTCTCATGAACCTGACGGCTCATCTGGTGAGCTGGTTACGCCGCTCAAAAAAAGAAATGTAAGTCAACCTCAAAAGCTCATCTGAGTCTTTTGTTTATCCTCCAACATCATAGGTTATTGGTTAAGTTTCATCTACAAGATGGAGAAATCAGGCTCAGGAATCATATGTCAGACCTTTCTCCAAGAGAAATGCGTTTCTGTAAATCTTTTCAGCTGAGTGTGAATGCACATTTCCATGGTTTTATTTTATTTTAAAACACCTGATAGATTATCATTAAGGCCTTTCTTTACTTGTGTGCATTAAAACTAGTTTTCCACTTACTGTCGCTCAGTGCATGTCAAATAACATAAAGTTGCTAACTGATGCCCTATGAATAAAATTCAAACATAAAGCTTGATTGCATCCCGTCCAACCCATTTGTAATTAACGCACTCATACTGTTACCTTTTTCGTGAGGCCTGTCATCTAAATGTTGAATGCGATGCCCATTTGGTTTCTTTGTGTTGTGTCAGATAGGAGTGCTCTGAGAAGTGCTCTCCAGCTGCGCTCAGCACCGGCAACTCTATTTATAAAGACAGCACGAGGCGTGGGAGGAGAGTATAGTGTCAATATTTTAGACGGCGGAAAACTACAGTGGTGTGTTGCTCAAGTAAGAGACCAGAGAGAGGAGATGTCCGTGTGTCTGAATTCACCAACATACCCGCACACACACACACACACACACACACACACACATACACACACATACACGATGGCCTGGCCTATAATCATCCCCATTTAAAATGCTAATTTGCTCTCTCCCGCAGGTGCCTGAGTGTGTTTTAGACTAAATTGCTCGTCATAGTGGGTCAATCTGAGCTTAATGAATTCATGTGTTCTCTCATTACGCTTACCGATGCAGGATGTTGGACAGCAGGAAGGTGCTTGAGCACTTGAGGGTTTGAAAGCAAAGCTTGTGCCCTGCTCCTGCCCCCTGAGTACGCTCAGATGAAGTTCCACATGTGCCCATGAATATTTCACTCGCTCTCGTGGATTAGATTTGACCTGTGACCTTCTTCATTACGGGATATATTTTACGTAGCTCAGTGACTCTAAGCTACCAGTCACAAAGGATCACCAGTCCTGGGGTGATCTTTGCCAGCACATGTATGATTTTGAGGCCAAACAGCAAATGAAAGGAGCATCCTGAAATATATTCCGTTTCTGACTCTACTTGTAAAAGTATCGATATCCATTCACTCGGCTGTAAGTTCTCAAAAAAACAAATGAATATGCTTGGATCAAGCTCACTTAATTGAAGCTAGGGCTGTATTTTTGGGGTCATCCTGCAAGCTGAAACGCTTCCCAAGTCTCAAGTTTGGACCCTCTTCTCTTTCTGAATCACTTTCCATTTAACTAAATCCATATTTTCTTCAAATCAGAACAGGTTCCTTATCCCTCCTGAAGAAGAAAGACTCCACTCAGCATGATGCTGCCACTACCATGTTTCTCTCAATTTTAATGCACATCTAAATCAAGTTATTGAATGATTGACAGGGCCAGCCCAAAGTCTTATAGTCTTTCTGTAAAGACCACTAGACACAATAACAGCATTTCAATCAAGATTTGGTCTCATCTGGGAAAGGAGGCAGAGTTTATTTGGCTGATCCTAAAAATCAATCAGAGGTAATTGCTAATATTAGCTGAGACAATCTGAAGCTCAAACAAAATAGAGAGGTTAAACTAAAGCATCAGACTGTTACAACGGAACACAACAACCAAAGAATATTAAAAAGCAAATAGTAATTTTATTTTAATTTAATTCAAGTTTTAAATTATTAAAGGTATGGTATACATTTTTATTCCTTTACATTTATTTGATTTAAATATTTTTGCAACATGTTTTACAATTTTTAAAATTAAAATAAAATTGTAATTTTGAAAAATATTAATGAAATAATTAGTTACAAAGAAACTTTCCTAGTTACTACAGAAAAATGTAAACAATAATTTTTAAATAATCTACACTGAAACAAAGCTAAATGGAGTAATAAACATATCTGTAGTTTCTGTTCATGAATGGCAACAATGCTGCAACACAGAACATTTCTTAAGTATTGTACTGTTTTATTGTTTTACACCAGAGAAACAAACTTTTTGATACCAGGGCCAAAATCATTACGTTTAACGCTCCCATGGGCCTCAAAAATAAGTGTTTTTATTTTTTACATAAAAGATTAGTCTTCTTATTTTATTTACCTAACAATAAATTAAACATATAATATTTAACTAAACCAAGGATTATTGTAGAAAAGAGGGTTTTAAATAATTGTAGATTCCAAATATAGGGTTTTTAATGTTTGCCTTTTAAAAAGAAATTACTAAGTTTTCAAATATTTCGTAGGACTAACTTTAAACCAAGAGTCTGTTTTTTTTTCTTAGTAGAAAGAACATGATTTTAATCACTCTTTGAAAATATGTTATTTTTAGCTATGTATGGTTGTTTTCACGTCTGCTTTTGCATTATTTATTACACAAAGAAATGAAAAAGAAAGCAAAAAAATCTGATTTTTAGAACTTAAATAATTTTTTTGTACCAAGGAACATTTTCTAACCATTTTGATTTTTTCAACAAAACTTAGGCCTCTATAAAAGAAAGTCTCCATCTGCATCAATCCTTTGTGTTGCAGTGCCAAATGCAGGATGAACCAATTTCAAATGGTGGTTAGGGGCCATACTAAATCAGTCTCAGGTCCGTAAATGGCTCTCGGACCACACTTTGGACACCCTGTGTTATAATAATGATTGCCATTGTGCTGTTTTCATAATGGTGTTGTTTTTCCTGCTTCCGTTGTCTCGTCACATCACACCTCCAGAAGGGGGAGTGCCCAGGCCAGCAATACCTAATGTAGCTGGGATGGTGTTTTATACATGAAAAGAAATTTAGCTTTCTAATTGCATTATTTGGGTGTCTTAGCTCGATTAATAGAAGGCCAGTCAAGTTCGACTTCCGCCGAACTAAGGTGTGTACATGCATTTTAAAAGTCCGAATTCAGTCGGACATATGGTGCATTCACACCACCACAAGCATCAGCGTCAGCAGAGGCAAGATTACATGTTGAGACTACGGTTGAGGCCGTCAGAGGAGCGTTGGAGTCTCTGCTGCGCTTTGTTTGCATTGGTTCTGTCCACTTTTCAAGCTTTTCCTGCGTTTCAAGATTCCAAGCGCCAAAAGCCAGCTACGCAGAAGTTCAGCTAACTGAACTTTTGACGGTCTTAACACTCTTGACGCAGCACAACAACCAATCAGAGCGCCTCACTGTAATGACGTTGTCTGAAGTCGATGTTGCCTAGTCAACCACGATCCGCTAGTGTTTAAAACATTTGGCAGAGAAAGGCCCGCCTACAAGCTTTAGCTTCATCTTAAAAATGTATAATTTTTAATGTATCGAACCAGTCGCTTTGTGAGCGTTGTTTGACGCTGACAAAGCGTGCGGTGTGAACGCACCATAAGGCAATCATTCTGTTTTCTCTTACTGCATGTACATACACTGACTGTGGGGTTTATCTATTCAGGGTGATGTGCTATTTTTTTACTCACACGTAACCTTTAATCTGATCAGTTTCACTAATCCTTTTCATGACTTTTTAGGCTTGACTAAGATAAAACTCCACTCAGGTGAAGTCAACTGGTTAATTGGGTGACATTTGAAGGCAACGTGCTACACCATATTTTATTTAGGGGCATTAGAGTAACCTAGCCAGAATAAAGATGCTTGCTACTCTTTAATGATTTTAATATCTAAATCACTTGTAAAACAATGTATACTGTTTCTTTGGCTTTCCAAATATCCACCTACATACTTATTACTACGTTTGAAAGTCAATGTATAATTTAGCGATAATCAAGCATCAAGCAAGTTACTTTCATATTAAAAAAAGCAGAAAAAATTAATGTACTTGCACAAAATCCCCCAGCTACTGATGCACCATTACTGTTTCAATATAGGATAGACATACATAAACACGTTTATTAGATCCTGCTTTTAGCTGAATTCTGTGCTTCATCATTATTTTCTTGCAGTTGGCTGGAATCAATGCGCACAACTAAACCCAGAGAATGCAGGTCTCACTTTGGCATAGGCCATTTTTCTCCCGCTATGGAAGTGGGACAGAAGGAGGGTTGATTGTAATATTTTCTGAACGCTAAACATTCTCCTGGCTAATCGTAATCGATCTTTCGTGCAGCAATACGGGGCCACAACCCACTGACATGAATCAAAATGATGCCCCACCAGGGGAGAGACTGAAGGATTAAGGAAATGAAAACCAATAAAAGCGAAAGAGAAATACATCAAGTATACAAAGGTTGCATGGAAGATGTAAATGGGGCTGCGAGCTCTTTGTGTTCCAGAAGGAAGCAGTAAAAATCTGTCTTATGAAAGTGACTGGTTTAGAGTTCATCAGCAGCTGTGATGTAATGCTTAATGCATGGCTATAAATTAAATAAATGAGAGGCTTTAACATAGCACACAGAAAGCATGGCATCATTACAATAATGCAGAAAGCAGCAGGGAGTATTTCCCTTCTTTAGCCTCGGCCTCCCCATTCACGGAGAGTGGCCTGCAGTGTTTCCTTTTAAATAAATAGGTAAGTATTTAACACTCATATTAGGATTCTGATACAAATTAAAGATTACAAGAAGGGTGCCCAGTTTTCTTTAAGAACATAACAAGATACTCTGGTCTGAAGTCTTCTACAGCCTCTAAATGATTTTTTTCACAGGATTTCATATAATATTTTCATAAGATTTCCTATCAAGCCTGCCTGTTCTTGCTACAGAAGAGCTTGAACATAGGATGATGCTGCCATCCCTTTTTCACTAGAGTTGTTGTCAAAGTCAGTTCCAATGTTCTTTTGAGCTGATACGGACTGAGTTTGCATGGCCCTTGACCACCATTTAAGACTGGCACTTTTTGCAATTGTCACCACAACACAAATTATTGATGCAGATGGAGGCTTTCTCTTAAGAGGGCATAATTTGTGTTGACGAATCAAAAGGATTAGAAAATGATCCATGGCACAAAAAGAATTCTTCTTCTTCTAATCATATTTTTCTGCTTTCTTTTTAATTTCATTGCATAATCAACTAACACAAAAGCAGACATAGAGGCAACCAACCATAGCTATAATTAACACATATTTTCAAAGAAAGAAACCTTGAAGAAATGAAGAAACCTTGTTCTTTCCACTGAGAAAAATAATTACTAGCCCCTCTGAAATATTTGAAAACTATTTTTAAAATATTTATTTTAAAACGGCAAACCTTAAAACCCCTTTGTTTTTGAATCCACTAGCCTTTAGGAAACAATTTTCTACAAGAATTCCTACCTTTTGTGTTTCATTATATTATTATATGTTGAATTTATTGTTAAGCAAGTAAAAAAAAAAAAAATTTTCTTACGTAAAAAAACAAAATCTCATTTTTGTGGCCCATGGGCACTTTCAGCTTCATAATTGTTGCAAAACATTTAAATATCTCTGAGGTTTCCAATACACGCATGTGTCACATTTTTTAAGATTTTTACCCGTAAAAAAACCCCCCTAAAATTATATTCCTTCCAGTCTGCAAAGATGCACAAATTTATCTATCACCTAAAATCTTTATTGAACACACTGAAATGATTGTGTTTTGAAAACATTTGCGCTGGACAGTAATGGACCGAGCACAAAGCTGATGTCTTCCCTTCTTTCTTTTTGTAAAAGTAATTGCACAACAAAGATGGGCTCATCGATTTGTCAGATAACCAGCATGGAGGATTTTAGATACACACATTCTGAAAAATCCTCTTCAATCCCCAGAAATTTGTTTATTTACCCTATATCCAAGGAGCTGCAAAAAAAAAAAGGATTCACTTAAAGAAAACCACAAATACTGGGAGATTTAAAAAAAAAATGTGCTGCTGTTGCTTAAAATGTATTTTTCTTACTCTGTGTTTGGTACATATTTAACTAATATTACTCTCTGCTTTTTTATGGCTATGATTTGTTTAATTCCATAAAGATCCTATTTGACATAAACCAACTCCAGAACAACGAAACTGTAAGATCAACTCCTCTTTTCAGAAATTATACACATGCTCAGTGTTTCATGAGAGGCTGCATTTCCATTCTGCAGCTCAGAGGTTTAAATATATCACATTCTCTGGGAATTAAGTTCCTCTAAAAAGGGGATTTTGTAAAGAGAAACTTACCTCTGGTGGTTTACACCACCAGTCTTCTGGCATCAGGTGTTGGCCTGTAGAACAATTAAGAAAGAAATAATAAAAGAAAACCTGGAACCTACTGAATAGGTAGAGTGCAGTGTAAAAGTATTCGTATCTCTTGAGATGTGTTCATATTTTCACAAATTGCAGTGTATTTATTAAGATCATGTTGATCCGTATCAGTTATGAAATACCATGTGTATCATATAACACCACCCCCCACCCCCACCCCAATTTACAGGTAGCTATACATGCGTATATATCAAAGTTTGTGGAAGGGTCATCATGGCAGCAATTTTTGTTACTGACAACCAGCCGCTCCATTGTTCCTGAGAGAGATAGAGCAAATTACCAGCTTCTGGTGGGGATGGGAGCCTTTTGCATGAATGTGGACAAATCTAGGTCTATCTGCCACATGAAATTAGCTGTAAATGTTCACTACTAATTTGTGAGGCTGGAAAACCAGAGGAGAAGCAAAAAGAAAAGAGTCCCGCTGGCATTATCTGATTTACTGATATCCAAATCAATCTGATGCTTTATTTAACACATGTGCTCAGTGTTTGTGGGCGTGAAGGAACAAAACACTTCTGGTTTTAAACTCTATTAAGGCTGGTAATGAGATGTTTCTCCAGGCTCTCTTCTCCTCTTCAGTCCCACATCTGTTTGACTCTAAAACCCTGACCTGCCATCAATAACCTGCAGGGGAATACCCGAGACAGAGAACTGGTTAGATAGGCTAAGATTACAAAAATAAAAACTTTTAAGACCTTGTAGAAACATACACAATGAATTCAAGTGCTTTAAAGATGCAGGGCCATTGGAGAGAATGTGAACTGCTTAGTCAGGAAGTGAAAAAGAAAAGTGAGAATCTAAATCTCTATTTTAATGTGACTCAGCCTCTATTTAAAAATGCATTGTTTGTAATCTTTCCTTTTGATGTTAATTTAATAGCAGCATGAATATTCAACTACATCCTCGGTCTGTTCGTCTCCCCGTTCAGCTCCTAACTCCTCTGTTGCTGGTTTGCTGCTGGCCTTTCCCCTCTCCTCTTGTTAGCTGATGTCTGTGGGCGGATAGCGCTGCTTCACTGATCCTCAACCCGTGAAACACCACTCATACTGTCTTTTTCCTCTTTTTTTTTAATCTGTGCTGAAAAGCTCTCACATCACTAGATCTTTCTTTTTCAGCATGCAGCTGCAGGGCAGGTATAACAATTTTTTGTTAGATTTCAGAGATATTTCGACCACTTTGGTTGAAACAGCTCCACAATTTTTTTTTGTTTTACAGGCATTGCTCTGGGGCTATTCTAAAACACTTTAATGCATCAGCTCTAAAGTAAGTGAAATAAGGCAGATTTGGAAGTTGGAAAGATAAAAACTGCTCATGATCTAAATTGAGTATTCAGATCCTTGAACTTTTTTACTTTCTGTCACACAGTGCATAATTTTGACTAAAAGCATACATATTTTTAAAGAATTGCATTAACTATAAATTTGGAAAGGTTAGGCATGTATTTGATACATGTCTGTGTAAAATCTAGTGCAATAATTAGCAGAGGTGGATGATAACTAGTTAAATTTACCTGAGTAACGTTTTGAAAAAAAATTACTTTTAAGAGGAGTTTTGCAATGCCGTACTTTTTACTTTAACATGATTAGTATTATTATGAAGTATCACTACTCTTACGCAGTGTTGGGAGTAATGCATTACAAAAGTAATGAGTTACAGGAATATATTACTTTTTTCAGTAATTGAGTAGTGTAATGTATTACTTACAAAATATACAGCAATATATTACTAGTTACAATTTCAGTAACTCAAGTTAGAAATGCATTTTAAATCGTTTTTCTGGCCATCTAATAAAACAGACCAAACACCCTAACCCTAACCAAATCAAGTTGGATACCAAAGAACAAGATGCACTTCCTGTTGCTCAAAATTAAAACATCAAAGGATCAGGACGGCTGAGGAAAAGATCGACTGTACATTTAAACAGCGGCATTATTCACACTGTTTTCCTAACCATCTGTTGTAAGAGTTCAGACATCGGAGTCAAATTTTTGTCAACCATCTTTGTGATGAACACTTTCAGCACCTTCTTTTGATTAGATTTAACAAACATTACCATGAAATACAAAGCATACAGAGGAACTTGAGACTTAATTTTAATAAAATAGTCCTAAAAATACAGTATTTGTTGTGTGACGCTTGTGTAAAATGTAAATTGATAAGTTACGGTGCTTAGAAGTCGTGTTAGGTATTTAAAATATTTAGCCACAAGTAACTTAAAGTAGTGTAACTCAGTTACATTTTTAAGGCAGTAATATGTAATGCAAACATATTACATTTTTGACATTGTAACTAGTAATGTGAAATATATAAAAATTTATTTGTAACTTGCCCAACACTACTCTTATGTGAGTAAAATTTCTGGATACTTTACCCACTCTGAGTAAATTCACCGAATGATGAGCAATAGGTTTTTATCAAAAATACACCAGACACACACCTACAGTTTGTTAAAGGAGACCACCTGTTTCTACACAAGTTTTCTTCTGTCTGTTGAGCTTCTTGTTGCATTTTCAGGTCAATTGAATACATATTACAAATCATAAAATGTCACTGGAAGTACTTTTTCTTATCTTGTTCTAAGGTATATATATTCAACTCTACTGTAAGTATTGGTATTACATTGAAAAAAAATGACGTAGAAGGTTTTTCTGCTTAAAGGTTTTTATGTAGTTATGTAATTTATTCATATCTTTCTTTTCATTTTAGTCAATAAAATACCCAAATTTGCCGATAACTTTATATTTTTTGTCTGTCTGATGACATAAGTTTAGAATATATATTGTCAGATATTACTCAGCATTCAAGCAGCATATTTGCCAAATACTCTTATACTCTTACTCAAAAATATTTTGGGATGGCTAATTACTTCAGAAAAAATATGTTGAAGTAGAGCTACTATTACGTGAGTACAATATTTGGGTATTCGGTCCACCTCGGATAATTAGAGAAGCTGCAGGGAGGGCCACGGTCACCCTGAAGAAGAACCAGAGAAGCACACCTCAGGTGAATCCGTTGACAGAACATATATCATTCAAGCCTGTCCTTTAAGGAAGAGCTTAAAAGAAAAAGCCGCCGTGCAAAGTCTGGGGGACACAGCAAACACGCGTCATAATTTGTCTGGTCAGATGAGTCTAAAACTGACTAAAACAATACACAGGTTGCAAAGCTGTCAGTGCTGTAAAACACCATTCCTACTGTAAAACAAGGTGGTGGCAGCAGCATGAGGGAAGCTTTTCTGGATTGGGGACTTGGAAGCTAGTCATTCTTGGATTACATTTTTGAGATTGCAAAGGACCTGAGAAACAATGCAGATTTTCCCCCTTCAGAAGGACTCTCACCCTAAAAAAACACAACAAATATTTGTGTGTAAGATCTGTGCATTCAAATCAAGAACCTATTCAGAGTATTTGGCAAGACTTGGAAACTGCTGTCAGGAGAAGTTCTCCATACATTGAATCCACTCGAAATTAAACAAATTTGAAAATAAAATTGGACAAAAATGTCCAAAGTAGGTAGAGATATTCCCCACAGGGTTCAGAACTGCAAATTAAGCAAAATATACTCTTGATTGTTTCAACCCTGTGGGGAATACAGAAATTTTTGTCTTTTTTTAATTTCATCAGAGTGGATGGAGAGCTTCTCCTAACAGCAATTTTCAAACCTTGCCACATATTCTGAATTGGTCAATTAAATACATCCTAGGGATGCAACAATACGACTTTTTTCAAACTGATATGATACCAATACTTGGATCGGAGAACTTGCCGATAGTGAATATCAATGCCAATACTTCTACCACACAGAAAAAAATGCAATGTAGTGGAAGACAGGTTGTATTATCTTCTCTGCTTGTTACAAAAAATGATGATGAATTAGATAAAAAGTTATGCTTAAAAAAACATTCCTTCATTTGCTTAAAACAATCAAACTAAAGAGAGAAAAAGAAAAGAATCAAAAGGAAAACTCCAGGATATCTGACATACTTTGTTTTTCTTACTATGCTCCAAATTTGCTAAATTGAATCAGAACTAGGTCTAAAGCTTTCTACAACCGACAGCTGCAGTTTACAGTTTAGACAGCTATAAATCTGAAGTTAAATCTTTATTTGCTACCAATAAAACTACCAATAAAAAGCAAAATGGGATGCATTATTGTTTATTTCCTCAGAGGGCGATGTAAGAGTGAGATCAAGCTAAAGATCCAAAGAGAGAGAGACAAAATGAGGAGTGAGGAAAAAAGGGCAAAAAATGTTGGATAGCATAAGAAAGGAGGGGAGATCAAGTATCTGTGGGAATATAATTAAGTCCGTGGTCTGGCTCTCTGCAAGCCTGCGGCACACTGCTCTAAAATGCTGATTCAGTACACAGATACACCAAGCAGTATAGGAGACAGAAGGGGGGTACAGAGAGATGCAATGAGGCGCTAAGGAATGGAGGAAAGCGTTGCAAGGAAAGACCTGCAAAACTTTAAAATTACAAAGGTTAGGCTTTTAAGTCAGAGGTTCCCGAGTCAAGTTCTCCAAAGCTACCTTCCTGCAACTTCCCTGCTCCAACACACCAGACTGGCTCCATACCCAGCCTCTGCAGAGCTGAATGCTGGTGAGGGAATACAGCTATTTGATTCTGGTGTTTTGGAGCAGGGTTCCATCTAAAAGTTGCAGGTTGGTCCCTCTAGAGGAATGGACTTTAGCACCCCTGGTCTAAATCCTGCATTAAAGATGAAGCAGTTACAGATCCACATCAGAACGATATGGTATAAAGTGCATAGGAGGTGATCTGCAGTCTGTCCTGAATCTCATCAAAAATTTAATATTTCCCAAATGCTTCAGAAACAGCAGCACAGACTCTCAGCCTGCACGAAAGGAGGAGAACACTGACGCTTAGAGGTGTAAGCATGGAAGTGACTGTCACCGCAGAATACTGCTCCATCACAGTGAGCAGAGAGGGTTTCTCTTTAAAGCAGCTGCTAATCACCAGATTTAGGCGAACACAGCAAGAAAACTGCATGTTTGAAACTTGAACCAATACTCTGTCCAGCTGGGTGCTGAGATACCGACAAGAGGAGGTTAGTCACAGTTTAAAGTCGTCAGTCTTTCACCTGCCTGGAGGACCAAAGGGAGTCCACATCTATTATTCATCAGACTGACTGGCAGTTAAAACTCACAATACAGGAGGCAGATCAATGAAACTTCCAACTTTTTTAATGGATGTTTCTCTCTAATTAGTTTTCTTTTTATTGCCATGTCAAAAAACCAAAACAGTTTTGACAAATTATAGGTATACAGACATCTAAACATATTTACCTAATTAATATTGCTTCTCTGGTTGAATCAGATCATCTACAAAAGGAGAAACTTTCATTTCAGCATCCAAACATGGAATAATTTTACATAGAAAAAGATGTAACATTAACATGTCTTCCACATTTATTACCAAACCTGTTTTTGGATTAATGAGCAGGACAATCTGCTGTAGGAAATTATGCTTTAACCAATATTTGGCTTCAAGAGTCCTGGTGAAAAGAAAAAAAGAAAATACCTGATCTCAAATTAACAAAAACTCACAACACATTTCATAGTGTCATTATTTGTTGAATAAAGTTAAGCAACGATTCTAAAACTCAGTAGTAAATCTCTTTATTATGAGCGTTCCACATCGCTGTAGGGAAATGCTGGCAGACTCTTCTTTTTTTGTGATCAAATTTTTATTGATTTGTGCATCTTTTCAGTTTACAGATCATTTCCATTTACCACACAAATATTTTTCTTTCTTTTTTTAACCTTTGTGATAATGGGTCAGCTCTGCACAGTGCTTTTGCATGTACAGTTTAAAATGGAAAAAATAAAGGAAACAGCAAAAAAAGAAAAAAATTAATATTAGTAATACATGATATGCATGAAAAAACAACAACACACGCATACACACACCCCAACCCCGTCCCACCCCTGCTGTCAAGGCATGATTATACATACATATACACATATATATACATACATACACACATAGACATAATAATAAGCAGCCCTGATAGACACACAACGGATATTTGCTGATTTCCTCCGTCAGCTTTATGCACAGGAATAGCTTAATACATATAATTATGTAATGTTTAGACAGGAAATATTCTGCAATATCTTATAATATATAATATATACTGAAATATACTGTTACATGGTAATCAGACATTGCAGTCAGGTTTCGTACAGCAGCTGTATTTTGTTTAACAGGTTTGACCAACATGAGATATTTGCGCTTTTGGCACTGTGGATCCGGGCCGCTGAAAGTTCCAACTGAGCAATGTCTTTAAATGACGAGAGCCATTGCTCCACATTCAAAGTTTGTCTAAGTTTCCATCGACATGCTATCATCTTTGTTGCAGCTGTAAAACCAGCTAGAATTTGGCGGCATTCATTAATATTTAGTTTCAGACTGGAGTTATCATTCAGAAAAAAAAGTAACCTCTGTGTGTGGGGCATTTCTCTTTCCATTAGGTTTGATAGAGCACTACCAACATTTTTCCAAAAGCAAAAAACCTCGGGGCACTGCCATACCATATGAAGAAAGGTTCTAATGAGCCTGTCTGAACAGAAGTCGCAATAGGGATTGTCTCTATGTTTCATCAGGTGCAATCTCCTAGGATAGAGATAAGCCCTGTGAACAAACTTATAATGGATCATTTGGTGGTTTGGGTTTCTTGAAGACAAAAACACATTAGCCCAAATACTTGGCCAATTCCACTCGGAGTGATCCTTTACCTCTATCTTCCAGAGATGTTCAATAGGCAGTTGTTTTTGAGAGGCTTTAGTGATAAGTATATAGAGATCAGAAACAAGGCCATTGGTTTTTTCCTCGCTCAATGCCGCGTGAAGGGGATGATTTTCTAAGGTACATCCCAATGGGACACCATGGGCACGCATAGCTGTTCGTATTTGCAAATAAAAATAAAACGATGTTGCAGGTAATTTGTGACTTTCGGCAGACTCTTCTGTTAAAACAGATAAGGAGAATTTTCATTCTGCATGACTCGTTCAACCTTCAATCACAGCAGTTCAGTTAGGTTTAGGTGAAGACTGTGATTAGACTGTGTACCCTAACTCTCACCCAATGATGCGACCCTTTGCAGATGAGTGGAGTAGATAGGGGATTGATGGATAGTACTCCTTTGTACGCATAAATTAAGCACATTTATCAACATATATTTTATGTGAGTTCATGTCCCTCTTGAGGGACCCTGATCAGCAGGGGGCGCTGACCAGTCACAGTCTCTTCTAATACCTGAGCATACTGTTTCATGACATTCATTATAGATACAAAAATGTATTTTGTCCACGAAAACATCAAAAATATCATCATTTAGCATTAAAGGACTTTCAGTGGAAATTTAGGAGCTTAAAAAAACAACAACTCCCAGCCTCAAACTGGGCTGATCAGCTGGGGTGCAATGAAAACAAACTAGATGAGATTCAAGCGGCGAAGGTTCAGGCTCAGAATGTACAGATGTTAGCCGTGTCCGTTCGCCTGGCTCTGTTTGACTGGGTTGAGATCAGGTTGAGCCTCTTCCTTTGGCAGGAGCCCCCAAGCCCGGAGCAGAGAGAGACGCTGAGCCGGGGGAGTGGAAAAATACTCCTTCTGCTTCTCCGAGTAGGTCTGCTCTGCAGGGACGATGTCTCTGTAGCCCCAGTCCTTCCGATAAAGAGAAACAGAAAAATGTCATCATAAACAAAAGGGTTGGAATAACCTAACATGCATTTAATTTTTTATGTGTAGTGAGCTAAATTCATTTTACAGAAAGAAAGGAGAGCAAATCGAAGAGTTTATAACAAATATATTGTCTCGGTCATGGATTATGACTTTGTCACTACTCAAATCCTAAAGTTTTACTCGTGATTTAGGTACTTATATGAATAAAATGCTTTATTCTGAGCATCTGCAGCACACAGGAGCTGAAAGACTTTTAGTAAAGGCTAAGCAAAACTGTCACATGATGGCTGCTTTATCTAAAGGTTATCTGTCTACAGTTGTTTGGATTAAGACAGTGTTTTTGCGGTGTGTGTCTATAAGATGGCTTTTGCACCTGCCAGTGGAAGTTAAAGGCCTCCAGCAGCTTGATTCTGTCTTCTCTGCAAGGAACGCAGTCTGGAGGAGTGGGCTGCACCAGCTCAGAGCCCACTGTCACATCCTCAAACACCAGCAGGGCCCTGATAGCAAACCAACCCCCGAAGATCGGGTGGGCGCATACACCAAACATCTTCTGCAGGGCAAACAGACTGGGTGAAAGTGAGGCCAGAAACAGCTGCAGCAAACGTTCCGAAGCAGAAACCAGTTTTGTTTTGGGAAAAAAAATTGATAGCATTACTTTTTCAGCCCACGGCTGCTCTGTGACGTCCGACTGTTGGTAGTAGAACGCCGCTCCAGATACGTGTGCAGCAGTCTGAGCTAAGAACTTTGGTTTCCTGTTTGGCAGCAGCTCGTAGTCGTACCTCGCATCCACCTTCAGCTGTGGAAAACTCTGAGGGAGAGGAGGAGATGATTCTTAGATGTAATAGAGAGGTAGGAAGTGACAAAAGCGGCCAAACTTAAATATTCTGCAAAACCCAGAACCAGAAAGCAACTGTCAATATCTCCATCAGACAGTAGGTAGCCTGTCTGTTAGTGGCTAAACACGTCAGAAAACCTGAAGGGAGAAGTTCTGGTTTCATAAAACAAATGAAATTTGGTTCTAAATGCATTGTCTTTAAGACAAAAGTTGCTAAAGATGCAGGGCTTTACACAACACCATTTATGTGCCTGTGTATAAAGAGCAAAATACATTCAGATCCCTAGACTTGATCCACAAAGCTCACTACGGATGTACCAATACGATAACCGACATTGTAACCTGTCTTCCAATTTATTGCATTTCTTTGGTGGTGAGCAAGTACTCAGTATTGGTAACGTATCAGTTTGAAACAAGTGGTATCGTTGCATCCCTAAAGTTCTCTGTGTTTTATTGGGATCTTAGGCAATACAGAAAAAGTAGGACAATTCTGGATATGTGTAAAGCTAAAAGAAACGACAAGATATTCAATTTCTATCAAATAAGGCAAACAATTAAAAATGCATTTGTAGTCAGCCCATGTCACTCTGATACCACTAGATAAAATCCAATGCAACCAACGGCCTTCAGAAGCACCAAGTTAGTAGTAATATCCTCCTATATGTTGTTTCTCAGTAGAAATCATCAAGCTGTTCTTTCAAGGTCACAGACGTTTATTAGAGAACATTAGTGAACGAACAGAATCATGAAATTTAGAGAGAGACATTTCGACTAGGGTTAGTGTATAAGACAACATTCCAAGATCTGAACATCTCACAGAGCTCTGAACCGAACACTGCACATCTGACTGAACATAACCCCATGGGTGAAACATGGTGAAGGCACCATCATGCTGTGGGAATACTTTTCTTCTGCAGGTCCAGGGGGAACAGTCAGAGTCCTGTGGGGGGTGGCAAAAAGACATGAGACTAAGGTGGTGGTTCACCAACTGGCAAAGACACTAAAATATACCTACCTTTCTGGTTGTATGAAGTCAAACTGTGAAAAAAAAGGTCAAGGAGTGTGCATACTTTTGCAAGGCACTGAGTAGATTCAAGCAGAGTTAGCTGCTCAGTCTGCAAAGATACAGCCCAAAGCCAGCCTGAAAAGCTAACAGTTAGAAGTAAGCTGACTGTTTCTGTAATCACATTTAACATAATATAATAAGGAGAGATAGTGCTATCAGGGCCGATACCATTCTGAGTCACTCGTATCGGTTACTTAACCGATACCATGAACCAATACTTGTGTGGAATCTCTGAAGTAATTTCACAGAAAATTTCTATTTTTCACTTGAAATGTACGTTTTGTGGTCATTATTATGAATATTTAATTTTTAGCTAATTCACCATCATTTGTTGTAACAATCAGAGAAGAAAATTAAACCTGTCTTCCAATCAATGCACTGCATTTTTTTGAGGTAGAAGTATCAGAAATGGTACTCGGTATCAGCAAGCACTCAGATCCAAGTATTGGTATTGTAACCGTTTGAAAAAAGTAGTATCGTTGCATCCCTAGTAATAACCGTATGGCTATATTTCGGTCAGATTTCCTCTCTTCTGCCCTTACCTGTGAGACAGCAGTTGAGATGCAGTGCCGAACACATTGGTCTATAGGGTCACTCGGCTTCTGAATGCGCCTCTGCTCCAAGTAGGGCAGGAAGGCTTGTTCAAACATAGTAGGAGTGCTGAGCACCACCACGGCCAAGGTGTCATCTGGGTAAGGCAGGTGGAAGGAAGGAGGCAACACCGAGTTATACCAGCCTACCTGCAGACATGGAGGAACCAAAGGTCCGATAAGCACAACCAAGGGAGGAAAATACACAGTACAAGCCACGAGTCACTTCTTATTTAACCAACTTTTGCTTCAAATAGCTTTACATGCAGAACAATATATAATAATAAAGGAAAACTAAAAAATGACTGAAATTAGAAGCTAATTCAACTAATCAGGACATTGCCATACCTTTAAAGGATACACTTCAAACCCTAGTCTAGTTAAACAGTTGCTCAATGATCCTATTATGTTCTCCACACTTGCAGAGGAAGCCGCCATTGTTGCGTTGGTAACGAACGGCTTTGAATTGCGGGAAATTGTGTTCTTTTGCGAGCCACAGTGTGGAATTGTGCCCAGTATCAAAGACTAAAATACTGTGAATTATATACGTGTTAAAGAAAATAAAGCCACGTCACACCGTCTATGTACTGAAATACTTTTTAAATGCTTTTTGTTTGTTTTTTTCAAAGTCATAAAATAACCGAAGAACAACAATACCCATAAACCCCATCGGCTTACACTCTTTAGAACTACGTCGGGGCTTTCCTACCTACAAATTGCGCCGCCCCCTCTGAGAGCAATACACGTACTGCGGTTTGACTGTGAGTCTAACCAATTTATGGAGGTTTCAGAGAAATAAAACAAGCAGATGTGCTTTGTAAGTTGTAGGTGCTTGTGTATTATAACAAATTGCCAAAAAGATTAGATGGGGTTGCTACGAGTCGCTGATTTTCAAAGTCACTGATTTTTTTCTCTCGACTAAAGTGGCCAAACTCTGAATTCATTTGTCCTGGTTCTGCTGTGGACTAACACCCAAAGCAGGAGGGATATATATATATATATATATACAATATCATTTAGTGCTTTAATAAAGCCTAATATTTTACATTTATTTCATAAATAGCCAATAAAGACTGAAAAAATGACCAAATAACCAAGTTTGGTTATACCTGTCCAAAGTTAATTCCCGAATTCATCAAAAAATAGCCTACTTGTATTTTGTAAATACACTTTACTGTTAAGCAATCTTGGAAAAGCATATATCTTTCACAGCCTACTGTGTTTTATGGTGGGACAAACAGATTAATAAAACAAATATAAGAAGTTTTGTTAATTTAAAAAACTGCAGAATAAATAAATGAAATATATTTTTTTATAATGACAGTGCGGCCAGTTTCACGCAAATCCGATAATGAAAATCGGCCACTAGATGTCACCACATAAATTCAGTGGTTCAGAAAACTTCTAGTCCACAAATAGTGGTGCGTTCAGGCTCCTGGAAACTTTACCAGACTTGTGTACATCCGCAAATCACCTAATTATAGGTTCGTTATTAATTTTCTGAGGCTTATAACGCTGACATCAGCTTAACCACAACTTAAAGGCGTACCAATCTGGTTTTATGCAAATGCTTGAACAAAACCTTTCCAAAAATAGAAGATATATATCTGTCATTGTTTAGGCATATAGCAAACAACTTAAAGAAATCCTAACTGACCTAAAACATTAATAGTTTAGTCTGGTTTAATGTCAAGACAGTGAGAAACAGATGTAATGCGGGGGTTTATACAGTTTATGTGAATATGTTATTCAACTGTGATGCCAATGTGAGAACGCATATACCAGCAACAGTCACATCAATCTGAGAAGGGTTATAAGGGAATTTCCAAACAAAATGAAGTCCACCAAGGGGAAAAAAGTTATTCAAAAACGCCCCAAAATTTCAGAATTTAATTTAAAAAAAGAATAGTCCACCTTCAGTTTCTTAACCACTTTGAGACATTTTTAAGCATCACTCCTGTGGGAAAAGCCCTTGAACTTTTTTCATTATGGCTATCAGTTAAGACTTGAAAAATATCTTAACAGAAATTTACACTTTAGCACCAAATAACTAACTAAGATGTGAACAAAATAAAGGCTGAACAGTGTCTAACTTCCTCCTTATCATAGTCGAATTATTTCCGGGTCTCGAAAGAAATTACTTTTTTTTATATAATTGAAGATAGACTCTTATTATCTCCCTCAATGAGAAATGTAACTTTACAGACACATCCATATGCCATGAATCTTCCTCCTGAGCAGCAGGTCCAACACGCTGACTGGTGTTGAACTGGGAACACGTGGCACTGCTGCTGTGGGGAGCAGAGAGATTTCAGAGAGCGGCGGCAGCAGCAACAACAGCAGCAGCGACCATCCTTTCTTCAGTCTCTCCAGCTCCGCGTCCACCGACAGGAGCTCCTACTGCTGCTGCTGAGACACGACCAAACCCACTTCAGATAGAAATACAACTCCGATTACAGACACTGAAGCAAAGTCTTCTATCGGACCGTGAAAGAGACAGAGAGGGAGGTCCTGTGAGAGACATTTTACAGGAAACCATCTGCTCGCTTTCTTTCTGAAGAGATGTTGATTAAGATCAAGATGATGGAGGCCAATCTCTGGGTTGCTCTTTGTGCGCTTTTGCTCGTTAGTCTGGGACCGGCTGCTTATGGTATGTTCTTTTTATTTTTCACATATTGTCACTGCTGGATTTGCCAACTTTCAATCAGGGGCGTCTCTAGAAAGTTTTGGGGCCAAGAACAGTCGTGGGGTGTCTCTTCCACACACACAAACACACACAAAAACCTTAAAACATAGTGTCAATAGTTTCATTCTAAGGCAGAGGTTGACTTATGAACGAAATGAAAATGACTGTTAAAACTGTAACATGTTTTTGATTCTGATGTCATTTGAGGACAGGTAGAGGAGTGAGTGGAAGATATTCATAGACGGTCTCTATAAAATCCGTTTAAAGACGTACTTTTACTCTCAGGCGTTTACCTCTGCTGGGGCAACTAATCCCTAGTTTACTTTATTCTATTGCTCTGTATGCTTGCTTTATTGTATGTGTGGTTTGTTGTTAGTATTTGTGTACAGCACTTTGGTCAGCGTTATCACAGTTTTTAAATGTGCTTTATAAATAAATGATAATGATGGTGATAATAGATTAAAAAATAACCTAAAATAAAGTAGAATAGGCCTAATTTGTCCCTCATTCTGGACATTCTGTGGATCAGCACCAAAGGCAAAAAGAACACACCAAGGCACACCCATTAAAACTAGAATATCAAGAACTAAACCATAAAGTTGGAAAAATGTACAATAGGCTTTATACAATTGTGCAATAATAGAAAATATAACCTAAAAGTGTGGAAACTTGTGCCTGATTTGTTTGATGGATCAAAATGTGACAGGTAAAGAACTCAGTGGTTTAAAGCTCAGAGCTTTATAAGTTGCTTTATTTATTTCGATAAATGACTAAATGTTGCAATCCTGTGAAATGTGCCAGTTGATGATAAGACAAATTTTCCTCCACCTACCCCAGCCTCCATGCCTTGCGACTCGCTGTATCATATTGGACAATACGCCATCTGTTGTAGCCAGATATCTAAACATAACAGCCATCCTTCAGGTGCCTCCACATCCTGTTCACAGAGTCATCTTTTTAAAAACAAGATGTGATCACCCTTAATCTGTCGAGCAACATAAATTATTAAACACATTTTGAATTATTTAGACATTTCAATGAATGAATGCATACATTAATTTTCTATACCGTATCTATACCCCAACACTGTAATCAAAAGTGTGCTTCTGTGACAGTTAAGCTTCATTCCACCTCTCTTTTCACTGGATGCACACCTCATCTGCCTACCTTCCTCTTGCTTATTCAAATTATACATCTATACCTCTCTCACATCCTGTTTATCTCTCATAAGCCTTCCGCTTTCCATCCTACCTGTTTCAAACCACTTTGTCTTTTGTTTAGTTTTTTTCTGTCAGCACCTCCCACATGAAAAGAAAATGACCTCCTGACATTTGAAAAGGGTTTTACTGGCCCAAGTTGTCGTCCTAAATGGACATAAACTAGCAGGACTCCATTGGAGCACATTTATTGGCTGTAAGTGAAAAGAGTAGAACATTGTGATAAATGACACATCTAATTATGTGCAGCAGCACAATGTCATTTTACTCACTTCATGCTAATTGGTTTGCCTCTGCTGTGCAGCAGACTTTATGCAAGACCATTAAAGCTTTTTTTCAGGTTTTTACTGTAGAAGGAAGGAAAGAAATGACATTTAATTAACTTTCTCCATGGAAATCTTCCCTAAGCCTTTGTAGAAATGACTAACTCTAAACCTCTGTAACCTCTTGTAATGTCTTTTTATACAGAAAGCTAACCAAAAAAAGCATTTACACACAGAGCTTATTATTTGAATACACACTGTACACCTTAGTGAAATAGTATTACACCAGGGCTGAGGGATATGGAACATATTTTTTGATCACAATATTTTTCAGTCTTATCAATATAGAGTACAGACCAAAAGTTTGGACACACCTTCTTATTCAATGCATTTTCTTTATTTACATGAATACATTGTAGATTCTCAATTAAGGGCATCAAAACTATGAATGAACACATAATGTATGGAATTACTGTATGTACTTAAACAAAACGGGTGAAATGACTGAATACATGTGTTATATTTTAGATTCTTCAAAGTAGCCACCCTTTGCTGTGATTACTGCTTTGCATTCTCTTGAAAAAATATTTATCCCATTCTTTTCTTAAAAAGTTATTACAAATGACAGAAAATATTTTTAGAATGTGCTTTTATTTCAGTCATTCCTTCTCTGAGTTGACCGGAATTCCAAGTCAAACAAATAGTGTATCCTGTAAAACATGCTTGTAAGACCACCTGAAGGGTTTTCGAGCATGAGAATATGGTTTTGGGTCACGCCACAGCATCTCAGATTTCAGCCCAGACTTTGATTAGGCCGCTCCAAAACCTAATTTAGGTGTGAACTTGCTGGTGGGCTTTCAGATCTTTATCTGCTGTATAACAAGGTGTGCCAGACCTTAAGATCGCAAACTGAAGGCTGGACACTCTCCTTCAGGTCCTTTTGGTAAAGACCAGAATTCGTCGATCCACCAATTGCATCAATTTGTCAAGGTCCTTTAGCAGTGAAGTTGTCCCAGAACATCACACTACCACCATTGTGTTTTTTTCTGTTTGTGAGGTGTTATTTTTTTCCTGAAATGCTGTTTTACTTTTAGCAGCAGATTAAAAGGGATGGACACCTTCTAAAAAGTTCCACCTTTGACTGATCAGTGCACAGAATATCTTTGAAAAAGTCTCTAGAATCATCCAAATACTTTTGTCAACTGTGAGATGACCTCCCATGGATGCTTTTCTTGCACAGTGTCTTTTCTATGGTTGAATCGTGAAATATGCAGACCCATTGAAAATGGCTTTGTAACCCTTTTCAGACTGATGCGTGGCAATCAGAATGGGGCATCATGTGTTGCTTTTTCAGCTTTTAACCTACTTCATGTTGACGGAAATCTGTTTCAGAACTAAAACTCCCAAAAAACTTGGTATACCTTGATATTGGTAGCTGGCCTAAATCTAATCTGGAGCAATGAACAAGCTGTGGCCTGAGTTTATACCAACAGGGATTGCTGATCTTGGCTGTAGTACTTTACAGGCAGGGTCAGCAGGCTACATTGGTCTAAAAGTCCATTAGGCCAATGGACTTTGGTCTAATGGGCACTCTAATATCTTGAAAGAGGTAAGAGCTATAGTAGAAAACAGTGAGTCTCTTCATACACCTACTCTCACACACACATGCAGAAACATAAACATAGATATATGGAAAAAAATAAATGAAGCAGCCTCTTACTCCAGCATTTGACCCAAGCAGCTAAAACCAGAGAACAAGGGCTGCATTATTCAGTCAAGCACCTCTGTCTATTTAGGAGTGGATCAGTTCTGGTATCATCCAGAGTTCAAAGAAGGTCTCCTTCTCTCTCCCGGTGTGTTCTGCTGAGCTGTGTGAGCGATTGTGGAGGTAATGAAAGGCATCAGGGTAGTGTGTTACTGAGCGGTAATGACTTCACATTAGATTAGCGCTCTGGTTTGCATCAAAAGGGAAGCAGGGAGGAACAGACAGGAAGCTTTGGCAAATAGTGATGAAGACATAAAGGTAGAACAGAGTGAGGGCATAAAGGTTGTCATTAGAAACGTATAATTGTATTTCAAGCACCAAAAATTACTCACACTTTTTTGAGGCGACAGCATGCAGGGAGCCTTTCTCCTCTTGAATACAGTTACTGGAATCAATAAACTGCTGCTATAAACAGATGAAACCAGATACTTACATGCACACTACGAACTGTATTATAAACCCAGGGACTGCCATTAAATCACACTAAACTTTTTTTAGGTCAGTTAAGAGTCGCAAAGATGATTTTGTTAGCAAAATGAGATTTAAGAATACTTTGCCTTTAAGCAGGAGGTTGGGGCTTCTAGGCAAAAGATAAAAAGGTCTGAGACAAAAGGAGGCACACCTGGGAATGCATTTTAAGGTAACAGCCTACAACACACTACGTCCTTGTGTGACATCATGAAAAAAATCCAAAAGTACCAGCCACAATATCAAAAAGAGAACTGTTGACCATAACTCTGGTTCATCCTTGGGTATAATCTCCTTTGTTTGATAAAGTCATTAGATACAAGTCTAAACAGGAATCCTAACGTTCAGGACAGTTGGTGAGGGAGTAATTATCCATAGTGAAAGAAGTCATGCGACAAGAAGAGCTTCAAGGCCATTCAGCAAGGAAGAAACCTCTACTCCAAAAGCAAAAAAAAAATGTTTGCTACTTGTTAATCTGTGAAGTACAGAAGGAGCAGCATGATGTTGTTAGGGGTTTTCACTGCATGGCTGGTGTGCTTGATAACATAGATGATGTCATGGGGAGAAGCTGTGAGCAGAAATATTTGAGCAACATCTCAAGACATAAATCAGGAAGTTGAAGCACAAATTGTTCTTCCAAATGGACAAAGACCTCAAGCTTAGCTCTTAACAGATCACCTGCAAGGACTGTTTGAACAGGAACATAAGGAGTTATCCAAAGAAGGAAATAAAGAGAAATGATCACGCATCATCTTTAAATCAAGAAACGCCTCCAGCTGAATGAGAAAGTTTTCACTTGTGTTTTTGTTGTTCCTATTTGAATGTTTTTGAAAATGCTTTCAGTAAATTGGATTTAAAAATATCTTCTGCACATTTGTAATTCTTGCTTTTGCTATACTAATACCGTCCTTTGAAATAAAACAGGTTAAAACATGAATAACTTAAATAGAGTTAATAGTATTGTATTTTTTTCTGAGCAATGGTTACTTCTTAATCTGGGGACAAGGGATGTGCACAGACTGCAATGACAGTGAGATGCCCAACATTTCACATTGCAATCCAGCACCCCATGATTGTTAGTAGTTAAGATGCTTGGAGGGTGCAAAGAAATGAGACTAGAGAGGACTGAAAAGTTCTTGCGGACTTTGTAAACACACAAAGTGCTCTAAGCTAGTTTGGAGAAATCTGGGGCAGTGGTTAAAGCTCGTATCCTCCAGTAAAACGCAAAGTCGAGGCGTGCGTCAGAGGAGGAAACCAAGAAAATGCACGACTAAAATAATGTTTGCTTTAAAAGAAAAGTACATAAAATAGGTAATCCACAAGTCACACCACTTATAGCTCCTCCAGGTCATGCTAACAACCCTTTTTTCTGTGTAGGCGGCTACTTAGTACAGTAAATGTTCCGTATCAGTCAATTGAATTACATTAAAGAAAAGGGAAGCAAAGAGGAGCAAAAAGTTCATTGAAGGAAAATTGTATTTCCTACGACACATCCAGACTATGCCTTTTTTCGCCAGCTTATTGGCTCATGTCGTGAACGAGCGCGAATCTTAAAGCAGATAACAGAAAGGCTAAACACTGTGCAGCAAAGATACTTGTTTGGAAATTTACACCTCTATCTTTCATGGAACAAGGTGTCTTGGTAAACGGCAGCAGCTTTTTGGAAATGTCAGAGTTAAAATCAGAGTTTATCTGGAATAAATATGGTGACTAAACCCAAGAATCATTTTGCTTTGATAAAATAATAAAACTCGATAAACAAGTAAAAAAATGCTGTTTTTATAGCTATTGCGCTCACTAACATGCTATTTAATTTACTTCTGCTTTCAAGATGGGTGTTTAGCGATCACTTACGGTGACATGCTGAAAGCAGGTTTACTGAATTCTGGTCTTAGAGTTTCTAGGTCAATTTGCCCCTCGGTCAGTTCATGTCTCTTCTTCGTATGGGTTTATTCCACTTCCTACTTCCATTTTAGGCATGTATATAAATCATTTCATGTCTTGTTTTAATATTTCAATGAATTCTAGGAATGCATATTCAGAAAACTGCTCAAAACTTTTACAATTGAATTTTATTCATTTTCTAAAACGAATTTCATTACACCCAATTTGGTTTTTGGTTTGAATATTTTCTGCTGTTAGCCTATAAAAATAAAAGGGATTGTAACCCCTGATCAAACCAAAATAACTAAGTGACTTTCTTCTGAAAGATATTATTTGTTGGAGTTACTTATTGATATTTTTACAGTGTACCATGAGAGGAGAATTGGATAAAAAAAATACTTTAAATAAAAGGTTGTCAAAGCTGGTAGGAAACCTTCTGCTAGCTGGTCAGCATGTTAGTTTGAAAGGCTCCTATTTGCATCCAAAAAGGTCGGATATGAAACAACCGAAAAGTACAAAGAGGCAAAACAGCATGGAGGCAAAATGACTTGCTCCATATCTCCTTCTATTGTCATTGTTAAAATCAGTATCTGCATGGTAAGGCAGGTCATCGCCTGTTTGCTTTTCATTGGCCACTGTAATTTAGGCTGGTGTACAAATTTTAGCACTTCATCCCAGATTAACACTAACAAGAAGCAGGAAAAAAGACTTATTTGTCACTGTCCTTTTCAGGTGAAGTGAAACAAGGTAAAGATTTGATGGATGGTTCTTTCTTCAACTCCACTACTAATGCAAAGACCATTTTTGACACCAACTCGGCTTCCAGTGACGGCAGTTTGAGCAGCAACTCAACTGGACTGCAGCTGCAAAGTGTCTCGGTTAATAAAACTCATATAAAAGGTGAGTTTACATTCATTTGTTAGCTGTCTGGTGGTGGGAGTTGGAGGCTATTGTCTTGCCTCTTTAAAGTGTATCTTTCCAGAAGTTCTGCCAAACTTTGAAAGAAGCTAGAAACCAGCAGGTGGTTCAAAGTTGAGAGGCTATCTTTAGCATGGTCCTTATCTCAATTTTCCATGTCCAGAAGTGAGCCAGAGAGCTTGTGGGAAAGTTAAAATGCTAACAGATATGACACAGACCCAACACCTGCAGGCCCAGAGAGTTTGCTCTCGCTACATAAAAAGCAGAGCAAAAAGAAGGTCAGATCGTTGGACTGAGGGTTGCAAAGCAGGAGCTACGACTACAGCGTGCCTGGAGAATAGCAGAAACCGATCCTGGCATAAAAGTATCTTAGGATGTGATTCATATGGTGTTGAGGAGAAGAGAGAAGTGATTAAATGCGGTGTGACTTTTCACATGAGGGTGAGAAAGGTAGACGTGTGAGATCCTCCCCCCACCAAGGATTCACACACCAATTTTCAGCCTGTCTTTCACACACTTACACTGGTTCACACTTGAGATGTTTTCAGTACCAGGCACCTAGTTTCTGTCCAATACTTGAAAATTATTGAAGCAGGCAGAGAATTGTAGTGATGTTTGCCTTGCTTTTTATTTTTAATGGTTCGCATCCACCGACCTATACCTGCCTATCCTGGGGGATCAACACAGTGAGAACAAGACCATCAGTTCTTAGTGTTCCTAAGTTTGCCTTTTTTGTCAGATAACTATTACCTTTTTAACACAGCTGAGTTTCATCCACAATATTATTCACTCGAGCATGAATGTGTATTAAATCAGTCAAAAACAAAAAGATATAGTGCTTCACAAAAAATACTTTTTTTGTTTGGCCCGTTTTTTTTCATATGCCAATACCATTTATTTTCAAAATCGTTCACAAATAACATCTGGAGTCTGCCCCGGATAGCTAAAGCTCAGAGTAGATGATCATGCAATTTTCAGGTCTTTTCACAGATTTAAATTAGCCTGAAGCCATTCTCAAACATGAATGCTTTTTATCTAAACCAGTGGGTATCCAACTTCAGACCTCTATTCTGCTGGGTAAGATGTCTTTTCTCTAACGCAGTTGATCCAAATGACCGAACTAACTCCTCAGGATGTCGCCTAGCTATGCGGATGCCTGTATATGAACCATTTAAGTCAGGTCTGTTGAATCATATAAACAAATAGGACATTCCCTTGAGGACAAATAGGACAATTTTCGTCTAATCTGACCAGCGCACCTTCCGTCTTACTTATGTTTGCTGTCCGTCCTCTTTTGCTGGTGGCAAAACAATCGTGCATTTTTTTTTCTATAGAAGCCACATTTCTGGTGTGCGTAATGAATACATTTCCTGTCAACAGATTCTCCCACTGTAGCTATGGATCTCTGCTGCTCCTCCAAAGTTACCTTTGGCCTTTTATTGGTTAGCTGGCTGATGATTTCCATGTGCAGCCTACTATTTTATTAATACAACCATGTTTGATAGGCTGCAGTTGTGTCATACTATTTCCTCTTTCCTATCAGGAACTGGCCAGTGGTTAGAAGATGTTCAAAGCTTAGGATATATACAGTATACCCAAACCCAGCTTTAAGCTTCTACTGAACTTTCTCCCAGAACGTTGTTAACTTTCTTATAATTCATTATGCAGTTTGCTCTCTAATGAAACTCCAACTTTCAAGGCATAATTGAAAATGAATTAAATCAAAAGAATATCTTAGTATTCCTTTTAGACTATTCTTTTTTCCTGCAGCAATCTTTTTACTGTGGTATTTTTTTTTTAACATAGCTCACTTTCATACCTTAAGTCACCCTGAATTGACTTCTCATAGTTATCAGATTAATCAATTAATCTCAGGCACTTAATCCTATTGGCGTCCTCCTCTTTCACCGACTCATTCTTATCTCCCCCTTAGCCATCTCCTCCTTCTTCCCATCCTCCACATCTCTTCTTATTTCACCTTCGTAACTCACCCTTCTCATTTTGACAACCTGCTCTCATTCCATTTATTCAAAACAAAGATCCCTCTACTGTATAGCGCTACTCAAAGTGCTAATCCAGTGCTGACCCATTTGCATGTTGTTGTTGTTTCTTTAATCTAAATTACTATCAGATTTAATTTAAAAAAATATATTCTTTTTTTTTAGCTGTTATCTTAATAATATGCCTGTAATTCAATGACTTAATTGTGGGAGAGTAACAATTTACCAGGATAAAACTGTATTAACACTTTCAGAACTAAACCTTAAAACAGCAGTTTGGATTTTTTTTTTTTATTCCTATTATAGATGTAAAACTTACAAATAAAAATGCTTAAGTGTTCAGAATGTTACTGATGATGAGACTGAGCAGGAAATAACAAAAAATAATCCCCAGATCAGTAATAAATTGCAACATATGCAAATTTTACGATTCTTTATTTCACCATTTAATTAAAACATAATAATGAAGATAATATAGATGGAAGTTAACAAAACCTACGCAGGCAAGAGGGATTAATATAGGATGAAGTAAATTGAATGTGGTTAGCTACCTAAAGTCTGTACAGAGCCACATGCAGGGGCAGCATTTTTCAACCAATGGTGCATTTAAGAATTTTCATAAATACTTATTCAGTGGAAAATTTAGCTGACGGACGGTGTGAGTAACTTCATGGAGCACATTAAGCAACCTGAAACAACATAAATGATTATCCCTGGATGCTGTTTCTTCAGCTGCTCATCCTGCTTTGTGTTCTTCTGCGGTTCACTGTGAAACCTTACATAACCTCCACACCCCTGTTTAACATCACCTTACATGAAGACCAGAAGTTCACAAACCATATGTCCAAAGGTTCAGATCAGCTTTATGAATAAGGTCTAAACAACTGGCGGACAGCAAATTGTTTTTATTGAATTTGTTCCCAACTCCAAATTTTTATTTATTTTTTACATTAAGCTGCTAAATTTTTACCACTGCATGAAGGTTCTGACTTCTGAGAAATTTAAACTGAAATTTTATTTGTATATTTTTTTACTTAAATAATTTTAATTTTTACTTATTTTATTTAACTTAATTTTTTTTACATTTATTTAATTTAATAAATTATTTTTATTTCATTTTATCTTAGCTTAAATTTCCTGTCGTTATAAGATTGACAAAAAACATTTTCTCCAGTAGAACAGCTCTATTTCACTGACGACATGTCTTTTTGCAGCTGCTAACGGCACAGATGTGAAGCCTACTGATCTAAGCAAGAAAGAAAGCCCAACGACTCTGATGCCATCTACGTCACCTGTTGCTTCAAACCTTACAACTCAAGGCCCTGAAATGGGAACCGACACCACAAACCTAATAGACCCTTCCTCTATACCAACGCCTACGTCTCAACCCTCATCAAACCAAAGTGAAGTTTTGCCCACTTTTCCTTTGTCTTCTACGCCGTCAAACCACTCCACTCAATATGAAACCTCCTCCCCTACTTTTGTCCAAACAACTATCCCCACGACGACGGCAACAACCGCTGGCCTTTCCTCCAATTCAACATCCAACACCAGCTCGCCACAAGAAACCACCATTTCTCAGCCGTCCTCAAATACTTCTCAGTCTAGCTTTGGCTCAACTAAAGCCTACCCAAGCACCACCACAGGCCCGCTGAACACCTCCGCCACCCATGCCCAGAGTCCATCCCAGCTCAACATTGATGGTAAGTCCAATATAAGTGTTCAAGTTTGTGCTGTATTAAGCCCAGAGTGAATTAGAACAACAAAAACTGGGCTGTTCTTTATTTTCCAGCACACATAAGTCATTCTCTCTACACACATTAGCACAAATGCCCAGTTGACGTCTTCCTTCAGCACTGTCACTACCAAGCACCAAGTGATTATGTGTGTGTTTTTAGAAAGGGACAGAGGCTTTAAGAACTCAGTTGTCTGTCCTCTATATCTCTGTTAATGTCTGCCTTTTAAAGAATTTATAAATCTACAGCTGCAGATATATAAGTACTCTGTTTAAGCATCCTTTGTCTTTCAGTAGAGGATTTTATCCAGGCTAGGTAGTAAAGCAAAAAGTACTTCACTTCGAAATGATCTTCTTGTTCTGCTCTCTGTGTGGTTTTATTAGGCTTTTGGCATTTTGTTATTTTCCATCAACCAGGGGAACAGCTCCTTGTGGTTAATGTTAGATCAACCAGCGGACGCCAAATTAAACTGCTAGGTTTACTAAACAGTGCTCCACAGCAACGTCCATATACAGAACCTCCTCCTACGCTTAGATATACAGACCGCAGGACTGAAATGTTAGATGCTTTCCAGATCAAAGAGTAGCCCAAAAGAAAACTTGCTTTATCACATTTTAATCACTGATTGATTTCACTTCTGATTGATAATCATCTCTTGTTTGTCACATGAACATGCATTGCATTATATTTTATTAGGATTTTAGATGATGGAGCAACACAAAGTAGTATATAATAGTTAAGTGGAACAGATATGAATAGTTTGTGCAAAAAATGTTTTTGAAAAATCTGAGAAGTGTTGCCTATATATTATCCCCATCTTGTTCAACATTTCTGCCTTAACAAGAACTTTGCATGCTGCTACAATGCCTTTATCAAGCTACAGTTACAAATGTAAACAACTACAGTACTTTGGCTTTTACAAATTTTAACCCAAGCTGAAGATGCATCTATAACGGTGTATTGTCAGCTCTATGATTGCATAGAACAGAGAAATTACGCCATGCTGATTTCTTCCTGCTTCTCTCTGGACGTCAGATGCCCATAACTCTCCTGCACTGGACCCGCTTCTGGCTGGCCTGGTGTCAGCATTCATCATCGCTGCCGTCATCATCACGCTGCTGCTCTTCCTCAAGTTTCGCCGAAGAGAAACCGGACCACAGTTTCAGCGGCTGCAGAACCTACCAATGGTAAACGGGCAACAATGACTTTGTCAGATGTTTGCGAGCCTAAAGCTTAGTTCTACATTACTCAAAAACATGGTGGCCCTACAGATTCAACCCTGCAGTCACAAATTAGTTGAAATCCTAACGTAGTCCCCCCTAAGTTTTTGTGTTTTGTTTATTTATTAAAACCACAAATGCAAATATTTTGGGGGGTTTTCACATCAGACCAACAGGAAAGGATGCCTAATTATGAAGGTAAAAAGGGAAATACCCAAAGATATTTCATCATCTTATAGCATATCGTTTAACAACGTAGTTTTGCTCTGTTTGGCCCAAAATGCATACAGTACAGACCAAAAGTTTGGACACACCTTCTCATTCAGTGCATTTTCTTTATTTTTATGACTATTTACATTCTAGATTCTCACTGAAGGCATAAAAAACTATGAATGAACACACATGGAATTATGTAGAACTTTTACAAAAAATTGTGAAATAACCTGGCCTCCAAAGTCACCGGACCTGAACCCAATCGAGATGATTTGGGGTGAGCTGAACTGCAGAGTGAAGGCAGAAGGGCCAACAAGAACTAACCATCTCTGGGAACTCCTTCAAGACTGTTGGAAAACCATTTCTGGTGACTGCCTCTTGAAGCTCAAGAGAATTCAAAGTAATCAGAGCAAAGGGTGGCTACTTTGAGGAATCTAAAATATAACATGTATTCAGTTATTTCACCCTTTTAAGTAAATACAGTAATTCCATACATTATGTGTTTATTCATAGTTTTGATGCCCTTAATTGAGAATCTACAATGTAGTCATGAAGAAGGTGTGTCCAAACGTTTGGTCTGTACTGTACGTTTTGGCATCCTAAAGGTATAGGAGGATCTTTGTTGACATATTTGTGCACATGCGTAAGTTGTAAGGTGGCAAAAAATCAAAAAAGGTGACTGGCTACAGAGATGCAACAAACACTTTCAAGAGAGTTAGCAGGCGAAATCCCTGATGTATCATCACTTTAACATCTGAAGAAAGGGAGAGCTTTAGAGAGAAACTTAAAACCTCTATAGACGGCAAAAATGAAGTCATTTAAAGCCCATTTAACATTTGTGAAAAACTGGTTTGATTTGCTGGTGTCTTGAATCCGAATTTAGGCAGAATGTATTTGAAAGCCAAAAAAATTTAGATTTCTATTTGTAAAAAGAAAAAAAAAGAGCACTCTTGCAAAGTACTATGTATCAGGGTATATCAGGTTTTTTTCGAGCATATACTGCTATGCTTCACTGATTCTAAACCGTTTCATTTCCCACTATAGCATGTGTTCTATATTTTTGTCTCATGTCTGCAAGAAATGATCTGGGAATTCAATAAGTTGATTTTTTGTTTTTAAATATATTTTTGTCTTCCATAGGACGACATGATGGAAGACACACCCCTGTCCATGTTTACGTACTGATGGGGTGTGGGGGCCCAGCCAGAGTGTTTTCTACTCTTCAACAAAATCTCCTTAATCAGTACCAAACAGAAGACTGTCTGGGTAGGTGTAAGCACATGCCTGGATTGTTTCTACTTACCCAGATTATCTGGACGTGCAGTGGGAATAGACTTAATTTGAATGGAACTGGACAAAGAAGACAAAAGGCCAGGAGGAAATCTTTAGCAAATGGCCTGTTTTTTTATTTTTTACTTGGCAAAAGCCTTCGTTCACTGCTGTACATATAAAGTCTGAGGTTGTAAATATTGTTGCGCTCTTCAAATGATTGACAAAGTGTTATGATATAGAAGCAGAAGAAAACGGATCTATCCAGCTGTGACTCTAGAGCCAGGCTGTGGCAGTCGTGACTTTTCGTTGGGAGTTAGAAAAAAAAACCTTCTAATGTTTCTGTTAAGAAATTTGCACTTTACTTTTCAGGGGTTAGTGATGAGGGGAGAATCTGCGAAATTTTGAAAAGAATCGTTTAGAAATAGATTGTCAAAATAGTGTTACTGCTTTTTAAGTGTGTGTGCATTTATGTCTGCCAGCTGCTTACCAGTGAGGGAATGTGTAATGTTTGATTTTTACTATGTTAAAGGTTCTGTTGTCCACAGGCCTTTAGTCCAGGAAAGAGTGCCTTACATATTTTAACAAAGAGCTTTCTTTGATTTCTCAAGTTATTTGCCAGATGAACAAAGAATTGCAATTTATTTCCAGATTTTAGTATTTACTATTTTATCTCCCACCAAAGGCAAATAAGCTTTGCTGGGTTGCTGCTGTTCACTTTGCTACAGGCTTTCCCTCAGCACCAATGGAAAATAAAGGTTTGACTTATTGTTGCCTTTGTAAATACAACTGTTTCTAAAAAAAAAACTATATAGTGCAAAACAGCCTCTTAAAATTTACCAAAAATGTATAAGTGGAATAACTTGACACAAGCTTGTTATATTTTCAGATAGATTTCTTTTACTTTACAGAAGCCTTATTTTATGCAAGCTTTACAAATGTGCATGCAAAAAAAATGGTCAGAAGGTGTATTCCAGCTAGGTTTGTTACATCACGTGGTTCGCCATCCGAACTTATAGCTGCACAAATACAGGTAACTTTCCCGAAACAAGGCTTACGACTCTTTTTCCCTTGCTTACGAGAATATATTGCATCTTGGAAATATTTCTGGTAACCATAAACACAGACATTAATCTGTTAGCATTTAAAAAAATAGCCATGCATCACTTTTTAAGGTAACTAATTTGTTTGCAGGCTGGCTTCCCTAGCAAGTAGCCTGACTAAGCTAATAATTGTTTGTTACTCTACATAGAGCCGAATGGCTAAAAAAGTATATTATGAGCAGTCTTTTTTTTTAAGACTAAATTTGGTGGTTATTTATTCTTAGTTTTGGTTTATGTATACATACAGTTATGCCCACAATTATTCATACGCCTAGTAGCATCACATTTTTTTTCTAACGGGTGTTAAGTTGACATTTTGGAATGACCTCGAATTAAATGTGAAAGAGAGCGTGTGGAGGGAAACTTGATGCCCATCACCAACAATAAAATCATATACAAATACAAGGAGAAACATGCAAAAAGCTGTCTAGTAATATAAAGATACTGTTATTCCAATGACTTTTCCTCTAATTGAGAAATGTTTTTTTCCTTTCCTATCTGAAACAAATTTCTTTGTTGAATGAAAATTAAGGTGAAACTAAAAAATGTACAGGCTACGATAATAATTGGGCTGATCTGTACATATCAAAAATGGATTTATGAACATTATCAGTAACTGTATGACAGTAATATTCAAGGTTTTAGCAGACGATGTTATAAATTGGTTTTGAATATAGGCATAACCGTTCTTGACATTGTTTTAATTCCAATGTTGTTGGGGTTTTTTGCTTTACATTTTACATACTCTTAAAACGCTTTACTATTCATATTGGCTACTTTTTTCAGTATCTTAATGATAGAAATGGTCTCTGTTAAACTTGGTTGCAGGTTGTTAAAGTTCACATTCATGGATCCTTTTCAATGTGTTAGAAAAGGTTTGTCTCATGGTCACAGGTGTGAAATGCATATTCTAGCCATTTGTAAATTATTGACGTTTTTTTGTGATTAAACATGTTTTGAAATTATGCTTCACACAACTTTTTGTTCCTTGTAAGACATCTTCTACAAACAACTCGTGACTTCAGCTTGATGCTGTGAAAACGTCAATTCATGGAGGCCAGAACACAAAAGTCGAGCTCTGTTTTTCTGAGAAACAGACTTTGATTGTGGGCGAGAACACAAAACATGTACAGAGACTCCCTGTATGCATCAGTGCAGTGCCTCACACCAGCAACACCGAACAATACAAGGCAGATTCACATTAAAATGTAAAGAAAACGATTTTAATCACATGGAAATTTAGGGAAAATTTGAACATTTTTAATTATCGTTACAAACAATATCTGCCAAAAAAAAAAAAGTAATGATACGAGGCTTGTCAACATGTTTACAAAGCCTGACAACAAAAAAAAAAATTATTGCAAATTTTTTTCGAAAAACTGAAAGTTGCAGGAAAGTCTAGTCCAACAAGTATGGACTCACCATTGAAACATTTATTGGTTACCATGTCAATAGAGAAGATCTCTTCCTCTTCTCAAACACTTCACAGATCATTCAGAGTCTGTGTAATAACTTACACTCTCTTCAGCTCATCTCCTGGTTTTTCTATTGGATTTGGATCAGGGGACCAAGATGACCCTGGAACCATGGGAGATGGACTAAGGAACTATTTTTTTACTTGTTGCTCATGTTTGTGCTTTTTTATTTAACTGTTAGAACTCATATGTTTTGTTTTTTCTTCAAAATGTATCTATAGAGGTTTCAAAAGCTTTTGGAAGACAAAGGGGCCACCAGCATTATAGATCCTCCTCTGTACTTCACAGCAGGCATGAGGTATTTTCCCACATATTTAATGGCTTTTCTCTCAAACTGAGCGTTATCGAACCAAAATACAGACAGCTAATGTTCCAGTATAGTTTAGTTCAATTCCTTGTTTAAATTTGTGATGGTGAGACAAAACAAAAACATTTCTTCTAGCTAAAGAAGCAAATCACATGCGGATGGTGTCTAACGGTTGTTATGGTGACCACTCTTTGAAGAACCTTTGAGAGCAATAGTGGCTAAACAAAAAAGGGTTCTGTGTAACATAACATTTCTACCCAATAGAAACGAGTCAGATTAAAAAAAACGTAAACGTTTCTACAAAGTCTGACAAATTTATTCTTCAAGTGATCGATACCAATATCAGTGCCAAGGATGATTTTGTTAAAGAAAATTTAAAAATGTGTATTAAAGTGGGACATTTTTCTCATACTGAATAAATAATTACTTTCAGTGTGTGTTTATGCTAATAAAAAAAAGCATTTTTACCTGGAGAGTTAGTAAATGTGGTTTATTCTATAGCGTCTTTTTAAACGCTGGGTCATTCCAGAATTCGAGGACATTTCCTGTCCTACTCGCAAAAAAATCAAGCAATCCATGCACAAAACACTCAAAAACATGTGTTTAATTATAGCATATGAACATATTTCTTTAATTATTTTCATTCTAAAACAATTTGAAATTATAGTTGTAGAAACATATGTTTCAAAATATTGTTCAAAATGTTGTATGAATCTCAAGTCCCCCCCTCCCCCCCCTCCCCAAAATGCAATTTTTCTCGTGTCCCACCTTATTGGATGAGAAAGATGGACATAAAAGAGAACTGTTAAAATAAATTTTAAATTGAGTTCTTTGGCATTAATGTGTTGAAACGTGTTTTTGTAGTAATTGTTAAAATGCTTACAATACAGACGTGGACAAAATTGTTGGTACCCTTCATTAATTCAAAGAAAAACTCATAATGGTCACAGAAATAACTTTAATCTGACAAAGGTAATAATAAATAAAAATTATATAAATGTTGACCAATGAAAGTCAGACATTGCTTTTCATCCATGCTTGAATGGAATTATTTAAAAAATAAATGCATGAAACAGGACTGGACAAAAATTATGGTACCCCTAGAAAAGAATGAAAATAATGTGACCAAAGGGACATGTTAATCCAAGGTATGTCCACTAATCAGCATCCTAGGTGTCTACACGAAACGTTTTCTGTAATTATTAATGTAGCTAAGTTTGTCCTCGACGCTATCAGTAACATTACATTCCACATTTTGCATCGATTTCTGGAAAATCTTTCTACTACTCTGTTACTCTAAATACAGGAACAGGGTTAAAAAAAAAGTATTCTGTCCATTCAAACCTGTTACTTTGTACGACCCTTTTACAGTAATTTCAACCCTGTTACCATATAGCTAGATTCTAACAGTTGCCTAAATTATTATTACTCAAGCTTCATATGTGAAATGAAATAATCCAATCTTAATGTGACTTTATTTACATAGTTTTGGAGTATTTTATCAACACTTTTTTAGAAAAATATACTTTTTCAGGATTCTGAGTATGCATTAAAGGGTTGCACAAGCAGACGCACAAAACAAATAAAAGATCTTCAAAAAATGTGTACTATTGATGCATAACTGGACAAATCAAATTATTTGAGATGTTTCTTGGTCTTTTTTTTTACATGACAGAAAAGTATAAATTAAATGGTAAAGGTTTTGATTGTTTGACACCTAAATTGTCCTCCATTCTGCAATAACCCTGATTCCCCAGAAGAAGGTTGAGCTTATTAATAGTTCCACCTGTGTTTTATTATAGTCGAAGTATAGGATGTGTGACTCTCACTACATGCAGCACCCAGAACAAATAATCTCCCTGTCAGCAGCGCACACAGTGGGAGTGCCTACCAGCCTGACAACTGGCCTGACACGGCAATTAAAGCCAGACGTGACGACACGAAGAGAACGTTGTCTGTCTCGTGTAGGCCGAAAGCGCCGTGGAGAGACTGACTCCTTAATATCGATAATGGGTTGCGTTTTCTTTCTGCTCCCACTTCAGTCAGTTTAACAGGAGCCAAAAAGTATCCCTCATAGGATTCCTTCGGGCCCGAGGAGTGCACCATGGGAGGATAAGATACCCATTAAAAATCCATTACTCTGCCCAGCGTGGCAGGGTAATGGATTCTGACACTGTGCCATCCATGATACCCAAAACTTTAAAGCCAACAGTAGAGTAATAAAAGGCTGTCTACATGTTGATTATTGAGCATTACTCTGCTTCTTATCTGATCATTTAGAAAGACAGCAGTTTACTGTAATTTTGACTCTCTTTTGACTTATTTGTGCACCACAGATCAAATGTGTCTACAGATCCCATGGTTGCTTTGACTAAACTTGCCCACATCAAAGCTGCACCTCCCCCCCAGCAGGCTATAACCAGAACTCGCTTTCAGTCGTTTCTTGCCTAAAAATCAAACATTGTGGTGTAGCAATCAGCCTGACACTCTGTTCTGACCTGTAATTTTAAGTTGTTTCTGCGTGGGAACTGAAGCTTTTGCAACAGTGTAGTTCGTGTGGATGATGTATAAACATTACGTACACTGCAAAAAACGCTGCTGTTTTCCTGGCCATATCGTTAACCTTTATAAAAGTGAATCAGAGGCTTATTGGAAGATATCTTTAAACCAACCACTGTATTAGTTGGAACATGTGGGTAAAGTCTCAAGAGTAGCTCCGTCTCGGTACCTCTTGCACAAAATACTGTTATTAGTTTTTAGAAACTATCCAAGGTTTTCTGTTCTATTCCCATAGTATCATGCTTCAATGTGTGGAGTGTGTATTCAGAGCGATGTGCAGTGTTTTCTCCCCTCTTCTCGTGGAGCCAAAAATGAAGGACCCACATGCCTGCTTTTTTAGGGGTTTTTGTTGCCTACTTTTATGTTCACAGCCATTTTATTAAAGCTGCATGTAAATAATCAGATGGCATGGAATACATTTCCACAGTTATGCCAATGATACACAACTATATATATTCATATTTCCTGGTGAAGCCAATCAATTAAAGGCATGTCTGGAAGACATAAAAGCATGGATGACTCTAAACGTTCTGTTTTTAAATTCAGACAAGACAGAAGTGGCTGTCTTTGGACCAGAAGCTTTAAAAGGGAAACTGCTTTGTAAATCACTTCATCTGGATGGCATTAATTTGGCCTCTAGCTATAATGCAAAGAACCTTCATGTTATTTTTGACCAAGACAAGATATTCAAATCCTTCTTTGATCTCCAGAATATTGCTAAAAAATTTAAACATCCTCTTCGGGAGTGATGCTGAAAAACTACTTCACCCATTTGTTACTTTTAGGCTGGACTACGGTCTGTAATTTTTTACTATCAGGGAGTCCAAAAAATGCAACTAAAAGGCTTCAGTTGTTTCAAAATACTGCGGCAAGAGTTTTGATGAATATGAAAAAGAGAGATAAAATTGATCCTGTTTTAGCTTCTCTCCACGGGCTCCCTGTTTAATCCAGAATAGAGTTTAAGATCCCTCCTCCTTACTTATAAAGCCCCTAATAATCAAACTCCATCAGACATCAGAGACCTGCGCCCGTATCCCTAAATAATTTTTGTGCAAAAAGTGGTAAATGGACTGAACTTATATAGCGCTTTTACTGACACCCAACATGGCTCGGTAGGACAATGTGGGGGGTCAAGTGCCTTGCCCAGGGGCACATCAACATGTGACTGGAGGAAGCTGGAATTGAACCTATGACCCTCCGATTGCAAGCCAACTACTCTACCACTGAGCCACAGTCGCCCGCTATAACCATATTTTAGATTCTAATGTTAGGCTATAACCCTTACAGCTTACTATTCATTTTCCAGATATTTTCTTGAATGTGAAATATTATTTATAATTACAGTCTGCATAAGATTAGAGTGTATAATTATGTTTATTGATTTGAGGGTACATCCTTTACTCATTATCACCAAAAGTTAATTTTCATCAAACTTGTAGGATCAACCAATCACGGCTTTTGAAATGATGACTCATACCTAGCAACGGGGTCAACCACACCTCCTCACTAAGATAGGATTTTCCATCCAGTCCTTGCTCAGAGTTCACTGAAAATGTTCTGGAATCACTTCTAAGCTAAAAATCCTGGCAAGGAATTTTTAGGTTAAGTTAGGAGCTCTCTGAGAGGATTCTCAGAATCTTTAGGGATACGGGCCCTGATTGTTCCATATGTTCCTAACAGAGCACTTTGTTGTCAGACTGCAGGTCTTAGTTCTTAGGATTTCTAAAAGTAAAATGGGAGGCAGATATTATAATTATCAGGCTCCTCTCCTGTGGAACCAGCTCCCAGTTTTAGTCCGTGAGGCAGATACTCTATTTTTTGGACTAGGCTTAAAACCTTCCTTTACGATGAAGCTTATAGTTAGAACGGCTTGAGTTATCCTGAGCTATATTTGTAGTTATGCTGCTATAGGCTTAGACTGTTGGAGGACAGACTGACCACTTCTCTTCACTCTGCTACTTTTCTCACAGTAGCAGGGGGGGGGTCATTAATTCAGATGATGGTCTCAGTGATTGAACATCCTCTGTGTCCTGTTATCAACTTCTTACTTTCTTTAACATGGTCCCTTCTGTGTCTCTTTTCCTCTCAAACCCCAAGATGGTCGTGGCAGGTGGCCACTCCCACTGAGCCTTGTTCTGGCAGAGGTTTCTTCCTGTTAAAAGGTGAGTTTATCCTCTCCACTGTTGCAACATGCTTTCTCAGTGTGGGGGACTGCTGCGACGTCAACGACACAACGCAAGCGACTGTAAATTGTCGCTTCATGTTCGTTCAGGAGTAAATCCTGCAAGTCAACAACTCTATGCAATCTGCTGCGTTTCCTTTGGTAGAAAACTTTTTAACTGATTGAAATAATGAATAGAAGGGTTAATTGGAATGTATGCATGTATGATTGAATCTAAATAACTTTTCTTGTACAGTGCCTTGAGATGATGTGTTGTGAATTGGTGCTACATATAAACTGAATTGAATTAAACACTCGCAAGTAGATAAAAAAATACATATTTTTATTTTCCCAGTATAATCGATTAAAGGTCACTAAGACTTAAGTCAGATTCTAATTCTGGGTTATCGTCCACATCCTCAAGAAGATCGTCGCCGTTGTCCTCCAAATCTGATCCAGGAGCAGCAAAATCACTGGGTGTGGACTGAACACTCGGACGTGCCCGATGGCTTGACGCTGGCAGAGATGAAGAGAGAAGCTTTTAACATGGGAATGAAAGTCGCCCATCTTTCTACTGTCATGTCATGTGGGATCAGGTTGATAAAACATTCAGACGTCCTGCCCCTACTCTCCACAAAACTGAGTACCAGTATCCATCTCTGTGTGCTTCATGTGTGTGAATGCAAATGATTCTGTTTTCACTAGCCCAAATTGCTGTGGGAAACATTTTCAGAAGAGATTGTGATCTCTTCCGGGAACGTCGGTCCTCTGTTTAAGGCAGTCTCGGGGGGGATAGCAGTGCACGGCCTGCGCAGACACACAGGGAACTAAACAATCCAAGATGGTATTGTTGGAAAGGAAATTATAGTTTAAGAGCTTTATCTGCACAGCCAGGAACACGACAGGACTATTAACGTAGCGTTTTGCTGCTGTACATCATTCAGTGTGGATTTTTCACTTCATAGTCATATTTTAAACGTCTTTTCTAAATCTAAACTTGGCTCAGGGCATTATATTTCAGAGTACATTTACTGATTTTCTTGTCAAGCATTAGGTGAGAACACAGAATAGCTTTCTATGGTTTGATGTTTGGTAAAAAGCCGGTAAAAAGCTCCTTTGTAGAATTTGTAGATATGAAAGTGGCATATCTTGATTGGGGGGGGGGGGGACAGTCCATAAATAAGACCAAATACTAATATGGCAAACAATGCTTCCTGCTCCTCTGTGTGAGTCAGATCTAATGGGATCGGTTGGAGAAGTTGAGCCAGGTGTGCGGGGGAGGGATGATGAGGGAACTACATGTCCCATCTTGCTGAGAAACGGAGTGTAACCCTTTGGTGTTCTGCGCAATGTTTGGCTGTTCGCGTTTTCATTGTGAGGACAGGTTTATCCGTTTGTCCATGATGATGCCTTAGCACGCTAAACTGCGAGGCTCACAGCTGGGCATGGCTGAATTTCTACATTTCAAGTTAAAACCACAAACCTGAGTTTTTTATTGTGATTTTATACAACGCATCACGTTGTGACAGTGAAGTGGAAAGAAAAAGATAAAGGTTTGCAAACGTTTTCAAAGTGCATTAATTTGTAAACCCAAATGCCTCTTACCCACTAACCTATAAAGTTTACATCATAATGGGTATTGGCAGCATGCTCTAGCCAATCATGAAAATCAGACTCTGATAAATAAATGTTCTGAACAAACCCAAATAAGCCAGCACACAAACAGATTGGTTTCTTGTTTTTTTTTTAAACAGGCTGAAATGGTTCCAACACTAGCGTTGTAGAGGAGAGGTCCGCAACCCTAGAACTCAGGGCCCAACATCCTGAAAGTTTAGGATGGGACCCTGCTCTAACACACGTGGTTAAAATGGTTGCCTCGGCGGCTAGGATGAGAATCAGCACCTCCATAGCGAACAATGGTCTTGAGCCAGAAGAGGGTACAGTAGAGTGCCTCCTTCGGGTCGGGGACGAGGTCGTGCCCCAAGTGGAGGAATTTAAATATCTGAGGATCTTGTTTACGAATGAGGGATTATTAACATTAATCAATGTTTCAACTCTGGGCTGCTGAATACTGATGCACAAGCTTTTAAGGTGTGGCCAAAGCTAAAATGTTGAGTAGTGGGAATAGTTTTGCTCGACTCTGTAAACCCTTACCCGGTTCTTTGTCCTCCAGCCAGGACAGATCGTCAGAGCTGATCTCTGCGAGGCTCGGGGTCGGGCTGAAATCCTCAGAGTCCGAATCTGCCTCGTCGGCTCCGAGCTCTCTGATTCGGCTGCGGGGCGCCAGGAGCGGTGAGGCCCCTGAAAGCGAGCGATGAACGCGGTTAGTGGCTTGTCACACGCTGGGGGACGAAGAAACAAAGAACAGAGACACACCTGATGCTAGCGCCGACAGCGAAGGTGGCGATTCTCGTCGTCGGAGAAAGAGACCCCTCACTTCATTCTGCACTTCTGACACAGCTTTTCTGCGGCAGGAGATACGGTTAAAACACGTGACAAAACAAAAAGACGTGGCTCACACGTCATGCAAAAATAATAATAATTGAATCATCTGGTGATTAAGGCTTTTTTTGACATTTTTTGCAGCATTTTGGAGCAGCTTTAGTTAAATAACAGAAAATAAACCGTACCATGTCACATGTTGGGATTTACAATGGTTTCTGCTGACCTTTCACCTTATTCGTGTTATCTCTGAATTTTGGGCGGACGAATGCACATGCTCTCACACACCTCATCTGATGGACTTCTTGCTGAGTGTGGGAATACTGGCTGAGAGTCTTCATCAGATCCCTGCTGTGTGTTCTGTAGATGCCTGTCAGCTCCTCCAACGTCTGAGCAGAGAAAACAACGGCTGGGGATCAGAGACAAAACACGCAACAAAGCCTCGACTAGACGGGAAGGTGTGTGTTTACCTTGCAGCTGCGTTCACATTGTCTTCTCATCTCCCTCGCCTCCGTCTGCTGGAGTTGCATGTCCTCCTCCTGTCTCCCTTTAAACAGAAAAGGAGAGGAAACGTGCGTGCGGTGGTTTCCCTGTCTGAATCGATACGGCCGAGCCATGCTTGTATTTGTGACTCACTCGTCCGCGTTTTCAGCGCCTCCAGCTCTCTCCGCAGGTGTTCCACCTCATCCCGGCGGAGCTTCGAGCTGAAACTGAAGACGGCGTCAGAGAGCGTATCACAGCGCTGCTGACAGGACAAAACCTTCTGTTTCTATTTAGAGATGAAGCTGTTAGCTCAGCTACAGAAATACTACACCTCTCTTCCAGGTTGCCTCGCGATGCGGCCTCGGCGATGTTTCCCCGCAGGCTGCTGAGCTCACGTCCAACCTCTCTCCTCCACTGCTCCATCCTTCGCTCCACAACTGAACTCGGACCTTCCCTCTCTCGGTCCCTTTGCCTGAGCTCCTCACGCAGACTCTGTACCTCCTCTGCAATGAGCAGCAATGTGGTCGAATCAGAACAACGTTTCGATTGAGTTAAGGGTATATCCACAGATGCAGAGCAATTGGACACCGTTTAATCACTAAGCTGTACAGGAAGAGAGAGGAAGCTAAAGAATTCAAGCTCATGTCTCACAGCATCCGGGTTTCATGCGTAGGTAGACACACACCCGGCTACTCGCGATGAGCTCTCAATGCATGAGAGAAATCTCCATCGTATTAAATAACTGAATTGTGATAATTGAGTTTTAATGTGCCCTTTGCTGCTGATGTTTGCTCTGAACTAGTTATTGTGCGCAGCAAGGAAAAACTAGAAAACATGACTGCATTCACTTGTGATCTTACCGTCTAAACTGCATCCAATCATTTTGTGCACATTTCTATCATCTCTCTTTCTTTTGTGTCCCTCAGTGACAAACCAAGTAATTTTGCACAGCGCTCGCCTAGCTGAGGAGCTACTGACGCTGTAAATATCGCAGACCAAAAGAGGCAATGTAAAAGGAAAGCGGTGGTCTATAACACTGTTTCCCTACCCTGGTCCTGAAAGCACAAGGTCTTGGAGGTCACCGGTCCTTCACAGGGCAACACACACACACACACATTCATAATGAAGGTCAGTTGAGAATAACCAGTTAAAATAACTCGACTGTAGGTTGTGTTTCCGGACTATGGGATGTGCACACAGTACTGTTTTAAATAAACAAGTTATGATTGCTTTGTTCTTATGAAATAATACCGTTATTAGGACATATAATGATGTCTGTCTGAGATTCTACATCTATTATATGTGAGAAGATTAAGTTATTGACTATATAGTGATAAGAAAAGTCCTAAAATTAAAACATTGGTAACTTCCCTTTTAAAAGTGTGCTTTAATGTCCCTGTCCTCAATACTTTGTGACAGTTGCTACAAAAAATAAACCTCAATTTCTTACCAACAATTAATGTCACTCATATGGTGGGAAGGACTACATTCTCCAGTAATAACCCAGTCAAGCTGTCTACTTCTGCTTGATAAAACAAGTGATTACATGTTTACTTGTTAGAAAAAGGGGGGAAAGAGGTCCAGCATGAGCCTATGGGGAGCTGTTTTCAATGGAGAAGTGAGATACCTTGCAAAGTCTGAATGTGGTGTTGCTGAGATTTCTTCTCCCTTTCCAGGTCATGGAGTTTCTGTGTGAGGGACTCGATCAGCTGGAAAGCAAGAGCAGAAAAACAATCCTGGAATTTTATTACATCTGAACAACACAGATGCATAGTACTTTAGGATTCGTCACGTTACACAGACTGCACTGCTTCCATTTGCATTATATGAAATAGACCAACACAAAGTAATGTATATCTGTTATGTGGAAGGAAAATAATAAAGGGTTTTATGGTATTTTTTATAAATAACACACTAGAAAGGGTGGTTTTTCTATGCAAAGCCTTTCCAAAAAGTGTGTATATCATGCAAAAATGTGTTTATTTCTATAATTCGATTCAAAATGTTAATTTTTCATAAATTATAGATTCAAGCCCCAAGACTTACATAATTTCAACTTTTTTTATTTCTTTATTTTTACATAATTTGGGCTTCCAGCTCATAAAACCCACAAAAAACAGGAATTCAAAAAAATGCGACTATTGTGAATATTTCACCATTTCCTTCTCAGTTTTTGTTGAGAGAAAAAATTAGCATCATATCAAATCATAAAAATATAGTTCTTTCAAAATGATGTCATTGTTCAAATACTTGGTTGGGAATCCCTTTGCCTTAATCACTATCTCAATGCACCATGGTCATTGAGGCTACCACCCTGTGGCATTGCCACATGATGCTTCCTGTCAGATCTTATTTGTTTTTGGGACTGATGCCCCTCGTTTTCCTCTGGATAAAACCCCATAGTTTCTCAAGCACTGTGATGGCATGGGCATCAAACCAGATTTTTGTGCTACTGGCAGTATGGACAGGGGCCAGGAAGATGAAATTTGCATCTCCATACAGATCCTCAGCAGAAGGAATCATGAAGTCCTCTAAAACATACTGGTAAAATGTTGGATTTGAGAAAGCAGAGTTTACCAACACCTACATCTGACATTGCAACCCAAGTCATGACCGAATGTGAAAATTTGACGCTGGTTCTCCAGCACCTTGGGTTCTGTTCCTCACCAGTCTTCCTCCAAACCCTTGGAAATTGATCCTTGAATTAAAGCCCTACGTTACTTACATCGGAAAAGAGAACCTTGAACCAATGTCCAACAGCACTGTCCTCCTTGGCCCAGTTGAAACGCTTCCTACACTGGGTCAGGCTCTGAGGTGGTATGACCCAAGGACCCCGACAGTTGTAGCTCATCTCCCAGACACATCTTTATGTGGTGGTTTTGAAGCTGTGACTCCTGCCTCTTCCCCCTCTTGCTGGATCTCTAACAGATCCTTGAACCTTCTCTGCTGAAGCCCACGGTCATCTTTTCTGCTTGTGCATCTTGTCCTGCAACATTTTGCCTTTCCACTTGATATACTTGGACACAGCAGTCCGTGAACTGCCAGCCTCATTAGGTAAGAACATTTATAACTTTTGTAACAGTGCTTAAGTATAACGGTGTAACTAACAGCGTTTGTAACTAAAGTACCTGAAAACTATAACAAATTACTTTTTTTTAAAGGTAAGATCCCCAAAACTGGGTATCAGTGATGGTATTCTGGCCAATTTTTAAATCTGCAGTCTTCCCCATATTGAAACTGCGACAACTGAACCAAAATGAAGGAATTTCATCACACCTGGGAAATTTGCGCTGATTTAAAACCAATATTCTAGTTTTTAAAGTCCTGTTTTCATGGGTTTTATGAGCCGGAACACAAAATTATTAAAAAATACTTAAAATTGTTTAATTTGTGGCAACTGAAAATCTATGAAAGCTTAAAGTTCTGAAAGGAATTATGGAAATAAATAAAGTTTTCCATTATATTCTAATTTTATGGAAAGGCTCAATATATTCCGTCCTCATAAATAATAGTTCACCATTGTGTTATTTAGTCTCTGTATGAATACAGCTGTTCTGTGAAGGCCTCCAAGGTCTGGTAGTTAACATTAGCTGTACGTTATCTGAAACTAATTTTTATTAAACAGCAACAGGGAGAAAGCTTACAGGACCACCCATTAAAGTTTACCCAACCAGCTACGTAGGCAAGCAGGTGGTAAAAAGGTGATCTGATGTCCAAAACTGGCCTTTTAACCCATAATCAAAGAATACATCTAAGCATGGTGAAACAGCCATCAATAAGAGAAATATCAATGTGTGCCACACTTTCAGCTTTTTAATGTTAAACATGTTGAAAACCATGGGTCATTTTGTTTCCAGTTCACAAATGTTTGTGTTTTGCAGCAGGACAAAATTGGGCTAATTTAAGTGAGACCACACCTGACTCTGGATCTGGAGCTGTGACTGAATGGCAGCAAGCTCAGCCCACTGCACACCCAAATTGAGAGATGACAGAGGCTTATGGTCAGGGCGGGCTGCGTGGGAAGGAGCAGGAGGGTCTAAATGTGAATTAATTCCACTCTCTTTCACTGCAAAAGAAACCCAAGCATAGAGAAAAAAAGTAATCAGAAAGGACTTAACTGTAAAGCCTGAAATAGAGGAAGTTAAACTGGAGGGGGGGGATTTCCCTTTTCAGTCTGAAATAATTCACCCACCTTCTGCTCCTTTAGAGAATTTCCCAGCAGAGGTCAGCCTTTCCTGTTGACAGAAAAGATATTCTGAAACACTCATTTGATTCCCATAAACATTATCTCAACAAGTGACGAACCGCTTAAACCCAAGCTGGAGAATTTAGAAGCGGCTTTACTGCCACCTGCTGTTTGCCACTAAAATGCAGAATTGGAGTAGACTCAATGTGCTGGAAAAGACAAAAATAACCACTGAGATACATTAAAAAGTCAAATTAAAAGCACATACAAAGATGCAGCAAAAGAAAATAAGATCCATAAAATTTAAAATAAAAGGAGGGATATTTATAACAAGAAGGATAATATTTTAGAGACCAAATACATAAACCGAACTTAAAGCTTACGCTTGAGGTTGTTTTCAATGCTAGACACTAGAAACTAATTTGAGTACACTACCATTATGAAAAAAAGGAGCAGATCTAACATTTATTCTGCGTTTAACAAGAAGACATTTACTGAAAGACCTCAAAGCCCTGTCAGCGATATATTCTATGAGCCTCCTAGAAACAGGATGAGACTGGGTTGTGTAATTTAATATGGGATGGAAATGTTGGAGGGAGTATTTGGATGCTTTGGCAAAGAGTGTGTCACACTGTAACCTAATTTACTACAAATAAGAGCAAGAATTCTGGGCTTTTTTTAAAGTCACATTGTCACAGTAGGGATCTGACTTTGGATATGGTTCCAAGGGGAAAAGATACCTTGATATATTGTGGATGTTTTTCAGAAGATTGTACATCACAAGCCAAAATGACACCCATGTTTTTAACATGCTCACTGAGTTAAACCAGCTAATGATTCGAAAGAGGTGGAGTGTGGAGGAAAGTGGAAGCTAAAGAAATCCGAGTGGAGAATGAGGTTTTTCAGCTTATCAGGGTCTACAAGAAGAATACCTATTTTGTTCTCTGTTAAACTTTAGAAAACTGACATCAGTGAGTCACATTGGGGAAGGGAAATCATATTTAAATCTAACAGAAGAAGACCATAAACACATCCTTGTGGAACACCACGAGCAACATCAACCCTATCGGATTCAAAGTTACCAACAGAGACAGAAAATGTTCTACTGAGAAGTTATAAAGAAGTCCAGTTGAGAACAGAACCTTTTAGACCTAGAGGATTTTCAAGGCACTGAAGGAGAACAGAATAATCAACTGCATCGAAAGCTACACTAAGGTTAAGTAGGATTACAATAGAAATTGTCTGGCAATGAAAACTAATTTTCAAGTCATTTCATACTACAGAACTGTTTCTCTGTTGAGGTTGGTTCTAAACCCAGACTGATAAGTATCAAATAAACGGTGTTGGTTAAATATGTCTCTAGCTGACATATAAACCAACGTTTCAAGTACTTTGCCTAAAAATAGTAGATCAGAAATTGCTCTGGAAAAATGCAGGAAACAAGTGTTAAGTAAAAAAATTTTAATGGACTCACCCTCATCTTTGCCACGCTGCCATCAGCTACAGACAGGATGGAGTTTAACTGACTGTCCCAGTTCATGTCTTGAGATGGAAACAGAATGACAAACATCACATGTAATTAGTCAAAGTGATCACTAATCAGTATCCTCCAGGTTTTTCTTGACAGAGCCTTGGAGGCTATTGCGGTGGAGCAACCCGAGACCCACCTTGCCGCCTCTCTCTGTGATGTAAGAGCTGAGTTAGGCTTTCCGACGCTATAAGGAGGATTAAGTTGCAGGAGGTCTGAGCTTTTCCAAGTTAAAGTTGAAATCCACGCGCCCAGATCTACAAGCTGCCTGATGATGTGAAAGACCTTGGTAAGAGAAGTGGAAAGTTACCTGATAGTATTGGCTTTGGGAGAAACATTCATAGGATCATGGATAGATAAAGCTGTAAATCCCAGTTTTATGATCATTTTATTCCTTAAAGTTCAACTCCTCTTCCAACATATGACATATACATAAACAAATCTCTATAAATGAGTAGTTATATTATAGTTATAATAAACAAACTATGTATAAAGTGTTTTATATATAACTATGGTATATTACAAACGGCAGAACATGTAATGATTGTAATTATTCACTTTACTTTTTTTTTAAAAAAGGGACAAAATATTCTCACACTTTAATGTATCTGTGCACTGAGACCTTTTTTTAGCTGATTTTTGATCATCAACTCGTTCGTTTCACGACGGGCGTAAACTAACGGCAGCTCAATGTCCGTCTTAATGCTCTCCGATGAAATCCTGCTACAAAACTGTTTTACACTAAATGTAAAATTATGAGAACAGGTCGGATGGATGTTTCACAACTTCAAACTTTTCATTTTTACCTCTTTAGGGGGGATCCAAACCTTAGTTAGGGGGGTAATAAATACTCATCTCCTGGCTGTAATTATTAGTTGGTTGTCGAGCAACGCAGTACCATGATAGTCCAGCTGCAGAGCAACAAAACAGGAGATAAATCAAACCCTGCTACTTTGTTTTTTGTTTTCGGACAACAATGTCATCTCAAGTTATTTACCGCCACCTACGGTACCGGAGCAACTAGTGCAGGCGCTCAACATAAAACCCCCCAAAAACGGTCCTGTTATGACTGGAAGCTTATGTGTTTTCTGTATTCCGTCGCAGTGCGACTCATGGATTCTTTCTGAATTCTATCCTTTCCTCTTTCCCTTCACTTTGTGTACTGATCCAATTCTTTCAAATATACATTGTTAGAAAACAAAATAGGGTTTTCAGTTAAATCACAGTGATGATAGAGCAGTGACTGAATATTTCCTTGAATATTTAAGCTTTCTTTTAATCCTCCAGGATCAAATCCTAATTTTGATCAGCATTCATTGTGATGTATTACAAAATACTACAGTACTAAGTTCTACATACTAAGTTCCTTTAATCAAAGCTAAACCCTAGGGATTCACAAATACAGATATAGGTACTGGTATTGGGCTGATACCGTGCTAAAGTACTGGTACTTAAAGTTAAAGTTAACCAATACCAATACCAATGAAACGATAATTAAAATGTAGAATCTCTGTAAAAATTTCACAGAAAAAACTTTTTTTTTAACTTGAATTTGTAGTTTTGTGTTCATTTTGATAAATATTTACATTTTGTGTAATTCAACATCATTTGTTGTAACAAGCAGTGAAGAAAATTAAATCTGTCTTCCAATTCATTGCGTGAATCTTGTATGAAAGAAGTATTGGTATTGGTAGGCCTAGTAGATGTCAGCAAGTACTCGGATCCAAGTATCGGTATCATTTTGGTTTTTAAAAAAAGTGCTAACGAAACACCCCTACTAAAAACTCATCTTATTAAAGCTGCATTTAGGTAAACAATAATAACTGGAACGTGATATATTTTTAGGTTTTGTGTCCCTAATATTGTGTCTTATGCTTTTATTGTTGTTCTCCCCTATGAGAGTCCATCATGTTAATTTTTTTTCTTTGTGTAATCCACCCAAAACTCTTACTGTTTCCTTTTCTTTTTCCTGACTGGGCTTTGCCTTTTTGTGCACGATTTTCATTGTGTCCTTTTGAGTTAACCTAGCATCTTAAAGGGAAGCAGAAAGCTTCTTAACTCCAGTGACATTTCATCCCCCTCTGCTTCTAAAGCAAAACATTTTTATTTGTGCAGCACACTTTTAAAAACACGCTATTTCAAGTTGCTTTATATAGGAAAATTCTAATACTAGAGATGGTGGGAAAAACTGAAACTGGAGGACTTGAGCAGTCTGGGTGGGGGGTTGGTTTGGGGTGAGTAGACCAGTAGTAGTTTGTATGAACTAAAGATGTGTGATTGCTCTTAGCTCCAAAAATATTTTTTGTTTTTGTTCAGCTGGAGAAAGTTATGACACATCCACCGATTGATCTGCTCTGTGCATTTATTTAGGGTTTGGATGGGTTCAAAGTCATCTGGTGACATTGCAATGTAAAACTGAGTATCATCTGCATAGTTATAGAACCTTACTGGTTGTTATAATCTGGGCTACTGGGAGCATGTAGATATTAAATAGGAGAGGCCCCAGGTTGGAGCCCTTGGGGACCCCACATGTGATTTCTGTTTGTTTTAATGAAAAGTTTCCTATTGAATCAAGTCCCTGTTCTTTCTGTAAGACCCAGACCAGCCAAATACTGTAAAGAGAGAGTCTGGGCCAGCTCTCCATTCATTCAAATAGTCATTCTATAATTGCTTTGAGTAAATCCTACAGCAAATATTAAGAATAAAAACTGCACGACCCTGACTGAGATCACTCACCAGGCATGGTCATCTACTGGCAAGTCCAAACAGGCAGAGGTTGATTGCTCCTTCAGGACCTGAATGAATTGCTCTATTTGAACCATAATTTCTGCTCTCTATCCTGAAGAATATCCAGACAATAGTGTTTGACTTTAAGCTCAAATGTACTTGGGTTATGGGGCACAATGATCAGAAGCATACCAGAAAATCCACCCCTGAGTTGCGCCAAACAAATAAAACAACAAAATAAATGTTTTGGAGTTGCCTAATCAAAATTCAGACCTAAATCCGATTCAGATTCTGTAGCTTGACCTTAAATAGACCATCCACAAAAATCCTCTAGAGTGGTGTACTCATTAGGTTTATCTTTGTCTGATATCAAAATATATCTGATAGAAAACATTTCATAGCTCAAAGTAGCTAATGAAACCTGTCAAAACCATCACTCTTTTTTATTTTATTCGTATTTAGGTGGTATTAAGTTTACACCTTTCTGTGGTTTATTTACTTCATTCATTCATTGGCCCACACGGAGGCGCCGTTGCCTTACCCAGACTGTTTAGGCAGCCTGGTTTTATCATTATCTGTATGTCACCAGCTTGAAAGACATCAAAAAGCTTTATGGACTGAACTTGAATCACATTTGTCTCGTCATACCGACCGCGCTTTTACTCAAGAGCCACATTCCTCCAGCCATGATCACAATGACTCGCACATTCATTCACCGACAATTAGACATCATGGGGCCTTGCTCATGGGCACATCCACATGTGGCAGGGAAGGAAGCTAGAACAGAACTCACGACTTTCCAACTGCAAGACAGCAAGAACGTCAATGTTTTTTCCAATTTTACAACACATTTTATTAGCCGTACGTATTTATTTATTCATTTTTTACTAATATTCTCAGAATCAGAGCTTTCTCTTGGTCATTGAAACCTGCTAAATGTAAATTTATCCTGCAACACAAGAAAAATATAACACCAGAAATTAAAAGTCGCATTAAAAAATAACGTTATTCAATATAGTGCTGGAACAGGCTCCTCAGTCGAAGCTGTCACAGTTGTGCTGTAAAAAATGAATTCATTTATAGAGTTGAAAGTATCTGAAACAGACTATAAATGTTGTTAAATTAATATGCAGCACGGTACATGCTTTATAATGTTAGTCATAAACATGTTAAATATGGTGTGTATGGGGATGTTGAATAGTAATGTCTTTTGGATATAATAGGCAATGAAACTGAAATATATACAAAAGGGGTAGCGCAGTTGTTAGCACTGTTGCCTTGCAACAATAAGGTCCTGGGTGAGAAGCCTGGGGCCTTTGTGCATGGAGTTCACATATTTCCCCTGTTCATGCATGGGTTCCCCCTGAGTACTCCGGCTTCCTTCCACAGTCCAAAAACATGACTGTTAGGTTCATTGGTCTTTCTAAAATTGCCCTTAGGTATGAGTGCGTGCGCACATAGAATAGAATCCTGTAAATGTTCCACAAGGGGAAATTAAGTCATAACAGCAGCAAAAAACACTAATACAAACAAAACAGGACAGGACACAGAACAGAAACACAAACAATTTTTACAGAATAATTTTTTTTTTACATCATGTAAAATACTTACAAAAACAGAATACTGTACAGGTATTAAGGTTAAGTACAGATAAAGTGGCAAACCCAAGTGCATGGTTGTTTATCCTGTGTGCCCCTGTGTTGCCGTGCAACGGACTGGTGATCCGTCCAGGGTGTTCCCCGCCTCTGGCCTGTTGTTTGCTGGAGATAGGCACAAGCCCCTTCCTGCAACCCTGCATGGGATAGACAGTATATAATGGATGGATGGATGTATACAGAGGGTATGTGCTTAATGGGGCTCACAAATTGCTTCATTAATTAAAAGCTACAAGGATCGGGTGCAGTGATGTTATTTTGTGAGAACTGCATTGTGACTGAGCTGTTCTTTATGCATGAATTGGCACCTTGATCAAGACACAACATAATAAAGCTCCAGTATAAAGATTCTGGGTGAATAAAAATGTAACTTTTTGTAAATTATCAGACAAAAAAAGTACTAAAGAGTCACAATTTGTTTTTGATATAAGTTTTTAATCTTTTCTGCCTATCTCTATTATCTGCCTGTCAATACGAATAATGTTGAATATGCATATAAAGAGATATGTTTAGGGACAAATCAGATACATCTATGAAAACTATTTAGAGAGCTTCAAATTTTGGGGGGCTTAAATTGTTTGTTTTTTTTTACTAAAAGGGAATTTAGTTTTTAGGTTTTTTTAACTTCCAAAAACTTTGAAATTGCAAACAAATTGTCACTTCGAGCATGTATTTGCAGAGAAGTTTTTTTTTTGGGGCAGAATAACCAAAAAGCAGATATCAGAAAACAAAAAGAAAAGAAGTTCATATCTATGACAATAATGATCAAACTAAGTTCAGACATCACTACTTGGTGGAATTAAAATATTCTTATATGTTTTTACAAACATTTTAATGAATCTCAATTTATTGTGCAAAACAATGAATAAGAGATTTTACTAAGTCAAAACCTTTTATGTGTTTTATACTTTAACAGGGGATGGTCAAATGCATCCCTAAAACCCACTGTAAACTGTAACATTTTAATCAGGGCTAGGGTAAGGTTCCCCTCTCCTTCTATTAAGAACAAAACCACCATTTCAATGTATATTTGGTGGAATCTGGGAGAGGGGCCTAAGTTTAATTAGCAGATAAAAGCCATAGCTGATAATTGGTTATTATATGCCGAAATGTATTTGAGAATGAATTGAGCTAAAACACAAAGATTAAACCCCATAATCAGACTGTAACTGTGGCAACAAAACAATCAAACTATGAAGGCTATTCTTAGTGTTTTTGTAAAGTAAAATCCTTTCAAGTCTTTTCAATATTAAATTTATAAGATAAACAATTGTAATTATTTTTATCTGTGTAAAAATTATTAATTAAAGTTTAATAATGTTAAATTTTTGCAAATAGGATGTAATACGCTATACAACAATAAATGTCTTTGTTTAACTGCACAATTATAACGTTAGAAGAACAACCCAAAATGAGATGTTGAACTCCTTGTTGTAAAATAATAAACTAGTTAATTAGAGAATAAAAACAACTCATTTTACGGTTATACACCTCTACATTTTGCCAGATGTGTGTTGAGTAACCAAGCAGAACGTAGCTGTTAGATAAACTATTTTAGAGCATAGCTCAAGAGTGGCAACATATTTGCTGAAAAGGCTGCTTAACTTAAGTACTAAGTACCCTACTTGTTTGATAGTAACACTTGATTTATGTTTGACAAAATAACAGAATCATGACAACCAAAATAGAAAGTTATGTTCATATTTGGGGATTTTAAAGACTAACATGAAAATAAAGGTAAGAAAAATACACAATGCCAAAAATAACAAAATAACAAATTCAGGCATAATAATCCCTTTTCCAAACCCCTTCTTTTCTTTTTTTTTCTTTACATACGCCCTATGCTCACACTTACTGTTGGCAAGTAGAAGAACAGGATAAAGAATTTCATGTGCCACTAGTTCTCATTATTTTTAAATCAGTATCTTTCCCAATCTTTCAAATGCTTCGTATACGAAGTTTCCCACGGTTCCTGAATGTAGCAGAACAAGCTCCTGGTGACGGAGAAGCGGCAGGGAGGGAGCTGCCAGCATCGTCTCATACCGTCGCTGGACAGAAAGGTGTGGAAATGTCAATCCTCTCAGCGTCCTTCAGACAACACACTACCAATGGGTGGTTTTTACTATGTTGACACACTAGGACTGTTTATATGACCGGGTTGTTGCGTGGTTGTGGCTGTTCTCGGTTAAATCGCTACATTAGTTAGCTTTGGGTTAGCATAGCTGCTTGCTCAGTGTGGTCTTTCTACTGTGGGAGGTTAGCGACAGCAGGCTAGCGTTAGCTTTCCGGTCGGCGTTTTCATGTCATCGTTTAACCCCAGCTAAGAATGAAATCAAATGAATAAAACAGTCAGACGCGCTCATGCGGAGCGTAAACTAGGGAAATGTAGTTGTCTGTTACGGGTATCCAATAAGTGAACGCTACTCTCCCATTTTCCCGTTTGACAGCTCCGTGTCCGCGGAGATATGGAGACGCCGGGGAGAATAGCAACCACACCGGACGCTCTGGACTTCACGGTGGAGAACGTAGAAAAGGTGAGCCTTCACACGCCAACAGCTTGTCAGACAATTATTCAGCTTTAGGACTAAAAAGTTGCTTTATTAAAGGCGGCTCACTTTAAAAATAGAACTTAATTTATAAATTTGCCACCTATGTTTTTTACTGTCTGTCCTGAAAGATGGGCTACCATCATGTTATTGTTATATAGGGTGCTTCTCTTGATGTGTTTTTTTTCCTCTGAGACTGGGTATAGTTGTTTGTGTGTGTATGTGTGTGTGTTTGCATTGCTCTGCTAAGTGCCAGGTTGCTGTGATGAATTACCTTCTGGGCGGCCGATGGGTTGGACAGACCAAGGGATGATGTGTGTGGGGGGGCGGGGGGAGGCGTGTGAGAGGTGCTCAGTGGAGTGATGGAGGAAGATAAAGGTGAGGGATGTGCCAGCGGAGGAACAGGAGGTGGCTTGAGGAGATTGGTGAATCGACAGAAATGATTAAAAGCAGATCACGGGGAGCGATGCACATTCCTGCAGGGGGATATTATTTAGCATTGGGTTCCAGGTGCTGCAGCTGCATGGGATTTTGTGTTTCTCTGTTTAATTTCTTTCGATGATGAGAGCACTGAGTAGGCTGGTATAAAACTACTGTGAATTCAATTCAAGTTTAAAACAGGAATGCATGCATTATCTTAAAAAAATAACGATGGATATTCTATTTCCCTAATAAAGCTGCAGTAATATAGGGTAAGTGATTAAAGGTATAATACCGTTGTTGTAGTATTTTAAGAGCCTGTTTTGGTAGCTGGCCTGCATTCATTCTACCTTGCCAGTGGAGACAGCTTTACCTTCATGAGATTGATGGGGGGGCTATTTTTAGTTTCCACAGCATATGACTGTCCAGGTTTTTCAACAGACAAAAACCCTATACAAAATACCAAATTTGCCTTTGCTGTAAGAAAAAGAAAAGTGTACTAGCTTTCTTTATTCCTGCTGACCATGAGTGCACAGAAAAAGGGGAATAGAGGCAACCATGTGGTATATATGGCTGGAGAAAACTGGTAGCTCCAGCACTTTCACTGGCATCTTACTGAGGGAACATTAAACTGTATATTAAATAAAAAAAAGGTGATTCCAATTTGCTTTGTTTGTTTGTTACTGTGGAAGAAACATGATAACCTAAATTCAAATAGAACCATAGTGAAGTTGAAGAATCCCATAACATTGTATTTGTCAGCATTAGTTTGGATTTATGAATTTTTATTTGTAAAATGAAGGAAAAATCCCAAATGTATTGTATTTTTCATAAGCTGGTTTATTTGCAATATTACGATTGTTCCTATTGTTAGTGGCAGTTTTACCTTAAAAATGTGTGTGATATGTAAAACGTGCTTGTTTGAATTCTGGCCCACCGGGTAGGATTTATTGTATTTACCGCTTCGCAGCATCATTATTTCCAACTTTTTCAATGAAGGCAGCATGTTATATAAATACAGAATATGTTACAGCCGGTTATGGAGTCGAGCAATTTCAGGGGTGCACAGTAATCCCTGCACTGTGCTGCTGTATAAAACTGTTCAGCTTGTTCACAACAAACATTTGTATCAGTTTCATAAATAAGAAGATGTAATAGCCTCAGCCAAACAGAAAGCACTGAACTCAACCTCATCTGTGTTTCAGCCATTTTTGAATTTTAGTAGACATCCAGTTGACTTTAATAAATCTCTTTGGTTCAAGCTAAATGACAGAACTCAATGTGAATTCTTCTGCCTAAATTAGGGTCACTTTTTGAGTCTTTCTAAACCTGAATTTCAAGGATCGATGAGGCTTTCTTCTTAAGTTTCAACTGTAAATCCCTTTAGTAGAGCGTTTTAGTTTTTAGGTGTTACAGTCCTTCAGAAAGATTTGAATTGTTTGTTAGTAGAATGGACAGCTCAAACGTATCTAAAGTAAAACTTGAAATCACTCTCAGGTTCACTCCCCTCACTAATCGGATGACGTTACCAAAAGGGGTCGAAAATGAATCCAAAAGGATTTCTTTGAAGATTTTTCTGTTTACTTGGATGCATTGTTGTCTTCTCTTTTGAGTGATGGAGTAAAATGTTTCCTTAAAACTGCACCGTTTCTACAGTGTGTGCTACTTGTTGTCTACATGGTGTCGGAGATGATGGTTCCTGGCCCAGAGTTTGCATGTGTGCAACAGAAAACTCTTTGTTCAGTTTTGGGTCCTTGAAACAAAGTCACACATTGTCAGCATCTTTGTGCATGAAGAAGTGTGTTGTGTTCTGCCTTACATTTGTAACTGCAGTTAGATGTGTTGCAGAGGAAACCTGGAGGTCAGTCCCATGCTTTAGTGCGCTGTTCAGATTTTATAGTTCTGTTTCTGAGGGACTTGCTGTACAGCTCAGCATAACGCTTGGTCTGACCTGCCCATCATCTTGCTCAGGGGGGGCTTGGCCAGGGGTCACTTTGTGTCACATTGCAATTGTCTTCAGTTCCTCACAGCATGCTTTTAAAGTGAGCCACTGTGGTAGCCAGGGTCCATTCAGTACTGCTTGTCTTCCAGGCGTTCTACTTTTTACTTCTCTGAAACAGAATGTAGTTGTAGAATAAGATAAATATATTGTATCAAGTGTAAAGATAGGGCGACTGATTAAAATCTAACACTTTTACGGATCGGTGTTGGAAACCAAACTCAGAGTTTTCACCTGGATCAACACTGACGTGTGACTGGCTGTTTGGAAACTCAAATTGTACCTGATGCCTTAGGACTACTGGATGCTTAAAACGACATGCTCTTCAGCCTGGACGCTGTTACCGGTGGAAGGAAACTCAGCTTTAGCCGATTCTAGTGTCAGCATGGCGTTTAAAGATAAATCAGATGAAAGACAAAATGTCTTAAACTATTTAAAAGGAAACTGTTTGTCTTACATGTGCAAGATATGTATGCAACTCATTTAGGCTAAGAAAGAGCGAGAGAGCGCAACACTTCTAGTAGAAAACAGGAAGGCTTAAACGTAATATAGCAGACTTGCTCATTTTTCAGTCTTGGGACTGGATTTGAAAATTGTGGCAGCATTTTGGACCCTCATGTTGAAGTAGGAAAACACAGACTGCTCCAGTAATGCCAGCCACACTAACTTTTGCTGAAATGTAATATCAGACGCTAAATACAGCCTAAAATGTGGCCACGTAGTCATTTCATCTCTGCCTTCTACACATTGGGAATGTCCCTCTGCTCCTAATATAAATAAATAAGGAGCACTCATGGTGGTAAGACTGGGGGGAAAAAGTGAATATGGCTTTAATATCTTATAAAGTGGTTCTTAAAGAGAAATCTGTGACAACTAAAATGTTTAAAAGAAGGCCAGAGTTTGGCAAAAAAAATGGTCTCAAAATTCTCTTAGTGCTTCTCTAATTCAAAATAGCTTTTTGTTGGTCAGAGCTGGATGGTTAATTTCTATACAAGCTAAGTAATATATAGAAAATAAATATATATGTATTCAGATTGAACACAACTGTTAGGTTGCTTAATATGATGTTGTACAGTTTATTTATTCCTCTGTTTTATGTTGGTATTCCTGGGAATTTTGTTGTTGATTTTTGGCACAGGTGTCGATCATTTCTGTCTGTCCATGCGGCTGAGTTTTAGAAATGGCAATGGATTATGTAAGACATTTGTTTTGCTCACGGGCTCACATCTCATCACTATTGGCAACATCATGCCTGTGTGGTGTCAACAAACACCTACTCATGTCCTTAGACAAACTATTCTTTCTTTCATTAATGAACAAACACTTGCAGGTCTTTGATTCGCACATATATAGCAGTAAGTTACACTTTCATCCCAGCGGTGGCTGGGGACACTACTGAAGGTTGGATGAGTGGAAAACTCTGAATTTATGGTCAATACGACCTGCTGTGTCTGGGAATAGTGTCAAAAGACATAATCTGAATAATTGAACTTAATTCTGTGATTTAAAAAACTGTGAGGATGGAAAGATATTTAACTAAACAATAGCTGAATTGTTTTGTTATTGAGAAATATTTACCTTTCCTTTTATTTATATTTAGAATCATTTTATTTCCTTTTGTGTAAATTAAGGTTAAAATAATTGGACTTAATTACATTGGCTTGCCTCTGGTTTGTCCTTCCCTCTGTGTACGCTATTCTTTACTGAATGTTCTGTGAAGGTACAACGTTATTGTGCCACCATTTGCCGGACCTGTTGGAACTTCAGCATCCCATTGAAAAATACTTTTCACTCGAACGTGTAGTGCCCCATACCTACCTGGTTACAGGTTGTTCATTGAATAATCAGTTAAGGAAGCTAATTCACTTTTTCCAGATAGGTTTTGTTGATATATGAAAATGCGTAGTTTTTTGATCAATTTCAGATAAGAATTATGTATTCTTTTTAAATTGATGCTAAATTCACTCCTGGCAGCTTGGAGCTTTACGCTGGTGGAAAAACGAGCAACGAAATCTCTGTTTAGTCTGTCTTTAGTAAAATCTCTAAATGATTTAGGAAACTTTGTGGCCAATCCTTGTTAATTTATTTGTAACTTTTAACTCCATGCTTGTGTACATTAATGCCATTCCTCCATGTCTGCAAACACCGTGCTACTCTTAGACTAAACCAGTTCACATGCTTTCTTCCTAGGTCAAAAAACGTCAGTGGTGGTACCCACTGCAGGGCTTATAGGCACCTGTGATTTTTTTTTTTTCTTTTCTTTTTTTTCGGTCCATATGAATTTCCATTAGTAGTTTATAGCATGAATTCGAAGTCTTAATTACTCAACAAAGTTGTTCAGTAACCAAATGTATTTACTGGACAGAGCCATTGTAGCTCTGTTTTTTTAGATCTATTGGATTCTGTTCAATGAAATTTCTCTGTTGGGTGAGTTAATAAGTGTTGCCAAACTGTCTCCCACAGAAAGTAGCTGAATTTGACCCAGAATGTCACTAAAGTTCGCCAGATGATATGTAAGGGACAATGCCCGACGAGGTGTCCATTATCAGAAAATAATGGATGACGTGGAGGCGTGAACCGGTTGCTTCCGCGAAGTCCATTATTTTCTGATAATTGACACCTCGAGGGGCATTATCCCGCTTATACCATGGTCACTTACGAAAGAAGGACATACTTAATCAATTAATAATACTTTCATGTATTTTAGAGTTAAAATCGCGAGGTTTTTTATATAAGTCGAGCGCACTATTTAATATCTCCCGTATACAGGTGTTGCCAAGCAACGTGGCCAGAGCGAAATGTAATGTGCGAAATGTCCCTTTGAAATCGCCATACATTTCCAACGTTACTTGAACGCAACACAGGTGTGTAGCAGACCAGTGCAGATGCAGCTTAGTTACAGACAAGTTTCTGGAGAGTGGAGAATGATGTTTGTGTTTGGCATTTAAAACGAAAAAGATCAATCTTACATACCTGCAGATTTCGTTTTAGAACTTTTCAGTTAATCTTAAAGACAAAACAAATTTATTTCTGACTGGGTAAAATGAGCGTCTTACCTTTATGTGACTGGGTGAAATGAGCCGAACTGCATGCACTGACAGTCCAGCTCTAGAGCAAAGCAGGTCTGTAATTTTCAGAAAATATTGGAGGCAAAGTTTGACAGAAAGTAGAAAAGGCTGGTCAGAACTGTCGCTAGATTTTTCGCAAAGTGTTTTTGGAAAAAAGGGGTTCTGGGAAAATTCATTAGAAATAGCAACAACATCGCTAAGTTGGCAGCACCAGGCTTAATGCAGGCCAGGGTAATGATTTCGAGCGCTGGTGCGAATGTTCAGAGTAACTATAATGTCTATATAAGAAAAATCCTGGTTTATTCAGCTGATTAGTTTTCTAGTTTTTTTAGCTGTAGGTTACATGAAAAGCCGTTTCTATTAGAGCTATTAAAATTAACAATTTAATTGATGCATCGCCATGCGGACACAAACGAATCTGCATCGCGGCAGAATCCAACCATAATTCCTCCCCCTGCCTCCTTTCATGTAGGGCCGTCAAGTGCAGCTTCGGCTTTGCTATGATCTACTGCAGTCACGGCAGTATGGTAATATTTGTGCCACCAAGGTGAGTACGCAACGATCAATCTGTACACGCAGTGAGATTAAAGGAATGAACTAACCAGCCTGTTTTGTGCCTTTGGTTTGGATAATGACCCTCAGAAGGACGCACCGAGCTGTTTGAGATTAGAGAAGTCAGAGTGGACCACAGTAATGATTTTCTGCTTCTTTTCACTCTGAAATCACACCCTTGTTCAGAGAAAGGCCATGGTGGATGGCTGTTCAAAGGAAGCCAGTATAAGCATTCCATTGAAAGTCTCTGTAGAAGCTCCCCACAAAAAAAAAAACATAATTTAGTTTTTAGCTCAATTGCACAATTTTGCTACATTAATCTCTACTTTCCTGGGAAACCACATCAACGTTTATGTATGGGTGATGTTTATTCTTCAAAGGAGACAATTTTTTTTATTTTATTTTTGTCTTTCTGAGCAGAGACCCCGTCAGCCATAAAGAAGATAAAGCTTCTGGCATTAAAAATGCTGCACCTGCTCCATATTATATACAGGTACCTACAGTGTGCCTCCGTTTCCGCTTTTAGAAATACAAGTGATACCTGGCTCTCTGCAGACAGTCGGCTTATTAACACCCAGCTCGGCTTGTTCAGAGCTTTGCACAGCAAAGGGAGACAAATAATGGTAGTGAGTGATGGCAGACTGGGCGATTGCTATCTGATACTCTTCATCCAGTAGGCATTGACATCGGTTTGATGTTTCCCTTTGCAGCTCCAAACTGTTTGTTTTTTTTCTACTTTATTTTTGCTTGTTAAAGAAATATTTTATTTAAAAAACGCCAGAGGGCTGGAATGAACATGAATGGAGAGTTTAGGCTGGATGGATAAAATGGAGATGGAAAGACTGGTGGAGGATTTGATGTGACATGGCTGCAGGGGTAAAAATTCAAGATCAGAAACAACAGGATGAATTTCTTTCCTCCTTGTGTTCTTTGTAAGGCTATTTACTCTGGCTGCCAGAGGTTTTAGTTTACTAACCATGTGTATTTGTGCGAGTGTTTGTGTTCAACAAAATGTGAGAAAAAAGGCGACATTTTTCAAAAAACCAGGGTTGCCAGAAATAGAGACATCTGTCTAATTAATAATGAATTATTATCTCCTTTATTTCCCTCTCACTCTTAGTTCCCTTGTCTGCATTTTTTCTTTGCCCCTCTCCTTTGTCTTTGTTGCACTCAAATACTGAGATAACTTGAAGCTATGCTTTAGAGAGGACGGTTTCCAGTTCAATGACTTCTAGTCTGCTCAGGTTTTTGGGGTAATGTGTCTGTGTGTTTGTGCGAGCTCCAATCAAAAGTAACCTCGACTGACAGTCGGGAGTAAGGACTGTTTTTTTTTTGTTTTTTTTTTCAGATGGTTAGTTTTCACATCAAGGGTAGACATGCTCCCATTGAGATTATCTTTGTATGATAACCTTAAGAATATCATGCTTTTATTTGCATCACAGCATTCACACAGACCTTTTTAAGCATCAAGTTTCCTTGACTTAAAACACATGTTAACTTCTGCAGCTGATAAAATAATAAATCTGATTGTTACAGTTTATATTGAACCCTTTTTGATATTTTAATGCATATGTTCAGCAGAAATATAGAATAAAACTCTATTTTTGAGCCTGTAAATGTGCAGATTATCATCCATTTTTCCGTTTAGCTTTGTAAAGTTGCTAAGGTTTAGCTGGTTAATTAGTCAGGTTATCTGCAGAGGCTGCTTCATAATTCATAGTTTTTGTAATGTTTTTTAAGAGCCACTTCAATGGATAATCCAGCCAATGTATTATCAGTTTGTTGTTGTCAGATTTGTCCCTGGATGTAGTGCAGGTGGTTGGAGGCAGAAGAAATCTGGCTTAAATTAACTTGAAAAATGCAAGTTCATAACACTTTCAATATATCAGCCAACAACTGCTGCCCTCTAAGCAGCCCTTTGTGATATCTGTATTGCACACACTTACTTTACAATGGCAATATATCCGCAAAATATTGTGATACCTTTTTATTTTTTATAAATCTTTTTAATGTAATGAAACCATCAGTTTTTATCAGTTGTTATCAAAACTCAAGAATCTTTTGAAAGTCATTCCATGCTTTAACCCGATGGAACATTTATAATTTAAGCAGTTATTATTTAAGCAGTATAATATATATACTTGAAGCTTTGATATTCTTTGATAACAGTCAGTGACCTCTTCCTTGCCCAGTGTGTCTGCAATCGTTTCACAAATTAAGTTAAGTACAGGTCAACTCCTTTAAGGTTTTACGAGGTCATGTGGATACATCTAACTGCTCTGTAATGTTCTTTCTTTTTTCTTGTTTGTTTCCAGGCTCTCCATCAGTTGTATTATGATCCAAATATAGAAAACAAGAATCTGGCCCAGAAATGGCTGATGCAAGCTCAAGTTTCACCTCAGGCCTGGCAGTTTTGCTGGGCCCTACTTAGCCCAGAGAAGGTACCTGGTCCTAGAAAACTCAATAAAGATGATATAAGCAAGGACCTAAAAGAGTTGTCATTTTGTTTTATCACATGTGTTTTCTCTCATAGGTGCCTGAGATTCAGTACTTCGGGGCCAGTGCGCTTCACACTAAAATCTCTAGGTACTGGTCGGACATCCCCACAGACCAGTACGAGTCCCTGAAGAGCCAGTTGTTCTCCCAGATAGCCTGCTTCTCCACCGGCTCCAAGATGGTTCTCACCAGGCTGTGCGTGGCGCTGGCCTCTTTGGCGCTCAACACGATGCCGGAGGCCTGGCCCGGCGCAGTGGCAGAAATGGTGCGGGTGTTTCAGGAGGAGGGGGGCGGGGTGGACGGCCGGGCACGCTGCCTGGCTTTACTGGAGCTGCTCACTGTGCTGCCCGAGGAGTTCCAGACCAGCCGCCTGCCGCAGTACCGGAAAGGACAGGTAACGTCTGCTCCACCTTAACGGGCCTGTTTACTCAATCATTGCTTTTTATTGCTTATGAACAGGCATTTTCTGATAAGAAATTATTATAGATGGAAAAATATTTTATTTGACTGATTTATATGTAGTATGTTATTGTACTTTTAGTATTTTACAAACAAAAGTATATGGAAAAAATAAAGTTTCCTCTTAATAAACCAAAACATTACTGAAAGGAAAGCTTTTTCTCTAGTTTAATTTAAAACTAGGGCTTGATTATATAGAAAAAGAGCATATCAGTAAAGGCAATAGTAATATTAATCGATATGGATCATTATCAATAACTATAGCAAAATGTAGAAAAGGTATTTTAAGTGCCTCCCAGGTCATTTTCTTATTCTTCAATTAACTACTTTGAACTGATTATTAAATTAGGTCTTTTATTCAAACACAATTTTTCTTTTTACCATAGCTGAGTGTGTAAGAAACAAAACCAAATCAAGTTAGGAGACCTGAGTGACAGAAGTGAATACAAAAAAAAGTGATTTTAATAACCAATATATCATGTGTTTTTTAAATTACCATAGTCATTTAACTTGAAGGCTTATCTTGATGCTTTGAAATCATTTTAGGAAACGTTATCATATTAATGGCGCGAATCTTTGGAATAGTTTGTGTGTAAAAATGCGTCAGTAAAGCTAATTATAATTCAGTTCAGCTGCTAAAGCTAAGCAGCTACTCACCGATGGCTGAGTGAAGACAGAGCCCAGTCCAGCTGAAGCCATATTTAGACTACTGACCGTAGGGTTTTCTGTATTTTATTTTGTTCATTATTGTTATGTCTTGGTCTGCTCACAAGTCACATGACTTTCCCAGATCTCGTGCTCATGACCAGTCAAATTGCAGCCTTTGCGATTAGACATTCAGATTTAGTCATATTGTGATATTATTGCATATGCAATTAATTGTTCACCCCTACTCCGAAGTCTGGTGGAAGCATGGAGGGGCACAGAAGCTGTTGTGATTGAAGTCGAGTGTTTGCTTTTCACAGTCAGAGATGATTTGGGGTAATCTGAAGGTGTTGGTCTACTGTGTTTTGTCAAGTCGAGAGTCGCTGCAGCCAAATATCAGGATATTTTAGAGCTTGTTGTGCTTTCTTCTGTTCACAAGCTCTACAGATATGCTGATTCCATTTTCCAGCAGCGCTTGGGACCTTTCAGCACAGCCAAACATAACATAGAGACTCTATGGACTATTGTCAAGAGGGAAAAAACAGCTGCTATCAAAGCAACTTGGTCTTCTTTAACACCTCAGCAGAGCCTCAGGCTAATCCGCACCATGCCATGACACATTAATGGAGTAAATCCTGCAAAAGGACATCTGACCAAATTTCTCAGAAACTGAATTAGGAGTTTTCTTTAGCTGTATGCCAGATTCATCATCCTTAACAGAAAGAAGTCTTTGAAATGTCTCATTATAAAGCTATTGAACAGACGTATTGTTTTACTGCACGTCCAGGTCCGGGGAGCTCTGGGCCGAGAGTGGGGGTCGGTCTGTCCCTTACTGCAACAACTTCTTCTGCGGACAGATAGCCCTGGGGCAGTTAAAGCCCGCGTGCTGCGCTGCCTGTCGTCATGGGTGCTGCTGGATGTGCCTCTAAACGAGAGCGAAGGCCTAGTGCACGACTGCTTCAGCGCCCTGTCTGACCCGGAGCTCTTCGATACGGCAGTAGAAGCTGTAGTCAACGCTATTTCTCAGCCAGACTCCCAAAGGTAAGTTAATTTTCTGCTGCCTGTTTGCCTTCGTGTCAGAAAATGGCGAGGAATGTTACACTTGAGTTAATGCTGAAATAGAATGAAGACACAAGATGGTAGAGAAAATTGGCTTGGTTGGTAGGAGAAGGCACCAGGGAGGGATGGTTGGGAAGGGAAGGGAGAAAGGACTGGTACAGGGCAAGCTCACAGCCAAGAGGAGGAAAGCAGCATTTCTCGGTTGGATGGTGTTACTATGGTTACAGATCTGGGGAGAGATGTCATCATGCCCCGGTTGATTCAGTCATGGCAGGCACCCATTACCCCTCCCCTAGAGACAGAACGGGCGGGGGTGATGGGACCATGCGAAGAGAAAAGCAAAGGAAGCTCTGAGAAGGCGGACGACTGGGGGACGGTGTGAAGGAGCCCAGGAATATATGACTTTATTCTCTGAACCGCAGCAGCTATACACAGACTGGGGTACTGGACCTTACCGGCTGCTGCTGGCAGGCCAATTTGAAGATAATGGCACCATGTCAAGCAGACGGTTTGGCACGTTCGTGCCTTTTAAGTTGCATACGTCGGTACAACACAGTGTAGTATATGACGTTATTTTGCCTTAGGCATATAAAAGTTGACTTTTATTGTCAACATTTCTTGCTTGGCACGTAACAGTTTGGTGCATCCAATATTAACAATAGAAATAACTTAATATATTGAACCAGTGATGAGACTTTTTCCATCATCTTTCTCTCTCCAGCCTCCTTTTCTGTTTTCTGTTTTATCGTTTCTCTGTACTCTTCTCCTCTCATCTCTCACCATCAGCACCAAGTCCTCCTCCCCGTCTGTTGTTCTCTCTCTCTGTTTAAACACATTATAGTCAACTCATTTGGGGGAATGCTATTGGTCCAGCTGCATCCTGTTGCCAGGCAACCCATTCCCCCAGTCTCAGAGTGTTGCAGTAATTGCAGAGGGGAACAGAGGGACAAAGGGGGGGAGGGGGACATTAAAGGAGGAGTCGGTGTAAAACAGCTGGACGGAAGCAAGAAAAGGAGATGATGAGTTAGCAGAGATTGGTCTGCAGCAGACGTCTTTTTTTTTTTTCTTTTTCTTTTTTGCTGAAATTGATAAATGCATACAAATCCATTCTGGCCTTTTAATCGCCACACACACTGAGCACTTTTTCTCCTGAGCTGGGAGAGCATGACCTCTGTCTGAAAGCCACCTTATTAAAAATAAATGATCAAATTCACACACAGGCAGCCACTCACTCAGACAGCGAAGATGAGAGCTATTCCTGGCACAGCTCCAAAAGTTGGTCAAACACAGACTGGATCGTCCAGTAGTTACACAGGTTTTGGATATTTTTTTTCTTTTTGGGAATAAGCTGAGGCTCTTTCTACTTGCACTGCTGATTTGGTGATTTGCTTTATGTTGCAGGGGCGAATAAATGGATTATCTGCCCTTAAATGGTCTAGAGGGAAATGATTAAGTTCAACCTGTGAGCAGCAGTTTTATATACTTTTAATTTCTTCTTTTGTTTCCCTTCACTTGTTAGTTTTCTTAAAAACATGTTTTTTTTCCACCCTCTTACTCATTATAGAACATCTGATCCTTTCGTCTCTGATATTTTACTGCAGAGTTGAATGGTTTGTGGTTGGAATGGCTATTAAATCCTCTGCCCATCTGGTGGCCTTTAAAGTGTCTCTGTTCAGAAATGCTTTTCTGCGGAAATGCTTTCCACAATTTCACAGTGAACTGTTGGTTATAATTTGAAAACACTACAGAGTTTATCAATGGAAAAAACATGTAGGAAACTGGAAATTTTTTTAGGAATATTTCATTAAAAAGATTTCTGTCAGAAGAAAATCTATCATAGCAGCACTAGAGAAGCCTTCTAGAGCACCATTGTTTGCTTTTATATGATTTTTGGAGCTTTAAATGTTACAAAAGTCCCAACAACCTTTTTGTGTCATTGATAAATATTCATCAGCACCCTTAATGTCATTTTTCAGAAAGTCGAACCACATACCACAAACCCGCAGGGACTGGTAATATGGCTCCCGTGTATTGCGCTCAGAAAGAATCCTCTGTGTGACATTCAGGGAACACATACTCTGCCCTTCATCCCCAAATGTCTGCCCTTCCCTCGCTGTCACCGATGATGACAGGAGGAGTGATGCTTAAAGATGTCATGTGCAGATGATGAGCTGTCTCTCTCTTTGTGATTTATCCAGAGTGAGGGGAATTATAAATGGCTGAGACAGCAGCTTCAGACATTATTATTACTGACAGCAGTGTAGCTGCAAGGAGCTTTGAATAGATTTTCTGGTTTCCTGGTAGATATGCAGGATCTTTTTTTGTAGGTGTGTAGGATCAGAGATCATAGGTTGGACTGACTTGGACATAAATTAGATTTGAAAGAAATGCTTGTCTTGGGGGCACATAATGTAAAGTGCGTTAGGCTAAAGAGCATTCAATTCTGCTTGCTTTGTTTTTAAAGCTTTAATATGTTTTCTTTTTAGAAACCGTATTAAACACATTCTAGTCTTACCACACAAAATACACAGAGCTTATATTTTCGGTTTCTAGGTATGTGAACACATTACTGAAATTGGTTCCTCGAGTGCTGGCCCTCCAGGATCAGCTCAGGGAGGCTGTGCAGAATGGAGACATGGAGACCTGCCATGGGATCTGTCGGATCGCAGTAACACTGGGGGAGAACCACTCAAGGTTTGTGTTTAAGCTAAAGATTTGACATTCATGTAAAAAGAAATCCTAATCTGACACTGTGAATGGGCTCTACCACGTCTACATCATTCTTGCTCACATTGTTTCCGTCTCATCATCTCTGGTGTCTGCAGGACTCTGTTGGAGCAGGTGGATCACTGGCAGAGCTTCCTGGCTCTGGTCAACATGATCATGTTTTGTACAGGCATCCCTGGTCACTATCCGGTCAACGAGACCACCAGCTCCCTCACACTTACCTTCTGGTACACGCTACAGGTGAGAAAGGTTGATGTCAGTTTAAGCTCAGTTATTAGAAGATGCAGATGTTGTGGGGTTTGTTTTTAACTGTAAAAAGTGTTAGACTAGTTATGCAAGCTTTAGTTTTTGGTCATTTGGACCAAAATGGACCTCTACCTCTAAACAAGATAAGATCCAACTGACCCAGAATAGAGCTGCGAGACTTGCCTTAAAAGGTTCCTATGAGGGTAAATTTAAAGGGGAAGCATCATAGATTATCATGGCTGACAGTCGAACAGAGAATGGTCACTAGACTGGCCCAGTTTACAGAGAATTGTCACCAAACTGACCCAGTTTGTAAGAAAAATATCTCTGGCCAGGGATCCAGTCCGTCTGTGTACTTAACTGACTCTTTTACAAGAGAGACATGGGTTTAGAACTCATCCTCCATTAACTATACATTGCCTTTACCTAAAACGAATACATTAAAATGATCAGTGATATATCGGGTCGTTTCGATGTTGAATAAACTGCCATTACATGTAAAAGAGATTTCATTTTAAATAGTATTATAAAAAAAACACTTAAGAATGACAATTATTCAAGAGAATTCCTGAAGAGAAAACCTCTATTTAATATTAAATGTCTGTATTATATACTAATTGACCCTGCATTTTACATTAGGTCAATAATATTTTATGACTTTTTGTACTAAAATGTAAATTTAATATTGTTGTGAATGTTGTTATGGTGATATGATTGTTTGGTTTTATGTGGACCCCAGGAAGAGTAGTGGTTGCTGCGGTGATAACTAATGCTGGTCCTGAATAAATAAATAAATAAATGTTTGAAGATATTAGAACATTTGATAAGGATGCTGCTCATATGGTTTTGCACTACATTTTTTCTTTCTTTTATTCAAAACGAACAAATAATAGCTCTGGGCTTGAACATTAAAGCGTTTTGTTTTTTTATGTCCTTTTTCCCAGGATGAAATCATGTCATTCGAGTCAGATAAGCAGGTGGTGTATCTCCAGGTCTACAGGCCGGTGTATTTCCAGTTGGTGGATGTGCTGCTTCACAAAGCCCAGTTCCCCTCTGACCAGGAATATGCATCCTGGTCCTCAGATGAAAAGGAGCAGTTCAGGATTTACAGGTGCATATGCTTGTCTCTTTATAATTATTATTCATTTTTTTTGGCATTTGTATTCCTGATTCATCTCTGTCCTGACAAGAAGGTGCGTTTCCCTGACCGTTTCCAATATTACTCACTGTCTGGGATGCTCGGTCAGCAAATAACAGCGCCTCTCTCTAATGGACTCTAAATGCGCTGTTTGTGCTCGTCTGTCCTTCAGGGTGGATATCTCAGACACACTCATGTATGTGTATGAGATGCTGGGAGCAGAGCTGCTGAGTAACCTGTATGATAAACTCGGGAGGCTGTTGACGAACACAGAGCAGCCGACGTCATGGCAGGTTAGTGAGACAGAGAAGGAAATGTAAGCCTGTTTTCATCATGTTCTGAAAGAAACATTGCATTTGCATTGAAAAAAACAATAACACAAGCTTGGGGAAAGTTGTATAAATATATATAATAACCTGAAGTAAAAGAATGTTTCTTTTTCCCCACATACTGTATAATCTCCTTTAGCACACAGAAGCTCTGCTGTACGGCTTCCAGTCGATCGCAGAAACAATAGATGTGAACTATTCCGACGTCATTCCGGGCTTGATTGGACTCATCCCTCGAATCAATATCAACAATGTCCAGTTAGCCGACACGGTCATGTTCACAATAGGTGAGGTGATGGGTTAAAAAAAAGACGTTTGTTTCTTGCTATGTCTGAGTCATTTCTATGCCTCTCTTTCTGTAGGTGCTCTGGCTGAATGGTTAGCGGATCACCCAGTGATGCTCAGCAGTGTCCTGCCTTTGGTTTTACAAGCGTTAGGAAACCCAGACCTTTCTGTGTCTTCTGTTTCAACCTTAAAGAAAATCTGCAGGGAATGCAAATATGACCTGCCACCCTACGCAACCAACATCGTAGCAGTTTCTCAGGTATGCGCACATTTATATATTTTTAAATAACTTTTATTTTATTCATTTAAAAAAAAAAAAAATAGATAAATACAACATGGCATGCAATCACTTGAATGGAAAAAAAGGGGAGAAAGAAAAACCTCTCATAATCTGCCCCACTCACATATGTAATTAAATCAATGATAAATGAGATTTTGAACTAATAAAATGTAACTAGGAAACACAGCTACCAACAGACATGCGAATGATTTACAAACAGATACTTCATTTACTATTTTTTTGTCATCTACAATTCATTGTGATATAGAGCAGGAAAAAACAGAAAAAAAACAAGCATAATTCCTTATATTTTGCTATCATGGCGTCTTTAACACTCCTTTCTTGCTGTCTCCAGATTGTTCGATAAACTGACTCCATACGCTGAAAAACATCACTTTAACACTTTAGTCCTAAATCTTGGGTTTATAAATAGTTCACATCCTTTTAAATTATAACTATCTTTTTTTCAAATCTCTTTGTAATATTTTTGGTAAATATTCCATATGAGTTTTAGACATTGATTTTAGAAAACTGTGATCAGCTATGTCCCCCAATTGAAAATTTTTACCTCTGCCAAAAATGGATTAGATGGAGCTTTATAATAGCTTCGACTAATGACTTTTATTGCTCTTTTTTCCAAAATAAAATCTGGATTTGTGTATGTTTTATATATAGTTCCCCAGATTTAAGTGTAATAAGTCAGATATGTAACTATCGGAGAATAATTTAATAGGCATAGAACATTATTTTTCAAAGAGTCCTTTACTTTATTGAGAATTTAACTTAACATTTAGTTCTACTTTCTGCTCTGATGGAAAAATAATGGATTAGAATGATGGAATGACACATTCATCAATGTCTGTAAACTGATGATTTTTAGCTGATTGGTAAATCGAAACTCACATGATTTTCATAGGTAGTGCTGCCAACAACACGCTTTTCTGTGGAAGCTGTTGAGAGAAGACGACTAGTCGACTAATTTTAGTTAGGCGTTCAAAAGGGAAGTCAGACGAAGCACAGAGATGTAGGATTACATTTAGGAAAACAGTATTTTCTACAACCCGTTCTGTTTGATTACAGCTGTGAGAGAGAACAATACCTTTACGCTGATAATAGGAAGGCTAAATACCTTATGTATAGTAAATATAGAAAAGTTGTTCTGTTTTGAGCTTTGAGCCTCTCTCTGTAATGGGAAATTTCCTTTCATCCTTCTGGAAACCTAAATGTCCACATCTACTCTAGGGAACGAACGAACGGACACACACAGACACACACACACAAAGTCATTCTTGTAATGTTCACTGTTGTTCTGAAATGCTGAAGAAAGGTTTACATTTGAACTTCGTTATAATTTTGTCTCTGTTTAAATAAAAAAGCTGCAATATCTTGCAGTTTGACGTCTAGTTTTATCCTAAGAAGAATAATTTAGTTCATCATGAGATGATAATCTGAATTCTGCTCCTATACTATTTATAACATACAGTCCTATACAATAAATTAGAATATTATTAAAAAGTTTATTTCAGTAACCCTATTTTCTAAATGACATAAACATAGATAAATTACAACCTGGCTGATGTTTTCAAGCCTTCATTTATGTTAATTATGGTGATTTTCTGCTCAGAGCTCCTGAAAACATGACATTTAGGATCATATTACTTTAGACCAATAAAAAAAGACATTTATACAGAAATGTTTGCTTAATGAAAGGTAACAATAATAATAATAATAATACCTGCGTAAATTGTAGTATTTTTTATAAGGTCCTTTTAATCTGACCAACAAGCCTCATCAGAACACATTGTGATGTTCCATGTCTGTAATTCTGGGGGTAAAGTTTGAAACTGCCAAAATTAGTACCAGCTAATGAGCTGATCGGTGCAACTTTGATACCGTTACTCTTCCTTCACGTTGCGGACTTTTTTTTATTTTTTTTTATTCCAGAAATAACATCAGTCGAGCTTAAAAATACTTTTTGTGTTTATTTAAAGCTACTTTTTGTTTGTTTTTTTCTCCTGAATAATGTAGCCATGTCTCTTTCTGTCTGTTTTTGTCTCTAAAGGAGGTGCTTATAAAACAAATCCACAAGGTTTGTATCTCATCTTTGTTGTTCCTTTTTCTGCTGTTCAGTTGCATGTATCAATCGAACACTGTGAAAAGATTATTTGCTGCCTGCAGTCTATTAATGGTAAAATGTTGTTTTTTGATTTGTTGTGTGAATCTATTGTTTAGTTGAAGCTTATATTTTTGCATAAACTCTCTTCACACAGACCAGTCAGTGCATGTGGCTAATGCAAGCTCTGGGATTCTTGCTTTCTGCTCTGCCTGTGGAGGACATTTTGAGAAACCTTCATTCCCTCATCACCCCCTACATTCAGCAGCTAGAGAAGCTAGCTGATGAAACGGTCAGTTCACACCCAATGAAAAACATACACACACACACATACTGACAACATGCTCAGATGGACTCTGGCCAGAAGGGACAGGCTTTGTGTCTGTGTGGTGTCACTGCAGTGGAACGCTTCGCTGCAGGACCAGATTGGGTTTGACCCTCCACCATTGGCAAGTGACTCATATCGGATCATCAAAGACATACTTTCTCTGACTAATGCCTGCACTCACTCTTGAATATATTAATAAAAATATCCTCAGAAACACACTCAGTAGGTCATACCTTTGTGCAACACACAGTCGTCAGAAATGTGAAATATTGAAATTACGAATTAGACTTATTGCCCTTTATGCTGGATATTTAAAAAATAAGCTCCATTTATGTTAAAATAGTTTGATATTTGATTTTCATCAGATTTCCTTGGATGGGGTGAATAGATGCATCAGTTTGGATTAGATCTTTTTATATCTGTCTTTGTCTCTTTGTTCCAAAATACCACATTGCAGTCCACAGATTTGAAAGCAACGTGTGGTGGTGGGGTTACCGCATGCTTGTGACTATAGTTAACGTTCTAAAGATTGCGCAATCGCTTGTTTGCCAAGGGACGGGACCTACAGTAACATCAACACAATGAAACTGTTGTATTCATAATAAAATGTTTTATAGCACTTTTTAATCTGTGATTGTGTGTTAAAAGCATACTTGCCAACCTTGAGACCTCAGAATTAGGAAGACATATTAAAGAAGAAATATTAAATACTTTTAAATACTTGAATTTTAACTAGAATTTAACAGTATTTATTTTACAAAATAACATTCCACAACAATAATGTATCACGATTTTTTTAAATGCTCACCAAAAAATCTTAAATTACACATTAAAGAAGAGAAACATTAAACAAATAAATTCATTCAAATTAGGGATAACCAACACAGTGCTAAAATACTGATATGTCTTTCCCACACCAAAGATCATAGAAATGCACAGAAAGTTCTGAATGAAACTATACATACACTGTATATATATATATTTCATTTTTCAAATAACCTCAACGAAAAATACATCTAAATTATAAACGTATTTAAATGTATTATATAAAATGTTAATCTTGACTTGTCTACTAAAACAGAAATCAAACATGAACTTCCTTTAGTTTTAAAATATCATATTCATAAAATAGAATAAAATCTAATCTTTTAAAATAAAAGACTAATATGTAGCTGCAAATATGTGCAAGATGTACTGTGCAATCTATAATACACCAATTAATAATCCTAATACAGCGGGGTAAATGCGGCTTTAACTGGTTCTAATGTTTTTTGCAGAATGCTGATATTATAAACAGGCACACATAAAGCTGCCTAATAAAAACGTAAGTGATACCAATGTAGCGTAAAAACACAACGGTATACAAAGTGCTGCTGCTACATAAAATAATGAAGGTAGACTGTAATATAAGCCGTTCTAATTATTCTTCCATCCATCCAAACATATTGCTAATATTCCCTGCAACTCTCTGCGCATTCAGCGTACATGTGTGGAATGGCGATGTTTGGGGAAAAAAAAGCAGCCGGGCAACTGCACGGATAGTTTGCCGTCTGTGTTGTAGGGAGTGAGTTTTATGATTATTATTTCTAGCGCTTGCTGAACTAAGAAGAAGCGCTAACCACTGCTGCTGCAGTCGGGTTTATAGCTTTAGCTGCCAGACGGCTCATTGTATTGTTTGGGATACCTTCTCTTCAAGTGATTAAACAAGTTTATGGTGTTACGATCACTTGCCTTGATGCTCTCCTTGCAAACTTTGCAAATAATGTTTGTTTGCTCTTTGTCGTCTGGTAAAAAACCAAACCAGTTCCATTCAACGGATGAGGACTTTGACTTCGGAACAAATACTTAATTTACGCTCTGAGGCGGCAACGCCACGCTTGTTTACAGGTTGTGCACATGGGGAGGAAGGAGAGGGGCGTTGGGTAATTTGCTTAGAGCAGGGAGAGAGCGGAGGATTTTAATCGCACACAGAGGCAGAAATACAGCAGGAGAACTGTGAATCGGGATAAAACGATCTCTCAAAAATGACAGATCGTCACACGTATAGATCGCTTCACGGTCTTAAATCGTCAAATCGCACATCCCTAGCAAGTATGCCCATGTTTGCAGTGTCTTATGGTTTCTCCCGCTCTCCTCCTCCTGACCCGGAAAAACAGTTTAATATCCCACCCCGCTCGCGCTTGGCTGAGGACTAAATCCAAACATCGGGCAAACTCTCCGCCTGCAGAAATATCCCCCTGCTGTCACGCAGACACAACCTGACTGAGAAAGAGGCGGAGGTGTTGCAGCTGCAGTCGGGTAGTATTGGAGGTGTGCGTAAAATAGCGTAAAAAAGAAGTACAAAACGCAATATGTGGCGGTCGGAGTTTAACCTGTGGCGCACCGCCAGACATTCGTTTATGTGTGGGAAACACTGCATTGACAACATTTAACTGTAGCCAATATTCGGGTTCTGTGGGTTAAGGTCACTATTCAGAATTCTGAAACATTTGGAATAACCTGTTTACATGCGTCAGCAGAGAGAGTTACTCCTGTATACAGGGAATTTGTAAGCCAGATGGCGCATACAAGAAGTTCCTCTACTCAAAAGACCACGATTCCTTGTGAATAGAACATGCGCAGAACACAAACTAAGATGGGAATATGCCGATACTCGTTTACATGACCAAATATTCAGGTTAGAAAAGGGGTAACCCAGTGGTAATATTCAGGCTTTTGCCCCCGTGTACATGGTTGTGCGTGAACGGGTTATTGCTAATATTCCGGTTTTGAACGGGTTATTGACTGCAAGTAAACGCAGTGATTGTCTGATCCATACTTTCTTTCATATTTTCTTTTCTCGAGCTTCATATTGTAATCACATTACGTCAGACAAAGGGGTAAAGGGCTGTGTCTGGAGCCGGCCAAATACTGGCACCTAGTGGGGAGACATTCAGGTTCCATTACATCAAGGGTAAAAGAGCACAGTGTCTGATTCATTTGGATGAGTCACGGAGCAGAAAAAGATCACATAATGCAAATTTTCTTGAAGGCTGATTGTGAACACAGGCATTAGTCCAAATCTGAAGAATACTAAGAGGTGTTATAATCAGTGGGCGTGGCAGCTGTGTTTTTTTTTTTCTGATTGTTGGCAGTGTTACGTCTCCATGGAGACACTGATTTAGCTTTCCTGATTGTTTAGCACAGATTTAGAAAAAGGTCAACATGTCAAGAAAACCTGTCAACGGCAGCTGCGTTGCAGTTCATTTCAAGTCATAATATTCTATTTTTATGGATCATAATCATTCGGTGAGCATGCAGCACACTAAAATTACAAATCCCATAATGCTTTGGAACAGCCAGTGTTGTCGCATCAGCCCAGAGATGTAAGCTTAGTTTTCTTTGCCACTCAGTCTGTTACACCTTTATAGAACTGCATGCTTGGCATCAAGATAATAGAATAGAAACTTAGGAATGTAAAGAGAAATGTATCTGATGATGTCAGTTTTCATCAGACCCAGAATCTTATTTTATCTACAAAAAGTTCTATACAGGAATTTCCACCAATCCAAGGTTGATCACAGATGCTAATCTTTTGATCAATGATCTTTTAACCGAGCTACAGCGTCTCTTTGAGTTAACTCTTTTATGGATATAATTTTTATAGAGCTTTCGATTGCTTTGCCCTCCATTTCCAAGCTTCATTATTTGCTCCAGCTGGTTTATTGCTAATTTTGTTAAATTATTATTTTAATTTAAATGAAAAATTAGTAAAACTCCTGATGTAGGTGGTGAAGGCAAAGAATAAAGATTATATAGATATTTTTGGGGGGATTACTAACATTACTTTGGATTGAATCTAATTATTATTTTCCAATTGATCTTTTACCTTTTTATTCTATTTTGTACATGTGAAAAAAAATTACGTTTGTTGAAATGCTTAAATATTAAACGTTTTTCAAATATACGTTTTCCTAGTAAAAAATAAAAAATTGACTAAGGTTGTATTTCACTTTTGACATCCTTTTATTAAAGCTGGGATGGGCAGTTTTAAACAACCATCAATACAAACTTAGTATAGTCCTCCTTCATCTTCCCATCAGCCTTATGTGCATACACTAACTATTTGCATTGTGGACAAAGGTAAAATAGAAGAAATTGACTTATTTTTTAACTGTAATTTTTTCCCCGTAATTTATTGTTATTCAACCTGCTCTTATTAAATCATAAGCAACATCAGGAGCACTGTACCATTGACTGATTTAGATAGGATTTAACTAGCAAAAGAAAAAATATAGATTGTTGAGACTCCTTTCCACGAAGCGGAATGGGACAAGATGGTACCGATAAAACCAACCTTTACTCCACCATTCCTGGGCCCCCTTCAGTTTTTGGTCCATCGCACAATGGTACCTTACAGTTAGGGTGGAGCTTCTGGTGAAAACATAGCAGTGCATCACGTTTGTCATTGCATTGGTATGACGCCATGTTGGACATTTGGTTTAAATCCCGCCTGCTCAGTGACAGTTACAACTGGTGATGGAAACGCTGTCCTATATACACTGAACCATTAGGGAGAGTACGGAACCACACTGACCCACGCCGTGGCGCATAGTGGAAATGAGGGATGTGTGTGTATAGACAAACAAATGTTTTTTTAAAGTTATTGTTTTACATATCAGTCCCATAAGTAAAACTGGGCCAATATTAACAGCCGGTGTTTATTTCCATCTTGTTGCTGTTTGTCTTTGTGTTCCAGGAGAGGAAGGGGAGGGATTTTGCTGAGTCATGCAATAGTGATGCAGTATGATCCATTTAGTTTCTTTTTTTAAATGTGACAAAAAGATGACATTACATTTCTATTTTTCTAAATGTTTTACTGTCTTGAAAAAACAGATAACCATGTCTTATTTCTAAGATTTTCTTTTTTTAATGGGGAACAGAATCAACATTGAGTCAGATGGAAGTAAAATCCTTGTTGGTGTTAATTTGTGCCTCTGTTCCTTTTTTTCTTCCTTCAGCCTAATCCCTCCAATAAACTGGCAATCATTCACATCCTGGGGCTGCTGTCCAACCTGTTCACTACTCTCGACATCAGCAAGCAGGACGATGAATCAGCTGACGGCTCCGCGCCACCTGTCAAAGCAACCCCACCCCCTCCTGGACCAAATCCGGTCTGTCACTACACACCTTAACCAGACTCATGGTTAGCATTTATAGCTGGTATCGATTTAGATTTCAGGAATCGATTCACTTCTGATTCTCAAGAGTTGGAATTGATTCTCATGATCCAGTCCAATCTGCTGCAGTTCGACAGTTATATGGGTCGGTGCTAGTAAAAACTTTTAGATTAGTTACATGACTGTAAATCAGTGATGCATTACTTAATGAGGTCACAGTTCACCAGGGGAAACTGTATTGACCTTTTCAGACCTAAGCCTTAAAATGCCCATTGGGACGTTTGCCTATATTTTAGCTGTAAAAAGGGCAAACAATGTTAAACTAGTAAATTCAGCCATTGAGCTCGTGCTGCTGACCTGTCGTGTTAAAATATTTATGGCTGGTTTCCTAATACTCACTATTTTCCTTACATTATTAGTGACTGGGTTCTCTCCACGTTGTTTCTTATGTTGTAGGTGGTGGTCGTTCTGCAACAAGTTTTTGCACTCATACAAAAAGTTCTGAGCAAGTGGCTGAATGACTCTCAGGTCGTAGAGGTACGTAGCCGCGTCTGTTGCTGTCGCCTCTCCAAAGCTCTGCTCCACCCATTTCAGTGTTTGATGTTTCACAGGCGGTGTGTGCCATCTTCGAGAAATCTGTGAAGACCCTCCTGCACGATTTTGCCCCCATGGTGTCTCAACTAAGTGAGATGCTTGGCCAGATGTACAGTACAATTCCCCAGGCATCAGCTCTTGACCTAACACGACAGGTAATCAACTGGAAACCAAGAGCAAGAAAATGTTGATCACATGAAGAGAATTAAGCCCTTTGTCTGTAAAGATGTGAGCCAATAAGCCACCCATAATGTAGTCAAAAAATTGTTCACTTCTTAAATATTTTATATTTATTAGTCTTATTAACAACTTTCTGATTTGTCTTCATAGCAATGTCAAAAAGTGGAAAGTTTATGGCAACAATGTCATTACACATTTATCTTTCTTCTCATCAGAAACTGCTGAGTCAGACAGACTTAGTGCATATTTTTGAAATCTTGTCTTATTATTATGTTTAGAGATTAATCTTTTTGATATGTCAAATATCCTAGTATTATATTAAAGTTTGGGAACACCAATTCCCTTCAGGTGAATAACTTGGGAAGAAATCTAAAATCATTTTGAATGTCAATTCTAATATAATCATCTCAGTTAAATCTTCCAGAAAAAGTGAGCCTCTGGTAGCAGTTTATTCGCGACGCTTTTTATTTTATTTTATTTTTTACAGTTTTTTTATTTTTCCGTTGAGATTGGGTTTGAGATGCATGATAGTTTTGTTCCATTTATGTCTGAATGCAAGAAATATAAAAAAAAAAACATCTGGAAGGAAACCAAGAAAGCAGCTTAAAGCTCCTCAGCGTGAGAATAACAGAAAGAAGTTACGAATGTGAGTTTTTTCAGCTGGTGTTTTTGTACGTTTGTGAGGAGGAAGAAGGCATTAGGTAATAGACCAGCAGCCTACCCAGGGATTTAAAAGTGTACTGTGGTTAGCTGGTTTAGTTTTAATTTTATCCACAGTGGTGAATCGCTGCTTTAAAATGTGAAAATCTTATTTCAGAAAGTACAAATTGGGAAGCATTAGGTGAGATATTTGAATTTCAGCTCTGATTCAAAAGAGCATTGTTATTATTTAGGGCATAGATATACATCCACTCCTTTTTATGTCACCAGCTGTGTAACCAGGGTAGCCTAGAGATCAATGTAAAACGTAACAGCAGCGAATGGAAGTAACTTAAAGTTCCTCATATAATCAGTTTTTTACTGAGGAATATTTATTTCTACTACAGCTATGTAGCTTTTAAAACTTTATTCTGGGAACACCATCCACCACTCTTACACTGCTTTGGCCCACAGTGATGCCTTTAAGCTAATTCTACACATTTGGTTGAAAGGGGAACAAAAACAACGGTAGATGTATTTATTTGGCTCAGAAGCTGGGAAAACAACCAACTCATTATGAAAGGTAATCATGAAGGAGAAATCATTAGTTATTGGTAATTACTAACAGCATCTGCAGACAGTAGCAGATGTTTTATTCAGTCAGGGGACGTATAAAAAGTGAAAGCACTGTTGGGACAATCTGTTTTCTGTTTACGTTAAAAGGCTCTTATGCTCCTCAGTTTCAGATGACGCATCATCATATGTGTTGCATTCATGTATTAAATGGACGCAGCTCCAAAAGGATAATTTTGGTTCGAAAGTGTGTTTTAAAATAATTTGTCTGCTTTGGTAAACATTAAAAAAATAGTAATTTTATGTTTCACAGCTTTAAGATTTTTAGGCTTATTTGCTCTAAAATATTATATTTTCTTTTGGTCCAGCTTAGACAAAAATGTAAAACCATCCCATACACTCACCTAAAGGATTATTAGGAACCCTTGTTCAATTTCGCCTTAATGTAATTATCTAATCAACCAATCACATGGCAGTTGCTTCAATGCATTTTGTGGTCCTGGTCAAGACAATCTCCTGAACTCCAAACTGAATGTCAGAATGGGAAAGATAGGTGATTTAGGCAATTTTGAGCGTGGCATGGTTGTTGGTTCCAGACGGGCCGGTCTGAGTATTTCACAATCTGTTCATTTTCACGAACAACCATTTCTAGGGTTTACAAAGAAATGTGTGAAAAGGGAAAATCATCCAGTATGCGGCAGTCCTGTGGGCGATTTCTGTTGAGACATTCAAATGGTAGAGTTAGAATTTGGCGTAAACAGAATGAGAACATGGATCCATAATGCCTTGTTACCACTGTACAGGCTGCTGGTGGTGGTGTAATGGTGTGGGGGATGTTTTCTTGGCACACTTTAGGTCCCTTAGTGCCAATTGGGCATCTTTTAAATGCCACAGGCAACCTGAACATTGTTTCTGACCATGTCCATCCCTTCATGACCACCATGTACCCATTTCTGATGGCTACTTCCTGCAGGATAATGCACCATGTCATAAAGCTTGAATCCTTTCAAATTGGTTTCTTGAACATGACAATAAGTTCACTGTACTACAATGGCCCCCACAGTCACCAGATCTCAACCCGATAGAGCATCTTTGGGATGTGGTGGAACGGGAGCTTCGTGCCCTGGATGTGCATCCCACAAATCTCCATCAACTGCAAGATGCTATCCTATCAATTTGGGCCAACATTTCTAAAGAATTCATTCAGCACCTTATTGAATCAATGCCATGTAGAATTAGTTCTGAAGGCGAATGGGGGTCAAACACCATATTAGTACGGTGTTCCTAATAATCCTTCAGGTGAGTATATATGCCTGTTTCATACTCTAACTGAACTCTTTTGTCAATAAATCAATTGATAGGTCAAAACAGTGGTAATGAATATTATCACTAAACATTTTGGTTTTTCTTTCAGATGACCAGATTGTAATCTGGATGGTTTAACGTGTGTAAAGCTGCTATAAAATGCATGTTAAATGCATGGTAAAATGGCTTCTCTCTAACTTTGTGAATTGCTGTTTCAGATGGTGCACATCTTCGCCAGCGAGACAGACCACTTCCCACCAATCAAGGCTCTGTTTGAGCTGGTTACCTCGGTAACACTGTCCGTCTTCCAGCAAGGTAGGGGTCCAGCAGAGATGCTAGTTTCAGGACTCTTAAAACGGTTTCCATTCAGCTGAAGGCCGGGTGTTTAGGATCAGGACCAGTTTCATAAAACATATGTTTAGTGTTTGATGTAAGCAAAATTTCCTATTAATGTTATTCATTTTCAAATTATTCGAAAAAAGTGTGGACTTTTTATACATTTGCTTACTATTTATGAGGAATCGCAGTGTTTTCTGTCCCGTTGGTGTTGTTAGAAGACAAAGCTGCAGACTGACCAACCCCTTCCAAATACTGCCGTATTTCTGCTATCATGAGCGTCATTTGTTGAAGTGGCTGTTTTCCTAAAACTGCTCTGATCTATAGGCAGAGGAACAAAGACCTGATTCCAATAGAGCCAAAGCAAATCAGTGCAAAACTAACCAAACCAGTGAATAATTGAAGTTCATCACCAGCCAGACATAAAGGATTCTTGACACTATAAGCATAAATTCTGCCAGCTTTTCACATTTAAAAAATTTGGAGTTTTTGTTACTTAAAAAAGAAAAATGTTGATAAAACTCCATGCTCACATAAATCTCAGTTGACTTAACTCTTCTGTTTTCTTACCCACAAGCCATTCCTCTGTTCACCTCTGGGTTATCGATGTGAACCTGTAACTAGAAAATTATTTAACAGCTGTATGTATTGTGCTCCCGTCTTTAGCAACTTTAATGGTTTATCTGCAGTTTGGGACAACACGAGAAAAATGATGAATAGCTACCAATCTAAACATCACTGTGTTCATTGGGGCGGAAAGAAACTGCACAGATCACTGGCAGAAACGTTCAGGTTCTACTTTATCCCAGCCTGTGAGAATTAAATATAGAAGCAACATTCAGAAACAAAAGCCTGAATAAAGTCTACAAAGAAGATTTCATCAATGCAGACCTTTTTTTTTGCCCTTACCATTGTTTAAATCATTTCTAGACTTATGATTTGCTGTAAACACATGAAGTCAACATGTTAAGACATTTTCTGTTTGTCTAACCTCTGCTAATTTTTTTTCTTCCATTTGTTATTTATTCATTTTAACATTTACAGATTAAGTCCAGGCCTTTCAGATGTTTTTTTTATTCTTTTTTTGTGGAACATCATTTAGGGATCAGAGGTTGATCTGTTTTGTTTGTTTTGTTTTCTAAAACTGGTTCAGACTATACGTCTAAGGTCCGACTGATGCCGCCTCTCTCTGTGTAGTCCCTTTTCTCCCCCTCTTCTCTTCTCTTCTCTTCCTTTGACTGGTTCAGTAATGGCTGCCTCTCCCCTTGCATTTTAAGTGTTTTTTGTTTTTTTTTACCCTCTTAGGAGGTTCCTGCAGTACACAACAATAAAATGAAGCACAGTCAGCGCAGAGACCAGGGGCTTATTCAGTTTGCCAACACAGAGCAGGGATGGCAGCTTGTTATGCCTGCAGCCACTCCTGTACTTAGTGTCAGGCTCTCTGAATAGGCACTGGGCAAAAATCCCCAAAATCATTGGCCCCCCAAGGGAAAAATATTTTAAAAGCCTCAAAACAAATTAATTTCACTGCAGCAGCATAATACCACACTGGAGAACTGACAAAACGGCAACTTCTTATTTAGGTAGATTTATTCAGTGTAGCTAAAAAGCCCATTTTAAGATTAACTTTTAATGAAATCTTCCATAACTATCAGTGCCCCTGATGCTAATGCTTTGTACCTAATCCGTTGCCAATATTCTGGAGCAGTGGTTCCCAACCTTTTTTCCTTCAGGACCCTCGTACCTGTGTTCAAGAGAAGCTGGGACCCCCCCAAACCCAACTGCTACCCACATATACGCATTAAAAGGGATTAATTGAAAACTTATTTGCAAAAATGAAACGGAAGTAGTTGGTAAAATTGTTCTTGTTTGACACTGTAGGTGATATGGATAAGTGTTTTGGATTTTTTAAAATCTAATATTTATAAATATTATTTTGGTAACTTCAGGAAAGACAAAATTCTGCGTACCCCCTGCAATCTCTAGGGACCCCTGGTTAGGAACCACCTGACTAGAGCGTGGCCTTAACATTTCCACACAGAAAGAAGGATCTTTGACTCATACTGTCTCTAGTTCGTCTGGTTCAGCTTCGAAGAGGCATTTTAATGTTTGGTGAACACGTGTTAATTTGGCCTTGTGTTTTTATTAATATTCTGAAAGACGCCTTAGGATTGTTGTTTCAATTCTCCTGGTATGTTAGGGATTTCATGATGCTATAAACTCTTAATGCATCCACACATGATCCTCCTAATTGTGGGGAAGTGCAGCTTTCCACATTTTTGTTTCATACCAAACCCATCCTCTTCAATAACTGGTTAGCATGTTGATAATGTCTAATAGTTTAAAGGGGATTTGTTTCGCATTTCACTGAACAAATCTATAAAAAAAATGAAATTTTCAGAGGGAGATGTTGCCAAAATAAAACATCTTATCCAGGGGTGTCGCCAATAATTATGGAGGATACTGTATCATCTCTAAACATCGTTTCATGTGGTTGAGGCCTGAAGTGGAGTCATTTGTTTTGTTTGACACATTTTTCTCCAATATCATTCCTTACTTATCTGACTTATTATTTTGTAAAAAAAAAAAAAATCTTTGACAGATTTTTGCTTAACTGTAATTTATTTGCAATTTATTTAGTAAATTATTATAAATGATAAACCTTAAAGTGTAACTCACCCCAAAATCAACTTTTTTTCTTGATAAACAGTATAATTGAATCTATAATAGCACTATCTACATTTCCAGTAAACGTTTTTTGTATTTTAGTACATTTTGTGAAAATATTGATTTTGTACCAAAAACCTTTAGTTTAGTGCCCTAATTGGTTAAATGATTACACTTCACTGGAATTGAAATCCTGCCTTGCTAACGGCTAATCTCTTATTGGCGTAGGCTTGGAATAGTGACGACAGCAGTCCGGCTGTGGTGGGGTATATAAGAGGTACGTACGGGCCACACCTCCACTAATCTATATTTCGCATTAGATTTAGCCAACAACAATGTACCACTCAGAGACTGCGCTCATTCTATGCCACAATGCCGCTACATGCTCGGTATCTGCAGCTCCTCCAGGTAGAGATCGAGACAGCGGCTCGTAACAATATGGCGCCGCTCCCCTCCTACACAGAACCTCCCTGTACTTTGTTCCCTTTGGAGAAGGAAGTTGAGGAAAAAATCTCAGTATCCAGATTATTTCCAGGCAAAAGAGCTTGCGTTACTATGGCTCTCTCCATCTTTCTGGCCGTCCACGACTCTGCGCTGTGCTGCTGCCTGCAACATGTCAGTCACAGACCACGCCCAGCCCTTCATCCCCCTCGTGTTTTTTCTGGTCCACCAGGCAACGCCTCCTTTTGAGCCGTTTTTCAAAAATAAATGTGTGCGGGGTTATACTCTGCTAGGGGGGTGAGTTACTCTTTAAAGTCTGGTAGTTTGTGTCCAGCACAATGAGGTAATAATATACTGTAAAAGTGTATTCTTGGATAGAGCAGTAGGCTCAGCTTAGAAGCCAAAGGGAGCTCGTTGATCAGTCAATATCGGACCCCTTAGGGTTCCTTCACTTAGAGGAAATGTGTTGCTTTTAATCTATCACAATGCTGCTGCTGGTGTTTAATGGAAAGGAAGGTCCTTTCAGGTTTGCTAGCCCGTCTCCTCATTCTGTAACAGTAACAGATGTTCCTCCTGGGTTCCCACTCCAAACCCACCTTTGCTTCTTAGGTTTCTTCTTTTTCTCGTTACTTCTTCTCTTTTGGTTTCCCTCCAAGCAGACCCATGTGTTTGTCTTCTTGCCTGTTGTTTTTGGTTGGTCTCTTCAACGACTCTGCCAAAGCTTCATATGTCCCCCCCCCCCCGCCTCTGCCCCCTCTGTTCCTTACTCACATGTAAATTATTTCGATGAAATATTTTTTGGTTCTCTTTTTATTTCCACATGACTGTTGAATCTATTAAGTTGCTGTTTGTATATTATTCTTATTCTCTCTTATGATTTCTTAAGTTTCATCTTTATTATATTATAGGACCCAGGGATCATCCTGATATTGTTGATTCATTTATGCAACTCCAAGCTCAGGTGTGTTTTTTGGTTTCTTATTTCATTCACTTTGGGTTTCTCTTCTCTCTATTTCTTTTTCTCTCTCTAAACTCTTGCAATTCTTCTCTCTTTCTCTCTGTAACTCTTGCTGTTCTTTGTTGCTGGGCCCTAAGGTGTCCCATCACAAAGGCAAAGCAGTGGAATGAAACACTCGAGGGAACTGTTTTAAAAAGGGACATTTGTCTCTCCCTGAATGCTTTTAGACTCTAACAGTCGCCTCACCACTCAATCACAAACCCCAGTCCATGTTGAGCTTTAGTTTTACCTGCAGGGCGTTCTCATAGTCAGAATACTTTGCTTTAGATGCGAGCTGAAGTGATAACGGCAATGGTTTCATAACTGTGAGCTTAAAATAGTTTTTTTTTTACTATATAATATAATATCATTAATTCAGTTCCTAAATTAAAATGTTTATAGATTGATTCAGTACGCACAGACGCGTTTAATTCTATTAATTTTGCTGATAAATTTTTTTTAAGGCTATGATAACCAAACTTCAGTTTCTCAAAACATATAACATTACAAAAGACAAAAGATTTAAGTGCAGAAATGTGTTTGTACTTAATATTTGGGCGGAGTTCTTATTACATGAATTACTTCATCTGTGCAGTGTGTCTTGGAGGCGATCAGCCTGTGGTTGTGCTTAATAGCAGCCTTCATCTTGTCTGCCTCGTTTGTTCCAGTGTCTCAGGAGGATTTTATGCGGTTTACGTCTGGCCATATTCTATTGAATATAGTGACACCATGTACATCATAGACTCCTGAAATCATCACTGATTGTGGAAAATATACACTGAACGGACTTTGATTTCAGAATTAAATGTAAAATTTGCAGTCATCTAAAAAAGAGGATTTTAGTTCTGTCCCCTTTGTGGTTAGACCAGGTAAAATCTATTCTGACATCTCTGCTCCACCAGTGGCCACCAAAAAAAGATTGTAATGGTTATTGAAAAATGATACATATCCCTGGGACGATTGGCCTTTTCTAATTATTTCCTTTTTTTTTAATAAATGTATTTTTTTCTTATTGGAAATGAGACCAAGAAAAATTGTGTTTAAAGAAGATCTGTTTTTATTTACATTTTATTTGAAAATGGTGTTTCAAAAAATGTTTTTTAAGGAATCTGTAGATAATTTTTATTTTTATGACAAATATCAAGCTCTTTTTCTAATTGCTGACTAGTTTTGTGCATGCCTTCACTGGTATTGTATGGATTTATGGTTGTTGATGAGCTCCAAGTTAGGGCTGCACGATTTATTGTGATCTAATATTATTGCATTTTTTTTGTACATGTTCATCTCGTGAAGAACTACCTGGATTTTAATACATGATTGCTAATTCTTAAAGTACCATAGTAGGGCTTTTTATTTCTAGTATAGGTGGTAACACGTTTACTTTAAGGCTGCATAACCATGTTAAAAAAAGTAAAGAGGTTACAAGATGTTCACCAAGTCTCAGGAACCTGAAATGTTCTGATTAGTTCCTGTCAAATGACAGATTCTCCAAAGTATCTGCCAGCATTCTGAATAATTTTGAGCTTAACTGAACATCTATGTGTGTAGGATCCAAGCTCTTACTGGGCTTTATCTCACCATGCTTTCAATCAAGGTCCTGTGAGTATACTTGACTATAGCAGTCTGTGAACAGTCACCTTCTTCAGCAATGAGCTTCTTCACCTCCTTGCGAATGTCAGTAACTGTCTGCTTGACAAATGTCAAATCAGCTAAAATATCCCCCTCATTTTGTTAGCTATAATATTCCTACATCTTTCTTTATTAAAACTCCTTTTTTGTTAGTTGCATTTCATTTTTTGAGAAACTGAATTTTGTGTTTTCATTCGCTGTAAGTCCAGATAACCAAAGTTGCACCTGAAATATCTGACCTTTTGATTAATTAGTCTATATATTATGAGATAAACTTTAAGGACATAATAACTGAAATAAGTAAAACAATTTATTCTACTTATTGGTATATGCCTGCATCAAGATGAAAATATATGACACTATTAAATAAATGTTGGTTTAAACAAAAAAGCAACAGCTATTCATACTGCAACATTAGCTACCACATTTCACTATTGCAGTTAAAACATAATTTATAACATTCATTCATCAGCATTTTGATTTTTCATTCATACCAACACAAAAACTATAAACACCAACTCAACTGTGTAGAATATTATTCCTTTTTACCATTCTCCCTTTATTTTTAGCTGGTTAGTTAGTCAGGCTATCTGCTCAGCTAGAGAATCTACAGTCAGCTGCTTTACAGATCTGCCACTCATCGGTGGTCGACTAGGCATGGGATAATTACGGGTGTTCTGAGGTACACTGAGGTTTGATATAGTAGCCTACAAACTGCTAAATGTTTCTGTCAAAAGGTTTGATTTAAAGTCCTTGGAATAAAGCAATGAAGTGACAGAAATGATCTGAGTCTCAGAGCATGAAGAAACGCAGCTTAGCTCCTCTCAAACATGTTGCTGTGCACGGCTGGTCAGCTGGCTAAAAGACAAAAAACAAAAACAAGCTTGGCAGTTTATGAAATGTTGCTGGTTGCAAATAGACGTGTAGAAACTAAAGAAGCACCACAGATTAATCTTACCAAGGTGATATATTTTTAAAATTAGTTAACAAGACTTGAGCTAATTTGCAAACTTAATTCATTTAAAAAATCTGGTCTTTATCACGCATTTCTTTTTTCTATTTATGTGTTGATGTGTTTTTTTTAATAGTTTTTTTATCAAGGTTATCAGGTAATCTCATACTGGCCCATGTCAGTTGATAGTTTGTTAATAGCCTTCCTTTAGTTTCCAATTCACGACTGTCTGGGTTTTCCTTGACTGGAAGCTTTTTTTTTTACTACTGTATGTAGCAAGGGACAAGTATATGAGCCCCTTTCAGCCAGCTGGCCAGCTGTGTGGAGCAACGGGTGGTGTAGGAAAAGCAGTACATTACTCTAACCTTTAGCAGCACTATTTCTGCCAGCTAGTTTAAAGGACTTTGAGTAGTTGGTGAGATATGATTGAACACTGCAGCTATTTTTAAAAATATTTTCCAAGTTCTTGTTTACCTTGATGCCATTAAGATGCTCATACAAGCTATTTATCATCAGACAGTACATCTTTTCATTTCAAGAGCTGACAGCATTTTTTAAAAACAACCGAGGAAGTGTAAATCCTTTTTGTTGTGCCGCTTAAGCAAAATTCTATACAAATCCACAATTTATATTTAAATATGCAAAGTAAAACAGCTTAATTTATCTGAATCTTCACACACATTTTATTAAAATCTCAACACTTTACTCCTGTATGAAATATTTTAGCTCATCTTGTGGTCCCAGGTGACTGATTAGTCTCTGAGCCTAGTCCTCCTCTGAAGTCATTCCAGCCCAGAGCCAATCAAAGCCCAAATGAATTAATATTCAGCTAATATTAATCTGCTCCAACAAATTGGCTGATGGCTCTCTTGTTTGTATATTTTTGTCTTTTGTCTTCATTCTTCCTTTGTTTTCTATCTTTGGATAGATCTGACCTTTTCTCCCTTTCCCTCTCTCCCTCTCTCCTCTCCTCCATCCTGAATAAGTTCATTATTATGAGATGAGTTGTCGTTCTCTTTATCTGCACATGTTACTTACTTATTACACACTTCTGTTGCATATTCTGTCCAGTCAACCAAAAACAAGGAAGATGCAATTAAGTTGAAGAATCAAAGCAAAAACCCACCATTGCCTTTAGTTTGACTTAAGTTTCAAATTATTTCCAAGCTTGATTTTTCACAATTTGTTTGTTATACCTGCATCAGTTCTGCATTGGAGGATCTCTGTCTGAGTTTGGATTAAAATCTTCCCAAACGGATGGAGAGAGCACTGTAGCCTGGTAGGCAGATCTGCTCCTCTGTTGCCATCAGATCTGGCTACCAGGCTTGGCGGGTGTTGTTGCTAGTCGTATTTTGAAGGAGCTTATGCAGTGGAATGTGGTGAAGCAGTATAGCGAATGGGTGGGGCCTACTGAAACGTAATGTGAACTGCTTTTATCTGCCTCGTAGGCCCTCAAACGGAAGCCCGACTTGTTCTTGTCTGAGAGTCTTGATGTGAAAGCAGTGTTCCACTGTGGTAAGTGAGCGCAAGACTCACACAGACACACCTGCCAACGTGTAGATATCTGCTTGGTGTCTCAGTAAAACATGTTCCTGTCGTTACAAACTGAACATGTTTGATATCAGTCCTCAGTGGTTCCTGTTTCCTTCTCCCGACTCTAGGAATTCTGTCACTCAAATTTCCAGAGGCCCCGACGGTCAAGTCGACGTGTCTTTTCTTTGTAAGCACACGCACTGTGGGAAGCGAAAACTATTGGGTTTGCCTGTAAAATATCTGAAATAAGATGTTCATTTGGTTCTGGTAGACTGAACTCCTGCCACACTGCTCAGACGTGCCTCCATTAGCCAGGGTGGTGCAGGAGGATGGCAAGCTGTTGGTGCAAGCTGTGCTGGAGGTAAGAAACACTACTTTACCTCTCTCGTTAACCTTGCAGCACTTTTCTGCGGTATCAGTAGCAACTAGGGATACGACAATACCACTTTTTTCAAACCGTCACAATATCTATACTTAGATTTGAATACCTGCCAATACCGAGTATCAGTACCAAAATTTCTACAACACAAACAAAATGCATTGAATTGGAAAATAGGTTTATTTTCTTCTCCGTTTGTTACAACAAATGATGGTGAATTAGATTTAAAAAAAAAATATTGATTAACAATTATCAGAAAGCTAAAAATACAAGTGAAAAATAAAAAATGTTCTCTGAAATTATCAAAATCAAATCAAACTTTTTTTATAAACCGCTTTTCAAACAGTTTCTCAAAGTGCTTTACAGATTTTAAAATGACCACAAAATCCACCAGAAATAAAATCATCATCGCAACTACACCCCCCTCCCAACCCATCAGCCATACACACACACACACTTAAAGCTACAAAAACAGCGGCCTGAGCACAGATGAGCCAGGAAACGCCATCATGGGAGCCATCCGCAGCAGCAGCGCAGCAGCCAAGGCACCGACCCAGGGCGCCCAGAGGAGGGAGGGATGGTACCACCACCTCCACCCACGCACAACCTGGAGGGCACCCAGGCAGCCACAGTCGAACACCGCCCCCGATCCAGGGGGCCCCCAGAGAGGAAACACTGGGAGGAAGTTTAAATAAGTTAAGATATAACGTGTAAAACAATGATAAGATAGAATCAAGATAAAAATGCAAAGCAGATTAAAAAATAAACACTTAAAAGCTAAACAAAAAAATAAATCAGGTTTAAATCAACATGAAAACATGCTGACCAGTTAAAAATATATTAATAAATAGTAATCAGTTAAAAGCTTGGTTAAAAAGGTGAGTCTTGAGCCTGTTCTTAAAACATGAACGTTCCTGAAGGTCCTCTGGCAGCCTGTTCCAGAGGTGAGGGCCATAATAATTGAAAGAGGAGTGCAGAAACCATGAGGGTTCATATGGTAAAAGCGGACTCTGGCGATGTTCTTTAGGTGATAATTACCTATTTTAGTAATCTTTTTAATGGGTATAAAATTCAGCTCAGAGTCAAAAATCACGCCCATGTTCTTTACTTGTAAAGATGGATTAAAAGACAGTAATTGTAGTATTGGTAAAAGTTTCTCTATCTGAGCATCAGAACCGATAACTAAAACCTCCGTTTTGTCCTGGTTGAGCTGGAGAAAGTTTTCTGCAATCCCGGATTTGATGTCTAAAATGCAGTTAAAAAGTGCATCCATTGGCCGTGTGTCATCAGGAGACATGGAGATGTACTGCTGTGTATCATCAGCATAACTGTGAAAGTTAACTCCATGTCTTCTGATGACACCACCAAGAGGGAGCATTTAGAGGTTAAAAAGCACTGGGCCTAAAACTGAACCCGGGAGCACACCACATTATTGCTGAGTTTCCACAATTGAAGTATTTGTTTATGGTATCGTTTAAGCAATACAATACATAAGAACAGTATCGGTATCAGTGCATCCCTACTAGCAACACTTCTTCTTTCCCAACTAAGTTTACCAATACATGGTTTTTAAAATTTTAAGATAAAGATTTTAAAACTATGGTGTGAATTTGACTTAATCTCCCTTTACTCTGATGCCCTTAAATGTGTCCTTCACTGAAAAACCATTTAAAACACACTCTTTTTGAAATCCGATCCTTCCCCCCCGAGTAGGACATGTATGCTGCACGTCATACTCTTGTCTCACCCCCGATGCCTGCTTCAGCCCAAAATGATTCCTGAGATGAAAACAAGAAAGTCAGAGAAAACTGTATCATCAATATAGAAAAGCATGCTGACCATGCCTAACCTGGCTTACGACCAGCTCAGTTATACACATGATCCTGACGTTAAATCCCACCCACTCCTTTCACAAAGTACAACCTCTTAAACAGGAGCAAGACAGACTTTTTTTTTGTCCCACATAAAAAAAAGTTCATAAGGCATATGGTAGGGCTAGAAACCATAAGAAATTCATAGAAAAAGATATTTAAGTAAAATGCAGAGCCTCCAAATGTCTTCAGCTTGTTCGTAAGCAGTCCACTTTGATGTGATTTAATCTAACCATAAATCCATATTTTCTGTGAAGGCTTCAGAGGTTTGATTGTGAACTTTAGTGAACAAACAGCACAATGAAGCCCAAAGGACTCAGCAGGAAAGCCAGGGAGAAAGGTGGAGAAGCTTAAGGCAGGTTTAGGTTATAAAACAATATCCCAAGCTTTGAACATCTCAGAGGTTTTCTCTGAAAATGAAGAGTCTTCCACCTGCGAATCGACATAGAGATCAAAATCAGAAATCTAAGAAACATACATGAAAAGCATGAAGCAGCTCTGGACTCATCAAACATGGAAGCAGCTGCCTTTGTCAAATTATACCAAAGTAAAAGTAGTGAAACTCCATGTACAAAAAATAAAGCTCACATCTCCTACTGTGAAACAAAGTAGTGACCGCATCATGCTGTGGGGAGGATTTTTTTGTTTGTTTGTACAGTATAAATGTTGAATACTAAGTGTGATTATTTGTCTTTGTCTAGCCCGTAAATATTAAAACAGATTGGGGTGAGGTGTATCCACTGTTCAAAGTACTTTTTCCTTTCTCTGCAGGGCATCGGGGGCGGAGCATCCCGGAATCTGATGGACCAATTTGCAGAAGTCTTATTCAGTCTAAATAAGCACTGCTTCTCTCTGCTCGCCGTGTGGTTGAAAGAAGCGCTGCAGCCTCCAGGCTTTCCGTCGACCCGCATCACGACCGAGCAAAAAGACAACTTCTCACAGCAGATCCTCAGGTATCAACTCTGGACATTTATTTGTGGTTGATTAGATAAAGCCTAAGCTTAGGCAACATTGTAATTTACCTTTACTCACTGATTTATTTATTTTTTTCTCCCTCTTTGTCTTTTGCAATGCAGAGAGCGAGTAAACAAGCGAAGAGTGAAGGACATAGTGAAAGAGTTCACACTACTGTGCAGAGGTCTGCACGGCACAGAGTACGCTGCTGAATACTGAAGCACTGCCCCTCCACCTCCCAGCTAATGGTAACCTTCGTCCTCAGTGCAAATACCCAGGCGCCACAGCAGCAAAGTCGTCGTTCCACCCCCCGAGACCATAAAGACATCGAGCAATGATTGTAACGATGACCCAAGACACAGAGCCCATTCCAGCACAGAGCTGCCATCGGATCAGCGGACAAACTTCAACTCCCAGCAGGCCTCAGAGAGAACCTCCTCTTTGCTGCATTGATTATTTTCGCTGTTATAAGATTGATTGCCTCTCTCCTTCCTCTCTCTTCTCATTTTAAAGGTCATTTCATTGGAAGGATTTCCGGCAGCAAACCCAGCATGCTGGCTAATGCCTCCTTGTATCTCTGGCTTGTTCTGCCTTTCTAGATCTTCCCGTGGTACTCTAGGTTTATTTGCTGGTGATTAGCATCTATATGAAATGGTAGTGGTGTCGTACGTAGCTACTTGACATTATTTTTTCAAAGTAAACCAAGTTAATTATATAAATGTATATGTAAATACAAATATGTGGTTTCAGTCCTGCTGCTGCTGCTAATGGGATACAAAGGAGCATTGTTTGGAGGGGATTCTGCAGGAACTCAATACAATATTTACTCCAGCTCATGCCCCAGTGATCTCTGCATTTGCCAAATTATATTAATTGTTTTGAGACTTTCTTTTATTAAAGGCCTTTTATGGGGTGTGAGTAGGGAAGCTAGGCTGAAGACAACGATACTTGGACTTTATATAGTCAGATAACTCAACAAGCCCTCTTTATTAGGGGCTGTACCTCATGTATGTAGACCTCTACCCAGTCCTTCTGCAGTCTCTGCTTCACCCTACAGTAAAGCAGGAGTCCTTAGAAAAATAACAGGAGGGAAGACAGAGCCCAGTAACCGGCACCATGATGGACGCTGCTAAGAAGGGAACTAGGCATTTCTGACAGTGGGCTGCTTAGTCACTGTAATCGTGCAAAAATATTAATCCAAGTTGTGCATATTAACAGTTACTGCTGAACACTTGTATATGTGAGTGTACGGGTGTGTTCATATCTGTATGTAAGAGAGGTTTGCACATATGTATCTATTCTCCCCACTTGGTCAGTGCACTTATATTGGACCTATGGTACAAACGCATCATTTTCCTTCGTCTGTTCTTCAAACCACTCTTACTCAGGCAACGCTCTTCAGAACGACTGACCTGGAACATCCAGCATTTCACGGACTCTGCTGCTCCTCTGCAGCCGTCCCTTACCCATATCGCCTGTTTGTCAAGCCAGACTCATCCACATATGTTGTTCTCACCGAGCACTGCTATTAACGAGCGCTTGTGATCAAGCTACCCAGAATTCTTTGGGTCACTGCCTTGGAGAGGATGGAGAAGAATCGGAGAGCTGAGCACCAAAGTGCAAGATTCCTGACAGAGAAAGTTTCTTCACACCGACATTCTGTGCTTGTTCTTTATGCCTGTGATGCTACGGCTGTAAATTAAACTGTCTTGTGAATCGGCAGTCCCTCGGCATCAAAGCGTACCTTGTGATCTCTGATAAAAGCTTTTATCTCTGTATAATCCTTCTGTCTTATCCGAGGTGCCTGCAGACATGTAGCATGTATGTGTTTTGGGGTGGGAGAGGTTCTTGGGGCTAACTTACAAAAATGTGGGTCTGTCTGTAACAATGGACGAAGATAGAGACCTAAGGCCGGAATCACTTTTGATCCAAGCCGCTTCGCTTTAGTCCAATAAGTTTAATGAACGTCTCACCGTTCAACACTGATCCCTGGTTTGTTTTGTGCTCTTAGTCTCAGTGAGGAGGAGCAGTGTTTATCACAGTTTGGAGTTGTATGCGAACGAGAACTGGGAGGAATTAAATGTACAGTGGTCTTTTTGTACCTTGGCTTTAATTTATTAAATATATCTAAGACTGCAGCTATGGATGTCTAATGGTTATTTTTATTTTCCGTCAACACAAGTACAGTACAGACAAAAAGTTTGGACACCTCATTCAGTGCATTTTCTTTCTTTTCATGACTATTTACATTCTAGATTCTCACTGAAGGCATCAAAACTATGAATGAACACATGGAATTATATAGTACTTTTACAAAAAATTGTGAAATAACCTGGCCTCCAAAGTCACTGGACCTGAACCCAATCGAGATGATTTGGGTTGAGCTGAACCGCAGAGTGAAGGCAAAAGGTCCAACAAGTACTAAGCATCTCTGGGAATGTCTTCAAGACTGTTGGAAAACCATTTTGGGTGACTACCTCTTGAAGCTCAAGAGAATGCAAAGCAGTAATCAGAGCAAAGGGTGGCTACTTTGAGGAATCTAAAATATAACATGTATTCAGTTATTTCACCCTTTTTGTTTAAGTACATACAGTAATTCCATACATTATGTGTTCATTCATAGTTTTGATGCCCTTAATTGAGAATCTACTAGGTAGTCATGAAAATAAAGAAAACGCATTGAATAAGAAAGGTGTGTCCAAACTTTTGGTCTGTACTGTACTTCTAGATGCAGCCCCAGTTTTTTGATTTTTTAATTGTTTTTATCTGAGAGCAAATCTTTTCTAGCTCGGGTTTATAAAACTACATCAACCTCTTTTACTTTAAAAAAAAAAATTATCTTGAGCATAAACGGTCTCAAAAAAGCCTGAACATGTAAATGCTGTTGATACTTTCCAGTGGGTGCCCCCCTCCCCATAACAGCTCTACTCAAAACACAACTATATAACAGAAAATTGATTTCCATAGCAGGAATTAAGAAAATGCGATTTTCTTTAAAAAGTGTGCTAAAGAAAAAAATTTTCTTTGTCTATTTGATTGTATGACATCACAAGAGGCACATGGATCAAGGCTACCTTAGTAAACAGGGATTTCATGTCAAGTTTATTTGTATACTACATTTCAGCAGCAAGGCAAAGTGCTTTACGTGACAAAACTTGAAAAATAACAAAATTACTGTGGCGAAATAAAGTGAAGTTATGAAAAGTTGCACTCCATTCTAGAATTAATGAGTCATGGTGCTAGTAATCCAAGGTAGCTCTAAACAAATTAGTTTTTACCCTTTGACTTGAAGAAACAGCAGTTTTTCAGTTTTCTTGAAGTTTTTTCCAGATCAGAGGAAAATAAGAGTTGGTTTGAACCAGAAGACCTGACGGGTCTGCAGGGTGGATACGATGTCAATCTTTAATGCATTTTTTATTTTATTTTTTTGCTAAGACATTCAGTGGTTTATAAACTAACAAAAGTGTTTAAAATTCTATTCTCTAAGCTACAGGAAACAAGTGTTAGGACTTTAGAACTGGTGTGATGTGCTCTACGTTCCTGTTTCTAGTGAGGACGCGAGCAGCAGCGTTCTAGATCAGCTGGAGCTGTCTGACATTTAATGCAGACCTGTGAAGACGTTGCAGCAGTTGAGCCGACTAAAGATAAATTCATGGATGAGATTCTTTAGTTCTTGTTGGGACATTAGTCGGTTTATCCTGTAAATGTTCTTCAGCTGACACGAAGCTGACCTTGTTATTGTCTTAATGCGTCCTTGAAGGTTCAGCTCTTTTGGACCTGATCTGTATTTTCCAGCTGTGATAACTGAAGCTGTTTGCTGACTCATGATCATTTAAAAAATAGTTGAAAGTTATCCCACATCCATGCATTATTATTTTTCTTTGCATCTACTTACACTTTTATCAGTCATCTTGAGTCTCTTTGTCTTCAACCAAAAAATCAGGTTAGAAATCTATGGGTAATCATGGACTCGGACCTGAACTTAAACAGCCACATCAAAGCAATAACATCAGCAACTATTTACCATCTGAAAAACATTCCTAAGATCAGAGGAATAGTGTCAAAACCAGACTTAGAGAGACATATCCATGCATTTGTCTCCAGCAGGTTAGACTACTGTAACGGCCTGCTCACTGGCCTCTCTAAACGAGCTGTTAGACAGCTGCAGTACATCCAGAACGCTGCTGCTTGAGTCCTGACAAGAACCAGGACATACAACTATATTAGTCCAGTGCTCCGGTCTCTGCACTGGCTTCCTGACGCTCAGAGAATAGAATCTAAAACAGCTCTGCTTGTGTACAAGTCTTTTTATGGTTTGGCACCAAAGTACATCTCTGACATGTTGGAGACATATGAACCACCTTGGGCCCTGAGAACTTCAGGGAGGGGTCTCCTGGTGGTTCCCAGAGTCGACAATAAACACGGTGAGGTTGCATTTCAGTTTCAGGCAGCTAAAATCTGGAACAGTCTTAATGAGGATGTGAGACAAGCCTCAACTCTAACTATGTTTAAATCCAGGCTGAAAACAGTTATTTTTAACCGTGCATATGACAATTGAAAGTATTTTATCTACACTCTTGCTTTTTATTGAAATTAATTATTTTTTAAGTTGATTTTTTTTTCCTGTTTATCTGTTTTCTTAATTTATGCAACTGTGAAGCACTTTGAATTGCCTTGGTATGAATTGTGCTCTACAAATAAACTTGCCTTGCCTTTAATGGTTTTATAGTCTAAAGGTTACATTGTAATGTAGAGTATCATGTTATCATAACTAGTCTTGTTAAAATCTTAGATGATAGCATATACATTTTCAAAACCGTACCCTATATACGTTTTTTGTCCTCTGGGATGAAAAGTTGCCTATTGACGCAATGAAGTTCATGTTCTTTAGGTAAGACTCAAACCAGCCAAGTACTCTACTATAGAGTCTGATTTTGCTCTCCAGTTGTTTCAATACTATATCATGATCAACACTGTCAAATGCTGCGCTGAGGTCCAACAGAACCAGCAGTGTGGTTCTTCCACAGTCCGTATTTAAGTGGATATCAGTGAAAACGTTGACAAAGGGAATCTCAATTTCTTGGTAAACACAGAAGCTGGACTAAAAAATATCAAAGCAGTTGGTCATTGAAATGAAGCTATTTAACTCTTGAAACGCAGTTTATATCTTCAATAGCCTGTAATTCTGTAAAAGTAACATCCAAATTATTCTTTTTTTCAGCAATTGTTTCATATCTACTGGTTTCAAAGCCTTGAGGAAACACACCAAAATGCTCAAAATTAAATAAGTAAACCCTTATCTAAATGTCTTCAGGAATAAATAAATATACAAATATAAAGTATATAATGTATACAATGTAATTGTGAAAAATCTTAATTATGTAAAGTTCTTAGCTCATTCGTATTAAATATTTTTCATTTTCCTTTTAAAAATGAATGTATAAATGAAAACTAAACAATTTTTTTTTTCTAATAATAAGTTTGTTTGTTTAGCCGTTTTAATCTAATTCCATTAGTTTTTATTCCGAAACAGCTTTTATAAAAATGTAATATTTTTCCAAGTGGCTTATATTTTTCAATAGGATACTTTTCAACTGAATTAATTAATCTGCCAATCAAGGTCTGTGATTTGGACCTGAATGCTCATAGGCTGGTGCTTAGACATTGATTGATGAAAAATATTTTGTACTACAGAGCCAATAGTTTTTATGAATTTAGTTTTTTCCCCAAATTTCATTGCCACATTATATATTTGTCTATATATTTATCCAATGGATAAGAGGGATAAGTTCAGTATTTGATTAGATTCAATGACAGGTAACACATTCTTAAAGAAAGCTGTGAGTAACAGATTCTGGAGTATTGGAGTAAAATGGGGTTCAACATAACATGTATAAACCAGAGTTAGTGACCCCTTTTCCTTGATGGGTACTGCCAAGGATAAGGAAGCTGAAGTTATTCTACTTTTACAGTTTATATTCTTGTTTAACTTTTCCATTACATCCATGCTTCATATATAGGGAAAGTTTCTGCAATGTCAAATAGTTTTACGTTAAAAAAAATTGAGATTAATGCCTTTAGAAGTTTGAAATAAGCACATTTATTATATGTCTTTAAAAATGCGTTGGATAAATTTCTATTTGCAGGTTTTATTTGTTTTATTTAGTAGTAGCTCTGGTTGAGAGATCAAGGCAAGTTTACTGTGATCAAACTACCAAACATATAGGCCTAATATAGGGTCGCAATAAACCCTATCGCAAGGAATTTGGCTGCAAACATTCAATCTAACCTGCAAACCTTTCAAAGTTTCCCAGGTAATAGTCAGCAGAAGTTGCAGGTGATACAGCAGGCGTGCAAGAAGCATCAGTGGAACTTGAAAATCATTGAGCTGACCAAATATTTAGGTCAGGTCAATAATTATAAGGGGTGAATGTCAGTTCATAATGTTTTACAGCAAAATAACTGAAAAAACGACAATAATTTGCAGTTTTGAAGATTTAAACTATGAATGAAGCGACTTTATGGAATAACATTAAGCATTATTTAAAAATAATTTGGAATAATTAAAGTTAAACAGACTTTAAGTTGTGTGAAGGTGGTCTAAAACGGTATTATTTTCCATACATATAGAGAAGCGCTTTGTTGTTGTGATGCATTCAAGGTCTTCCCAAACCGTCTGACATTCCAGGATGTTCTCCCCAAAAAAAAAAAAAAAAACGAAGCCAAGCTGCGCATGCGTTGTGCGGTCAGAGCGGTGCACATGTGAGTGTTGGGCTCATCATCCTTCCCCTGCCAGTCTTCAGAGCCGACCCAGCAGCAGACCGCTTCTTCCACTCCTTCCTTCAATAAGAAGAGTCTTTTCCGGATATCCCGCGGTCATCTCAGCCTTTCATCCTAAACTAGTGAAGCTGCTGCACGTAAGTTAGCTCCCTGCTAACTCTGATCCATGGAACAGCAACCTACCCCGTGGATATGTTAGCCATGTTACTCTTTATGCATCTTTTTGCAGTTATTTGTATATATTTATTATATTTATTTTTATTTAACTCGCAGCTAAATACATGCAGCAGTTTGCTGTATAAAGCTCTTCATATGCACACAGTATTTGAATCATGTTTTTGTTTTTTTTGCTGGTTTTAGAGCATGAATAAGAGTAGAGCTGAAGATAGTTTGACAGTCAGTGACCTGAGTAACTCTTTTAGAGGAGTTTTCTTTTTTTAAACAACGTAAGGGAGAAACACCTTGTTCTTTTCACTGAGCACAGTGCGTTAAGCGTATGTTTGTTTTTGCCGACTTGCTGAAGAATGAATTTGAGTCTGATCAATCAAAGCATCTGAGAAACAAAGTGCGGTCCTGATCTGAGTCCATTCTGTAGATTAGGGAGGGCTCTTATCAGTGTTCATCTTGTTTCAGCATATTATCAGTAGAACCCAGAGGTCCCCTCATCATCAGATTGTCTTCAACTGTCCTGAACTGATCTTAAGACAAAGGTTGACCACTGATTGTTATTAAACTTTGCCCTTTAGTGGACCAGTTTGTTCTGGAAAATGTATATTAAATTTTCTTTAAAATAGATCTATTTATAATAAAGGATCTGTGAATTACTATTTTTCTTATTAATTTTAAAGCACTGTCTGATCTAGGGTTTGCTTTATATAGTTGAAAAATAAAATGGTGTGAAAAGTATTTTCCCCCCTCCCTGTTTTATTATTATAATTATATTTGCCACTTCAAAATGTTTCAGATCATCAAACACGTGTGAATATTACTCAAAGACGATACATGTCGACACAGAATGTTTTTAATGATTTATTTTTAAAATTTCAAAAACATTTAGGTGTGACAAACGTGCAGAAAAATAAGAAATCAGCAAATGAAGAGACCCAATTTTTGTCACACACCCATGTATGTAATTTAATTTTATAAAATTGCTATGTTTACAGTTTAGCACAACCATAACTTTATTTGAAATGTTGAAGGGTTTGAAATTTGATTAGATTATTTTTTTTTCAGGATAAATGTGAAAAAGACATTCTGTATTTCATGAGTTGGGGAAGAAGAATCTGAATAAAATCGGGGATTTTTTAAAACATTTAGGGCATAATTTTTTCTTCGATTTCTCAAAACGCAGCTTTGTTTTTGTCCAAATTTATTTATTTTATTATATCTTTTTTTTTAGTTTTTTTAATCTACCAACAGAAAACGCACAAATAAATTGGCGTATTCTTGGGTTCACAAAGATGGATTTTACCTCATTTAGAGTCTTTAGGTTTTCTAGACTAAGCGGATCTGGAATGGTCTGTATTAACTGCAGAATAATCAAGTTGCCTTACCAGAAGCTTTCTTGCATATTGTGTTTTTTAGGGGGAACTTTTAGTAATGTACAGAAATTAAAACCCAAATAGGCCATTTCCTTTGTGCAACTCAAATGTTGCAACAACAAAAAAATTATTTTTATGTTAGTTAACTGGACATCTTTGCCCCTCTCCTCACCAGTCATGGCTGTAGTGAGGTTCTACAGTAATGAAGCTCTGAACGGACGAGCGTTGCAGAGAGCAGCGAAGCTCTTCCCTCATCTGTCAATCACAACCGAGCTCTGCTACAACGTGGAACTGACAGGTGAGCTCTCGCTGATGTACTCGGTTTGGACCGCGAGGACGTCCTAAAATCAGCAGCTTCTTACCTTGTCCTACTTGTTGTCCTGATCTCTGCTGCAGGTTGTGAGAGTCTCGATGCAGAGCAGAGGGAGATTCTCCTCTGGTTGTTTCGTCCTCCTCTGCAAGCAGAGCCGCTGTCTGACGAGCCAAAGCTCACAGAGGGAAGCGGGGATAAACTAGTGGAGATTGGACCGAGGTGCTACTTGCTTTAAAATGTGTTTTGAAAGAGCACACAGTTTTTCAGCTGAATGACCTTCAGTAATTCTAGAGTTTTAACAAAATCACAGGTGACAGTTTTTGGCTCCCCAACTTTATACTTCATTCTTTAGTCAGTGGTGTTTCACAACGGTGCCAAAGAAAGAGAGAGTCTGTAACTGTTCCTCTTTGCATACTTAGTCTAAATCCTCCAGTCCTGGCTTTTACCTTCTGCTTTTCTGTCCTCAGGCACCCTGCAGGTTTTGTTTAGAAGATTTAGCTCTATGGACTGAGATAGCCATAAAAGAAGGTTGATTTGGCTGTATGTTCTAGATCGTTATTCTATGAATTGACCCAGTAAAGAAGATTTTTTTTCTTAGTTTTTAAAGAGTTCATGATGCCGTGCATATTTACAAGGTTCGCTTTTTGGAAGGGAAACAAGCTTACAGCATCACTCAGTGCATTTGCACGCTGGAAGAGAAAGTCAAATGATTACCTTAGTGCGACTGAAATTGGGCTTTTTAAATGCATGTATACACCTTGTTACGGTTTGGAAAACCGATTTTTCTCTACGTGTAAACGACAGTCAGGAGAAGCCGAGCTATTGGCAGCCTGGGCACTCCCACTTTCGGGAAACGAAGAGACCGTGCAAGCATGAACGGCAACAGAACGAGCAGCAGCAACGAGTGTAACACAATCAAAATGTACTGATACAGAGTTGTTGTCATCCACTACTTCGCTCATTCTTCATGTCCTGCTTTTACTCCGTCTGCTTCACCGACTTTAGCATTTGTTTGCGATCTTTGTGACTCTAGTCAAACGGGAGAATGTCAGCGACGAAGGGCGCATATCGCCATCTAGCGTCGCGGAGTTGACCGCGCTTCATTTGGTACGATTTTCTTAGTGACATGTTAACTGAACCGATTACAGCCAAAAGCTCGATTCAGATGTGCAGGTAAATGTGCTGACTGATTCTCATCATGCTGCTGCAACAAAAGCTAACCTTATCTTATTGCTTTTTACACGTCATTACCAGGGGTGCCGATAAATAAAGTCAAGATTGTATTTATAATCAGAATCTGGTCTGCAGAATAGAAAGTGTGAAGCGGTGAGGGGGAACTTGCTCAAATAGGTGCGTTTCCTTTGGCCCCTCTAATTGCATGAGTTTCATACTGCAGCACTGCTCAGTGTTTTACAGTGGGAAGCATTGTAAAGTGTTGAAATGCATGTTAGAAATTCATTTAGTCATGTGTTGAAAGGCTGGAAGGTTACCAAGATCCACATGAATATTCATCGTGGGCTTTTAATGAACATTCATGTGAGATGCCACTGAGGGGAGACATATCTGACACTTTGAACTTAAATATGTATGAAATGCGTCATAATGTATGAAATGAGAAGCTCTCGAAATGTTTGATGTTAAAATTCACCCATCAGCCAGAGTTCTTTCACTGATTCTTACAATTATCACACAGAAAGAATAACAAAGTGCTGCAGGTTCTTCCCTAAAGGTATTGGCAACATAAAATAAAGTAGGCAGAAGAGCATCCTAAATTATGCATTAAAGCACATCTCCATAACTTTTATTTGACATTTTTCCAACTTTGATAAAGTCTTTTAAAATGCCTGCTGGTTATTTATAAAGGGGTAATCAAGGCAACGGAAAGCTTGCCAGATTTTAATATCTAGTGGATTGAGTGGGATCAGTAGTGTAATTTATTTTAGGATGCAGATTAGTGTGGTGTTATTATATATTGCTGCCTAAAATGTACCCTGTTATTTAGAATAAACCGCCTTTTGTTCTGGGATTGGTAGATTTTCGGCTTGATCATAGGTCAACTTCCCTTCTGATAGTCAAAAATATTTTTTTTTCAATCAGGGACCATAAATAGGATATGGAAGAATAGTTTGAATTCTGCTTTTGTATCTTATAATCTAAAAAACAAAGTCTGAATCAGTTAAATTATTGGCAGCAATCGGTCAAAAAGCCAGTTTTGCTGCATCTCTCTTTATTGATTAGTGGAATCCGGCTCTCAGTTTGGTAAAGCAGCCTATCTAAAAAGTTTAGGCGTTCCACCGACAAAGTCTTCATAGAATTGCTGTCTATGATGATGGGTTTTTAGGTTGAATTTCTCCACTGCCTGGTCCACGAATGCCGTTTCCATCTGCCAGAGCGCCGGCCTCTCCGACGTCACCCGAGTCGAGCGATCCCGCAGGTTTCTAATCAAGGTGCGAGCGCTCGCTGAAAATACAGTAGGGGAAGCGTGCAATCGGGTTGCGTTCCTCTTTCCTCTGAAGTGACCCGTCTGTCTCCTCTTCAGCCCAAGGATGGACAGAGCGTGAGCGAGCTCAGCGGAGATATAAAGAAGCTGATTGAGTGTCTCCATGACAGCATGACGGAGTGCGTCTACCAACATCCCATCACCTCCTTCGCTGTAGAAACCAGGCCGCAGCCGGTTTTTGAGGTGGACATCCTGGGGAAAGGTCGCGCTGCCTTGGAGACGGCAAACCATGAGTTGGGTAAGAGTTTTTGGAGACACTGAGGTCTCCTGCTCTGTTTTTACTTCTACACACACACACACACACTGAGTCTCCTGGTGTTTTTAATATGGTGTGACATCTCTCTCTTCTCTCCCTTCATGCTTCCTTTTCAGTCTTGCAGCTCTCTGTAAGTACTCTGTGTGCTGAAGGAGGCCACACTGTCACATGATGCATGACATTACCAATTAGCTTCTAAGGGTCACAAGACGATGAAGACGCTGCTGATTAAGTGATGTGTGCACGTGTTGTGTTGCTGTGTGTTTCCCTAATGTAATGAAACCAGCAGACAGGTCTGCTTATTTTAAACAAGCCACACATCCTATATGTTCCTGTGACTTTGGGGCAAAGCTGGAGATTTTGTATTGAGGGTAAATGTGAATCATTTTTGCAAAGGTATTCACTCCTCCTAAACTTTTCCACATTTGTCAACTGCAAACTTGTTTTATTGATGGGGCAGCGCTGAGTAACACATAATGGTGCAGTGGAAGAATCTTTAATACTAAAATCTATTAATACTCTTAAAGTGTTTGAATTTGTTTTTAGCTGCCCTGAATTAATAATTACTTGCACCACCTTTATTCCTCTTACAGCTGTGGGTCCCTGATGCTTTGTCTCAACCAGCTTTGTACATTTACAGATGCACATTTTTGCCTATTTTTCTTTGCAATCTCAGTCTCAGATTGGATGGAGGGTATCAGCATTTGTTTTATGGTCTTGCCACAAATTCTCATTTAGACTTGTGGGTCTGGACTTTGACTAGGCCGTTCTAACACCAGATTTAACATCAGGTCTGTTGTGGGTCTAGGGTTGTTTTTCATTCCCCCAGTTTTGGCTCGTTTGCATCGTTTCGCTTTTTTTGCATGACAGTACCACCACCATGTGTCATGTGGGTACAGTTTGTTCAGCATGTTTGTTGTTAGATTCCTTCACTCTTTTGTTATTTGCATGTAATCTAAAAAGTTGCTTTTTGCTCTCTTCTGACTTTGCTGCGTCCTTTGCTGCGTCCTCTCCATGATATGTGACAAACTACAATGAGAGCTTTTTATGGCTTTTATAACAATAACAGGGATTAGAATTTGCAAGAATCTGGCAATACGATATGCATCACCATACAAAGGGCACGATACGATGTATAACTGTAGAAATAGTCTCACAGCATTCTAAACACTTCAACCTGTTTCATACATAACACATCTGGTTTTATTACCACATCTAGTTGATTCGTTCCAGTGGAACGAAGAAGGTGAAAACAACCATCAACTAATGGTCTTACTTAAAATTTGAAGTGAACCTTTAATGATTTTTGTAGTCAAATTCTTGAAAATAAAACATCAACACTTTGCTTTCGAATAGCGATATATCATGACATATTGTATTGTGATAGATTGTCGTATCAAAATTTTTTACATCCCTAAACAATAACTTGCATCTTTCATTTTTCTGTCAAAGCCAGTTTTAAGGTGTACACTACTGATAGATATCCAGCTGACCGATTTGCCCACGTGAGCCGTTGATCTGCTTCTTGCTTCTTTACATAAAGCCCCATGAGATGTTCAAAGCTTTAGATCTTGTTTTCTAACCTGTGAACTCCCCAACATCTTTCTTCCCGACCTGATATGATGCCGTTTGTTCACTAATGTACTCTTAACAAACCTCCGAGGCGTATACAGAACAGCTGCATTTACACCGAGACAAAACCAGATAATGGTGGGCTGTATTAATTAGGTGACATCTAAAGGAAAGTGGTTGTGTTGGATTTTAATTTGGGAGTTTCGCAGTAAAGGGGGTTGAATTTCAGGCAACTTTCCCCCCGCATTTTAACAGCTAAAACATGTCCAAATCTATATGCTACATCGCTCGTATTTCTCAAATATGCCGTTCTCTGCCACAAAACGGCTATTAATATACAGTGATGTTTATGGTTCACAAATGAAAAACCTGGCAACATTTGAGTAGAAAGACTGTTGCAATCACACGTACTTTCAGGAGGCGCATAAAGATGTTTTATTATCAATGATAAAAATTATATTCTGTCCCAAGTCACATGAAGGCATTGAAAATAGCATATCTTGTTAAACACATTTGGTAAGCCCTGGCTTGATTTTGCTTTGCTGTTGAGGAAAACATGATTTATATTATTAGGATCAGTTGATCAGATGATGATGACGGTTTGTGCTGATCAGCTTTAAAAAGCCTCCTCCAGTGGCTGAACGGCTTCATGCTGCTTCTCTCATTGAGGTATATATGCTGTTTTCTGTGTGCGTGCTGCAGGTCTGGCCTTTGACTCCTGGGATCTGGACTACTACACGTCAATGTTCCAGAGAATTAAAAGGAACCCCACCAGCGTGGAGTGCTTTGACCTGGCTCAGTCCAACAGGTGGGGGGTGGAGTGCAGTGGAGTGACCAGCTGAGCCGCTTGCCGGGCTCAGTTTCTTGTTTGATTCAGCTTCTTTGTGTCTCTCTGCGTCCCAGCGAGCACAGCCGGCACTGGTTCTTCCGAGGGCGAATGGTGATCGACGGGCGGGAGCAGAAGGAGACCCTCTTCAGCCTCATCATGGACACCCAGCGGCACAGCAATCAGAACAACGTCATCAAGTTCTGCGACAACAGCAGGTGGCGTAGCAGACACTGCCGCATGCTGTTGGTGTGATTCTGGTACTGCTCGCTCAGTGAATTGGGTCGTTTCTGTGTTCAGCGGCATCAGAGGCCGGGAGCTGCAGTGCATTTACCCAACAGACCCCTGCGGAGCGAGCCCCTACGAGACCCGGCGCTCAGTACGACACGTCATCTTCACGGCTGAGACGCACAACTTCCCAACAGGTTGGCAGACTGTAACAGTCCTGATGTGTTTTTTATCAGAACACCGATACTCTGTAAACTCTGATCCAACCTTGTAGGCGTTGCACCGTTCAGCGGCGCCACCACAGGGACTGGAGGTCGCATCAGAGATGTTCAGAGTGCTGGACAAGGAGGGCACGTCATCGCTGGAACTGCAGGATACTGCTTCGGAAACCTGCACATCCCAGGTTTCTCACCACACTTTTGGAATGAGCAACTCTAATAATGCTGGCATGAAATTTAGTTTTACCACATTTAAAGCTTTATTTTCTAAGCATTTTAAAAACCAAAATATGCATCTCAGTGTATTAGAATATCATCACAAAAATGTATTTTGGTAATTCACTTCATAAGGTATATCTAGTATAGAGTCACTAGACTCTATATGATATATTGCTAGCATATATTGAATCAAATATAAACAATTAAGGCTTACTGGTAATTAAAAATCCAGCACTGGACCAGTAAAAACGTTTATTACAGAAATATAATGTTATGTCCTGCACAATCATAAGAACTGCTGACTCAGTAGCTGTCCAGCAGATAGATATTGACACAAGCACAAGCAGAGTAAGTCACAAAATTTTATCTCAGAAGAAAATGATTGTTTGGAACATTGAATCCAAGCATGTATATTATTGAAAGTGAAGTGGAGGGAAAATTGTTGGAAAAAGAGTTTGAAAGAGGTTCACAAGGTTTTCACTGCAGCTTGATTCATAACTTCAAGAGTCACCGCAGCGGGTTAGACTGTGACTGAAGGATTCCTCACGTTCCGTCCGCGCTCGTGTACCCCCCTCGGGAAGGTAGGAGTGGAGGAAATGCGACCCAGCAATAACAGTAGTGTTACAAGACGCATATGGCATCTAAGAAGAACGTAAACGGCCAATCAGTTAGGGGTGGTCGGTGTGACAAAATTTTCATATAATGGTATTTTTTAAAAACATCGGTATACGGTATTTAACGGAATATTTTTTCCATTCATGGGGGAATTCGTTGCGAATTTACAGACTCCTCCTCCCCAGCTCTGACGAAGCATGTTCCTAAAAAGGGCATAGGGGCGGGATCTTCACTGTAGACTCAACCCTTGCGGGGCGTGTATGGGCGTGTAGTTTGGTCGTAATCACGCCCATTCTGCTCCCGCGTCTTTAGCTCTGATGCTAAACTTGGCTAACTAAGCTAAAGGATAATAGCCCAATGCCTGACTGCTGCCGTATCTGCGCTCCTCTGACGGTTTTCCAATTTGTCATACCTCAAAAGGTAAGAACTAGTAACTTTAAATAGTTATTAAAATGTAGTGTTATTATAATTAAATTCAAACGAAACAGCCTGTCAATCAAAGTCTGGCCCCTCATTAATTAAGCAAGATTTCAAAAAATTATGTTAAAAAAACCAGCCTGGTTTCTATTTTTTTGACGAGCCCAGCGTTATCTCAGGAGGAATATGTAGCCTTGGAAATAAAAAAAAGAAAATTGAAACCATGCATTAAAGTTGTTTTTAACGTGTCTAAAGTCCAATGCTTTTCAATGGGGGCCTAGCGGCCAAATGGAGGTACTACACCAATGGAGGAGCAATGGCGACCTGTGGTATGTGGTCACAAAGCAGAGCAGACAGCGGCCATTCGTAGTACTGAAGAACTCCGCTAGGCGGCAGAGTACAGACTCAGATCAGATTTTGCCAAAGAAGAAGTAAAATAAACATGGCGACCGTAGTTGATTATTAGCTGGTTAATATTCAGATAACAACAGAAAAAAAGATGGCAAAAGTATCGTAGATGGTATGTAAAACATATTTACCGCTATTCATGATTTCTTTCTTACTGGTTTTGCCGCCGTTGACCGCGTTTACCTACAGACAGTCAAATAGCGCTCAACACTTCCCCCTAATGGTTACTCTCAATAGCGTTTGTAAAAAGTATGCCGTTCGGTTCTCGTCTGACATTTTAAAGCCGATAAACTTTTAAAACTATAGACGAGGCTCCTCTTTTTTTGGAATTACTTCATCAGAATTGTGTGCTTCGCTCCTGCCAGCAGCTGTACTTAGATAAGAACGTTATTTTCTACACTGTGTTGAAGAGCGTGTAGCAGTGAAATCGGTCCTGACTGAAACACTTCCCCTCATTAAACGTTCCGGAAGTTGTCTTAGGTATTCACCGGTATAGGGGTATATTAAAAATTTATATCATAACAAAAATGTACACTGGTTTTCGGTATGAACCGGTATACCGCCCAGGCCTACAATCAGAGCATGTTTGGACTTAAGAAGAGGCGATGCGTTGTGACTGTGAATATCCTGCTTTGAGTCTGTCTGCTTCACTCCTGCCGCCTCTGTTTACTGCCTTAATGCAGCCTGAAGCTAACAGCTATAAGGCTAACATGTAGGGGCGCATGTCGCCACCTATAGTCGGCGAGTCAAACGTATTTCACTTAATAATTCGATTTTCTGAGTGACATGAAAACTGGGACTCTGCTCTCAACAGGGGGCAAGCCCTTTGTCTGAGTTGACCAAAAAGCTCGATTTAGATTTGCATGTAAACATACTGACTGCTTCACTTGGAGGCAGATGAGTTTGTCATGGGACGTTGGGGAAGAGTCCGAGCTTTACCCTACTATGGGCTCGGTTCAAGAATGGCCGATCAACTTAATAAAATACAAGAAAAGCCTGATCAGGACTTCAGCCTCTTTCTTCTTTAAAGGAGAAAAGGGTCTGTACTGGTGCTCAGTTGTCTAAACTCCCCTTGCCACTGACAAAATGGCTCATTGACCACTGTGCTCGACTGGCCAACAGAGTTGCTTTACCCAAACGTATTTGGTGTGTCGTTCAGAGGAAGTGACAGCAGAAGCAGGCAAGCTAAAGGCTGCTCTTAAAGCGCCCTGGACTTCTTTAACGCCATAGCAGAGCCACAGGCTGCTCATCTCCATGCCACGCTGCACTGATCCAGTAATTATGTAGAGGGAACCTTATCAAGTATTGAGTGCATATACCGTATATGGACAAAGTTTTAAAAGGCATTAGTTTCTATGTTACGTACCTTTTTTTTTCTATTGGTCTTATCTACAAGTATTCTAATTTTTTTGAGAAAAATGATTTTTCATTAGCTGTAAGCCATTGGAATCAGATTTTCTTAGAAATGAGTAACATTTAACACTCTTTAGGTAGGCAATAGGGGTGGAGCTGAACCTGAATACGGTGTTCTGAAAGGCACAAATAACGTGTATTTTATGGATATTTATTTCTAACAAATATTTTATGAAATATTTGTATTCTCAAGCAAGACAGATTTCTATCATGAAAAAAATAACCGTAGTGTAAAATTCGCCTGCACTTCTTGTGGTCTTGCACCGCACATTAACGAGGCTCAAGGCAAACACTTAACTCTTTGGCATTGCCGTCTTTATGATGGTGCGCGGACGATAACAACCAAACACTGACAACATCACTTAAAAGGTATCTAAGGAGCACTACTACATTTGGAACACAAACTATAATGTACAACGGAGAATTTCTATAATCAACCTGAACACATTACCCATAAGTCCTTGCGGTGTACAACTGTCCCCCGACTTTTTTTCTTTTCTTTTTTTGTTTGCATAATGGGGCTTTTCAGTAAGCATTACTTTTCTTTCTCTCCTCCCCTGCAGGGTATAGTCTACCCTGGGAGCATGAAGGAGAGGGGTGGGAGTATCCATCCAGTTTTGCCCCTCCACTGCAGGTCGCCATTGAGGCCAGCGATGGAGCTTCAGATTACGGCAACAAGTTTGGAGAACCTGTCCTCTCAGGTGAGAAAAGACGGTTTGTTCTGTAAGTCCTACTTAATTCAGGCAACCTAAGAGATTTACTTTAAAACAAGGATGCTTTATCGTATTAGTATTGCCATCAATGTGGTAAATGACGTTCACTGGAAGACTTTAAGGTTAGGAGCAGACTAAGAATACTGTGGTTTTGGTTTTATGCCTTAGAATCATATCTGCACTGTGGGAGTTGAAGATTGTTATACAAACATTTCAGGAGATTAGTGTGTTTGGTTGCTATAGTTTTGCAGTCATCTTCCTTTAGGTTTTGCCCGTTCCTTTGGCATGCGGTTGGCTAACAAGGAGCGACGGGAATGGATCAAGCCCATCATGTTCAGCGGTGGTCTTGGGTCGATCGATGACAGCTTTGTGAAGAAAGCAGAGGCAGAAGCTGGTAATGTTTAACTGTCTGCTTCAACACAAGTAATTAATTCTGCAGCTTTATTTACACACGGATCGATCTGTGACTCACTCTGCCTCCCTTTGCTCCTCTACGGCTATTTCCAATCAGGGATGGAGGTGGTGAAGATTGGCGGGCCGGTGTATCGGATTGGCGTGGGAGGAGGAGCGGCCTCTTCTGTTCAAGTGCGAACTCCGGAAAGCCTGGCAGCATCCGTACATGATGCTATTTTTGTGGCATTTGTAACGAGGACATAATGTTCTTATTTTAGGTACAAGGAGACAACTGCAGTGAGAGGGATCTTGGAGCAGTCCAGAGGGGAGATGCTGAGATGGAGCAGAAGATGAACCGCGCTCTCAGGGCATGCTTGGAAAGGAGTGACGGGAACCCGATCTGTAGCATTCATGATCAGGGAGCTGGAGGAAATGGTACTAGCTTGTGGACTTTCACATCATACATATTCAATTTAGAAATTCGAGGCAGTGCAATGACATATGTTCTCATCTTCAGGTAATGTTCTTAAGGAGCTCAGCGAGCCAGCGGGGGCTGTGATCTACTGTAGCAAATTCAAGGTAATCAGCACAAACAGCTCAACATTTTCTTTAGGTTTGCACATAAATGCATATATTTTGGATTGGAGGTAGCTGACCCGTTGGAAACTCGGAGGTTGGATCTTTTTTCCGATCAGTCGATACTATAGCCTAGTTTATACTTCTCCGTCTCCGTCAAAACGGATTGATGCAGTGTCATTATCCGTTGACACAAGGATGGACGGAGTACAGGCCCATTTTTTCTAACTATTTGTTAGAAGAGCGTATGCCTGTGATTGGTCAGCTCAACAACGGAGATTTCAACAGAATGGTGCTCTATAGTGGATGTAATCAGTAGTCAATGTAGCGTTTGGGCACTACATGCTTTATATTTGAAGGACAGTGCATCTAATCTGGTGTTTTGCCGACTTTAAACACAGAGTTGTAGAGAAACAACAAAACAGTCTGCTGTGTTTGTTTCCATGCGTTTTTAAAGTATTCTATGAGCTGCACTTCTAGTGAAAAACTTTACAGCGTAATCCAAACTTACTTTCTGTCGTACATTGCTCCTTGAGGGGAGGTGAGTTCACAAGCTGAAGAAAATAAACTCTGGTTGACCAGAAACGACACTGAAATTGTAGGCAGACCCATCATGAAAAGATAGCACCACCTGCTGTCCTCTTTTGAATTACTAGGTGCAAACTTGCTGACAGAGAAGTATAAACTAGACTTAAAGGTCTACCAGGTAGACAGTTGTTAAAAGCGGACGACTCAAAGTTAGCCAATTTCAACATTGGTGAGGAGGTTAAAATTAGCTAAGGCCATTCGCACTAAGCCGGATCATGCCTTAAACATATAATTATTTAGTGAATTATTTAAATCAATATCTGCAGTACAGAACAATACAAATGTGAAAGACAAGAAATCAGCCACTAAACTTTAAACGGCTTTTCTTTGCATCTTTAGTTTTCTTCCTGCACTAGAGTTGTCTTTAAGCCATTTATGCATGTTTGTCTTTCTTGGTTGAAGTGTTAAAAAACTTTTTTTCATAGCAGTTTTACATGTCAACCTCTTGATTATAGTGAAAGCTTATTCTACTGTTAGTTTAACATAATTCTTTGTATTAATAGTTTTAACAGTTGACTTCTCAAAGCCTAACTAGGGACTAGGTCTGCATATTAGCCATTGGCCTATAGACAGGACAACAGTTTCTTTTCAGTGTAAAGTTGTTTTATGTCTTGTCCCTTCTCAAACAAAGTTAAGTAAATTATCGTGGTTCAACCCTAACATTTCCCTCTTTTTAATGTGCTGGTTTACAGAAAGGTGACCCCACCCTAAGTGTTTTGGAGTTGTGGGGGGCAGAGTATCAAGAGAGCAACGCTCTTCTGCTGCGTCCGTCTGACAAGTCCTACTTGGAGAGGGTTTGTCGGCGGGAAAAGTGTCCTGTTGACTTTGTGGGGCACATCACAGGAGATGGAAAGGTATGTTTCATTATTCTTTGTCAAATGCTGTGCTCCAGACTCCTTCAGAATTTGCACCAGGTTGTTTATCTCCTTGGGTTTTTCTTCGCACAGATCGTGCTGGTGGATGATGAGGGAGGTCAGGGGGAACAGGCGGACAGGGTCCGCCATCCTGTTGACCTGCAGCTGGAGTGGGTTCTGGGAAAGATGCCACAAAAAGAGTTTAAGTTGGAGCGGCTGGCCCCCATCCTTCAGCCCCTGACTCTGTCTGCTGAGCTGACAATCAGAGATGCTCTGCAGCGGGTTTTACGTCTGCCTGCCGTTGCCTCCAAACGCTACCTGACCAACAAGGTTGTGACCTGAATCCTTCACCGAAATTGTTGTCGTCTTTGTAATCGTTCAAACATTTTGTGACTCCTCTCCCTTCTTTAGGTGGATCGCTCCGTGACGGGCCTGGTTGCCCAGCAACAGTGCGTCGGGCCGCTTCACACCCCACTGGCTGATGTGGCAGTCGTCGCTCTGTCCCCGTTCAGCACGGAGGGAGCAGCCACAGCCATCGGGGAGCAACCGGTTAAAGGCCTGGTTTGTCCTGCAGCGGGGGCTCGGATGGCTGTCGGAGAGGCCCTCACCAACTTGGTGTTCGCCAGAGTCACGGCCCTGAAGGTGAACTGGACGTGTCCTCAACGAAAAAGACACGTTGAGTGCTGAATAAATCACAAACCCTTTTAATCCTGTTTGAAGAGACAATGGTTTCCTTGTCACGTTTTAGGATGTGAAGTGTAGTGGGAACTGGATGTGGGCTGCAAAGCTGACTGGTGAGGGGGCGTGTCTGTGGGAGGCCTGCAAAGCCATGTGTGAGGTCATGGGTCAACTGGGAGTGGCCATCGACGGGGGCAAGGACTCTCTGAGCATGGCAGCAAGAGTTGGGAAGGAGACCGTCAAAGCTCCAGGTACTTGCTTTGGGCCTCGTTCTTCAACGCAAGTAGGTCCACGTCTGATTTACGGAGCCAAATTTAGACAGGGCTGTCCCACTGTACGAACAGTCATTTGCATAACTCATCACTGTTTATTCATAGTTTTATTTTCCTCAGACCTGGCGTCTCATATGGATCGTGGCTTCAAACACAAATAAAGTCTCTATGGTTTTAACATCTTAATTGCTAGGAGTAAAAACAAAGATCACATTTTAGGAGTGTTGGGTGGGAGTATCTAAGGCTACATCCACACTAAGCCGATAAGGTTACACGAGGAGTTGGACGCCTAATGTTATCCATTCAACACGAGCATTTACACCCCGTTTAAGGTCCGTTCAAGTTCCCATGATTGCGCAATCCCATACCAACCTGTGCAAATACTGGGCATGTGCGAAAAGACGCACTGAACACGCGTATAATCTACGTGACGCCAGCGCCTACATAATGTATACAAGAAGCTCTACAGTACAGTTCATATCTGCTTGTCCCGTTAAACGAAGAGAACAATAGCTGCTCAGAAGAAGAGAGTTTTTGGTGTGGACAGACGACGAGATCGATTTATTACTCTTCGCTGTTGTCTTTGTCTGTAGTGTCGTATTGTTATTGACGCAGCATTCAGTGACGCCACTTCCTTTCATTATCCGGGGAAGCTGTCCACACTAGCTCGTTTAGCCGTTGAATTAAGATTTACACGGCTCTCTTACCGGCTAATAGTTATCCGGCCACAGACCTTAAATGACGCCGGGTTAGTGTGGACGATAGGGGGGTGTAGACTAAATAATTATACGTTTAAGGCATTACCCGGCTTAGTGTGGACGTGGCCTAAGTTAACTAAGTTGTCCGGCTAAATTTGATCCAAAACTGACCAGACAGAAATGAAGAGTTCATCCAGTTGATGCAGAACAGAGCCATATGCCTCGCTATACCCCTATAGTGGCTCATTCATCACTGATCTCCTGCATAGAGGTCCCCGTACCCTAAACATCTCTGGATGAGCAGCACCTGGAAATTTATGGCTTTGGTGCACCAGGTTTCCCTTTTTTAAATGTGTTTGTTGATTCTGGCGTGGCTCCATGATGACATGCTTTGGACGATAAAAAATAGCTTAAAAATTATTCAGAAATATGCATGAAAGATCGGTTTGATCCGTGAAACCCGCTAGAGCACAATTAAATATCAGAGATCTCCTAGGTTATGGTGACTAACTAATCCCACACACAGTCCAGGTTCACACAGTAGCTTGAGAAATCCTTAGCTCATTCACTAATCTCCCTGAAGGCATTTTCCATTTCAGATGCTAAAAGTCTATTCTTTTTTTTTCTATCCCGCTGTACTCACCACCCATATATAGGTATATAACCTCATTAGGGATTATTAAAACAGAAATTATAGACCATCTTGCACTGTCTATTTTATTCTTAAAGAATCTCCTAAAAATCAGAATCTTGTGCTGCTAAAAAATATTTTGCTGCATCTACAACACCTTCACTTCGTGTGCCCAACCACATCCCCATGTAGACATTTGTACACTATCTGACACCAGCTGCAACGTTCCTACATAAACTACTAATCCCAGAAACATTTGGGATGACATCCTGTACACTCCTCCTTTCTTTTGTACGCATGTTTCCTAATGTCTCTGTGTGTATGTGGACTCATTTCTAGTGATGTGGAGGGAAGAAAATCTAGATCTGCCATTATATTGATATATTATGTCACGACATATGGATTTTCAAAGGCAATGTATCAATTTTTATTTTATTTTTTTAGAACTTGAATGGAACCATTAATGATGACAGTCATTTTTACAGTAAAATTAAAAGTATGACTGGTAGTTTGTGGCTCTTCTCACCTTCTACATATCAGTGGATCAACTAGATCTGGTAATAAAACTGGATGTTTTATCTATGAAGCAGGTTGGAGGGTTTAAAATGCTGTGGCAGGTTTTCTACAGTTAGATTATATTTACAAAAAAATCAAAATATATAATCTTACTCGGCTATACTGGCATCCCTGCTCATTTGTGTGAGTTTGTGAATTTAATGAGGTTAAATCTCTCCCAGGTGCTCTGGTTATTTCTGCTTATGCTGTTTGTCCTGACATTACTGCCACGGTGACGCCAGATCTCGAGGATCCAGATGGAAAAGGTAAGATATGCTGAAAGGACAAATCTATCACGTTTATTGGTTGAAAACAAAATTGTCTCTGGCTTTTTGACCAGAAAATCCCAACCTTTGACCATAAGACTCATATTTCACACCTTCACACTGTTGGTGTTGTTTTTTTCCCCCTCCAGGGGTGTTGTTGTGGGTTCCTGTTAGCCCAGGCCGCCACCGTCTTGGCGGCTCTGCTCTGGCTCAGTGCTATAGCCAGCTGGGGGACTGTTCTCCCGACCTGGACCAGCCTGGGTTCCTGAGCGCCTGCTTTAACACCACCCAGAAGCTCATAGAGGGTCAGTGTGCCAACGCAACCCAAATTAAACCTTTTATTGTATCCATATGAATGCCTGCCAAATCTTTTCTTTTGGTTAAGTCTTTCGATAAAGTTATTTTCTCCAACTCTTTCTTACTGTGACCAAACTGCCCCCTACTGGTTTATTTGCTTATTACAGTAAATAAAATGCTGTAGTTTACTTGATCTCCTCCCGAGTAATCAAATAGTATGTCAGTTATTGTTTTGTTAGGAAGCTGAAGTTTTTCTCTTTGCTCAGATCGTCTGCTCAGCGCAGGACATGACATCAGCGATGGAGGCCTAATTTCCTGCCTGCTGGAGATGGCTTTTGCTGGGAACCGTGGGCTCGACGTTGAGCTCTCTTCAGAAGGCTCCGGAGGTTATTGAGTGACTTTCATTTTTTTCTGCTTATGTGTGCTTAAAGCATTCAGCTGCAGAGACCTTTTTCTGGCATTTTTTCTTTTTCTTTTTTAACTACAGGGTCTATAGAAATGAATGAACAAGCTTCCAGAAGAATTAAAAAACAGGGGCTCTTTGGAGGCTAACTGCTGCGTCTTGCTTTTAGATAGAAACATCATTCAAACACTTTACAGGTCACAAGACTCTGGGCTGTTATCAGTGTTATCAGTTTGTTGTGTATTTGTCTATTTTACCGTTTTAGTTTTACTGTTCAGCTCAGCTCCTGATATCCAGAAAGAACTTCTGGAAGAAATCATCAATGTATCCATTAAAACATTGAAAGATTTCTCCATTTTCACAAATTAGGAGGTAACTGTTCTGAGGCTACCCGTTCCAGACCGTCCATCAGAAGCATCTTAGTGCTGTCTCCACCTTTACTGACACAACTAAAACCTACACCTGTGTTTCTATAACCTCTAACTACAGAAATTGTATCAATGTCAAATTACTTTTTAATGGAATTGCTAAGTTTTGTTACATGTAATTCATTCCAGATATAAGGTTGAATAATTAATGGTTAATTATAATAGATTTAGCAGGTTTTGCATTAAATTCTGTCACAGCCCTTAATAGTTTTCCGCTTCACTTAAGCTTTCAGTTTGTTTGAGCTCATCCCTTCAGGTCACAGCATTCACATTGCTTTTTCACAGGAAATGCTGTTTTTCCCTTTATTCAGTAAGCTTTTGCGTTTCGTGCTTTCTGTGCAGTGATGGAGCTGCTGTTCAGCGAGGAGCTGGGTTTGGTTCTGGAGGTTTCTCAGAATGATCTAGAAACTGTTTGTCAGAGATACAGGGACGGAGGCATGCAGTGCCATCCCATCGGCAGAACCCGCGGCTTTGGACCAGACGCTATGGTGAGACTTCTGCTTCGACCTGGACTATACCAAGACACTTTTCTCCTCACGCTAGTAGATCCTCTTCCCCTGTCGTCACCCAGGTCAGAGTCCGGGTGGACGGACAGGAGGTACTTCATGAATCACTGCCGGACCTCAGAGCAGTTTGGGAGGCAACAAGCTTCCAACTGGAACGCCTCCAAGCAGACGAGCTCTGTGTGAAGCAGGAGGAGGAAGGACTTTCTAAGAGGACGCAACCTTATTTCAAACTGACCTTTGACCCATCTGAAACACCCAGGATACAACATCTCGGTAAGACTGATATAGCTGGCACTATGATTAATCAACATTCCAGTGAAAAATATTTATATGCTTCAAATTTTTCCATTTTTTCGCATTACAATCATACATTTCTATGTATTTTATTGGGATTTTCTGTGATACGCCAACAGACAATCGTGTATAATGATGATATGGCAGAATTTTTTTTTAATAATTAATGGTTTTCTCATTCCCAGAGTAAGATTTTTAGTTGTTTGTTTACTTTTAAGAACAAAAATCACTTCATAATTTTGCTACACTTTGTTTGGTCTTTTTCTTTTAAATCCCCCAAAATTACATTTAAGTTGGTTCTTTGATTAAAAATGTTGAAAAGTTGATGAGGTATATATAATTTTGCAAGCTTTTGTGTTTTATGATAAAGTAATCTTTTAAACAAAGTTTGCGGAGTCAGTAATTTCTGCCTTTTGGTCTTTTAGCTGCAGGTCTGCCACGTGTCGCTGTGATCAGAGAGGAGGGCAGCAACGGAGACCGAGAGATGTCCGTCTCTCTGCACATGGCAGGCTTTGAGGTCGACAACAACCTTCACGATCAAAGCCAAAACATTTTTGCACGCGCGTTCTGTTCCTCATTTAACCTGTAATCCTGGTGGTTTAGGTTTGGGATGTCACCATGCAGGACCTCTGCTCCGGCTCCTTCACCCTGCAGCCTTTCAAGGCAGTCGTGTTTGTCGGAGGATTCAGCTATGCGGACGTCCTGGGATCAGCTAAGGGTAAAGCATCTGACCGCTCCAACACTTAGCCACAGGGTTCTTTCAGGTGAAACGCTCTTGCCAGTGTATTGATGATTTCTTTCCTTTCTAAAGGCTGGGCTGCAACAGTGGCCTACAACCCCAAGGCTAAAGCGGAATTTGATCACTTCCAGCGCAGGGAAGACACTGTGAGTCTGGGAGTGTGCAATGGCTGCCAGCTGCTCGCCCTGCTGGGCTGGGTGGGAGAGGGAAAGGATGGAGCAGGTGAGATTAAGAGAAAATTCTTACATTAAACACTGAATACTTACACTACCTTGAATAATATATATATATATATATCTCCTCCAAAAAAACATGGAAGAACTTTCTCTCTTTACAGTTTACTGTAAATAAATCTGAAAATAACTGTTTTCAAATTTCTCAAACTCTCAGTTCAACTCCTAGTATGGCTCTCTTTACTGCAATGTATTTACTAGGAATTTTGGCAAGGTTGTATTTTAAAGTATACAAAGGTTCCAGGAGTAGGAAGGCTTTTGCAGTTCATGCTCCCGTTTCTAATTACAAATGTTTTTGCTCTTTTGTGCTTTTGCTTAGAGTCTGAAGTGGTGCTGAGCCAGAATCGGTCTGGGAGGTTTGAGTCTCGGTTTGTCAGCGTCGGGATACAAAAGTCCCCATCCATCTGGCTGAGAGGCATGCAGGGTTCTGCTCTGGGAGTCTGGGTTGCACACGGAGAAGGTAAAAATATGAGCCAAGTCGGATCTGTTGGGGCCATGCAGCAGTTAGGTGAAATAAACATGAATTTGGAAAGTAGCTACAGTTGTGTTCAAAATTATTCAACCCCCACTGAAATTGAGTGTTTTGGCCAGTTTGACATTGATATTGATTAAATCAAAGAGCCACTTGTAAGTCAGACAAATATAACATAACATTTTTTAATGAAATAACCACAAATGTCTTTTCTGTGCTCACATCATTATCAGTTTTATTCAACCCCCAAGTGACATTCATTCTTAGTACTTAGTACAACATCCTTTTCCAGTTATAACAGCTTTTAAACGTGAAGCATAGCTTGACACAAGTGTCTTGCAGCGATCTACGGGTATCTTAGTCAATTCTTCATGGGCAAAAGCCTCCAGTTCAGTCACATTCTTAGGCTTGCGCGTTTCAACAGTGCCCTTTGCCTTGAACTTGCAAATGATGCTTCCTATGGTGTCTCTTGGAATGTTTAACATTTTTAAAAATTTTAAGCCATTGCCCTTCCTGTGAAGAGAAATCACCCTCTTCTCTTGACTTCACCATGTTTGTAAACACACCAGTAAATGTCTAGATGGCGCTGAGTATCACAGTCATTTTAAATCTGCCTGATTGGTGCTTATTATGCTTGATTGCTGCTCGTTGACATCCACAGGTGTTTTCAATACCTGATCAATAACACTTGAATGAACCTCTTTTCTTAAGAGTGGTAGTCATTAAGGGGTTAAATAATTACGTCAATGCAGAAATCACAGAAAAAAACATTTAATGCTGTCTTACGAACACAATTGATGTCATTTTAGTTAAATTTGGTTCTGTAAAAAGTTCTTGTAAGATGTCATTCTGAACACAATTACAAATATAGACTGAATTCCTTAAATACTCTACAGCATTGGGGGTTGAATAATTTTGAATACAGCTGTATGTACATGAGTAGATCAGGTCAGGTTGAAGCTTCAGACAGCAGAACCAGCAGCTGTGTTTGACTTCTGGCCGCTCCATCCTGCAGGTCTAATGCGATTCCGCAGCTCCCAAGCCCAGGACCTGATCACCTCTTCTGGGCTCGCTCCTCTCCGTTACCTTGACGACCGGGGTTCCCCCACCGAGGAGTACCCTATGAACCCTAACGGCTCCCCTCAAGGTGTCGCAGGCGTGTGCTCCAGGGATGGAAGGCACCTGGCCATGATGCCCCACCCGGAGCGCTGCACCCTCGGCTGGCAGTGGCCCTGGGCCCCGAGGGACCTCAGGCCTTCACTCACACCCTCACCCTGGCTGCGCATGTTCAGGAATGCTGCCGCCTGGTGCACCAGCACGGATTAATACTGCCACTTTTAACACCATTCTAGTGCCGTTCAAGTATTACATGATTCAACTTTTCACTCTCTGTTACACTAATGTTTTTTGTTATGTTTGCATACAGTGTTAGGTGTTGGAGACGGTTAAGAGTCAATGACAGATCTTTACATGTTAAACTATCTTACAGTAATCATGTTTTGCTGACATCGGCTGAAGCATTTACCTACTCTGGGGAAAAAATAAAGACGAACGTTATAGAACAATAAATATTCTTTATTTTAACCCAAAAAAACAACTCCATTCAACGTCACATATATACAGGGAAAACATCACAGTACTGGCATGACAGCTGTCTGGATCCTGCCGAATTTTACAGCTTAAAAACAAGTCTGTTGCACACATGTCTTTCCTTTTGATTAGATTATCATTGCAGCCACCAACTAATGTTTGTCAGCTCAGGTCTGTAGCGACAGCTGAAACCAGCATACTGCATTTGAACGTATCACAGTTACATAAGCTCTGTAAACACTTAACAAGCAGGCCTGGAGTCCACAGTCTGAGGGGCTCAGACTACCACACTGTTAACCTGCACTTGTCAATATTCTCTCATCTGCTAATCCAATGAGGCGGAGAGTAGAAATCCAATAAAAGTCCGTTTCAAACGTCCTACACTGGTAGTCGAGAAGGCTTGGACTACACCGAGCTCCCCCTGACTCCCTGTGAGGTCGTCCCGTTTGAGGAGCTTCCTCCTTCCGGTGCGATTTGCTGGTTGACGTTAATGACGCAGAGGAGCAGCAGAATGACCACCACCAGGTCGTCCAAAACCCCCAACAGTCCGCAGAGGGAGGGGTCCGTTTCCAGGGCGCCCGATGACGTAGGCAGGGTTTCTTCGCACGGTGAGGAGATGGACACCACAGTCCCAACACAGCACAGGGCCACCCTGAAGAGGAAGAGCCAGACAAGGCCTCCCATGGTGCCGAGGCCACGGGTCAGCAGCTTGAGAAGAAGAGGAGCGTCGCAGAGGTAGTCTTTTACCTGGAAGGGACACGAGAGAGAGTGAGTCAGGCTCAAAAACGTGCCCACTTTCAATTAATTGTGCAGCTACAGCGCCTCGCAAATGTATTCACAAGCATTCAAGTTTGATCGTGACACAACAGCATAGTTTAATGTATGCATTGGCTTGAAATTGAATTCCGGACACAAATTGGAACATGATAATAAAACGGGACATTATTTTACAATTATTTTTCTATGTTGATGCCTCCACATACGATCGCTTTGAATTCATCCTGTTTGTAAATGGAGGCCAGCTGTGTGTAATTCAACCTCTGTATATATACAGCTGTTCCTCCATGGCCTCAGATATGATAGCGGAGTGAGCAAATGGCAGACGGGTCAGAGATAATGACAGAGGTTTGTTCAATCCATCATGTGGTGATGGACCAAATGTGGCACAACTGCAGATTTACCAAGACATGACCAGGCAGAGAAGGTGTTGGTCAGCAAAGCGGCCAAGAGAACAGTGGGGTTTTTGGAGGAGCTGCAACTCGGGTGGGAGTATCTGTCAACAGGATAACTACTATTCGTGCTCTTGCCTGTATGGAAGAATTGGGGGGGGGGGGAACCCCACGAGAAGTTGAATCTAAACGTTGTTCTGGTCAGATACGCTCAAAATTACACTGTTTAGCAAAAAGATGAATGCGCTGAAAAACTGAGGCGCTACATCTCCCTGAAAATGTGGTGGCAGTATCATGCTAGGGAAGCTGGTCAGAGCTCATCGATGGAGACAACTACTGGGCAATCCTTGACTTAAACACTTTTTCTTCTTTTTTGCCCACATGCATCACATTTTCTTGCCTAAATGCACCATCCCCACAGCAAATCATCGTGGTGGCAATCTGCTCCAGCTATACAAGCTGCCATGATTTCATCACCCAAGAGCCCCATTTCAGTTTCCCAACAGCAGTAGCTGAATGAGATCCCTATGGGAAATCAATTGTTACCTGCTGGCTGTTTCATTGTGAGGTGTTAGATCCTCTTTTGTCCGCCTATTTTTCTTTAGAGCAACAAATCCTTCAGGTCGCATAAGAGGTGCTCTTATTACCAAGGCCTTTTGATGCGAATATAAAGAAATTATGTGATTTCCTTCGCAATCTGATCTGAGGTAACGTTAAGTGCTGTAAAAGAAGGCCTCTTTCTGCAAACACTGACCCTCCGTGGAGCTCCAGAATAGCGTTTGTTGTAGTCCGTGATTTCCCCGAGAACTTTCTTGGACTGCTGATCTGATCGGCTCTCCTTAAACAGGTTACACAGCTTGCTCACCTGAAAAAGCAACGGGCTGTTTTTTTAATCACAATTCATGATGCACTTATGATTTACAGTAAAGCAATTTCGTCACTCTACCTTCTGTCTGCAGAGAGGACAGCTGACTGCATCCAACCAGGAGCCATGTCTCCAGTAGGTGAGCAGACAGTTGGCTGCAGAAACAAACAACTTTTAATACATTTACCACAAATAACTACATCTTTAAAGAAACTGTCAGTTAAAGAGCATTTTATTTAATTATGAGAATCATATTTGAAGAAGCTACACATCAAGCACAGCGGCAGAACAGATTAGTTGTAAGTCAAGTTTGGAATTATAGTGAACGTGGGGCTAAGCATGTGCTTTGTAATCAGTAACCGATAGTGTCAAGGTTAAACAGGAGTGGGTTTATGTCATAAATACTATCACTATCTAGAGCCATAGATTTCCAAATATAGAAACCAAAAGATTTCTTCCCCAGCATGACATGACATTAGAAACTTTGATAATTAAAGCATAGCTGAAGTTAATACTCTCTCATTGATATTTACTTAGAAATCTGATCTGTTTTCATCGATCTCCTTACTGCATCAGGTATTTATTAAGACTTAAGATAAGGCATTTTAGTTTTGGTTCTTCAAGTAAAGACCAACTCCAAATGTAAACTCGGTGCACCTCAAGACGTCAATAAACCGCAATCAGGGCTCCTGTAGCTGCTGTACACTGATTCTAAATCACTTGTTGACCAAATGATATACTGTCCTTAGCTGAAGTATTCACATCTTATGAACCTTTTCACTTTTTGTCACGTTAAAAATGCAAATTGTAATGAAAAATAAATGCTTTTTTAAAAAGTGTTATAATTACTTTGTAGAACAATCTTCTAGCAGTTTGGGGTATATTCCTAACAGGTTTGAACATCTACAGATACAATTTTGCCCATTCTTTTTTGGAGTATAGATAAAGCCTAATCAGATTGGAAGCAAGGTCTCTATAAACATCAGAGTTTGTTCTCAACTCATGCCATACAGATTCCAATTTAGATTGGGGTCTTGACTTTAAATAGCCCGTTCTAACTCATGAACATGCCCTGATCTAAATCATTGTATCATTTCTTGCTTTAGAGACGGTGTCCTGCTGGAAAAAGAACTTGCAAAATCCAGGATAGGCCTGTATGCCTACATCATTATATTGCCACCACTGTTTTCAGGATGATGCTTTCAACCACATATGGAGGTTTGCATGTACTCCAAAAATACTTAATCTTGGTTTTATGTGTTACACGCTGCACTTTTCACATATTTCTAAATAATAAAAGAATTTTCTTTCTATGTTTATTTATGACCTACTTTGTACTGATAGATCACACAATAAATGAATGATTGAAGTTTACAAAGTGAGCAACCTGAGACCCAATGTAAGAGTGGTAGATATGGGTCCGGTTGTGTGTGTTCGTGATGTCTCACCACAGAACAAATGGCCACAGTTGGTCTGGACTGGGAATGTGGCCGTCTGCAGGCATACGGGACAGTTGCAGTCTCTTGTGCTCATGGATGGACAGGGCTGCGTTGATTCCTGAAGAGTTGATGGAAAAAGAGAAAAGTGTCAGGAAGTTACATGAACAAAATAACATACATGAGGAAAAAAAATACATAAAAAAGAAAATAAGGAAATCCTCTAAACAAGTGCAATTGATTATCTCTTGAAACAGCAAAAACGTAGACAAAACACTGCAAGACTGTGTTTGGTTAAGGATTAAGCTCATGTGAGGAGCTGGGGGACGTTTACACACTTTGATTGGCAACAAGTCTCTGAGGCTGATTACAGCCCCTAATAAAAGTTGTGATTATTACAAGCTAGGATAGCAGGATGATCACATACTGAGGAACCTGCAGAACACAGCTGTCACTGCAGCTGGATGTAACTGTGACACTCACCTTATGGCAGCTCGCATGCATGGTTAACCGCTCGATCGTGCAGGTCAAAGCTGTAGATTCTGCCAGGTGGTCCTGACCTACTCGATCTTCAGGGTGCAAGTGGTCCAGTCTGCGAGACAACATGACATGACACGCCGACAATGGTAAACGCATCATAAACATCAGCTCATAAGTCTGCCAGTGGTGAGATACTGACATCACTACTGACTTGAGTGTGATAAGGCAAATCTTCTCTGATTTTGGGTCACAGATATCAGTGCTGTACAGCTTGATAGTTTACCTACATTATTTAAAGCTTACCATACATGCAGCTGTAGAAATAAAAGATTAACACTTACTACCAAGTTATGTTATCAAATATCTTTCCTTTGACACTTTAAAGCATCATTTATACACTTTAACCACTAAAAGGCATTCACAACAACCAGGATTGACAATACAAATGATAAACAGATCAGAAACACTCCTGAAAATACTCAAATTGTCCTAAATAAATTAAATGTTCCCCAAAGATTGTCAACTTAAATTTCTACATACATGAAATAATTCAGTAACTTTGGGAAGAGCAAAAACTTACGTTTTGTGCAAGAAAACTGGAAGAAGAGCAGCGTACATGGACTGTGGGGAGGGCTACAGGGTCGCAGTTCTCGTTAAAGCAGACGTGTTTGGCAGAGAAAGCTAAAGTCTCTGTTTCCCAGCAGGAAGTGAAGTGTTGCCTGTGAGCACTGCAGCAGAAAATAAATCCAAGCTGCTTGTTAATGATCAACTACACCCTTCAATATCAGCTGGAGTCCTTTGGCTTAAAGGGAGCACTGCTGGAGGCAGATCAATAAGATCTTAGAAGGGCTACAGCAAAGAAGATGTCTAATTCCTTTTTAATCTGAATGTGATTATGAAATGATTTATGATTTAAATAAAGAATGAATGTTTGTCCCATTAAGTTTGGTCAGTGATGAACTTTTTAGATCATATTATCAGATGAAGTCAGATAAGTTTCCTCCCACACTTTGTTTGGTTGGTAGGATCTGGATTACTCAATCATTTACTTTACGTTTGCTCTGCCAAAACCTAGTCCACGCAATATTTCACTCATGATAAGCTCTTGGTTATGAAATCAATGAAACAGATGCCAGTACTGATTTATCTCAAAATTACAATAAATGTATCTTAATAACTCATTCAGATTTTATTTAAATTAATCTATTTTAAATGTAAATAAAAATGTGGGGTTGTTGTGTCCATGGGCTCTGGATCCAGTCAGGCTTTTAACGGGTTAAAATAATGTTAAAACAAATACAGGCTGCAAATTTGTATGCAGAGAGGCCTCACACAAATCCAAGAAAATATAACTACGGATCATTTCATATGCTGGAGTTGAAGTTAACCTCATTTTTATGACTTTATTTGAGAAGGTGCTTCTTCGGCTTCTGTCTGAAGGTTTGAGGATCTCCTGATGCAAAATCTACAAGAACAGTGGAAAGAAAGCTGTTTCCATATTGCCAATGCCGAATCCATGAAGCCCCAATTGACAGACCGTGGAGGTCTTGGTGAGTAATACGAATGTGCCATTTTATCCCTTGATAAAAACTCCAACATTTTCTAGTCTGTAAGTGCATCAACAAACCAGATGTTCTTTAATGCATCTCTTTTTTTTCCAGACTACTTCTTTCTGACTCCACCTGCTGAGGAGAATAATGTAATTTGGGGTCCAAGGAGCGCTTTTAAAGACATTTTTGGACTCTGTGGTAGAATCAGCCATCATCTATGGTGTTGTACATTGGAGTAGCAGTTTATCTACAGCTTCATTAGGAAGGCCAGCTCTGTTCTAGGATGCCCTCTGGATCCACTGCTGGTGGTGGGAGACAGACGGGTTCTGGCCAAAATAACATCATTGATGAACAGAGTCTCCTAGCCAATGCATGGAGATGTTGCTGCAGAGCTCCTTCAGTAACATCCTAGATACACGGATCATTTTCCAGGTCCTTCTTTCATTCAGCACCCAACAAATATAAATGTTTATATCAACGCTGTAAAATATACTAATTCATCAACTAACATTTCTGCTGCTGTAATTTTCACATTATTTGTCTTTTTCTCAGTTTATATATACTAACTTTGGCAAATAATACATTTATGTTTTTAATGTACAATACACATGAAACATTCTATACATGTTTCTAAATATTTGTAATTATTTTAATTTAATTATTTCAATTATTTAAACATCTTTTAAGTATCCTGTTCTGTTGCACAATACAACCTTGGTATGCCACTTTATCTGTATTTTTATCTTTAATAACTGCACAGTACTATTTTTTTTTAACTATGTCCATAATGTACATTTTTTATTTCTGGACTCCTAAATTGTGTTCTTTTCTTGCTTTGTTGCTGTTACAACTGGATTTCCCCTTGTGGGACAATAAAGGATTTTTCTATTCTATTCTATTCTACTGGACTAGTCTAAAAATTACAACCTAGCGAATAACCTGCAGTGAGCTGGGACCAAAGTAACAAAGGCCACGCCACCAGGGACTAAAATCTTGCAGTGCCCCTGTCCCTCTGCCTAAACCAGTAAATGTCCAGTCCTGTCTGAAGTTTGCTAGAGAGTTTTTAGATGATTCAGAAGAGGATTGTGAAAATGTCATATGGTCAGATAAAAGCAAAATAGACATTTTTAGACAAAGAATGCTGAGTTGCATCCAAATAACACCATACCTATTGTAAAGCATGGGGATGGAAACATCATACTTTGGGGCTGTTTTTCTGTAAAGGGACCAGGACGACTGATGTATGTAAAGGAAAGAATAAATGGGGTCATGTATTGTGAAATTTTGAGTGAAAACCTTCCAACAGCAAGGTCATTAAAGATTAAACGTGGCTGGGTCGTTCAGCATGACAAGGATCTCTAACACACCGTTCGGGTTACAAAGGATCCGCGTAATAAGAAGCATTTCATGGTCTTGCAGTGGCCTAGCCAGTCTCCAGATCTCAACCACACAGAAAGTCTTTGGAGGGAGATGAAAATCTGTGTTGCCCAGCGACAGCCCCAAAACAGCACTGCTTTAGAGGAGATCTGCATGGAGGATGCATGGAGGAATGGGCCAAAATACCAGCTAAAGAGTTCGAACTCTATCATTGCCAGCAACAAAGTATTAAAACGAACTTTTGTTAACGACCAAATACTTATTTCACACCATAATTTGCATATACATTCTTAAAAATCAGACCATAGGATTTTCAGATTTTTTTTTTCCTTCTGATTTTGTCTCTCATAGCTGAGGTATACCTATACTAAAAAATACGGGCCTCTCTCATCTTTTTTAAGAGGGAGAACTTGAGCAATTGGTGGCTGACTAAATACTTTTTTGCCCAACTATATATACCTGATCAAATAAAGCTTTGAAAAAAGATTGAAAGGGTTATTTGCAACTCACCTTTCATTTTGGAAAAAGACACCAACCAGTCTTTGATTTGACTGCTCGGCCAAACAGATAAAGGATGAAAGATCAATGGACTACAGATAGCAATATTCAGTCCAACACTACACTAGTTTTGTCATCATGGTATAAATACAGAATTTCTAAAAGAAAATAACCACAAGGTGTTCCGTCTAAAAAAAAATTTGTTTAGAGACCGGACATGCAGTCCTGAACTCCTAAATAGGTTCAAATTAATCATAAAACTACATTTCTGCACCGCATTATTTGAACAATTAATACGTCAATGTGTTGAAATATTGGCCTAAATTGGTGCACCTGAAAGTGGAGAAAATGTCAGATGTCAGCAACAGAAATTCTCTCACAAAACCTGACATAGAACTTGGAGACTGCAACCTTCACATAGTTCAGAGGTGCATGCAATGTAGGAATAAAGTGACAAATATTTACTCTAGCACCTCAGATAAAAGCTGAAGTCTGTTGGCTTCAGGTCATCTAAAAATAGCTGCTATCAGTCAGTAAGGGTCAGTGTCACAGAGTGGCAGAAATCAGGAGATCAAACAGCTGCGTTCCCCAATTGACATTTAAAACTGGCACAGAGCGGGTGCCCCCGGAGGCTAAATGGGTCAGGTCCAGCCTTACTTGACACAGACACGCACGTGCCCCCCCCACGCTTTTTGACGCTTGTAAACTTTGTTCAAACATTGAGCCACGTTTTTCAAAATTTGGAAGATGAAAAGGTCGACTTCAGTGTCTTTTTGTGCAGCAAGCATTATCATCCTGTCAGCCACAGTATCTACTCAAAATAGTATGAGTGCACCGATCCGACTTTTTCAGCAGTGTTTTGCCTGTGTAATGAATTAATCAAATACAGTTCTAGAGAGCAATATATCTGGTCTTGTATACTTTCCTTGCTTATAAATAAAATATTAATTTGATAATATTCTGTTTTGACTATTTTTTCCCCCAGATTTTTAATTAGATTTTCTGACGTCTGAATATTCATTTATTTTCAAGGCTAATTCATTTCGTAAAGGGCTTCTTTTAGAATTTTTCCCGGTATTAGTGAATGCAATAACTGTGTGAAAAGTCGTTTCATCAGCGAAAACAGGTTAAAACGCTCTAATCGCGTCTTAAACAGAAAGGCGTATACAGAATCTTAACGCTGCTCTTTCATTGGTCAGAACATATATAAGTGGTAGGCAATAATATGAGAGCTGAAATCTGATTGGTCGAGTCTCTAACCCCTTGGTATCATTCCCAGTCCGCCCGCAAGCAAGTGAACGTCGAGTACCTTAGCAGCAGCGCCATTCATTAACACATTACGTTGTTTTGTGGCGTAAACCACCCTTGTTCCCCTTCGAACTACGTATATTTCGTTGGCAGTTTACCTTTGGCAGCAGGTGAGGTCAAATGCGCGGAACAGAGCGGAAGAGCTTCGTACAGGTGGAGGAGATTATTCTACATTCTTTTAACTAAAAAGGGAAACAGATGGAGGAAAGTGAAACGGCGCTGGTGGAAAGCCTGATAATATGGGTGAGTTTATTTGGTCGTGTGAATATGAAACTAAAAGGACTGCGGTATTTTAGTTACCTACTTCGTTGAGGTGGTAGGGCTTTGCGGAAAGCAGCCTCACACCACCTGCGTGAAAATAAATGAGATATATTATACAACACGGCTAACGCTATTCTGCCCGGTCGATAATAGACTGGTAATTTAGCGCTTAGCTGTAGCTATCAATGCAGAAACCGTTTCTGTAGCAACACCGAGAGTCAATCGGTACAAAGTGTCGCTAAAGGGGGAGGAACAGCAGCCGTCGTATATTCCTCCTGCATGATTTTTATTACAGTTAACGCTTAACCCTTCCCTAGTATTAGAATCGTATGTGACCGACCCGTTTTTACGTTTTCAATGAAAAGCACTGCATAAATTAGTTTATTGCATTAAGACCTTTTGACTTTGTCAGAAACTTGTATTTAAACAAAATAAGCTCACAAAACAGAAAATACTGACCTCTCTGTTGTTGAGGTCCGTTTCAAACTAGGTATATTATAAGATTTAAAAACAATTAAGTGGCAAAACTGAAGTCAAAAACAATAAACCGTTTTCACTAACCAGTTGAGCTTCAGTTAGAGGCTTTTCTTTTGCATGTTTGACCAAATTAGCATGTTCAGGCATGTAAGGCCATTTTAGCATAGAGTTGGCACTTTAACCTATTCAACAATGAGAAGAAGATTTCATGTAAGCCAAGCGCTGGACCATATCATTGCTGATGAAGGATCAGAGGACAGACAGATGAGCAGCTTTCTGAGGAGGGCAATGATGTGGAGTATAACCCTGAGACATCTGTCTGATCGGGAAGTTACTGGTGCTGAAGCTGATCCTGCTGACACCTTCACACCCAAAAGTGGCAACATCTGTTGAAACTCAGTACCTCCTACATGGAATCTATAGGTCTACACCGGCAAGTTTGCAAGCACCATCCCTGAAAACAAACTGCACTACAACAACAAAAAAGGTGGAGTGGACTATCTGGACAAGCTGACATCCACCTACAATTAACAGCATATAAAAAATGTATGGGTCAAATTTGACCTTTAACACAATAGATGTTACTAAGATAAATAATATTAGCATAAAATTAAAAGCTAATTTTTTCAACAGTAGTGAGGCCTACATAAGTAATTTTGCTTAATATATGCCACTCTTAACGAGCATTTTGCTCTGTGTTTGGTTCAAGATATCTTTTCAAAAATCCCGTTTGTGCTCCTTAATCACGTCGACTAAAGTTCCGTCTGCTGGAAACAAAAATCCCCCATGCATTAGAATTAAATACGTGTTGTTGTGTTTCGTATATTCCCGTTTTTTTTGTTTTGCAAAGAGTTGTGTATGTTGATGGTTGTAGGGCTAGAAGTATGGCTTGTTGCAGTCTATTCTGCATTCAAACTTCATTGTTTGTGAATTCGTTTTTCATACTTGGAACTGGGAAATTACAGCTTTGGAGTTCAAAGAGAAATCGATGCTAAGAAAACAGTTTTTCTTTTTATTCTACAACCCGTTTGTAATCAAAAGTCTGATTTTTGAGGCTCCCACTCTGGAATTCAAGAAAGATGTTAAATTAAGTCTGTTTTGGATTTCTAGGTCAGATCAACAAGCACACAGAATGCAGTCTCTGGCGTCTCGCTACAAGGATTTTGAATCATAAAAAGCAGAGTGAAGAAATTAGTTCAGCGGTTTTAAAAATGCAGTTATTCAATACCTGATAAACTTAATGTCAATAAGCGGCAAGTTTTGTCTAAGAGCTGTGACTGAGATGTCTGTCCTGAGTAGGCATGCGTTAAAATTTTTTATTGAATTAATTCATGTGAAATTTTTGTTGCGGGGGATTAAAAAAAAGTACATTTAGTTTTTGTGTAATGGTACATTGGCTTTCTGGAGCTTCCGTAAAGGAATTGTTATGGGTTTGCTGCAACAGATGTGGAGTAAGAGCAATGCATTGTTAGATTTGCCTAAAGCCCATCGCAGTTAAAGGCAGCAGCACCACCACAAACCTATTCTAACACCTGAAACAGGCATCAAGCCAAATATGAAAAATGCTAGTCTATATGAAACAAAACCACAATGACCAACAAGCCTTAGCTAAAAAACAGCTAACTGTAGCTAAATCCTTTACACAAGTTGTCTGCCATTTGTGATTATTGCTTTTCTTAATAAGTAGGTTGGATTTAAAATAAAAAATCATAAATCAAGTAAAAAAAAATCTGAGATTTTATTTTCAGGCCATATTGCCGAGCCCTAAGTGAAGGTTATTAGTATTCTGAAACTTTGTATCCCGTTTAAACCAGATTCACACCTAAAAACAAACTCAAAAAAATCAGGTTTAATTACATGCTCAGCTTATGTGACATCCCCTGAGCTGTGACCTCTACAACAAATTTCATGCAGCTTCCCCTTTGTTAATTAATTCCTTCTATCTTTTCACATTTAGCTTTTTTGGGTATTTGTTACTGTTACACATTTGCTGATGCATGATAATACACCCCTCTCTAGTAGAGCAAATTTTGAAGCAGGCTACACTGCTTTATTTCATGTCCTCTTCCTTCATTCAAAAATGCTAGCGTTTCTGTTTTTCCCTGACAGCTGCAGACGTTCAACACTCCAGCGCCATGCAGTACAGTGGAGGAGCTCACCACTGGAGCAGCAATGTCGCAGGCACTTCATCAGATGTAAGAGGTCAAATGTACATTAGGAAAATGGTTACGATGGTGTATCTAGGACAAATTAAAATTATGTGCAAGGTTCATTGACTATTATAGGTGAATAATAGTTAAATATAAGGGGAAATATTTTTTTTGGGTGCAAGAGTTATTTCTTTAGCTATTTCAATGGTGGGTTTTTAAAATTTTGTTTTGTGAGACTAACTTCCAACTAGTGGTGTGGAAAACTGTTTTCTGATGAGGCCTGCTTATTTTTAGCATGTTTGTGACATTTAAATGTTTCTGATCATCAAACAAATGTAAATATTAGTCAAAGACAACACAAGAAAACATATACAACTTTTTAAATGAGCAGCAACTTTTTAAAATTTATTACCTTTTATAATAAATTTGCAAAAATGTCTACATATTTTTTTCCTTTCAAGATGGGTTGCTGAGTGTACATTAATGAGAAATGAAATGAACTTTTTTGATTTTAGCAAATGGCTTCAATGAAACAAAGAGTGAAACATTTAAAGGGGTCTGAATACTTTCCATACCCACTATATGTCAGTAAGATCATAATCTAGCTTCAGGCAGGCAAACTCCCAGATGAATAGTTTAATTTGAGACTTACCAGTTGCTCTGGTGTTAGGTTTAAGAATTTAAATAAACCAAAATTGATGGCTGATAAATTGTTTATTATGAAAAAAAAAAGGATTTATGTGCAACTCAGCTCTTGTTTTTCTTCGACTTTTTGTGGTGTAGAGACCCCACATGGTTCAATAAGGAATGGATGGGACGCATCAAAACAGATGTTGAGGACAACTGGAGACTGAAGGTATAAAGACACATCCTAACTGTCCAGCGTGAAGGTGGCAATGCCTTTGGCTCCGCCTGCATATAATATCTCAGTCTTTCTGGCTCTGCAGTCATTCTAGCTTGGGGTTAGTTATGTCAATATTAAGTTGTGAAAGATTAGATCTCATCAACAATGTGACCAAACAAAGATGACACGATACTGTCAGGAAAGGCAGATTCTGGTAATGTATGGTATGTGCTTTTGCAAGTGAAAGCTTCATCTTCCTCGTTTCTCTATAACTTTATAACTCTTATGTGGCAATAGAAGATTTTACCAAGATATTTGTCTTTTAACATACAGTTTTTGAATTTCTTAATACGAGAGTCTACTCTATTAAGATTTTGAATTACAATTGTAGTAGAAACAAATTGAACAAACTAAAGTCTGTTCTGACGCGTTTTTTGGCCTGAAGGGTTTATATGATTCTATATAGGAACATTATGTTGTTGTAAAGAACTGCATGATGCTTTTTTTGGGGGCTGTTTCGCCTAATTAATGTACACTAAACCTGAACATATTTTACACTATATATATATATATATATATATATATATATATATATGAACAATATATATATATATGAACAAATTTAAGGGATGTACAGTGTTTGCTTTAATAGACTAAGCCATAATTGTGACTGTTGAATCGGCATTTTTGAAAAAAAAAACAATTTTAGAACATAAACGAAAAGAAAAGAGCTTTTTATATAATATATGCACGCAACTCACAATAATCAGATGGTGCGTGGAAGTGTTTGAAAGACTTTTAATTCTTTTATTTAGTATACTCTATTTTAAAACGGATGTATGTTGTAGAACCGCACAATGCAACACAAATTTAGTGTTATTTTTTAAACACTGCGATATTAAAATGGCTGCTTGAGCTGCAATAAATATTGACTAATAATTAAATTAATATGGATTTTGATTCTGTATCAGTAACACATTTGATGCTTGATGTTTAATGCAGCATAACAAGATTTTTTATGGTGTAATGCTTGTGAAATCATGATGAAACCGCATGATTGGAATTAACCCACAGCAGAAAGACATTAACAATGTTAAGTATGTGATTATTTATAGGAAGTAATATTGTTATTGTGGCGATCACCAAAAGTATTGTATTTTTTCCCCCAACATCATGAAGCCCTAGTTGTTTGCATTTTTATTTCTTTCAGATGAGCAATCTGAAGAAGATACTTCAGAAGGTGGTTGACTACTATAATGAGGTACAAAATCCATATTTTTACACGGGATTCCTTCAGTTGTAGTTTTATATCTGTTTTCATTTCTCTATTTTTTATGTGTTTATATGTATGCATGCCCTCTTAGAGTTTTATTTATGCTGGTATGTCATCAGGTTTTAGCTCAGGACATTTCCTACTTTCCTTTGCCGGATGTGTCACGGGTAGCAGAGCACGCTGAGCCTATAGAGATGGGAAGGCTGCTGCAGCTCATACTAGGCTGTGCTGTCAGATGTGAGCAACAACAAGGTATTTCACTGCTTTTATGGTTTGAGAAAATGTTATATACATGTAGCTTGTTACAAGTATTACCTTTCCGTAGTTAAAAAAAAATCTGGTGAGATGAATTTCTCATCTGTTGGCAGAATACATTCAGATTATTATGACCATGGAGGAGTCTGTGCAGCATGTGGTCATGAAATCCATCCAGGAGGTTGGTTCAAAAGGTTTCTCACTGATTTTAAATGGATATTAAAGATATGCAGAAAATTCTAGATAAAATGATTACTTTGTCAAAAAATATTAGTGTTTGAAAAAAGGCAACATTTGTGGATAAAGGGAAAGATTTGAATGGCTGAAATGATTTTAATGCATCTATTATATGTCTGATTAGGCTTTGTCTATATTGCTCTAAGATTTTTTATTAAGTCAATTTAAAATGCTTTCTAAATGCTTCACTTAGTTAAATTCATTAGGGCTTCACAATAGATTGAAATTGTGTTGTGACAATATTACTGTGCAACGTGCATATTGTGAGGAACTCGACCACATTAGATGGTAGCTAATTATTAATGGCCTTGCATTCATGCTTTCTGTGCCATCAATCTACCTGGTGACAATTGTTCTTTAAGAATGAAATGTTTTCAAAGGGAAAGAGATTGTAAGGTGGTAAATAAAAAACCCAAAAACTAACAGATTGCTTCAAAGCCAAAAGAGCCAAAACAACTTTTTCACCAAAACCTTGGTCAGATGGAAATGAAAGATTTTTGTGTAGTTTTCATGAGTGGAATAGATTACTCATTATCTGGGCTTTACAAGTCATATGATCATGCAATTCACAAAGCATATCTGATTTTTTTTTTTTTTCTTAATATCTTGCACCCCTAATGTTCCTGTCTGCTAGTCTGCTAAAAACTGTAAGCGAGCATGGCACTGTCCAGCTTTATTGTTTTCTCTTTTAATTCAAAATGTAGAATATCATCATAGTTGTGTCATTTAGCTTCTTTAGTGATATTCTGTTTCCACGGAAGTGTAACTAGGCAGATTTTGTTTTTTTGCAGCTCAGTTGCTTGTATCTAATAAACCTGGTGACATTTTTCCTAATCAGCTCATGAAACCAGATAATCCAGCAGCATTAGGAACGGAGCTGTCAGGGGACCCGGAACAGCAGGTCAGTCATTATTCTTCGGTCTTTATGTCCTATTATATTGAGATTGTGTAATGAACGGGATCTTTTCACAATATTGGCATTTTATAACTAACTTAAATCTTTTGCTGTAAAATACTGTAACTAGAGCTGCACTGCCTTGCAATGAAATTCAACTCCATTGATCTTTTCGACATTGTGTAAAAAAAACAAAAACCCAAAGGCCTTAATACAGGGTTAGGTTATAAAATAATATAAAACAATATCCAATAATTATTGAAGCAGCCAAGAATTCCACAGTAATTCATCAGGAGCTGCTGCGATCCTTAGGGGGATAATTCCGTTTGACAGTACAACTATTACGCATGTTCTCCTTAAATGTGGCCTATACTCCGGTCAGATTAGACTTTTATTTATGCAAAGAAAAATCTGTGGTGTAATTAGCAATACCACAATAATGCATGGCAGTGGAAGTATCCTCCTGTGGGAATCCTATTACTCATCAGAACGGGTTAAACTGGTCAGAGTTCAGTTGATGGACAGAGCTAATTTGCAGACCTTCTAGGCGCTACCGAGAATTAAAGATCCGATGGAGGTTCGCCCGAGTATACAGTCAGAGTTGGTTAAGATCAAAGAATGTTAAAATGGCCTAGTCAAAGTCCAGACCACTAGATGTCCAAATCTGGCAGAGATGTAAGACATGTGATTATAATAAACGGTAGTTCTATGAATTATTCATTTAGGGGATCTGAATATAAACCTATAAACCTTTTATCAGATGATTGTTATTATTCCATATGATTATTATTTTTATTATTTGCTCTGTGTTTTATAAAACCCTGGCATCATTTTCCTTCTACTTCTTCCAGTTTTCTCTACTTTGTCAGTTGCATAAAACCACAATAAAATTATTTCAGGTTTATGGCTTTAACGTGGCTGAATGTGGAGACGTTTCATTGTTGTTTTTGATTGAGTTACATTCTATAAAAACTTAGCCATTTTTTCTTGTGACATGCTTTGATATGACATATGTTGAGAGTTAGTGCTCTGTTTAAAGAAAAAACAACAAAAAATGTCCCAAAGAGAAGTCTTTGCCTTTCCCGTCAGCCCTTATGTACAACACAACTTCACTATCAGCTTGGGATCTTAAATGATTGTCCCCTCAAAGTCAACAAAGAATTTGGGGTCATTATTGATGACCAGGTAACCTTAAAAAAAAAAAAAAATTCTGCCATTTCTCATGCATTCAGATCTGGAAGATCTATCAGCCTGCCCACTCAATTCTCTGCAGATGATCCAAAATGTAGTTGTGCGTCTCGTTTAAAAAAAAAAAGTATTTTTTTTTTTTTTTTATCCCACCGTTTTTTACCATTATTATCACCCCAGTGTTCCTACCTAAGTACAGTCCTGGGCATTGCCCTCCCTCTGCCGACCGCAGGAGGGCCCTGCACTGAAGCTCAAGCCTCATTCCTGCTTGAGGAGTGAGCAGGCCCATTTTTTCACCCGAGGGGGTGGGGTTCCCCCAGCTGGACGTAGCGTGTGGAAGGAACACACTATTCCAGCCAGATCCTCTCCAACCCCTCAGGCGCCCCGGTCAGCCAGGAGAAGGCAGTATATAGCCCAGAACTGATGCATGTTTTTGTGGGAGTAGCTCACAGTAACTACTCAAGGGAACACGGGGAGAACATGCAAACTCCACACAGAAAGGCCCTTTTGCCAACCCCAACCAGGGTGTGGGTGCTGATGATATGGAGGAACAAACACATCCTCAGCACACACAGCGTCCCCGGCAGGAATCAACCCCAGGACCTTCTAGCTGTGAGGTGAGCTGCGCTACCAGCTGCGCCACTGTGCTCCCCGTGCGTCTCATTTTTAACCAGATAAAAATAACTCCTGTTCCTCTCTGTTCGCATCCCTGCACTGGCTTCCTGTAGCTGCCTATATCAGATTCAAATCAGAGTGGTAATTTCTAAACCCCCCTGTCACGAGCAAGGACTGGTAGTTCCTGGATCAAAAGATCAGTAACAACACTTTTTATCTCTCTGATCCCACAGTAGTGGAATAACCTGCCCAGCTCTGCAAACACAGAAGCCTCCATTACCACCTTCAAGAAAAGGCAAAAAAACCCAAAACATTTTTGGCAACTTCCTAGGAAGCAAATAAAAAAAAAAGTTACTCATTTTTAAGTCTTTGGATAAAATGAATGTCAAAATATGAATAAATAAGAGTTCCTTATAATGCTTAATATAAACTAAATGTGTTTCCTAATGTTGTAATTTAAAGTCTCAATCATTTGTCCAGGTGAAGAAACTCCTAGAGGACCTTTCTGAGCTCACGTCAGAAAAGGAAGGCTTAGCCCAACGCTGTCAACAGCTGGACTTACAGGTGAATAAGCGAGCTCATGCACAACCTCATTCTGTTCAGGCATGAAACTCTTTAACTATCTAGAAAATATGTTTTATTTTGGCCCAAAGTGGCCTCTGGAACATCTCATAAGATTGCAGATTTTAGCTCTATGTATTCAGACATGCATGCCTTTGCTTCAGTGTAACCCAGAGTTTTGTAATTCTCTGTAATGCGTGGCTCCATTGTCTAGAGCTGCTGTGGCAGAATGACTGTGGATTCACAGTCTGGGCTTTGCTGGTTCCACTGTGGCATCCAGCCCACATCTGCCACTGCTAGTAGGGCTCATGCATCTCTGTGCAGGGAGACTAACTTCAGCGCAGGGACTGATAAACTGTTTACCTGGACTCTCGGCAGATTGATTTGATCAGTTCCCTGTCTTGCTCGGGTCTCTGGGCAGCGAGGTAAGTTAAGTGCAGCTTATCGTCGGGGGCCAGGGACACTAAAACTATCTAAACCAGCTGCTCAAATGTTTGCTCTAACTTTGCTAACAAAGGTTTTCAAACAGGGTTCTGACAATTATGTAATGCTTGTTTAGTAGTTTGGGTAATTTTCCAAAAAATATATTATTGAAAGTGAGCTGTGACAGCCATTTTGTCCTCTTTTTTAAGGGAAAAGCATGATCAGACAACCTGGAAATATGTATCCAAGCTATATCTAACATATTTGTTTTATGTGAAAATGTGTGTTTTAGGGCTATTGCTGATGTTTGATAAACTTTTTCAAATACAAACCAAAACTTCTATGCAAAACTACTTCAAAGTGAGCTATTGGTTTTATTTTATCTAATTCAGTCTGCCATTACAGTGCTGTGAAGAAGTATTTCCCCATTTCATTTTTTTTCTGGGTTTTTTGTTTTAAAATTTTCGAATCATTCAAAAAATTCCAGATTTGAGTAAAAAGCCGAACTAACGTAGCCTTACATGAACAAGCAATTGCTAAAATTGTTCAGGTAACTAATTAACAGTCATTTTCTCTGAGAAAACTAGTGATACTTTTACTTTTTTAAATATGGTCGTTCTTTACGTTGCTTATTGCATGCTGCACGTGAAAATGTTCTACAACCCTCATTGCCTGCATTAGCCACCTAAAGGAAATGAGCAGTAAAACGAGCAAGTCAGAAAAACCACAGAGAAAATAAGTATTGTCTACCACAGACATAAAGGCTTCATGGATTTTTGCACCCAGAGAAGAGGAGAGCATGTTTCTGCTAATAGAAACTAACCATCTGCTCTGATATCTGTTATTTATTTAGGTTATTAGCGTGAATTTTTTTTTACCCAAAAAACGGAGCTTAGGAAGAAATGATTAGAATTTGTTTGAACACCGTAGGGCTGCACGATTATGTCCAAAAAAATAATCACGATTTTGATCAATGTTGTAATCATGATTATTAATCACGATCATTCATCCAGTCCTGTAAAATATGTATTTTTATTGCACCAATTATAAACTTTTAAAAATTTAATTATTATTAATCGTCTAACAAAAACAAACTCCTATATATATATATATATCTATATATATATAATTTAAAAGTACAAGCTAAATATGTTATTGCAGAGTGCAATCTCAAAGTGCAATTTATGGGAAACAATTACAGCTTATATAGAAAAGGCCTTTGACATTCCCTGCATCCAAATGCTTAGTATTTACTATATGCTACGCAGCAACTATTACTCACCTGTTAATGTAATACTGCATAGCAAACGATCGTGTAATAGGCATGAAATCAGACATACTTCTCTTTTATTTTGCATGTCTTTTGACCCGTATGACTTGTTGAACCAGATGTTTACGTTACGTTCGCCTGTGGTCCCGCCATCCTCTGGTATGACTTAACAACGTAAATGTTTAATAAGTCAAAACACAATTACAGTAATCAGTAACATTGCTACATGTACATTTATCTACCGAAACTGCGGCGGTGTCAATGGTTGACAGTTCGTCTGTAGCCATTTTTAGCTAGGTCCTTCTTCTTCTATGATTTTTGGGCCTTCCGCTGCATTGTGGGATAGCGTAGCATCCACCGGCTGCTTACTGTGGCGGTAGTACACTTTCGGGAACTTTCTGCTTACTAGTCAGATCCATAATGGAGATTTGGATCTACTACATTACTACACTACGTAGTGCAGCCATTATGAGTGCTGAGTGGCGTGTGCGCGGTTTTTATTTGGTCAGCTTAATGAAGCTTTACCCATGCTTTTGCTCCCCTGGTGGTTGGCAGACTATTGGTTGAGGCAGTGTATGATGAAGAGGCACGCTGTGAAGCTCGCACTTCCGAAGGTTTATTTTGATATGCGTCATTCATGTCGCGTAATGACGTCAGGTAGAAAGGCTGTTCGAAATGGGCTCATTCGCGAACGGCTCCCTAGACTACTAGCCATAGTGTTCTCACTGTTGACCCCATGAAAGGTTAAGGATTAGTTGCTAGTGTTAGTGCTTAGAGGCTAACATTCAGTGGTTTCGGATGCAGCCATTATCCCTTCTTTTCCACCCTATTCACTCCTCTGACAAACGTCAACAGCCTGAAACGGGAGCACCAGAGCATTTTATTTTCCCAAGCAAACGACTCACAAGTTATTCATTCATACTAGGCAAGGCAACTTTGTTTAGCACACTTTCAACAACAAGGCAATTCAACGTACTTTACATGATTTGGGGAGAACAACAACAATACTAGCATAAAACAACATTAGAGACATAAAATATGACACATTAAATCATATGACATTCCAACTATGATTATAGTTTTTTCCTAAGGCAGCTCTAAACAGGTGGGGAGGACAGAAACCAAAAGTTACTTCTCTATGTTTGGTTCTAATACTAGTAGACTAGAGATGGAAGACCTGAGTGGTCAAGGGGGTTGGCATGTGGACAGCAGATCTTCAACACACTTTGGTGTTAAGCCATTCAATGATTTATTAACTGGTAAAAGTATTTTAAAGTCTATTCTCTGAGCTACAGGGAACGGTGTAAGGACTTTAGAACTAGGTGATGTTCTACTTTCCTCCTCCTAGTGAGGACTTGAATAGCAGCATTCCGGGTCAGCTGTAGGTGTCTGGTTGACTTTTTATTCACCGTTGTGAGGGCACTGTTGCAGTAATCCGACTAAAGATAAATGCATGGATGAATTTTTCAAGGTCCTGTTGTGATATTAGTCCTTTATTCCTAGATATAGTCTTCAGATGAAAAGGACCACATTGGTACCAGAGACCACAGAAAATGTATTGCTGACCTGTAGAAACCAGTGTTTGGCAAGTTACAAAAAATTTGCTATATATTCTACATTACTAGTTACGGCATCAAATTTAATGTTTGCAGTACATATTACGGTCTTAAAAAGCTAAGAGTTAAATTGACATTTTACATTATTGTGATACAACCAGTGTGGCCACAGTTACTTTGAAAAAGTAATGATTACTGACTACTGATTACTCCTTCCAAAAGGAACTTGAACTTGATTACTTTATTTTAAAAGTAACTAAATTAGATTACAAGCTACTTTCAGCAGCTGCCAGTAGCACTTCCCACTGCCTTAACAGAAAAAATAACCCTTTTAACAGTAATAAGCATTTTAACAGTAGTGCTAAGGCCAGAAATATACTTTCTTTTTGACCTCATGTTGACACCAGCAACTATGAAGCAACAAGACGTGTCTTGGGCATGTACTACTGGAGAGTTCCACTAGGGGGCAGTTGGCTCAGGCCAAAACAAACATGCCAACGTAAAGGAGATAATCAGCTGTTTCGATATTGCGACAGAAAAACGCAGCAGTGTTGTTGAAGGTATGTCAAACCATATTTACTGCTATTGTAGCATGTTTTTCTAATGCTTTTGCCGACATGTGCCAAATATATCTTTTTGCTGAAGAAAATGACAAAAATAGTAACGCACAGTGGCTTGCACAAGTGGTCATATGAGGAGTAACGCGCTACTAAGTAACGCGTTACTGGCATCACTGGACAAAACAAATACTGTATTTTTACCATTGCTTTATTAAACTCAGTCTCAAGTATAAGGGATTGCTGAGGAATAGCTGTGGTTGGAGTCTCAATGATCCGGGCACAACGTCACGTTGATGACTCATCGCAATCTGCTGGGATTCCCTACATAGAAAACTTAACTGATTGGAGTATTTGTATAATTGTATTGAAATGCCTTTTGTTGTAAAGTGCCTTGAGATGACATTTGTTGTGAATTGATGCTATATAAATAAAAGTGAAGTGAATTGAATTACCTTTGCATGCCTTCTATCCAGTGTTGGGAGTAACTGTGTTTAGGTATAACTGTGTTACTAACTGCATTCTTTTTAAGGTAACGGAGCAATTGAATTAATTACTTTTCCCACCGTTACCACGCCGTTACCGTTACTGGGGCTGTAGTGCTGCCTTACTGCAACGTGCTGAATGAAGCGCAGCGGTGTCAGGCTTTCAGACAGACACAATCTCGCTGTCTCAATGTGTGCTGCAAAGACCGTGGTGAAATTAGTTTTAGGTTGGATATTCGATGGACATGGGTTTTCTTAAAGCAGAGACCCGCTCCAACGTTTCACAGATGTTATAACAGATATTATAGAACGTAACTGCATTACTGAACAAAATAACGCCACAGTTTACTTTTACAGTGTAGTAACTGAGTTACTAACTCAATTACTCTTTAGAAAAGGTCATTTGTAACTACAACTGATTACTTTTTTTAATGTAAGATGCCCAACACTACTTCTATCTCAGGCATTTTTTTTGTTAAATCACATCAAAAGCTGAAAGTGCTCATCACAAAGATGGTTGAGGTGTTGGGGCTTAGATACACTTGCTTTTAATCACAAATACATGTTTTTATCATGGCTGCCACTCGCAGCCTGCGTTTGTTTGAAGTGCCGTTTGTGCGAGTCCTCTCTAATTAACTGGATTTGTTCGCAAGCTGCAATATGCAAGTAACCGCTAGGGGTAATCTAAAGTACCCACTGTAGGTGGGTAAACTCTCACAAGGTCAACAGTGGCAAAACAAATAAGTAAACAAGCAACAATGGTGGTAAATGTGGCTTGCATACATTTTACAACACTCAAGTTGTCTTTTTCTGTCGTAATCTGAAAATTAACCATCTGGTGACCTTTTCTATGGTCACCATGTTTGTTTTTGTCCTACAAATCTCTATCTGGCCGGAGTTCTGTACACTGTCCCCTTATGGAATTATCTGTACTTTAGCTGCATTCCATTTGTCTTGGAAACTCGGGCGTCCGAGTCGCTGTACACGAGAACGTGACGTCATTCCCGACTTAAAGCATTCCAGTTTGTCTCGCTACACTCAGAGTTGGAATGAACATGGACACTGTGAGGGCAGCAGCTGTCGAGGGGCGGGCTAGTTATTGCTATTGCGGTTAGCGGCATAGCATCTTCAGCAGACCAGCATGAAAAACAAAGCTGTACATTGTATTGCAGGCACAGCAAGGCTGTGCAATTTATAAATTGGTGACCGGATTAAAGCAGAAATGTAGTCAAGTGTGTAAGAGAATTTAAAAACGACATTGAAATGACCAACAGTGCAAATACAAAGAAAATATATCTCAACTACGGGCGCAGCCATCTTTGTTTCCGACTTGCTCCCCCTCTACTAGGTGTACTCTCAGAGCTCCGAGCTGGTACTCATATATTCCGACCTAAAGGGGGAGTGTCCCGGTGAAATGATGCAAGACAACTGCGAGATTTCCGACTTTCCGACTCGGAAAGGTTAACTGGAATGCAGCATAAATGCAGTGCATAAGCAAGTATGTGCGCTAGACGCAGCCTGCTGCTTCTGTCAGCGTGAGGTTAAAAAGCAAGTATGTTCTCGGCCTGAGACTCCAGACACTGAACAGTCTTTCAACGTATGGTTTGGGAAATGGAACAAAACCACCGTGTAAATGTTCAGTCAATCTTTCGTCAGCCATGCTGACACTGATGTTTTGTTTTTGAGTGCACCGTGGATCATCTTCTTCGATATCCAACTTTATTTGGTCCATTGCATCAGTTGGGCAGAAAAACAATTGCAAATGCACTTGTAACTCGCGTTACTGAAATTGTACTGAGTAACATATTGCGGTACATTTTATAAGTAATGTGTTGCATTACTCCGTTACTGAAAAAGTAATATATATTCCTCACAGCTTGTTTAGCTTTATTAAGTCCCTGGCTCTGATGCTTCTTATCTGCTACATCTTTCTGCAAACACAGACATATCTAAGCTTCTTGAAGAAGTACCATCTGCTCTGCCCCTTCATGTGAACTTAACAGTTCAGCTTTTGTTGGTTGAAACAGTTCTTCAAAAAGGTTTTGGCCAAAATCCGTCCACACGGATGTAAACTAGTCTCCGTTATTACAGCAACTGTGGCTCAAACGGTAATTGGGTTTAATGGGCGACAACCTTTTTACATGAGTGAAACCGCTGCAGTTTGTATTTGCTTAGATACTTTTGTCTTGTTCTGTGATATTTTGATTATTTAAAGCAGTTTCTTTACCAGAGTCCTCAAAAAGTGAGAAAAAAAGAAATATGAAAAACATTTTTACAGCACTGTATGAGTAATACTTAAAATCGCTAATAATTTAACTTTTTACTCATAAACTGGGAAATGAAATAACCCCTTTGCTTAAAGAAAGCCTTGTTTGTGCAGTACTTTCAGCATGGGTTAATCCAAGAGTGTCCAGCTCCAGTCCTCAAGGGCCGGTGTCCTGCCAGTTTTTTGTGTCCCTGCTGCAGAACGGCTGATGTCAAAGGTCAGCTTTTGAACCATCATTTGACTCAAAAATGTTGAATTGGGGAATGAACTAAAAACTACAGGATTCCAGCCCTCAAGGACTGAATTTGGACGCCACATAGCCATGATTGCTGGAACAGATGAAGGATGTCTTTTGTGCTGTAACTGGTGTTTCCTTTAATTCTCAAATGTGACTTTTGCTCTGCATGCTGTCATTGGCCAGCAGGAGATTTAACACTGCAGCTTCTTTCTGCTTACTTTATTTAATCCGCCCTACCACTAGCATAAAACTCCTCAGGAGAACAGCACTGACATCTTTTTCCTGGTCAGGTGGCCGTTCTTCTGGAGGAACGCAACAGCCTCCTGGCTGAGAATGATGTCCTAACAGATCGAGCCAGCCAGCTGGACACATTTGAGGACTCAAGCACACCATCAGGGAGAAAACACAGTCAGCTTCAGCAGCAACTGGAGACTCTGCAGGAAGAGAACTTCAGGTTGTTTACTGTGGCTTTAAATGTACCTCTGCCACACTTAGACAACATACCAAACTGCTTACCTGGCATACTGTAAAGACTGAATGCTACTTCATTTGTGCTACATCTAGGCTGGAGGCTGCCAAGGATGACTATCGGATCCACTGTGAGGAGCTGGAGAAGCAGCTGATTGAACTTCAGCATCGTAATGATGAGCTTACCAGTCTGGCAGAGGAATCACGGGCTCTCAAAGATGAACTCGATGTTCTGAGGTTTGTGTTTGTCAAATAAATCCTCCCAAAGTAGTTTCCTTTTATTTTGTTTTAAATGTTATTTCTGCACAACACTGATTGCTAAACTACTGCTTAATTTTCTATCCTTTTGTCACTCTAAAATGAAATTAACCTGTATTTCCATTTTGCTCCCATTTTACAGTCTTTGTAAAAGTGTTTCACTGCTGGAACTGAAAAATTAAGACCACAAACTTTAATCGATTTTTATCAGGATGTCACCATCAAACAAAGTACATGATTTTGTAGTGGATCTTTTTTTTTCTTTTTCACCAATATCTGAAATTGATGTGCATTTTCATTCAGTTCCTCTGAACCCAAAACTTGCAGAACCAGCTCTCACTACAAATACATCTTTACACATTTTAAATTATGCCTCTAGGAACAACAGCATTAAATTCATGATTAGATTATCTGTGCTATTCTAATGCCACTTTCAGACCGCACTTTGCTGCTAGGCGTCAAACAGCTCAAATGGACGAAAGTTGCTGCTTTTAAAATTCAAACCCACCTGCTTGCACATTTGTACTCTGCGTCGGCGCGTCACGTCAGTACATCAGTGAGTGGGCGGAGATTTCTCTTCCACCGGGAAACTAGTAGTGCATATTTAGTAACCATAGTTGCCCTAACTGGGTTCGTTGTAGTGTTGGCTAACATAACAAAGTTAAAACAACATACCAAACTGCTTACCTGGCAATCTGATATCTTCCACCAAATAAGGTCAGATTTTTTCCCCCCCAACTCCCCCCAAACCCTGCGGACACCCTGCTTGGGAGTAGCTATAGCGCATGGCTCGTCCTCCATCCTACCCGCTCCCCAACTAGCTCCAGCCAGCGGCTCAGCTCGTCCTCAGTCTTCCTCGCCCTTAATGCCGACATCCTGTTGCTCATTGGTTGCTGCCCCACTTCTGCTGCCCCAAAGTTAAATTTTCCCAACTTCATGCAGCGGCTGCGTGGCCGGCTGCATGGGTGGTTGGCGCAGCTTGACGCTCACTGGCTGCATGGGTACCATAGACTTTGTATGTAATCTAGCTGCCCTGCTGCCTGGCAGCAAAAGGTGGTCTGAATGTGCCATAACACATGAATATCCTTTGATTTGAAGCACTGCATTGTTCCTCTGATTGTATGTTCAGGCTTGTCCTGCTGGAAAGGAAACCCTTCCACCACTTCAAACTAACAAGACTTCGTCCAGTGTTGCCCTGTATTTAGCTCAACCCATTTTTCTTCTTTATCTACTCGACCCACTTCCCTTACAGTTTTTAATCAAAGCATCCCCACAGCTTGATGCCACCACCAATATGTGTCAAAGTGGAGATGTTGTCTTCAGGGTGATAAACGTTGGTTTTCTGCCACACTTAGCAGTTTGGATGTCGATTTCATTTCCTGCGTCTGCTGTGTTCCCTGCATTGTGGCAAACTAGAAAAAGGAATTCTCATCCTTACTTTTCTTATCAACATTGCAGTGATCCTATATACATAGAAGTGTGTGTACTAATTGGAAAAGAATAATCCCTTTAACAAGAGGGAAGCATCCAGCAGAACCCAGTATAGTATTCTCTACAACCAACTAGGGGTCCTACCCAGAAGTTAGGTTTATGGATCGTTTAGCTAATAGTTGTCATTTCTGTTGCTTCTCCCATATGAGATGCGAATCTCAGCAGTTCCTCCAGAGCTACTATGGGCCTCTTGGCTGCTCCACTGAGGAATCCTCTCACCTGGTATAACGGTTTTAGGTGAAAATCCGTGTCTGGGTAGGTTCATAGTTGTTAGCACAGCATAGCTAGCATAGCTGATTCTTCCTTTTCCAGATTACTGAACAGTGCTATTAGATGTTCAAAGCTTGGAATATTGTTTTATAATCCAAACCTGCTCTAAAATTGTCCACATCTTTATTCATGATTTATAAACTGTGTTCCCTTGTCTTCATGATGTTTGTTCACAGAACAGCTGAATTTATGCTGATATAAAAATTGTACTCAGGTAGACTCTACTTAGGTAGAACGCTGGTGTATCCTCTTTTTCCACTTTATGTCAGGGTTTGTGTTGATCAGTCATAAAGAGAAAAAAAAACAAACAAAAAAACAATGTTTGTAAAAAAAAAAACAAGTAGTACAAATGCTTCTGCAAGGCATGGCTCACTTATACTTTCCGCATCCCTGCAACATTTGACTTTGGAACTTATTGACTGGAAATATTGTTGATTTTCTCCAGGAACTGCTCAGATAGGGTGGTGATGCTGGAGGCATCAGTGGAAACCTACAAGCGTAAGCTGGAGAACCTTGGTGATCTTAAGAGGCAGGTGAAGCTGTTGGAGGAGAATAACATGACCTACATGCAAAACAGTGTTGATCTGGAGGAGGAGCTGCGTAAAGCAAACGCTGCCCGTGCGCAGCTCGAGTCCTACAAAAGACAAGTAAAGATTTAACTCCTAGTGCAATTAAATGCAACTGTTTGAAAATAGTGTGAATAGTTTGTTTCATGTAATTTGCATTTGAAGAATGTATTTCATCTGAAGCACTTGTGGTTTTTGTTTTAAAAGGTCCAAGATCTCCACAATAAGCTGTCTGAGGAGACCAGGCGCGCAGACAACATGGCGTTTGAGATGAAAAAGTTAGAAGAAAAGCATGAAACACTGTTGAAAGAAAAAGAGGTTTAGCATCTTATAAACTGTCATTATTAATGAGTTATATATATGCTTTTTTTGAACCCCAACTAGATTTGTATTTTTTTATTATCTTTACACACTTAGAGGATCATCATGGAGCGAGATTCTCTTAAGGAAGTCAATGAGGAGCTCCGATGTGCTCAGGCCCAAGAGCACCAGCTCTCTCAATCAGGTACCTCAATAATTAAGTAATGCTGATCCTTTTAACTAACTTGTTTACTACTTCTAGCTCTGAGGAAAAGTTTTTGTCCTCATACTGATTTCTGTTGTTTTTTAGATAAATATATTATCAGCCTGAGTAAAAAGCCAATTTGCATTTTTAAAACGTTAAGGGGGAAAAAAGCTACCTAAACCAACCTGGTTCTATTCAACAAAGCAAGAATGAATGTCTGATCAATTAGGACGTCACAATAGAACAAACATGTGCAGCTCTGCAAATCGCACTTGAATTAAGGTCAGTGCTCGGGATTCTACTAGAAGAAAGAGATTGGACTAAAAAATGGGAAATCTTAGACGTCCTGTTAAATCTGATGTAAAACTAACTTCATATTTCAGAATAAGAGCATCATGTTGGGGCTGCTTTGCTTCTTCAGAACCTGGATGGCTTGCAGTACTTTTTCCTTTAATGTATGAAATCATTGTCAGAAAATTGCATTTTTACTTTAACATTATCTCTGTCTGATATTAACATTTGTTCCATGACCTGAATTTCAGGTGTGACGAAAACAAAAACAGAAGAACATACCTTTTTTCACAATACTGCACATTTTTACTTAGGGATCCCTCCCTCTGGCAGCCCCAGCCATGTAAACCTGGCAGCTGAGTTGATCCCCATTGAGTACAGGTAGTATCTTACTGCTACATTGTATGCTTTGTATTCTATGAGCTATAATATGCGTGAGTACTGACTGTAGTGGTTGTTTAGAGAAAAGGTAATCAGACTGCAGCATGAGAACAAGTTGTTGAGAGTTCAGCAGGAGGAATGTGAGCAAGAAAAGATTGCCTCTCTGCAGACCCAGCTTGAAGAAGCTGAAAAGACTCACAGTAAACTAGACACAGAGAACAGGTAGGTTTCATTCCTGCTTCTTTGTGTTGAAATTATTTTTGCATGCTAATATTTCTGTTTGCTGCTTCATCTTGAGATTGAGCCAAGAGAGGATCAGTGAGCTGCAGCAGCATGTGGAAGAACTCCAGAAGGCTCTGCAGAGTCAGGCTGCCAAACCAGATGATGTAAGGGTGCCAATATGCACAGTCAGCACAAACAGAGTGACTGTGCAGTCTGAAACAGAATTGGAAAAAAAAGGGAAATTGATAGAAAACTTCTCATGGTTAAGGATTTTTGTTGGGGGTGGAAGTTAAAGTATGGAAAATATCTACATTTTCATTTCTTACAGATACTCCTATCCTCCTTCACTTATTTGGTGACTTAAGTACCTAGTTCCTAACTTAAATATGTAGTCATGTTTATACTAGGGAAGCAACGATACTACTTTTTTCAAAACCGATACCATACTGATACTTGGATCAGAGTACTTACCGATACCGAGTACCAATGCCGATACTTCTACCGCACAAAAAAAGTGCTATCATTTGGGAGTCAGGTTTTATTTTCTTCTCTGCTTGTTACAAGAAATGATGGTGAATTAGATAAAAGATAAAATATTACTAAAAATGACCACAGAACTTAAATTTAAATGTTACAAACTAATATTTTCTGTGAAATTATTGCTGCATTTCCACATCTTAGGTATCGGTTCATGATATCGATTAACATTAGCCGATACCGATACCAGTGCATTTGGCAGTATTGGGGCCGATACCCAGTACCAGTATCGGTGCATCCCTAGTTTATACATAGATACTTTGTCAATTAGGCAACACATTTTTAGCATTTTTAGTTACTAAATCAATTACTTTTGCAATTAAGGACTTAATTACATAATCACCTAATTATTTACTTGTGTACTTAGGTATTTATGGTTGAGTAACGTATGCATCTAGCTACTTAGACTATTAATTACTTACATATTTAATTAGACAGTTAAATACTTACCTGCTTAGTCTGGAACCTTAAACAAAATGACCGCATTCAGGATTTTAAAGCCAGTTTTGTCTTTAAGTTTTATTTTTATTTTTTTCAGTCAAATTTGAAGAGGAAACTGGATGCTCACATGTAAGTTAATTTGCTCATAGGTAGAAATACAGGTATATGTTCTCCACTAGGGGGATTTTAATCTCTTAACTTTCCTCAGGTCCCAGCTGAACGAGGCTCAGGACGAAATAATGAAGAAGAAGGAGCTTCTGAAGGACCTTCAGCCTGACAACACTCAAAGCTGTACGTTTTTGTTTTAATACAGTTGCGCTATTCTTTTAACACATCATACAACACTGATTTGTTGTTTCCCAGCTTTGAAGGTGGATGAGCTGATGGCCGCTCTCAAAAAGAAGGATGATGATATGCGGGCAATGGAAGAGAGGTACAAGATGTACCTGGAGAAGGCTCGCAATGTGAGTTTAATCTTAATTCAACTTTAGTAACTCTTAAAAAATGAATGTGACTAAAGTGACTTTTTCCTTTTCACCCTTACTTTTCACTTGAAGGTAATACGAGCCTTGGACCCCAAGCTGAATCCTGCCACCGCTGAGATCCTGGCTCTGAGAAACCAGCTAGCAGAGCGGGACAAGCAGATTCTTAATCTTGAAGTAAATTTACATTTTATGTAATTGCTTCTAATATGAAATTGCAAGTATTTTAAGAATTGTATTCATTAATTTTAATGCTGAATATTTATTTATTTTCTTTCTAGCGTCAATGTGAGCAGGCCAGACTAAGAGAGTATGAGGAGAAGATGATTGTTACAGCGTGGTATAACAAGGTGATTTAAAAGTACTTTAATTAAAAAACTTAAAAAGAGCCAAGATTCACAGATGACAGTGCTGCCATTTAATGAAGTGATTGAGTGAGTTGTAAAACACTGTCAGGCTTGGATAGAAGACATTCAAATAAACCCTCACTCAGTATACAGTCAGAGGTATTGCAGTACCTCTACTCTTGGAGACGTATACAGAGTAGCAACACATTTCTATTTGGGACCTGAGGGGTATTCCATGAAGCGAGCTAATCTCAAAAGCTGACAATCTTTTGACTCACTTTCCCCAGATTCGGTTCAACGAACAAGGCTAATTTAAACTCCAACTCATTCACCATGGCAACATATGATCTTGGACAAGCCTGCTCTGTGGCAGGCTAGCTGTGAGGCTTATTTTAGCTTGTTGAATATGTTTGGACGATCCAGGTTATGTCGCAGTGTGGGGCTAGTATTCTGCTGCTGTTCTCTCCCTTACTACACCCTCCCTCCAATATAAAGTTATTAAATCGGTGTAGTAGCTCCAATTTCCTGTTCGGTGGCTGAATTATGCAATGTAGGTTTTATCTTTTGTAGTTCTAATTAGATTTTGCTTTTACTGTCTTGAAGAACATTACTGTATTTAATCTCTGTTTCCTGCCAGAAACTACTTCTTCCACCTATGAATCTCCTGACACCAAACATTACAAATAAATCCCTTTCTGTCTAAAATCAACATTGTGTTAAAATACACTTAAAGGAACTTTGCAACTGGTAACAAAATACACGTGTAACAGAAAATACTGTATTAGTGTGACTTTACATTTTTAAGGCTTGAAATTGTTATTTAGTTAATAAATATTCCTGTGTCTTAATTAAATCATGTTCTAACACATTTAATCTGTCAGCTATTTTCTGTTCTATCTCCTTCCATTCTCACTTATGTATCATAAATTGACAGGGGATGCCTTTTAATGTGGCATTTGCACACATGAGCCTGGTTTGTTAAGCCTCGCTTGAACTAGCAGGGATTGAATCCACCTGAGCTTCGTTGATGGAACCGAATAAGCCTGGCATGAACTGTTAGGCTAATTCAAGCAAGGCTGTTTCAAAAGAGCCTTGATTTTATTTCTTTCTTTTGTTTTTAAGCTCGCTTCATGGAATAGCCTCTAGACAAGGTTGATCTTGTTTACAGACAGCTGGTTTCTTGCAGAACGTTCAGCTGTATCAAAACAACAGTTTCTCATAACCAAATGAAAGACTTGTTAGAAGAGATGGACTAAGAAATGAAACTTTTAGATTCAACCATACAGAGGATGTACTTAATTTTCTTCCAAGCTCATGGTAATGTAGCATGTTGCCCCAACGGGTAAGGGAACTATTATAAAATAACTTGATAGAAAAAGAAAAACATGCTAACCTCCATAAACATTTAAATGTTTCTTAAACGCTGTAAAAATTGACAATATTACGGCGATGGTGCTCACAGATGTGGCGTTTCCTCTGCTGCTAAGTTAATGAATGAGTGCTTACTGCAGGTAGGGTAGGAAAAAGTGATAACTGTTTATAGCTTCTGGTATTTAAAAACAAACAGACAGACTTTGCTAAAATTGGAATGAGCAGGTCAAAGTTTATAAAAACAGGAGATCAAAAATCTGCAACAAAATTATGATGGGTGTATTTCTACAAATGGCATTTTCAGTATTCTGACTACGACACAACAACTGTCCTTTGCTTTCTGTGCTGTTAGAGTTTGAACTTTCAGAAGCTGGCCATGGAATCCCGTCTCGGAGGCCGCACTGCCTCCATGTTCTCCCCCGGCCAGTCCTTCCTGACGCAGCAGCGGCAAGTCTCAAACGCCCCACGCAGGGCCGCTTCCATCAGCGTTCCTGCCACTACCTCCAAGTAGACTGTGTCACAGCACCTCACATCAACAAACTAGGCAAAAATACACAGCAACACAGTGTGAGCACTCAAGTGACCTTAAATGCATCTGCTCTCAGTCCCCGAGAAGGGTCAGACTGCGTGAGATCAGTGAGCACTTATCAGACAGGTCACCCATCCAGGGTTTAAGCAGAGGTTGTGTTTGTAAGTATTGAGGTTATACCCTGTTGTACATTAGCCTGAAGGACAACCTTGCAGAGACATAACCCACCCACCATAACCACCACCCCGAGTCCACCTCACAAGCCAAAGCCAGTTGTAGATTTGCAGGGACTATTGTCCCTGCTTTTGTGATTTTTGCTTTTCCAACATCATATTAAGCTTTTCTACCTGATTAACCCTGGAGTCTCTCCGTATGTATCATGTTATAGTCACTAGTAAAGTGTAAGGGGGGAAATCCTTTTAAAAACGAAACCCGTGTTTTATTTTTTAGTTTTGCTTTAAAGGGTGACTTGAATGCTGACGCCAATCAAATGTGACTATAAATATTAATTTTTATATGTGAATACACATATGATCACAGTGCACTCTAAAAGTTGTGTTGTAATTCAGCAGAATGACTAGTCTTGATCCAGCCATATCTGGTGCAGGCCACCAAGAACAAACAAGCACTTCTAGATTTTGTTGTTGTTTTGTCCTAAAATTGAAAAGTTAATCATTTCAAAAGCAATCAAAACAAATTGTCATATTCCCTCTAATCAACACTTGAGATGCTGCAATAATAAATCTTGGCATGGTCCATTATCTTTTCTATATGTTCTCAATGGGAACTGATGGGCATTTTTCTTTACTTTAAATCTTGAGTCTTGGTAAGTCAATAAATGTTATTGATTAAAAAATTAAGGATTCAACACCAGCTTTTGATCCAAGCAGGTTAAACGCTTTCATAGCTCCTGCAAATTGTAACTCAAAAGGTTTTAATAAATGTACTTAATGTTTTCTTTTAGAATGTTGATTAGAAAAGTAACATTTTGAAAAGCAGTTACTGTCTTACACACTAAAGGTTGTCAGTCCGACACCATACAGGTAAATAAATATTCATGACAATCCAAGAGTGTTTATCCAACTTTTTCACATTTTGTCACATAGCAAACACAAACATGAGTGGCATTTAATGTGTCTTTTTGTGATGGATCATTATAAAGTAGAGCATTATGGACTAGAAAGAGCATAATGCGTGACTTAAAATATTCTTTACAAATTTTTGAGGAGTGTGGAGTGCATAATGTATTTGATCCTTTGTCAACGCTCTGTTGAACCATCTTTCAGCTGCTAGTCTGATTGGGGATGTCTCCACTTGCTTTGCACCTCCACAGACTTTATATTTTTCCAGTCTTTTAAACAGGCACAAACTCAGATTGCAGCACCGATGAACATTATGTTTAGATAACGACAGCTTCTCGAATGGATCAAGGGTTGAACATTGAGTAGGGCTATCACATGAATATACTTTTATCCAAACATTTTCATGTAGCCCTGTATGATATATGTAAGCTTAGGGTTTTACATATTGATCAACAAGTTAGTTTTTTCACCAGCATCCTGCAGAGAGTATAATTAGCTAGGCTGAGTTTTATTAAGAAATGAGTAAAGCAGACTCGACACAAATGCTTACCGTTTTCAAATGTTTATTTGGGGATGTTTAATATTTTCCTTCCAGTTCATATTTATGCACAATTTTGTATTGGTCTATCACAAAAAGTCTCAAGAAAATATATTAAAGTTTGATTTTTAGAAGCCAGTGTAAGCACTTAAGGTTTGGTTCTTTTTCTCTTTATAATGTCAGCAGTACATCAGAGAGATTCTGTCATACGGTCGCATGTGATTTATAGATTGATGTAATTTGAATATTTCTTTACAGCTAATTATGTAAATTGTCGATTTCTAAAAAACTAGAAGGTAGAGTCAGGATGAAGGTAGCACATTAATCTGCATAATGCTTGATGTTTGTAACTTGCTGAAGAAGTATATAATGGATTTGAGAAATTTTAAAGAGCTTTTTCTCTGAATAAATTCTTTTCTAAAACTACATGTCTTTTTTGGTCAAATAAATCTCAGCCCTCAGTACCTGATAATGTCAGAGGGAAAATGGATATCACTGGGTCTCATCCTTGAATGAGGGGAAAAAGTGAGCAGATCAATAGACTGATAGGTGCATCATATGCAGTGTTTAACACTTTACCGGTCTGTCATGGTGAAGAGAGCTACACGGAGTAGTCTCGATTTACTGGTCAAATCTACTTTCCCATCCTCGTCTATGGTCACAAGCTCGTAGTAGTGACTGAAAGAACAAGATCACTGATGCAGGCAGGGTGTCTGGGCTCTAGATATTGAATGAGAAGCTTTGTCATCCTTGAGCAGAGATGTCAAACTAATTTACATTTTGGGCCACATAAAGATAATCTCCTTAAAGGGCCGGTTGTGGCAGAAAATATCGCTCAAACTATAATTAACAAACCCCTAAAACATGATTAAATATCTGTCTCAACATCCATCCATCCATTTTCCGAACCGCTTGTTCCTCAAGGGGTCGCGGGGGGGGCTGGTGCCTATCTCCAGCTGTCAACGGGCGAGAGGCGGGGTACACCCTGGACAGGTCGCCAGTCCATCGCAGTGTCTGTCTCCACATGTACTTAAATTTAAATGATGCTGAACATCTTTCCATAATGAGATATTGGACTATTCAAATAAACACTGAGTGATGAAAGTGTATTTAGGTGCATATAAATAGACCATAAAAGTATTATGGTATTAAGTATTAAACTCTTAGAGGGTCACCTCAATGGCCATGGCTGGCTGGATTCGGCCCCCGGGCCTTAACTTTGACACCGGTGTCCTAGATGGACTGAGAGTAGATCTGTTGCTTCTCCACATCGAGAGGAGCCAGTTGAGTAACTGAGTAAGGAAACTGGTTAGGATTCCTCCTGGGACGCCTCCTACATGAGGGATTATGGACACGTCCCAGTGGAAGACCCAGAACATGCTGCAGGGACTGTTTCTCAGTTGACCTAGGAATGCCTTGGGGTTCCCGTGAAGGAGCTGGGACAAGTGGCTGGAGAGTGGGAAGTCTGGGCCTCTCCCCTTGGAGATAAGGAGACGGCTGCAGAGGAAGGCTGAGACCGTGAGGGTTCATATGGTGAAGCATTTCTGAAAGATAAGAAGGCCCAAGACCATTAAGACTCTTGACAACCATTAAAAGAACCTTAAAATCGATCCTAAAACATACGGGGAGCAAATGCAGTGATTTTAAGATTGGTGTAACCTCCTAGTCATCAGGATACAAGCTGTTGAATTTTGTAAAAGCTGTAAACTTGATGTAGTCTTTTTGGCGAAGACCAGAAAGCAGGCCATTACAATAATCAATTCTACGGGTGATAAAGGCATGAATTAGCGTCTCCGTATTGGCCCGAGAGAATATTGGGCGGACTCTGGTGATGTTCTTTAGGTTATAAAAACCTATTTTAGTAATATTTTTAATGTGTGGAATAAAATACAGCTTGGAGTCAAAAAATCACACTGAGGTTCTTCACTTGTAAAGAAGGATTAAAAGACAATGATTGTAGTTTTGGTAAAAGTTTATCTCTGAGCCACAGGACCGATAACTAAAAGCTTCAGTTGTGGCCAAAAGTTTTGAGAATGACACAAATATTAAACATTGTATTGTAATAACTCTTCTTGTAAAGTGCCTTGAGATGACATCTGTTGTGAAACGGCGCTATATAAATAAACTAAATTAAACTGAAAATATTAGTTTTCACAAAGTTTGCTACTAAACTGCTTTTAGATCTTTGTTTCAGTTGTTTCTGTGATGTACTGACTGGAATTACAAGCACTTCATACGTTTCAAAGGCTTTTATCAACAGTTACACGACATTTATGGAAAAAGTCAGTATTTGCAGTGTTGGCCCTTCTTTTTCAGGACCTCTGCAATTCGACTGGGCAAGTTCTTAATCAACTTCTGGGCCAAATCCTGAATGATAGCAACCCATTCTTTCATAATCACTTCTTGGAGGTTGTCAGAATTAGTGGGTTTTTGTTTGTCCACCCGCCTCTTGAGGATTGACCACAAGTTCTCATTGGGATTAATATCTGGGGAGTTTCCAGGCTATGGACCCAAAATGTCAACGTTTTGGTCCCCGAGCCACTTAGTTATCACTTTTGCGTTATGGCACGGTGCTTCATGGTGCTGGAAAATGCATTGTTCTTCACCAAACTGTTGTTGGATTGTTGGAAGAAGTTGCTGTTGGAGGTTGTTTTGGTACCGTTCTTTATTCATGGCTGTTTTTGGGCAAAATTGTAAGTGAGCCCACTCCCTTGGATAAGAAACAACCCCGCACATGAATGGTCTCAGGATGCTTTACTGTTGGCATGACACAGGACTGATGGTACCGCTCACCTTTTCTTCTCCAGACAAGCCTTTTTCCAGATGCCCCAAACAATCGGAAAGAGGCTTCATTGGAGAATATGACTTTGCCCCAGTCCTCAGCAGTCCATTCACCATACTTTCTGCAGAAGATCAATCTGTCCCTGATGTTTTTTTTGGAGAGAAGTGGCTTCTTTGCTGACCTTCTTAACACCAGGCCATCTTCCAAAAGTCTTTGCCTCACTGCTGCCATTCCTGAGCAAGCTCTGCACTGGTGGCACTCTGATCCCGCAGCTGAATCCTTTTTAGGAGACAATCCTGGCGTTTGCTGGACTTTCTTGTACGCCCTGAAGTCTTCTTAACAGGAATTGAACCTCTTTCCTTGAAGTTCTTCTCTCATTGCCCTCTGTTCTTCTTAATACGCTATCAGAGCGCTCCGCTCGGCAGTGGATGCGCTGGCGCACAATTGGCCCAGGGCCTGCCTTATGCGTTTCCCCCAGTGGCCTTGATACCCCCGACCCTGCTCAGGGTACGGGCTGAGCGCCATGCGCTAATTTTGGTGGCTCCTCGTTGGCCCATCATGCATTGGTTGACGGACATTTTACAGCTCCTGAGGGGTCAACCTTGGAAATTACCAACCCAGAATTATCTGGTGTCTCAGATGGGGGAACTATTTTCCACGCGCATCAAGAGTGTAGGAGCCAAAACACTGCATATATGGTTTGTTGATAGTAGTAGTAAAACATAACTGAATTTAAAAGGCTATTTTTGCTGAGTTGTGTTTAAAAATGTTGTGGAGGTTAACAGTATTGATTCTTCATTTAATTTAATTATATGTACTGTTTATTATGTTATTTGGAAACAAAGAACTATTTCTGTAGCTCTGTGTTCAGGTTGTCTTGAGGGCTACTTCACCTTTAAGAGATTTGCTCTGGAGCGGTACGCAACAACGTCGAAGCTCAGAACTGATAGGAAAGGCTGGGAGTCAGCTGCAAGTTACCTACTGAGCGATAAAGTTTTCTTACCGTAGCCAATTAACGTTAAATTGTCTTGGAAATAGCAGACAGCTTTAGTTTTTTTATGTAAGAAACGTTTATTTTTTTACTCCTGTAAAGATTTCACTGTGGGACCTGAATAAAAGGTCATTTTTTTGTTATCATTTTACAACGGAGTCCAGTGGAAGTTTTTTCTGCACGAAGTTTAAACATTCTACAGCACGAGTAATTAACGTTCGCAAGCTGTTGGACAGCTGGCCTTCATAAAGAGCGCCTGGCCCTTTGGGCCTGGCCTGTTAGTGGCACAGCTTAGAGGCAGCAGGGCTGCCCCAAGTGGTCATTCAAACTATTCAGAACACTAGGGCTCCCTCTACTAGGTCCTTATATGACTCTAAGTGGAGCGTGCTTGAGGCCTGGTGCCAGAACAGAGATGTTGCTTTTAGACTCTTCGGCTTTCTTTGTGTCTTACCAGAGCCCATATTGAGCCTTCCAGGTAGGCCATATCTGTCAGATTCCTCAGCATGCTCTGGAGGTCCTGGTTACTGTAGTCAAACCGTCTCCCAAACACAATCTGGCAGATGATATTGGACACAGCGTTGTTCAGGAGTGGTGTTGTTGGTTTTTTTGGTTGTTTGTTAATGAAGACTCAAGACAACACAGCTTCTGTTCTAGAAAGTAGCTTCAGCCGGGTTTTATTGGATCTTCGGTCCTCAATACAATGCTACATAGGTCATTGACCTCGATATCTAACATTCTGTATCCATTGTCTGTTAACAATTGACATACCTTATCTCTGAGCAGAAAGCATCTATCGTCCAGCTGAGATCCCAGCAAGACCAACTAAAACCCTCTCTCTCTAAAAGGAGCTCTATCTTTTACTTACGGGAAACATCTGGTGTTCTTGGCCAGCGCAACCGTTTGGCTTGACATTAGTTTATCTTCAGGCGCCTAATTGTCTGGTTCTGAAGAGGCCAGAAAAGCTGGGAACAAAACATTTCCTAGAATCGCTTAATGACAAGTCTTTCGTGGAAGTACCACGTACATCTTCTCAGCTTCTCAGAATTGATGCACGTGTTGATTACACGTGCCACGCAGGCCCAAATTTTGGCTTCTACAGTGGCACCGGGTCAAATGGCTTACCTGACAAGAGGACAGAAGTCTTTAAACAAAGGACACTATGTTTGTACAATCTGGTCTGTCTTCTGCTGCCATCAACCTTCTTCCTCCTCCATTGCTTCCTGCAGATGTCGACTCTCCTGACAGATGTTCTCCTCCATGGAGCTCTTGGTCATACCAAAGGTGCGCAACATGGCCATGGCAAAACGCCCGCTGCCTCCTCCACACCTTCCCATTGCTGAAGAAAAGCCCTCCTGACAAAGAAAAAAAAAAAAGTCAGATATCCCTCAAATGTTGGTTGATGCTTTAAATCAAAAACACCTGACTCACCTGAGTTTCCTGAGTAAATCCTGGTCACCATTGGACTGTAAGGCCGGTCCACAGAGTTTTCGGCCTGTATTACTAAAGCCTCTCTCACCATCTTCCACCCAGACATCAAGACAGTTTTGCGTATTGCCAGACATATGCAGAACACATTCCCATAAACCTCAGCAAGCTGTGATTGCAGAATTAGAGAATAAGGGCTCTACTGTGGAGCATGTGACTCCATAATAATGCAGAGTCGGTGTGTTTTTAGCATTTGACTAATCATCACATTTTTTTTTAGCTTTTTTGTATTTAAAACATCTCTAGAAAAAGAAAGAAATGATAGACATTTTTGTAAATTAATAATTTTTATGTTAAATGGCAATTGTGTTAAAATGATTGATTACAGAGATTTCCATAATTCTGGTATTTTACCTTAGTGAGGTAAATATGAGGCTGCTTGGATTTCGATGAAAAAAATTATGATGATTAGGATTGCAGAAGCCAAAATCAGCATCCACCTGAGACTGAACCACTGACACAAGCTGAAGAGCCACATTGTCAGAGTGTGGAGAGGAGGAAAGACAGGAGGCTGATCAGGATTGCTGTCCACATGGTTCAGAGATGGGCTGGTACTCTGCTGGCTGAAGTTTTGGTGGATGTGAAGCGTGTGACTTTCAATCAAGGCAAGTTTGTTTCACATAGCACGCTTTCAACACGAGGCAATTCAAGATGCTTTACATTATAACAAGAATGTGAAAATTAAAAACAGAGAATCACAATAAAAGCATAAAAGAACATTTGGTTTTAATTAAAAATAGAAAACATTCAGCAATTGACAAAAGCATTAGCAGTAGGTAAAACAAATTCATGAAAAAATGTTTTATCAGTTATTCATAAGCAAGTCTAAATAGATACGTTTTTATTTTTAATTTAAAAGAGTTCAATGACTGCAGTTTTGCATTCATCTGGCAGTTTGGTCCAGATGTGAGGAGCATAGAAACTGAAAGCTGCTTCTCCATGTTTGGTTCTGGTTCTAGGGACGATCAGTAGACTAGAGCTGGAGGACCTGAGATATCTGGATGGTTTGTACCGCGATAATAGATATTTAATGTACTCTGGTGCTAACCCATTCAATGATTTATATGCTAATAAAAGCGCTTTGAAGTCTATTTTCTGAGCTACAGGGAGCCAGTGTAAGGACTTTAGAACTGGGGTGATGTGTTCAGCTTTCCAAGTTCTAGTGAGAACACGAGCAGCAGCGTTCTGGATCAGCTGCAGCTGTCTGATTTTTTTTTTTAGGTATTTTTTTTTAGGTATAGGTATTTGTGAAGATACTGTTACAGCAATCAAGGCAGCTAGAGATAAATGCATGGATGAGTTTTTCTAGGTCTCCTTATGTCGTCAGTCCTTTAATACTAGAAATGTTCCTTTGGTGATAGAAAGCTGACCTTGTTATTGCCTTTATGTGACCTTGGAGATTCAAGTCAGAGCCCGTTATTATTTCTGGCTTGGTCAGCAGATTCTAGTTGAATCAACTGAAGCTGTGTACTGATATTTAATCAATCTTTTTTGGATCCAAAGATAAGTACTTCAGTTTTGTTTTTGTTCATTGGAGAAAATTTTGGGACATCCAACTGTTAATTTGCTCAATGCTATGTGTTATTATCTGGCTTAGTGGGACCATGTAAATGCTAAATAGGAGGGGGGGACCCCACATGTATTTTCTGTTTCTTGTGATGAGAACTGGCTATCAACACAAAAAATTCCTGTTCTTGATGCAGTATTTGAACCAGTCGAATACTGTACCAGAGAGTCCGACCGAGCTGAGACGTTCCAGTAATGTATCGTGATCAACTGTGTAACACCGCACTGAGGTCTAATAGTAACAGTAATGTGGTTTTACCACAGTCAGTATTTATACGGATGTCATTGAAAACCTTGATGCGGGCAGTCTCGGTGCTGTGGTGCCTACAAAAACCAGACTGATAAATATCAAAGCGGTTGTTCATTGTTAAGAAGCGGTTTAATTGTTGGAACACAACTTTTTAAATAATTTAACAATAAAAAAGGAGAGATATTGAAGATTGGTCTGTAGTTTTGCGTTAACGTGCTGTCTAGGTTCTTCTTTTTAAGAAGCCTATTAATTTGGTAACTGCTGTTTTTATAACTTGTGGCAAAACTCCTGATAGGAGGGATGAGTTTGGCTTTGGATCAGATCTGTCCCAGATCTGCCATCATCACACTCACTCATTTATAATTAGGGATGGTTACTGATATACATATATACACGTACATAAAAGGCAGTAACCAGACCGAAAAGCAGCGCACATTTCGGTGCCAATTGTTTCTGTTCTTTTTCTCCATGGAGATAAGCCAAAAGTGATGCCATATAATCCAAAAAGGTGAACATGGCTATCTTTGTGAAAAAACATCTAACAGTTAGGGCTGTCAAAATTAACGCACCAATGCGGCTTTATTAATTCCTAGAATCCCCCCCCCCCTTTTTTTTTTTAACATATTTAACTCATGCACAGAATAACTCCCTGTCTGTACTTCAACCGCCACCACATCAGTTCTTCCGAACCAGCCAAACTACGTATTGTGCAGCAGCATGTACAGTATGTGTGTATGACGTGAGTAGGTCTATATTATAGTTGGCGTTTTGGGTTGGGTTTGGGTTTTCATAAATTGTCTGTTAGAATTTTCCATATGTCAGCTCGCTGTGCGCAGCGCAGAGCATAAATGCTCCGTATTTATTTTTTTTATGCATATTGGCACTTTATAGCTGCAGTAGCTATAGGCTATTTCATAGGGAGATACCGCTGAAGTAAAATGCGAAATTATTTCGTTAAAGTTATGTTTTCTGACTTAAATTAATGCTAATTCATTAGCAGACGTAGCTGTGAACATCTTCAAAATATGAGCGTTCCTTTCCTGTTGTGATGATGAACCAGAGAAATGTATCAGCTTTGTTTAGAATAGAATACTATGGGAAAATGGTCAATTATGACATTTGATTACTAAGTCTATATTACATTTTATTTATGTGGTAATTAACATACTGGTTGTATCCAACTGTTAAGTTTAGTCTTATATTTGTGTTTGTTCTAGCCTACCTCTATTTGCTGTTATTTTTCATATGAGATCACACAACAAGAACTAAATAGATTTCTGCTATATTAAAAAAGAGAGCAAGGGCATCCAGATATGTCCTTTGTTTACACTGAAAATTGTAGTTTTTTTGTTAATTTTAATGAATGGTTATTAATTCACAGCTACCCTGTAATTAATTAGATCAAACTTTCTAATTGTTTAACAGCCCTACTAAAAATGAAAAAAATATTATTTTTTTTTGGACAACGTTTGTATGTTTTCCATTTAAGTACCGTTTTTAGCACTGTATCGATCAACATTTAAGCACCGGCACGGTTTCAAAATTACTGCTTTGGCACCAGTATCCGATAAAACCCGAACGATACCCATCCCTATTTATAATCTGTACCTGCTATCTTGCTGGATCTCATGATTTTGGTTGATTGTTTGCTTTGAATGATTACACGTCAGTGGTATAAACATTTGGCATAAATGTTCAAAAGTGGATAATAGATTGCAGTACATTTATCCTTAATATCTCTGATTCCTTTTATAGTTGTACAGGTGCAATAGTAAAGGGTCTGTCTGCCTTTCTGGTTGAAACAACCAGCAGATGTCAGCAAAATATAACTTTTCTGGATCTGAAGCCATGTATTAATATTCATTAAATAAGTAAAGAGAGTTACCTTGTGATAGACTGACGACCTGTCTAGGGGGTACCCCGCCTCTAACCCATTGATCACTGGAGATAGGCCACCTCAATCGTGACAGTGCATTGAGAAAACAATTATATAGACCAGGAGTAACCAAATACAATTCTTAAAGGGCCACAAAAATAATTTAAACCAGTCAAAGGTCCATTTATTATCTTTTGTAAATCACTTTAGTTTCAATTAAGTTTTATTTATGTAGCACCAATTAACAACACATGGCAAGGCATACACATGGGACTTTACTGGTTATTTCAATTCAATCATAAATACATTCCAATTACTTTAAAAGTTCTGTCTAATCAACATGCCTTAATACAATTTATTTGAACTAAACTTGTCTGTTTCAATCAAAAAAGCAATTTTAGTCCTCAAAAAGACAACTTATCTTTTCAATCAGTGTATATATAATAAAAGAAGATGGGTGTAGTTTTGCAACAAAAACAAAACAAAAACAATCCCACTTTTCCTGGTTTTTGTATTCGGTACATTCTCTTCACATCTGGTTTCAGGTTTATTTTTAGAAAGACATTGTTGTAGAGTCCCTAGGAATTGCTAATGAAAAGTAGGATGCAGTTATAATGATACGCCCAAACCTCACTTAAAATAACTGTACATCTACCATATACGACCAACATGCTTTACTAACAAGCAGCAACCCTACAACACTGGCCTGGTCTTCTGTTGATTTAACAAGGCCACACCTCAGCGAGCCTTAGCAGACACCTTGTAGGGGTGAGGCACTCTTGTAGTTCCAGTAATTCCTTCAGTGCTCAGTTCAACTCCTTCAGGAATAGAGAAAGTGAACTTCTGCAGTAAGCCAACGAAAAACAGGAACAGCTCCATTTTAGCAAGACCTTCACCAAGGCACACACGTTTTCCTGCAGAGTGAACCCAGAAACGCACAATGTTTTAAAACTGAAGAGAGCCATGAATATTCCTGAGAGCTTCCCTCCATGGGTACTACTATAGCATACAGGGTCATAATAATGAGCATGTTCTACCTGCAGAGAAGGGCAGGAATGCTTCTCTCTTCACAAACTTCCCATTGGCATCCAGGAAGTGTCCAGGATTGAAGGTGTCTGGAGTTTCCCATTCAGTTTTATCAAACAGTACAGAAGTCAACATGGGCATCACTGATGTTCCCTAAAAACATAAAAAATCCAAAAGATACTACAAAGCTAAGCTTGAAAAAACGTGTAAAAAATTTTTTTTATCACTCAGATGTTCAGTAAATGTACCTTTGGTATGAAGTAACCACCCAGAATTGTATCCTTGGCAGCAACCCTGAGTCCATTTAGAGGAACAATGTTTCCTATCCTCTGGATCTCATGGATTACAGCATCAGTGTAAGGCATGTTCGGTCTGTCGGCCATGGAGGGTTGGCGAGTCTGTCCAATCACTCTATCAATCTCTGCCTGGACTTTCTCTGTATAAGGATTTAGATAAAAGTAATTAGGCTTTGACAGGAGAGGGATACTTCTTGTTATCCTTGACAAACTATAGACAAAGCTATAAAGTTTTTTTTTCAAATGGGAAAATAAACTTTTTGGTACATATTGTACTTGTAAAACAGGTGTTACTCAGTGGTGCAGCTATTTTGATCTGTGTGAAATGTTTAAATGTGGTTATGTTTAACCTCTATTTTAGTGTATTATCCAAAGATTTGCTCAAAAAGAGTGAATATGTTTTTTTTAGTTCAGCCAAATACTTTATCAGCAAGAGTAGTATTTTTTATTTATTTATTCCCAATTAGTCAAACTACCTTTTGTTGCAATTACACCTGCAAACCAGCTTTGCAAATCTACAGTTAAAATGTTTGCCAATATTCTTCTAAAAATAGCTGAAAATCAACTAGATTCGATGGAGAGTGTTCATGAACATTATTTCTCGAGGATTACAACATTGATTGGATTGCAGTCTGGACTTTGACTGGACCACTATTGTAAACCTATATGCTGTAATCTAAATATTTTTGTTGTAGCTCTCCCAACTATGGATGTCTGCAGCTCCTCCAGAGTAACCATGAGTCTCTTGCTACTTATTGGTAATCTTTTTCCACAGCCTGTCAGTTTAGGTGGAAGGTCGTGTTTTGGTGAGTTTATTTTAAACTTCTCCACAATGTTTTCCCTGACCTGTCAAGTGTTCCTAGTCTTCATCTTGCTGTTGTCTGCTATTGAACAAACTTCTAACAAACCTCTAAAGAACTGACAGAACAATTAAACTGTAAAAAGGTGTTTTTATTTAGGGCTATTATAGTCTGAATTTTATCTGGATATTTTTTTCAAAAGCCATATTTCATTTTTGGTACACGTTTTAGTGATGGTGATTGTGTTGGTTTATCGCATTACATCCCCAAAGTTTATGGTCACAATGTGACAAACCATGAAAACCTCAAGGGGCGTCATTACTTTTTAAAGCTGCTCTAACATGTCACCCACCTTGAACTTCAGGGTATTTTGTAAGGTAAAGAAAAGCCCAAAGCATTGTGGTAGCTGTTGTTTCTGTTCCAGCCACGAAGAGGTCAAAAGAGCATAAAGTGAGGTTGTACTCTGTGAAGCCCAGGTTAGAGTCTTTGTGCTGAACCAAAACATAAAGAGGAGTTAATTACCAATGACTTAACGAAAAATAGTTTGGAAAAAAAAAGAATTTTTTTTTTTTTTTATTAAAAAAAAAAAAAAAAAATAAAAAGGAAAAAAAAGAAACAGAAAAAGAAAAGCTTCTATGGGGGTAGTTTACATACATTTTCCATTTCAATAAGGAAAGTGTCAATGTAGTCTCTGGGATTGTTGGGATCCAGATCATTCTTGTGGTTTTGTACTTCCTGATGAATGATCTCTTTGACAATGTTATAATTGCTGAAGATTTTGTTATGAGGACCTGGTATGTATTTAAGCACTTGAGGAAATGCTTCATAAAGCTGTTTGGAATGAGAGAAAAGATAAAACAGCCAAAGTTTCACATTTTCTCTTTTACAGTAGAAATTCTTCCCTGTGAGAATTAGTGATACAGAGGCGCCGCTCTCAGAGTTAATCTTACCTGACCCCAGATGCTCCCTTCCAGCCGAATCGCCTCAGATATGTACTTTAACATTGTCTGAAACTTGTGGTCATTATAATCAAATCTTTTTCCCATAACCAGCTGGCAAATAATGTTGGACACAGCATTGTTGAATAGGCCTGCTGGGCTGAAAGGTTCACCTGAAGAAGAATTTTAAAAAGGAAATAAAAGAAATCTGCCTTGCACATTAATATCAGCAAACTGCATTCTGCAGTTGATCTAACCCACCTTTCTCGCTCTCTATTTCTCCTTGCAGGTGTCGGATCTCCTCGCAGATACTCAGCTCCAGCGTGTTTTTGCCAAGGCCAAAGGTGCGTAGAGTAGATAAAGCAAACCGTCGCTGTTTCTTCCAGATCTCTCCATTGCTTGTAAAAAGACCACCTAAATAGAAGTCCACAAAGATGTAAAAGCTACCCCTTTTGCCAGCAATTTTAGAAAGAGTGTAATGAGAAATGGAAACGTATTACACACCTGAGGGTTCAGTGTAAATCCGTTCAAACATTGCACTATATGGTCGATCCACAAAGTTATCAGCTTGTGTCACTATGGCCTCTTTTACCATCTTGTGGCCGCTCACAATCACCGTGGAATCCCTACCGATGCGAAAGCTAAAGACGCTCCCATAGATGTCAGCCAACTGTCGACAGCACAACAATGAAAGAGCACAGTATGAGCAAAATACCACATGGTGTCACCCTCTGCTTTTATATAGCCCTTTCTCAAAAATCAACTTCTGGAGTTGTCGTTGTTTAAATCCCCCCCCCCCCCCCCCCCCAAAAAAAAAAAAAAAAACAAAACACCAAAGCTGAATAATGTCTTTACTGTTGGAGAGTAGATCCTGAATTTATTTGTCAAACATGAAGACAGTCAGGCTGCTGTAAATTGTAATATCTTGGTACTTATATACTTACCTTGTAATTACTGAAAATATGAACAACCATGGTAAACTTGTTCATCTTAACCAGAAATCTCCATTGACATGATATTGACTCATCTTCAAACCCTCAAGTTAAAATATCTTCATGAATCAGTACCTTGCTGAAATAAAGGTGGGGATGTTTGCTGTCAAAACCAAAGAGATTCCCAACAAAGGGGAGAGCCTTTGGTCCTGGAGGAAAGTTTGCTGGTTTCCGGCTCCTAATGAAGTCTGCTATCAAAAGGAAGGAAAAAATAAACAAAAAAATTCCCTTCAGGTCCAAGTTCAGGAAAACATTATAAAGCCACATGGTTAGAGATCCAAACAGGCAGCAAGAAAATAAATGCCTGCACTTATCTGGATTTTCAACCCACTGTTTCTAAACTGCTGTCTGTTTTACATTTAACTCAGATCTTCAGACTCTCAGCCTACTGAAATGAATATCTTTTCAACACTGTACAAGGAGATTGTTATGTAACATTCTGCAAACCACTCCTACTTGCCTATCTGTGAACCTAACCTCAGTTGTTAGTCATGTGTGATGTAACCAACTCTAATCTAACCCCCATGAGACTTCAGCACAGCGCTGTAATTTTGCTTTAAAATTCTCTCAGAATACCAGTTTGGTCATAAATGTTGTTGTAAAATGTTTTAACGGAAATCATAAATCAGCACTAAGTTAAGAAGAAACATGGGTGGTTACTACAACACCAAGAAAGAATCCTGGAGAAATCCTGAAAATTCAATAGAAATACGGGCCGACTGTGACACAGGAGTTAGGAGTTTGTATCCAAAGGGTTTCTTGCATGGATAAGAGAGACTTATCCATGCATTTGTCTCCAGCAGGTTAGACTACTGTAACGGCCTGCTCACTGGCCTCTCTAAACGAGCTGTTAGACAGCTGCAGTACATCCGTAACGCTGCTGCTCGAGTCCTGACACGAGTCCGAACCAGGACATACAACTATATTAGTCCAGTGCTCCGGTCTCTGCACTGGCTTCCTTTTGTTCAGAGAATAGAATCTAAAACAGCTCTGCTTGTGTACAAGTCTTTTTATGGTTTGGCACCAAAGTACATCTCTGACATGTTGGAGACATATGAACCATCTCGGGCCCTGAGAACTTCAGGGAGGGGTCTCCTGGTGGTTCCCAGAGTCAACAATAAACACATGGAACAGTCTTCATGAGGATGTGAGACAAGCCTCAACTTTACCAATGTTTAAATCCAGGCTGAAAACTGTTCTTTTTACCTGTGCTTGTGACAATTGAAAATATTTTATCTGCACTCTTGTTTTTTTATTGTAATTAATACATTTTTAAGTTGATGTTTTTTTTTTTTTCCTGTTTATCTGTTTTCTAAATTTCTAAATTGCCTTGTGTATGAATTGTGCTCTACAAATAAACTTGCCCTGCCTAGCCTTTCTGGTTCGAGACCCAGCTCCAACTGTCTCGGCCGTTGTGTCCTTGGGCAAGACACTTCAACCGTTGCCTACTGGTGGTGGTTAGAGAGCTCCGTGGCGCCAGTATCCGGCACCCTCGCCTCTGTCATTGCTGCCCCAGGGCAGCTGTGGCTACAACATAGCTTGCTATGAACAGTGCATTGAATGATACTACTACAGTAATGTAAAGCACTTTGGGGTCCATAGGGACTAAGTAAAGCGCTATACAAATACAGGTCATTTACCATAAAAAGAAATGAAGATGCACATGTGATAACCTAAAATGGTCATAAAAGAAAAAATATATTTTTATTTAAGTACCCTCCCCGAATGTATTACTAGTTTCAGAGGTTTAAGAGACTAACGCTGCCTAGACACCGACCGTATGCGATTGAAGCAACCAAAAAGTGCCACACGCCCCTAGCTGGTCGCTTGCACATTTGACAATAAACAACAGTAAAACCTTGAGATGTTAAAAACAGTAACAATAAAAAAGTGAAATTAAAAAACAGCAAAACCTGTTAAGACTGTAAATTGTAGCTAAAAAAGTATCTAAATATTATAAATGAAATATTAAAGTGTAGATTTTTAATGAAGTTAGTCTTTTGGCAGCAATCTGATATAAAATATTATAAATAAAATATTTCGGTGTAGATTTTAAATTAAGTTAGTCATTTAGCATTCAGCAACCTGATTGCCAGAGGCCTGTTTGTAAATCTGATTGTTCTGCAGCTGATGCTGTAGAACCTCCTGCCAGATGCCAGCAGGGTAAATAGTCCATGATGTGGGTGAGTGGCGTCTCTAAAGATATGGTAGGCTATGGCTGATAAATGTCTGTATGCAACTTTCTGGATGGGGGCCGGTGGAGTCCCAATAATCTTTTCTGCTGACCTCACCACTCTCTGCAGAGATTTCCAGTCTGAGGCCTTGCAGCTCCCAGCCCAGATGTAGATGCAGCTGGTCAGCACACTCTCGACTGTTCCTCTGTGAAAGGTGGTGAGGTTGGAAGGGGGGAGAAAACCTCTCCTCATCCGTCACAGGAAGTATAGGCGCTGCTGTGCTTACTTCACCAGGGAGGCGGTGTGAACCGTCCAGTCCATTTCATCTGTGATGTGCACCCCTGGAACTTGGTGCTGCTGACGACCTCCACGCTGTGTTGTTGATGAGGAGAGGTGTGTGTTTGGTTCGGTTCCTTCTGAAGTCGACGATCTCAAACTTCAGTTGTAAGTTGTTCTCCTTACACCAGTCCTCTAGGTGACCAGCAGGGGACTCAGGACGCAGCCCTGTCGGTAGCCTGTGTTCAGGGAGATGACACTGGAGGTGTTGTTACCCACACGGATAGACTGCGTTCTGTTGGTGAGAAAGTCCAGCAGCCAATTGCACAGCGGGGTGTTGAAGCCCAGGGGGCCCAGTTCGCATACGAGGTCCTGTGGGATGATCGGGCTGAATGCTGAGCTGAAATCCATAAACAGTGGTGGAGATGGCATCCTCAGCAGAGCCGTTAGGTTGGTACACAAACTGGGACTGGTCGAATAATGAGGGGAATATGGAGAGGATGTGGTTCTTAAAAAGTATAGAATTAAAATAGAACATAACAACATTACTTAGGGGATGGTCCAGATTTTCAGGTGCATTTTCTTCTTCATGGGTCACAGGATAAACAGGTGTATGAGGGGAAAATAACATCTGAGTTTATAAATCCAGCTTTTTCATTTGAGACAGAAACCTAAAGTAAAGGCAATTATTTCTCAGTGACATTTCAAAGCTAACATATGCCTTTGTTTTCACTCTGCTGAATTACCGTTGTGCACTTTCTGAGTGTTAAATTTATCTAAGTAAATTTTCTGAACACAGAATAACTTAATTCCTTCTCTGACCATACGAGGCACTGTTTTGATTGCCAAAGGCTACAACCGGGCTACAAAGAAATATGTTTATCTATGTTGGGTTCTTGCTAATTAAGCCTATTTGGAATATTGTAGGCGTTGCCCAGGTATCCTTTCCTTTTAACTGGACGCAAAAGCAGTGGAGCAAGTGGAAAGGTAGGAAAACCTGGGTTTTTAGTAGGATTCACAAGTTAGGATCTACAGTTGGCTACGTATCAATGCGAAAAGTCTGCTTCTTGCTAAAACTGGGTTGCATCTGTCTAATGAATGGATTTAATGGAGAAGTCAGCAGTGAATCAAGAATAACCTAAGATTTGCTTTTCTTTTACAAGCATCAAAACAGTTTAGCTCACAAAAGTGGAGTTTACATTTCCGAGAAAAGAGAAAATAAATGCTAATTTAATGCAATGACTTTTAGGCGTATTGCCATTATAAGAAAGCCCTCCGCCATAATGACTATAAAAACCGCACTAAAGTATTCACAAATCAGACCATGCTTGTGCTGAAATAACAGGCTACATTCAATCAAATCAGATCTAGACTGGTTAAAAATATTTGAGAAATTGTGTCACAAAGCGGTCTTGTGGCATCTCTGGTCCCCACTCATTTAAATATAATATAGCATACTGAACTGATATTAGTTCTGTGTTTGGCACTTAGTTTGGTTTTGATTGTGATGATGTTCATCATTATAATCATGTTGGTGTTTCTGATATCTGTGATTCGTTGTTCTTGAATGGCTGTAAGGCAGACATTTTTTGACTGCAAGTGGATTCCTTGTTGTTTTTTGTTCAAAACCTGTTAAACTACCCACATTATTTTTTAATGCTATTCACCATTGTACAAAAAATATATATGTGTGTGCTGGAAATCCCAGTGAACAATGAAAAATATGGCTCCCCAAAACCTTTGGTGCAATTCAAACCCTATATAGGCCAAATCAAGGTGCATATTTGTGCTTATAGAGGCCATATATGTCTCCAGTATTGCTTCTTGATGCCTAGCTCAAGGTAATAACTGTATGTTTGAAGTCTATTTCAAGAAAAAAAAATCATGCAATCACTTCTGTATGTGCGAAGACGTGAAATTGGTATCACATGGCATTTTATGGAAATTAACTATGGAAAATATCTTTAAAAGTGTGACAGTGTGGGGGTCTTGTCATTATAAGTCCAATAGATCTTGCTGAGATTGTTGACTTGTTGGGTAAGTGGTAAACAGGTGGGAGTCATATATTAGTATGATATGATTATTTTATTTTAATCATAATTTATGCAGTTTTGTTTTTTGTCTTTCTATTGTCCGCCTCAGTTCAGTGTTTATTCTTTCTCTTGGTAATGATTTATTGTATTCTGATAGGCTTGTTTACTTGGCTGGTTTACAATGTAGAGTCCATTATATCGGTCAGTTCTTCCTAGTTACATAAGGTCTAATGGCTAAATGGCATCTTTAGATCTCCCTGTGTGTATTCGTTTGGGTCTCCTATGTATTGTTTGCTGTAGTTAAAGTTAGGTGCTCTATTGTGTATCCTTCCTTTTTATCTGCTCTGCGAGTTTAATCAACAGCTGACCTTCTACAAACCAAAATCTATTGCTTTTGGCCTTTTCTACAGTACTGCCTAGAGATTGTGTGTTCTTGCAAACTATACAAAGTACAATGGTAGCAAAAGGCGTGGATCCAGTTTACTGTGCATGTGATTATAAATGAGATTATATGAGGGGAAAGAGTTTGAAATCTTAAAGAAGACAAAACAGAGAAATAAAACAGAACTAACCCAAGTGTTTAAAGTTTTACATAGAGCTCAGCAAAGGAATATACAAAAAGGGTTTGTCTGGGGAGATAATGTTTCCTGTGTAATTCAGTCAGTGAATTTTACAAAATATTTCTATTGGAACTGTGGAGACTATAGAGATGCTGAACAACACATACTTTTGTTAATATTGCATATTGGAGTTGAGAGTTGCACTAGAAGGACATTGAATAATGAAGGTGTAAACAGGTGCCTCTTTTTTCTGTTTTACACACTAACTTCCTCAGTGTTGCCACACTTACTTTGAAAAAGTAATGATTACCGACTGATTACTCCTCCCAAAAGTCACTTAGTTACTTTACTTATTACTTTATTTTAAAAGTAACTATATTAGATTTCAAATTACTTTATTAGTTACTTTCAGCAGCTGCCATAACCAGCTTTGCCAATGCTCACTTTAATGCAAGTGCATTTTAACAGACTGTAAGGACGTAAATATAGTTGCTTTTTAACCTCACGTTGAACAAAACGTGTCTTGTTCATATACTAATGCAGAATTCCACTAGGGGGCAGTTGGCTCAGGCCAAAAGAAACATGGCGACCCCGTAAAGGAGATGATCGGCTGTTTAGGATTATGACGGAAAAACACGGCAGCAGTATTATTGAAGGTATGCAATACCATGTTTACCGCTATTGTCGCTTGATTTCCTAATGCTTTTGCCACCATGTACCAAATATATTTTTTTGCTTAAGAAAATTACAAAAATATTTTACAGTGTCTTGAACAAGTAACTTTAAACTGATTACTGATATGCAAATAGTAACGCGTTAGATGAGTCGTTACTGAAAAAGCGGTCATATTAGGAGTAATGCGTAACTAAGTAAAAAAACATCTATCCAAAACTGTTTCTCTTAAATATTGAAGGGGAAACCCAAGTCATGCAAATATTTAATTCTGTGACAAAAGTAGTTTTACAAAACACTTTATTAGGCAGTTGAAAATGACATAGACATTAAAGCTGGAAAATCATTAATTAAATTTTTTTTTTGATAGACATGTGGTGCGATTAAGAAAAAAAGGGTTGATCAAAAGAAATTTGATAAAAAAGCTTCTCTTTCTTTTTCACCGGATAACTTAATACTACAGTCATTACTTACTTCAAGCTGATCACAAATGCAGACCCACACTGGAAAGAAGCTACTCTAGAAACAAGTAAAAAAATATCAATACAACATTGTTTTTGCTTTTAATAACCAAAAGATTCTGTGAATGGAACAAATGAAAAAATTCTTGACAATAATTTTGTCTTGAAATTAAAGAATATATTTTTAAAATAATTAAAAACACAAAAAAGAATAAATGACTTGAACTTCAAAAGTTGTCACAGCAAGCATGTCACACAAACTAAATAAAAGGTCTGAGCCATTATGATTAAGTCATTAATCAATCAAACTTTATTCACAAAACAATTTGCACACACAATTCCCACATAAAGCACATTCCTATCCCTCCCCCCACATAATTAAAAGCATGATCATGAATCCCCTCCCCCCAAACATACGTCAGAGCATAAAAAAAAAAAAGGGAGATTGGGCTGAGTACAGATAAGCCATGTCAGGAAACTACATGAAGGAGCCATCTGTACCGGCAGCAGTACATCAACAGCAGCCACCAAGGCACTGACCTAGGGTGCCCTGAGGAGACAAGGGCGAAGCCCCCACTTCCACCCAGGTGGCAGTCCCACCAGCTTGGAAATAAAATCACGCCCTAGTTTTTCACTTGTAAAGAAAGATTAAAAGACAGTGATTGTAGTTTTGGTAAAAGTTTCTCTCATTGCCTCAGGACAGATGACTAGAAATTCAGTTTTGTCAGGGTTGAGCTGGAGAAAGTTTTCTGCCATCCAGAATTTGATGTCTAAAATGCAATTAAAAAGTGCATCAATTGGCTGTGTATGTTACGACCCGGCTCAACCAGGGGGGAAAGGGAAGTAACATTAAAAACCAGCTGTTAAAGGTTTCAAACTAAAGGGATTTATTGCTGGATTTAGTTTTACAATGAAGGATAGAGTTAAAAAAATCAGAGGGTTAATCTTAACAGGTAAAAAACGAAGACTCTGAATAAATGAAAAGTTAAAGAAACAAAAAAACTTATTACCGCAAATATTTAGGAGTTTCATATGTAGTATTGGTCAATTTGAGGAGGAGGGTGCTGATTGATTAATGCCTTAAGCTCTGGCAATAAGCTAAATCAATTGCATATGGAGGTAGCTTGACTAGGAGCTTTCTGCATCTGGGGCCATATTCACAAAGAATCTTAGGGCTAAAAGTAGGTCCTAACTGGCGAATTTAGGAGTAACTCCTAAAAAATGTGGGCGTGTCACTCTTAATTTAGGACTCCTAGTTTCTTAAGATAAAAGTTATTCACAACCACTTTTAGGCCTAAAAGTAGCTCCTAAGTCTGGGAGTCCTTAAAAGAAGTCAAGAGGACTCCTAACTCCCTAAGACCTGTTCACAAAGACTCCCAAAATGGCTGCAGCCAGACGCAATGTTTTGGACACTGGATGATTCTGAATTGACCAAACGATACCGACTAAATTGTTACTTGCAGATTTAGTGCGGGATGCAATCACGTCTACAACTAAACGTAACAATCCGATCAGTCCACAAATTAAATTTTTAGCGACACTAAGATATTTAGCCACAGGGAAAAGTTCAACTTTACAACGTGGACGACTTGGGTATATCACAACCATCTATCAGCCGATCTATCCACCAAACTCTTAAAGCGCTCTGTCGACCACACATTATCCAACAATTCATCCGTTTTCCATTAGACATCCAGCAACTGCATCGAATTAAATTCAATTTCACGGCGATTGCAGGTATCCTGGAGGTGCACAAAGAAGAAAACGTGCACGTCTTCCAATTTATGCAACATATGTAGGGATGCCTATATGACTGACGTTGCCTACCTGTGGCAGCAGCATCCTTTTTATAAGTGGTGATCTCGAGCCAACACTGGGACTGTAGGGAATGCCATCTCTTCTCAAAGTCTTCTGCCGTTCGAGACACCGCTGGATAAGTTGCATTTATGTTTCTGCTAATTTCCACCCATGCCTCCCTTTTCTCCTTATTCGTAATCCCGGCCCTGAATCGCCCTATGAGGACTGTACTCCTCTCCAGTACCAACTGTGTCAGTAGTAATAATTGGTGCTGCGACCAGTTAGGTTTCCTTGTCCTTTTCTCGCCACTCATTTTCAGTTCATGAGGTGCTTTTCACGGTAGTGGGTGGGTCTATTTCAGATGTGGCTGATGTGCTCATGTGAGAGCCTAATTGTTTACAGCCTACTTGCAATCACTTCCTCAATATGATGCATCCATCCATCCATTATCTATACCGCTTTCATCCAATTCAGGGTCGCATTGAGGGGGGGTCTGGACCTTATCCCAGCTATCAGCAGGCTTTAGGCAGGGTAATATGATGCATTTCACGTTTTTTTTGTTTTTAAACTTCACCCTCTCTGTAAGTAGACTATTATCGCTTTTATCGACATTGAAGTTTTCCATTTCCTGGTTTCATAAGTGTCATTCAACAACCAATCACACTGCTGTCCGTCTATTTACTCATGCATAGGAAATGGCGTTTTCCATAGCAACGGGACATCACTCTTAGTTTAGTTTAAGGGATTTGTCCTACGTAAAAGTAGCTCTTAGTGCGTTTGTGAATAGGTTTTAGACAACAACTCCTACGTAAGACCTTTTAGCGCGAGTTAGGAGTAACACCTAGCGGTAAGATAAGAGTCTTTGTGAATACGGCCCCTGATCCATCAATATCACCTTTTTAAAACACATATGGTTAATATTTGCTAAAGTAACAGATACAATCCATTTTCACAAAGTGCCTCCCATTCATCTTGGAGCTTATGCTGTGCTACATTTAGCCTGCTGGTCAAAGCGGGATTTTGCAAAGATCTTAAATGGGTGCGGTGTGCGTGTGGCTCCAATGATCCCTTCTGTACTCAGTTCGACTCCGTCCAGACCGGTGAAGTGAAACTTCTGGAATAAGATTACAAAAAACAGGAACAGTTCCATCCTTGCAAAGCCCTCACCGAGACATGCTCGCTTTCCTGAAAAGAGAAAAAAAAATACAATCATCAACACATAGGCACATGTTTCGGTTTTCTCTTTGATCATTTTCAAAGTTATTTGTTTTCTTTTAAAAGTTATCACTTAAATGCAGTTGTTACCAGCAGAGAAAGGTAAAAATGCTTCCTTCCTGATAAACCTGCCATCATAATCCAGGAAGTGTTTGGGGTTGAAGCTTTCAGGAGTCTCCCACTCATTCTTGTCGAAAAGAACAGAGGTCAGGTTAGGCATCACAGTCGTCCCCTGCACACACCAAGAGACAACTAATTTATAAGATGACAGAGTCCAGGATCTCACAAAAGACAGGAAACTGATAATATAACTCAGTCCTCGCTAGCTCTTAATTAGGTTTTGTGTTTTCTGCAAAATGTTAGGTTAATTACAATTTCTTTTACCAACAATGAAAGAAGAAAGACATGAAAGTCAAAAGTGAAATCCTTTGTTCATACGGATTTGTGGGTTTTCACTACACACAGCTGTCATATGATAGGAAGTTATTATTTATGAAGATGATTCCCTTTAGCTACAATATTTTTCAGAGCTGTAGTTATGTCAAATATCAAGGCTTGATATGCATATAATCAGTGTTGGAAGTAATGCAGTACAAAAGTAAAAAGTTACAGGAATATATTACCTTTTTCAGTAACTGAGTAATGTAATGGATTACTTACAGAAAATAAAGCAATACATTACTACAAGTTACAAGAGTGTTTTAATTTGTTTTTCTGGCCAACTAATACAACAGACCAAATCGAGTTGGATACCTTAGAACAAGATCCAGCATCCACTTCCTTTTGTTCAAAACCAAAATATAAGAGAAACAGGATGGCTGAGGAAGAGATCGATTGTACATTTACATGGTGGCATTCACACTATTTTCCTAACTACCTACAGATGTGGACAAAATTGTTGGTACCCTTCATTAAATCAAAGAAAAACTCATAATGGTCACAGAAATAACTTTAATCTGACAAAAGTAATAATGAATAAAAATTATGTAAATGTTGACCAATGAGAGTCAGACATTGCTTTTCATCCATGCTTCAACGGAATTATTTAAAAAATAAATGCATGAAACAGGCCTGGACAAAAATGATGGTACCCCTAGAAAAGAATGAAAATAATGTGACCAAAGGGACATGTTAATCCAAGGTATGTCCACTAATCAGCATCCCAGGTGTCTACAATCCTGTAATCACTCAGTGGGCCTATATATAGGACTCCAGGTAGTCACTGTGTTGTTTGGTGATGTGGTGTGTACCACACTCAATATAAACCAGGGGAAGCAAAGGAAAGAGTTGTCTCAGGAGATGAGAAAGAAAATCATAGACAAGCATGTTAACTGTAAAGGCTATAAGACCATCTCCAAGCAGCTAGATGTTTCTGTGACTACAGCTGCACATGTCATTCAGTAATGTACGATCCATGGGACTGTAGCCAACCTCCCTGGACGTGGCTGCAGGAGGAAAATTGATGACAGATCAAAGAGACGGATAATCCAAATGGTAACAAAAGAGCCTAGAAAGACTTCAAAATAGATCCAAGCTGAACTTTATGCTCAAGGAACATCAGTGTCAGATCGGAACATCCTTCGCTGTTTGAGCCAAAGAGGGCTACATGGGAGACGAACAAGGAGAGGACAAATCATTAAAAAAAACAGACTGGAGTATGCCAAACTACATGCTGACGAGCCACAAAGCTTCTGGGAGAATGTCCTGTGGACAGATGAGACAAAAATTTAACTTTTTGCCAAGGCACATCAGCTCTATGTTCACAGACGGAAAAATGAAGCATATCTAGAAAAGAACACGGTCCCTACTGTGAAACATGGGGGAGGCTCGGTTATGTTCTGGGGCTGATTTGCTGCATCTGACACAGGGTGTCTTGAATCTGTGCAGGGTACAATGAAATCTCAAGACTATCAGGGGATTCTAGAGAGAAATGTGCTGGCCAGTGTCAGAAAGCATGGTCTCAGTCGCAGGTCACGGGTCTTACAACAGGAAAATGACCCAAAACACACAGCTAAAAACACCCAAGAAGGGCTAAGAGGAAAACACTGGCCTTCTATGAGCCCTGATCTCAATCCTATTGAGCATCTTTGGAAGGAGCTGAAACGTGCTGTCTGGAAAAGGCGCCCTTCAAACCGGAAACAACTAGAACAGTTTGCTCATGAGGAGTGGGCCAAAATACCTGCTGAGAGGTGCAGAAGTCTCATTGACAGTTACAGGAATCATTTGATTGCAGTGATTGCCTCAAAAGGTTGTGCAACCAAATATTAAGTTGTGGGTACCATCATTTTTGTCCAGGCCTGTTTCATGCATTTATTTTTTAAATAATTCCGTTGAAGCATGGATGAAAAGCAATGTCTGACTTTCATTGGTCAACATTTATATAATTTTTATTTATTATTACTTTTGTCAGATTAAAGTTATTTCTGTGACCATTATGAGTTTTTCTTTGATTTAATGAAGGGTACCAACAATTTTGTCCACGTCTGTATTTAAAGGCTTTAGTCTCGAGTCTCATCTTTGTCAATCATCTTTGTAATGATTGCTTTCAACACCTTCTTCGGATTTACTTTACATAACATTACCATTAGGCCACGTCCACACTAAGGCCACGTCCACACTAAGCCGGATAATGCCTTAAACGTATAATTATTTAGTCTACACCCCCCTATCGTCCACACTAACCCGCCGTCGTTTAAGGTCTGTAGCCGGATAACTATTAGCCGGGTACGAGAGCCGTGTAAATCTTAATTCAACGGCTAAACGAGCTGGTGTGGACAGCTTCCCCGGATAATGAAAGGAAGTGGCGTCAATGAATGCTGGGTCAATAACAATACGACACTACAGACAAAGACAAGAGCGAAGAGTAATAAATCGATCTTGTCGTCTGTCCACAGCAAAAACTCTCTCTTCTTCTGAGCAGCTATTGTTCTCTTCGGTTAACGGGACAAGCAGATATGTACTGTGCTGTAGAGCTTCTTGTATATATAATGTAGGCGCCGGCGTCACGTAAGCCGGATAATGCCTTAAACGCATAAGTATTTAGGCTACGTCCACACTAAGCCGATAAGGTTATACGGGGAGTTAGATGCCTAATGTTATCCACTCAACACGAGCATTTACGCCCCGTTTAAGGTCCGTTTAAATTCCCATGATTGCGCAATCCCATACCGACTTGTGCAAATACTGGGAATGCGCGAAAAGACAAACGGAAAACGCGTTTAACCTACGTGATGCCAGCGCCTACATAATGTATACAAGAAGCTCTACAGCACAGTACATATCTGCTTGTCCCGTTAACCGAAGAGAACAATAGCTGCTCAGAAGAAGAGAGAGTTTTTGGTGCGGAGAGATGACGAGATCGATTTATTACTCTTCGCTGTTGTCTTGTCTGTAGTGTCACATTGTTATTGACGCAGCATTTATTGACGCCACTTCCTTTTATTATCCGGGGAAGCTGTCCACAATAGCTCGCTTAGCCGTTGAATTAAGATTTACACGGCTCTCTTACCCGGCTAATAGTTATCCGGGCACAGACCTTAAACTACGCCGGGTTAGTGAGGACGATAGGGGAGTGTAGACTAAATAATTATACGTTTAAGGCATTACCCGGCTTAGTGTGGACGTGGCCTTATTCTACACCCCCCTATCGTCCACACTAAGGCGGCTTTGTTTGTAGTCTGTGGCCGGATAAGTATTAGCCGGGTAAGAGAGCCGTCTAACTGTTATCTCAACGGTTAAATGAGCACGTCTGGACGCAACCTTTCCGGTCCCCGGCTAAATCAGAGCAGCAACGTCAATCAAATGCTGCGTCCTAAATTGATGACAACAACAACGCAACAGCATATAATGACAACAGCAAAGATGGAGACGAGTCTCACTATGCTACTTCTTCTTTTGCAAATTCAGACGTTTGCAAAGTTAACCCTAACCTACTTGCGGTAGGTCTGAAGACTCTCGATTTCTGTTGAGACATTCAAATGGTAGAGTCAGGATTTGGCGTAAACAGAATGAGAACATGGATCCATCATGCCTTGTTACCGCTGTACAGGCTGCTGGTGGTGGTGTAATGGTGTGGGGGATGTTTTCTTGGCACACTTTAGATCCCTTAGTGCTAATTGCGCATCTTTAAAATGCCACGGGCAACCTGAACATTGTTTCTGACCATGTCCATACCTTCATGACCACCATGTACTCATCATCTGAGGGCTACTTCCAGCACAATAATACACCATGTCATAAAGCTCGAATCATTTCAAATTGGTTTCTCAAACATGACAATGAGTTCACTGTACTACAATGGCCCCCACAGTCACCAGATCTAGACTCGATAGAGCATCTTTGGGATGTGGTGGAATAGGAGCTCAGTGCCCTGGATTTGCATCCCACAAATCTTCATCAAGTGCAAGATGCTATCCTATCAATTTGGGCCAACATTTCTAAAGAATTCATTCAGCACCTTATTGAATAAATGCCATGTAGAATTAAGGCAGTTCTGAAGGCAAAAGGGTGTCAAACACTGAATTAGTACGGTGTTCCTAATAATCCTTCAGGTGAGTGTATATTGCCAAAAGTAACTCAGAGTTGTGTAACTCGGTTACATTTATGAAGGAGTAATATGTAATGTAAACATATTACATTTGAGGCTGCAACTAGTGATAAGAACAATATTACAAATATTTTGTAACTTGTCCATCACTGCATTTAATCCATCCAGAATATAGAAAAGACTGAGGTCCTAAATGTTATAAAGTTTGTAGATGGACTGGACTTGCATAGAGCTTTTCTAGTCTTACCGATCAGTAACAGTACTCCACACTGGAGCCACATTCACAAACATTTAAACACCAATATAAAGCCCAGTAGGGAACTTGTGGTTGAGCAATATGTGACTGGAGGAAGCTGGAGTTTACCTCCAACCCTCCAGTTGCAAGACTACTCTACCTACTGAGCCAGAGTCGCCTACAAGACTTTACAGCTAGAACACAGCAAGCACATGGTCTGCGTCAAGGGTTAGACACCTCACAGATGGGTTTTACTATTCCTTCTGGTAACGTAAATATAAATCACTCCGACAGACTCCCTTTCAGCTTTTGCAAAGTCATCTGTTGTTGCTTCATACTTTTTATTTAAAACATTAAAATGTTAGATGCTGTAGATGTGGTCTGGGGAGGATCAGATGCACCTTCGGGATGAAGTAACCGCCCAGCGTTGTGTCCCTGGCAGCCATCCTGAGCGCGTTGAGAGGAACAATGTTTCCCATCCTTTGGATCTCATGGATGACTGCATCAGTGTAGGGCATGTTGGATCTGTCTGCCATGGTTGGCTGGCGGGTCTGTCCGACCACTCTGTATATCTCTTCCTGAACTTTGTCTACAAAGCAAATCACATCCGGTTACTAACCAACATAGAGTGGTCTTCCTTTGGTATTTTGATCTGTTTCTTTAGTGAAAATGGTTCTGATCTGAGCCCACCCTGGATGTGAGGATTTTTTATTAGATACAGGAGTCCCCACTGCAGAGTTTTTGAAGTGGTTTCACTGCCAGCCAAGAACAGATCCAGACAGCATAGAACCAGGTTTTCTTCCACAAAACCTACTTCCTGCTTTCTGCTGTGCTGTTGAGCAAAGTGATGAGACAAACATGCAGTCAGGTCTTAAATATTTCATAGTTGTTGTTTTTTTCTGTTGACACAAAGTGAGTCACATACTCTTTCCTGTATAAGGAAGTTGTCGATGTAATCTTTTGGGTTGCTTGGATCCAGATTCAGCTTGTGTCTTTCTATTTCTTTCCTGATAGATGCCTTCAAAGATCTGGAGCTGGTAAAGATACCATTGTGAGGCCCTGGAAGGTGTCTCATTACTGCTGGGAAAGCATCATAAAGCTGTTGAGAGATGAAAACAATTAGAACATCAAAAGTTACTGAGACTGGAACAAGAAATATATTACTTTCCTTATATGACTCTAAGTGGAGCGTGCTTGAGGCCTGGTGCCAGAACAGAGATGTTGCTTTTAGACTCTTCAGCTTTCTTTGTGTCTTACCAGAGCCCATATTGAGCCTTCCAGGTAGGCCATATCTGTCAGATTCCTCAGCATGCTCTGGAAGTCCTGGTCGCTGTAGTCAAACCGTCTCCCAAACACAATCTGGCAGATGATATTGGACACAGCGTTGTTCAGGAGTGGCACCGGGTCAAATGGCTTACCTGACAAGAGGACATAAGTCTTTAAACAAAGAACACTTTGTTTGTACAATCTGGTCTGTCTTCTGCTGCCATCAACCTTCTTTCTCCTCCATTGCTTCCTGCAGATGTCGACTCTCCTGACAGATGTTCTCCTCCATGGAGCTCTTGGTCATACCAAAGGTGCGCAACATGGCCATGGCAAAACGCCGCTGCCTCCTCCACACCTTCCCATTGCTGAAGAAAAGCCCTCCTGACAAAGAAAAAAAAAATCAGATATCCCTCAAATGTTGGTTGATGCTTTAAATCAAACACACCTGACTCACCTGAGTTTCCTGAGTAAATCCTGGTCACCATTGGACTGTAAGGCCGGTCCACAAAGTTTTCGGCCTGTATTACTAAAGCCTCTCTCACCATCTTCCACCCAGACACGAAGACAGTTTTGTGTCTTCCCAGACGTATGCAGAACACATTCCCATAAACATCAGCAAGCTGTGCAGAATTAGAGAATAAGGGCTCTACTGTGGAGCATGTGACTCCACGATAATGCAGAGTCAATGTGTTGTTGGCAATGTGACTAATCATCACATTTCTTTTAGCTTTTTTTGTATTTAAAACATCTCTAGAAAAACTCAGAAGGACAGAGACTTTGTAAATAAATCATTTTAGGTTAAGCAGCAATTGTGTTAAAATGATTGATTACAGAGATTTCCATAATTCTGGTATTTTACCTTAGTGAGGTAAATATGAGGCTGCTTGGATTCAATGCTGAAGATATTCCCCAAAAAAGGGAGTGCTGGTGGTCCTGGAGGAAAGTGTGGTGGATCCTTTTCAATGAGAAAAATTATGATGATTAGGATTGCAGAAGCCAAAATCAGCATCCACCTGAGACTGAACCACTGACACAAGCTGAAGAGCCACATTGTCAGAGTGTGGAGAGGAGGAAAGACAGGAGGCTGATCAGGATTGCTGTCCACATGGTTCAGAGATGGGCTGGTACTCTGCTGACTCAAGGTTTAGTGGATGTGAAGTGTGTGACTTTCAGTCAGCCATCATCATACTCACTCATTTGTAATCTGTACCTGCTATCCTGCTGGATCTCATGAATTTGGTTGATTGTTTGCTTTTGACTGATTATACGTCAGTAGTATAAACATTTAGCATTAATGGTCAAAAGTTTATTATAGTTTTCAGTTTATTTATTGTTTATTTCTCTGATTCCTTTTATAGTTGCACAGGCACAATAGAAACAACCAGCAGATGTCAGTAAAGTGTTCTGTATTTTACAAAGAAAAAAATGAGTTATGGTGTATCTGGTTATGTTAGGAATATTAAATTAATAATTCATAAATTATTAATTTAAATATACCTTAAAATCCTTTAGACGGGGCACCACCAGCCTTTCGGACTGGAAACAAGATATTATGTCTATCAAAAGTAACTATCAAATAGCAATTTATAAATTCATTATCAATGATTTACCAGAGACCTTTTTAATCTGAATGGTCGACCCTTTTCAATCATTCAAACACACACTCAAATAAAAGAAACAAAGATTTGAGTTTAACCAATTTATTAACTAATTACCACAGCAAACCATAACATGAAAACTCAACCAAATCTATTCTGCTAACCACAAAGCTAAGGGCTAAAGTTACATGCTATGTAAACAACAAAGATGGCTGACAAAGGGGACGTCACAGAGGCCTCGCCACGGGGAGTTTCCTGTGTGATTCCACGTACGTCCGTACCGCGGTACATGGGCCACGGTCCACGGTACAGTTCGGTACAGAAATAGACTGCTTTTTTTAAATCCCAAAACATATATAGGCTATATATATATATATATATATATATATATATATATATATATATATATATATATATATATATATATATATTTTGTAGGGGGGACAAAAGCAGAAGCGCACAGTTAACTTAACAGCCACTTGACAGTTACAGGTGTGTGCGGGTCAAAGCCGTGAGAATACAACATAAACCAGCTGTACGTCTCTCTGGGATTATGGTTCACACACAGGGCCTCAGTAACAGAATGTTTTCTGTTTTTTACCGGTTCTTTAAACGAGAGCGCATCTGACCACACTGACACGGGTGGCAGATAAATATTATTTGTGTGCCCGCTGCTCAAAGGGCATTTCTGTGTGCATCAATGAATGGAGCACAGCACATCTCCTCTTTGCTTTGCGCTCCAGCGCACCGCAAAGAGAAGATGTATGGCAAGCCGTTTGCCGTAGGACAATTCACTAATCGCTGGATATTGGTGGGGACATGTCCCCTCTGTCCATGCTAATTCTACGCCCTTGTTATACACCTAAATTCAGTGCTTATTTGTTCTCCTAGTAATGACGTTTTACATTCTGATTAGCTTGCTTACGTGGTTGGTTTACAGTGTAGAGCAGCAGTGTCAAACTCATTTCTAATTAGGCCCACGTCAAGATCATGAATGTCCTTATGGACTGGTTGTGGCAGACGATATTGATAAAACTTTTTAACAAACCGTAAAAATATTAATGAATATCTTTTTCAACAAGTGCTAAAATGAAACCTTACAGAACATATTTTCACAGTGAGGATATTTAGGACTAATCAAATAAACACTGATTTGATAGTGATAAAATAGAACTCTAGAAAACCACATAAGGGTAATATTTATATGGCCCTCTAGAGTTTAGAGGGCCACATAAATGGCTATGGCAGGCTGGATCTGGCCAGCGGGCCTTGAGTTTGACACATGTGGTGTAGAGTCTATAATGATGGTCATTTCTTCGTACATAAACGAGGTCTAAAGGCAAAACAGCATTTTTAGCTCTCCCTGTGTGAATTTCTCTTGGTATTCTATGTTTGTTTGCTGTAGTTAAAGTTAGTAACCAACTCCATTGCAGTTGGATTTTTAGCCTTCCTTTTTATCTGCTCTACATTTCAGTGAGTTTAATCAAGCCATTTTTTGATGAAAACTCACCTTACACAAGCGATTATCTCTTGCTTTTGACCTTTTCTACAGATCTCAAACGTACCGCTCACAGATTGTGCGTTCTTGGGTAAGAGTCATGCCAACTAGACAGTGGTAGCAAAAGGCACAGACCCAGTTTACTGTGCATGGGATTGTAAATTATTTTATGAGGTGAACTAGTTTGAAAACCTAAAGCAGGCAAAACAAAAAACGAAATAAAAAAGAACTAAAATAAGTGTTTAAAGTTTTTATGTTGATCTTAGTAAAATGTCTAAAGAGAGAATACTTCCTGTATAATTTAAATGTCAATATAATGATGGAAGGGAAGTTTACAAAATATTTCTATTGGTACTGTGGTGACTAAAGAGATGCTAAATAACATTATACACTTTTGTTAATATTTTATATTGCATGAGTTAAGAGATGCACCAGAACGACATTGAATGATGGAGGTATAACAATTATACTTTCTCTTTTTACTAGTGTTGTTGCAGTACTGTTTGTGTGATGTATTTTTATGCAAGTATTACAAAGTTATCTGTTATAAAACAATTAAACTTAGCAAAAACTGTTTCTGATTAAAATTGGAGGGGAAATCAAACACATGCAGATATTTAATTCAGAGACAAAAGCACTTGCACAACTAAACATTATTGGGGAATTGAAAAGAAATGACACGGACATTATGGCTGGACAATTATTCAATAACAATATGTATCAGTCGATAGACGTGTGGTGCAGTTAAAAAAAGGGTTGGTAAAAAAAAGAACAGCAGCAATAAAAAGGAGGGGTCAAGTATAAATGAGACAGGTCAGGAAATGCCATTAAGAAATTATCTGAACCGGCAGCAGGATATCAACGGCAGCTGCCACGGCACTGACCCAGGGCACCGAGAGTAGGCATGGCCAAAACCCTCACCTCCACTTAGATGCCATCTGGAGAGCACCCTAGCAGCCACCGCCGACTACTGCTCCCGAGGCAGAGGGTTCACATAGGGGAAGCACTGTAACAAAGATTAAGATAACAGGTTATATATGATATTATTATAATATAAGATTAAATAGCAAAACACAGAAAAAAATCATATAAAACAAGCAGAACAGTTGAACAGAACATAATATATAATAATCAGCCTGCTCTTAAAGAGACTATATCATGCTATTTTACAGCTTTCAACTTCTGGGATAGACATATATATGATAAATTGTCACTGTTGGTGTTATATTGTATTAATTTGTCCTGAAATTTAACTTGTATCCTGCAGTTAATGTTGGACCATGAAGTAAAATGGCTTGTTACTCAATAATCCCGCCTCCTGCACCCCCCGCTCCCCTCCTCTCCCCCGCTCCTCTCCTGTGCAGAGCTGCTCTGACTGAGAAAAACAGCTGAGCCTTATCTCAAAAAGCAGTCCGACTATAAATTTAAGTGCACCTAGTACCAGAATGAAACTGTGTTATATTAAGGGTTCGGACGTTTGGTTTATGTATTTTTTGTAAAAACCGGAGTCAATGAAACTTATTTCAGCTGCTACATATACCAGGCTATAGACTAGCCTATTCAGGCTTTAGACCGAGCCCAAACCAACACAGCTTAGTCCAGCAAACAAACTTTCCTTCCTAGTATATAAAAAAGCTGTGGATGTTGTTTGCATCCATTTACTGAACATTCTGAGATGCTACTGATCAATTAATTAACCACACAATGTTGTTACAAGATCACATAAGCAGCTTAATAAATGGCTAACACACATTAGCATTAGCATGTTGCTACCTCTTTGATCCAGCTGTGTTCTTTAGGAATGTCGAATGAAGTCCTGTAACCCATGCAGCCACACAGGCATGTTCACAGAGAAGGTAAAATTCCAACAAAGTGACGTAAAATATGTCACTATGTTACCACTCAGTTGTTTTCCAGGAAAGGGAAGTGCAGCTACTCAGAGAGCAGGATTCAGGAGGATTCCTCAGACATGCGTGAATTAATCCAAAAACCACTCTGGTGGGGGTTTTTATGAGAAAATTGCATTACCACATGATTGAAAATTCCAAAACTTGATTTTGCATGACATAGGCCCTTTAAAAAAGGGCACGTTCTCTGCAGTTCTGAGGTCCTCTGGCTGCCTGTACCAGAGGTGAGAGCCACAATACTAGAAAGATGCCTCGCAATGAGTGTGTGTCCTGACTTCATTTCAAGGTTTGGTGGATTTGGTGGACTGAGCACAGAGAACGCAACAGTTCATGCAGTAAAAGCAGTTCTGAACGATAAGAAGGCCCAATACCATTATAACACTTAAAAACCAATAAAAGAATCTTAAAATCTATCCCAAATCCTACAGAGAGCTAATGCCATGAATTTAAGACAGGTGTAATGTTTTCCCACTTCCTGGTCTTCATCAGGACATGTGCTATTGAATTTTATAGAAGTTGTGAACTAGATAACTGTTTTTGGAAAGACCCGAAAGCAGGACATTACAGTAATCAATTCTGCTGGTGATAAAAGCATGTATTAGTGTCACTGTGTCGGCCTGAGGGAGAATGGGGCAGACTCTGGCAATATTCTTTAGGTGATAAAAACCTATTTTAGTAATGTTTTAATGTGTGTGATAAGTCAGTTTAGAGTCAGAAATCAAACCCAGGTTCTTTATTTGAACAGAAGGATTAAAAGACAATGATTGTAGTTTTGGTAAAGGTTTCTCTGTCTGAGCCTCAGAACCAATGACTAAAACTTCAGTTTTGTCCTGGTTGAGCTGGAGAAAGATTTCTGCCATCTAGGATTTGATCTCTAAAATGCAGTTAAAAAGTGCATCCATTGGCCGTGTGTCATCAGGAGACATGGAGAAAGTACAACTGTATATCATCAGCATAGCTGTGGAAATTAACTCCATGTCTTCTGATGACACCGCCAAGAGGGAGCATATACAGGTTAAAAAGCACTGGGCCTAAAATTGAGCCCTGTGCACCCTAGAGGAACATGTATCTAAACTTACCATAAAAGTCCTTTCTGTAAGATAGGATCTCAACCATTTTGGAATAGCACCAGAGAGGCCAATCTGTTTTAAATGGGTTTAAAGAATAGTGTGGTCCACTGTATCAAGGTGTCATAAAAAATGTAAATGCTAAAAAACCCAAAAAACATGAAGAAAAGGTTTTAATTTAAAATGTTAAAATATAAAGAAAATATGGTCAGTACAATTTATTTTCTTTGTATTAACTAATGTCACTCAGATCTCTTAACTTTATTGGGTTTTTTTTTCTTATAAAAAGGTGTCTGAATAAACGGCAAAATTTAAGTCTTTAATTCGTTTAGGACGGAATAATAAAATGACCAGGAATGTCCTCAAAATAATTTTTTTTTACTGTCATTAATAATGATCGACATCGTTTGTTATGACCATCGATATACTCTTATTCTATATTGTTGGTCCCTAATGGACATGTATCTTTCTCTGTTTTTTTAACCTTTCTCAATTCAGACATCATGAGAGCTTACACCACAGCCTTTTCGATGAATGCTCCAAAGGTCAAAATTTCAGTCAGAGCATTTTTTTTTCCTGAAATCCTGGAGATAAATCTTTGTGAGTGAAAGTAGGCCCCTCACTTCCCTGCAGTTTATAAATCATTTACAGGAAGAACATGTTGACACAACACAGCAGTAAATCAGCTTCTGTTCAAACAACAAAAAAGCAAATCTCTCTGTTCAAAGTCTGTTTTTAGGACAAATATGATAAAATGGGGGTTCTATCTAACATATTGTGTTATTAATATATTATTAATACATTGTTTTTAAAATAGACTTCTACATGAACAATGTGCATGATGCAAATAATGATATTCATATTACTTCATAAATACACCTATATATTTTTCTGACAGAGTACTTGATATTCTTATAGTTACTGATATTATTGTTAATACAGTAATTTTATTCAATCAACATAATTCTTAGCCGTAAAAAGGCATATAGGGGGGAGAAAACAGTATATTGTATTAATGTTAAGCAATAATAAGAGAATAAAATTAAAAATTATCACCAAAAATAATATCCTCAGTCTTTTTTGTTTGTTGCAGAAACAGGTCCACAGCTTAGCGAGCCTTAGCAGACACCTTGTAGGGGTGAGGCACTCGTGTACTTCCAGTGATTCCTTCAGTGCTCAGTTCAACTCCCTCAGGAACAGAGAAAGTGAACTTCTGCAATAAGGCAATCAAAAACAGGAATAGCTCCATCTTAGCGAGACTTTCACCAAGGCAAGCCCATTTTCCTAGATGGTGAACAAAGACACACCGTGAACACACAGTGGTTTATCATATATTCCTGCCTATCACATCATTTTTATGGTCATATAAACCTAAGCTTGATACAACCGAAACAATCTAAAAAACAACCGAAAAACTGTAAAAAACAACAACAAACCCCAGAAAACATGACTCGTCTTAGAAGAGAATGATAAGTGAGTTGATTTAAAAAATGTAGATGATTATGGGCACATTTAAGTAGTTATGAGGCTTGTTAATTTATTCAGCCTTCCTGATTCAGTACTTAGGTGGAACTACGTTTTGTTGAAAATACAGCTGCAAAATTTTCTGGAATTAGGTCTGGGGCTTGTTGCAGAAAGCTTGGTTAATTACCATGTGGTAAACTGTGAAGTCTTGGTTAAGCAACCAAAAACCTGCTTAGCCTGAGTATGTTGGTTCCAGAACACCTGATAAGAATGTGGTTAATCAACCTACTCCTGGTTAACCCTGAAACATAAAGACCCTCTCAGTGGATCACCAAATTCCCAGGTCACAAAGAAAACTGAAGAGAAAAAGGGCAGAATACCGCAAAGAAATGGAGTTGGAATTACAAATGCTGACCTAGGATGAATTCAAGACCTCCATTATAAAAAAGAGCAATAAAGCTAAAGAAAGAAAGTTGGCTTAGCAAAAAAAACCTGTGTGTGAGTTTAAAGTCCAACTCACCCCCTAATCAACTTTTTTTGCTGATAAGCTGTATAAATTAGTGTCTAATAGTATAGTGTGTAAGCCAAGCTTAAGCTTATCTATGTTTTGATTTAAACCATTCCATGATTCCATAGTGCTGATGATATGAAAATCAATCTTCTCCTCAGTTCAAATCTTAATGTTTAAGTTTCTTAATGTATTGCCATAAACTCTGAAGACTTTCCCTGTTCCTGCTAAAGAAAGACTCTTACCACTGTGATGCTACCAGCAGCATGTTTTACCCAAGAAACAGAGATTTGTTGATCATGTGCAATGTTAGTTTTTTACTATAACCCAGACATAATTGTAAAAGTCTATGTTTTATGAAGGCTAGATTATTGGAGATAATGTCCGTCAAATGAATCTCTACCCTTAAATTCGAAACATGTGCTGTACCTGCAGAAAAGGGAAGGGATGCTTCTCTCTTAACAAACTTCCCATTTGGATCCAAGAAGCGTCCACGGTAGAAGGTGTCTGGAGAATCCCATTCAGTTTTGTCAAACAGTACAGAGGTCAACACAGGCATTAAAGATGTGCTCTAAAAAATCCAAAGTATAACACAAGGATATTTCAGAAAAACATTATCAAGTGCTTAGTTTGTACTGTACAACAAGTGTTAGCATCTCTAAAGTTCCCTAAAAACATCCATAATGTAGTACAAAGCTAATCTTGAAAAACCTGATTAACCAAATACTATCAGCTGTTTGGTGTACCTTTGGTATGAAGTAACCACCCAGAGTTGTATCCTTGGCAGCCACCCTCATTCGATTTAGAGGAAGTATATTTCCTATTCTTTGGCTCTCATGGATTACAGCATCGGTGTAAGGCATGCTAGATCTGTCGGCCATGGAGGGCAGGCGGGTCTGTCCAATTACTCTATCAATCTCTGCCTGGATTTTCTCTGAAAGTAGCATAAATTAGGAAACTTTACCTTACTAAACAAATATTTACTTCAGGTAAACATATGAACTAACTGGAACCTTACAACAGTAACTAACTTCAACAGTGCGGAACAATGTCTTGAAAAACTGTAACTTCTGTTTTCTACAAGTAATTTGGAACAAGCTTTTTATCGAATTTTAATTAACTAAAAGGATCAAAATAGTAAATCTTTTAGGTCAGTTATCTGATGGGCCAATTTTGAAACCCACCTTGACATCAGGATATTTTACAAGGAAAACCAAAGCCTGGTGGCTGTTGTTTCAGTTCCAGCAAGGAAGAGATCAATGGAGCAATAAGCTAGATTGGCCTCTGTGAAGCCCAGGTCAGAATCTTTGTGCTAAAAGACCAAAAAGTGTTTTTATTTCATGTTTTGCAGCTTGATAGAGAGGATTGTTTCAGAGTGAGCTAGCTTTAATACAAATGCCAATTTACATTCTCCATTTCAATGAGAAAAGTGTCTATGTAGTCTCTGGGATTGTCACGATCTAGATTCTTCTTGTGCTGCTCTACTTCTTCAACAAATGAACTGTTCTACACTGGTGAAGTGACTGAAGATTGCATTGTTAGGACCTGGCATGTACCTCATCACGCTAGGAAATGCCATGTAGAGCTGCTTGAAAGAAAGAAAAGGTCAAACTGGCAACACCACATTTAAAATCTTGCTTTTCTCTTTCAACATAAATAAATACTGACTTTGTGTTCAATCAACTAACTTGACCCCAAATGTTCCCCTCCAAAAAAAACGCCTCAGACATGTACCTGAGCCTCATCTGAAACCTGTGGTCAGTGTAGTCGTATCTTTTCCCCAAAACCAGCTGGCAAATTATGTTGGACACAGCATTGTTGAAGAGGCCTCCTGGGTTGAAAGGTTTACCGAATGGAGGGGAGAGCACTACTTCAAAACAAAGTGCCATATGCAGTACCACGAGCTGAGAGCAGGATATACTTTAAACCCCACCTTTTTCTCTCTCTATTTCCTCCTGTAGATATCGTATCTCTTCACAAACACTCTGTTCCAAAGAGTTTTTGTCAACACCAAAGTTGCGTAAGGTAGATAAAGCAAAACTTCGCTGTTTCTTCCATTTTCCCCCATTGCTCATAAAGAGACCAGCTAGATATTATAATGCTGAAAAATGAATGTTGATTAATCTGAGCTATTTATTTACAAACTGCATTAGGAAGTCTAATGATTTGACACCTGAGGGTTCAGTGTAAAACCTGTCGGTTATCGCATTGAATGGTCGGTCCACAAAGTTCTCAGCTTATTAATGCCTCTCTCACTGCCTTATATCCGCTCAAAAACACGATTGAGTCCCGGCGGAAGCTGAAGATGTTCCCATAGATGTAAGTCAACTGTGGACAACATCACAATTGAAAAGCATCTATGTGGATAAAGCAACCACAGAATCAAGTGAAAGGAACGAGAAGGAAATTTGACACATTTTTTTTCTGTTGTGTTCAAAGATGAGAGGCTTGTACTTTTCTTGAAAAAAAATCCAGAAAATCACATTATCTGATTTTTCAAAATTTTAAAAAGAATGTATGGTGAAAAATGACTATTTGGTCAATAACAAAAGCTAACTCAATACTTTGTTATAAACCCTTTGTTGACAATGACAGAGGTCAAATGTTCTCTGTAAGTCTTCACAAGGTGTTCACACTGTAGCTGGTTCCTCCATGCAGATCTCCTCTAGAGCAGTGATGTTTTGGTTCTGTCGCTGGGCAACACAGACTTTTAGCTCCCTCCAAAGATTTTTTATGTGGTTGAGATCTGCAGAGTGGCTAGGACCTTGAAATTCTTCTTATAAAGCCACTCCTCTGTTACCTGTGTGGTGTGTTTGGGATCATTGACATGCTGAAAGATCCATCCATGTTTCATCTTCAATGCCTGGATCAGTTGTCCTGGTACCTTTGCAGAAAAACAAGTCCAAAGCATGGCGTTTTTCCACCCCCATGCTTTAAAGATGGTATGGTATTTTTTGGATGCAACTCAGCATTCTTTCTCCTCCAAATACAACAGGTAAGGTTTTGACCAAAGAGTTATATTTTGGTATCATCTAATCATGTGACACTTTGCCAATGCTCTTCTACATCATTCAAATGCTCTCTGGGAAACTTTAGGGATGGACATGTATTGGCTTAAGCAGGGGGACACGTCTGGCTATGCAGGATTTGAGTCCCTGGTGGCGTAGTGTGTTACTGATATTAGGCTTTGTCACTCTGATTCCAGCTCTCTGCAGGTCCCGCCGTGTGGTTCTAGAATTTTTGTTAATCATTCTTGCGATCATTTTGACCCTTGGGTGAGATCTTGTGTGGAGGCCCAGATCAAGGAAGATCATCAGTGGTCTTTTATGTCTTCCATTTTCTAATAATTGCTGTTACAGCTGATTTGTTCACATCATGCTGCTTTCCTGTTCCAGATTCAGTCTCCCCATCTTGGTGCAGGTATACAATTTTGTTTCTGATATCCTTTGATCCTTTGGTCCTGGCCATGATGGCGTTTGGAGTGTGACTGCCTTAAGGTTTTGGATAGCTGTCTTTTATACTGATAACGAGTTGAAGCAGGTGCAATTAATACAAGTAACAAGTGGAGGAGCCTCTTACAGAAGAAGGTTCAAGTCTGTGAGAGCTGGAAATCTTGGTTGTTTGTAGGTGACCAAATGCCCATTTTTCATCATAATTTGCTAATAAATTCGGTATAAATCAGACGGTGTGATTTTCTGGAATTTTTTTCTCTCTCATTTTGTCTCTCATCGTTGAGGTGTACCGATGATGAAAATTACAAGCCTCATCTTTTTAAGGGGGAGAACTTGCACAGTGGGTGGCTGTCTAAACACTTTTTTGCCTCACTGTACAGATTCATCAAATTCAGGCTGAACTGTATCACACGTTTAATTCTGCTTATTTATGTTGAAAGTGTATTATAGTTAATAAAAATGAGTAAGTAAGAAAAAGCAGGAGATGATCAACCTGTTATTTTATTGATGTGCTGAGCAGTACAAGGTTGTTTCAATGTCAGCTCATCTGTATTGTTGGGTCTGTTGATTTTAGTCTTACTTTGTGACAGTTTCATACATTCTATATGTGGTTCTGTGTATTTGTCGGCCAAGCACAGTGTTTGTCATTTAAACAGGTATTGAGACTTTTCTTAGTTTTTCTTTCCACTCAGTTTTCTTTTAATATGCTTGGATACACCACTCTGAACAAGTAGCTTCTATAGCAATGACTGTCAAGTCAGTAGTTTTCCAACCGATTTTAAGGCCATAGCACTAAATTCGTATTTGGTCTTTTGCGATATCTACATTTTCTATTATATTTTATATTAGCTGTAAGCAACTATCATCAAAAATAAGCAGACATGAACATTTACAGTATGTCACTGTTTATGTATTGAGTGAACCTAATGAGTTTCACTTTTTGAGCTAAATTATTGAATTTTTTTAGTAAAAATTAAAATGTACCTCTACATCTCACAAGATGTCAGAAATTGCTTGATTTAAAAAAAACACATTTTAATATGAGGCCCTGATGTGTATATAAATACATTTCTTTCAGACGACCCAATCTAAACATGTGCATCTTTTTTAGTTATTTGACAACTATGGATTTTTTAACATATAAGGCCCTTGTTTGCAGCAATATAGGGTTAGTGAGACACTTAATTTTCATAAATAAATCCTTATAAGTTAACACATTTTAGCAGAAGTTTCATCTGCTACAATGCACAAAGTTAAACTATTCAAGAAAATCTTGTGATAATTAAAATGACATGGCAATTCTTAAGACAAAATTATTGTACAGTAAATGCATTTACATTTAAATAGGCTTTAACCTCTAATTTAATAAATCAGTACCTTTTGGAAGTAAATGTGTGGATGTTTGCTGTCCAAACTGAAGAAATCCCCCACAAAGGGTAAAGCCTTTGGTCCTGGAGGAAAATTAGCTGTTTTTTTTGGTTTTTGTAGAAGTCCGCTATCAGAAGAAATAGAAAAATAAACAAGAAAAGCCCTTTCATGTCGATGCTCAGCAAAAGATAATAAAAACACATGGTTAATGGGAACAGGTCTGCAATAGAAGTAGTGCCTGTAGTATTTACAATGATCCCTTTCCTGAAACTGAAGATGGGAAAGGGAATGCGCATGCATGACTCCTCAAGCCAGAAATCAAATGTTTATTTTAACGAAAGCAAAAGGCACGACTGAACTAAGAGGACATAATAGGACGAAGAAATGGTAGACAGCAACCCTTAACAAAAAATATCAAGGGTATTGAAAAAGTAAAGTGTGATTAACTTTTACAGCTGAGTTTTACGTCATCCCTTTTTTCTGGCTAGGTTTGTCACAAAAGGAATCTCACGATATCTAACATTATTGATAAAAAAATTCTTTCACACAACCACTCTATTCAACCAACCAATTTTATAACTTTAATGAGAAATTGAACAAAACATACGTCACAAAAAACATTTTCATCCCAGGCTTTTGTAGGAGGTAGTGTGTCTTGGATAAGCATTTCCCATTGGCCCAAGGGAGCAGCAGTGATAACCAGGAGAGCAGCACAAACAGAAAAAAAAAGCATGGACTATCAGTTAGGAGAGCAAAGTTACGGGGATTCTAGGAACTAAACCAGATGTGGGGAAAAACTAAAAGCAACACAAATTCTATTAACCATTTACATTTTTGTATTTCATTTTTTTAACATGTCCTGTGTCGGGCTACACAGTGTAACACCATTGCCATGCAGCAAGAAGGCCTGGGTTTGAATCCCAGCCTCGGAGTCTTTCTGTTGCATGTTCTCCCTGTGCATGCATGAGTTCTATTTCGGTACTTTGGCTTCTTCCCACAGTCCAAAAACATGACTGTTAAATGGTGTCTCTAAATTGCCCTTAGATATGAGTGTGTGCATCCATGGTTGTTTGTTACAACAGAGCAAGGGGAATAAATTAAACACAAGATCCCAGTCTGACTCAACAACCACAGGAGGGAAGAGGGGAAAAACAACAAGAAAACAAAGAAAGCAATACGAACCGAGAACTACACCACCACATTAAACAAATAACTATATAAATACAGTAAAAGTGTCACTAAAAAGCTCATGGTACCGATTATTGCAAGAGCTTTTTGTGGTAACTTCAGCTCAAGAAAGTATCTGGTAACACCCCACACCTGTGACTGAGTGTATGAGCTGGTTGGTGCATATAAAGTTTCATATTAGTGTTCAATAGCTGGTCTGTGGAGCCATCAATCCGCCTCCAAAGAAACAACATAGATGCAAACGAAATTGGAGTAATAGACATCCAAAGGATCCCCAGAGCACAGTAGCCCCAGTAGGAGCTGTGGCCAAAGCAGGGGTGACTGCACCCCCTAAAGAGAGGAGTAGAGGAGAGCCTTGGGAGAAGATCCAGTAGGTACAATACAGGGGCCCTAAAAATAAATGTAAAGGTCTTACCAACGTCTGTTTGTGAGTACATACATCCGCAAGGTATTCACTCCTGCATTTCAGTTCCCCTTTTTACATTTTACCTGAAACTTCTAACAGAACGATCTGGACTGAAATCAACCTTCTGAAAGAAGTAGCTCAGTTTAAGTGTAGCAATCTTCAGGTCAAGCCTCGGGGCAATTCCGCCACTCACCTTCAAATTGAGATCCACAACCTCAGTTTCAGCTTAGGTCACCAGCACGGCCAATAAAACTCACAGAACTATACTACTGGAGGTGCTAAGCAAAGCACCCGTCTCTAATGAAGTACTGAGAACCCAGATTCCAAAAGGACAATACCTCTCTCGGTGCAGTGGTGTTTTCTTCAGTTAAAAGCAACATGTTCTTTTTTGTAATAGATGGGGCACATAAGACATTACTGGTGACTGACAACCAACTTTAGGCTTCACGCTAAATGCCATAGATTTCTAATATGAACGAGATTTCCTTCAGCAACAGACTGCTGCATCCAGGTGGATAAAGGAACTTTATTGTAGGTCCTTTCCCTGTAGTTTTTAGACTGTATAAGTATCACTTATATTCCATTCAAGTACATTCCGTTCTCTGGCAGAGATTCACTGCAGTCTTTTCCAGACTAGAGTTTTGTATCTGCAGCCAGATGGAGTAGAGTAAAGAACAGGTTCAGAAGATGTGTCAGGACTGTTTGCTAAACTCCTTGTGGGACACATGGTAGCTGTGCGACTTACATTAGTCGAGCTGGAATTTCTATGCTTTTGTGTTTTCTGGTGACAGTTACTGTTTCGAAGAAACAGGAGAAATAGCATAGTAGAAAAGGTTGAATGATGTTTCTGCAAAGTGGCAGGAGCATATGTGTGTGGGGTTCAACAGACAGTTTGAGCACAAAAGACAGTCTCTGTTGTGTTTATTTCTGTTAGTGAGATGTTAATTTAAGTTCAGTTTGTTGTCTATGGTGAGATCAAAATATTCAAAAGCATTGACCTGTTCAGATGGTTGACCATGTGATTTAGTCCAGGGGGTGATTTTTACATATGTTTAATCAATTCTTTGGTTTTGTCAATGCTGACTTGGAGAAAATGATCAGAACACCACAGTACAAAATCTGTGATTGAGTGGTGGGGGGCAGTGATGGAGCTGTTCACAAGTAGCTGTATCATTTGCATGTTTGTAGTAACTGGTTGTTTAAACAGTTTGATCGTCTTGCTGTTTTTTTCCCTTCAAATTATGGAGTTCCTTGATCCATCCCTTGCTGTTGTGTTATCTCATCACCATGCTTCCCTGTTAAAAGAAAGAAAATCTGAACTTTTACTTTAAGAAGCATGTTCTGGATAGCACACACATCGTCATTTTAGTTTTTTTGTTTTATGTGTGTATGTGTAGATAGATCTATTGTTTTTAGGTTAACTTTTGGCTTCAACTTTAACACCCATGATAGTTTTTGTGCAACAACTAGAGTTGAGTTTGCAGTTTTCTGTAAAGTTCTCAGGGAACACATGGACCCCTGTACACAGACCGTTTTGTCAAAAGAGTTGTAGCCTGTTATTTCGTGGTTTATTTTCTTATTAACTTACAAAATATTGTTGCTGAAATTAACTTAGCTACAGTGTATGAGTTTTTTTTCCCTAATGTCCACTTGAGGACTTTTTAAATGTTCCCTAGATGGAGCAGCTGTTTTAAATTCCTGAGAGCTTCCAGACTGATGACTTTAAAGGAAGTATCCAAGTTTGCCTGTTGCCAAAGCAAACACAGTAGAGAAGATTGAGAAAATCTGCACAGAGCACACAAACAGTTACCGTGGGCCTCCGTCTCAGTCTATTCAAATCTACGATAATCTTTGAAAAACAAAAGAGCCGTTTGTACAAGAACATTGCTTCAGAGTCAGAGGAAAAAAGCAGAATTGGAGGAAGCTGAGGCGGGGCAACCCAAATTTGTTTATATAGCTTTAAGCACAAACAATACAATTCAATGTTTTCAAGAAGCAGCTAAACACACACAAAATAAAGAATCTAATTAAAGCAAAAAAATTTAAAAGATAAAATCTCAGAATCTAAAGGAAGAAGCAGTCAAATTCAGAACTAATGATGCATATCTGAACACACTTAAAATCAATTAGTCAATTTCCTTTGATCAGCAGCACCTGACTACTCCTTTCCCTTTATGGAGACTCCAATTGTGTTTTTAGTTTTTCACATACTGTACATTTCCCTTAAATAAAGAAGTGTATTTTTTTGTGTACCAATTACTAACTCATTCTCATCAGATCATTTCTCATGCACAACACTTGGTAAGCATTCTTCAACCACAATCAAGTTTATGGTCACTGTCATTAGAAGTTTTAAAAGCAATTTTTTCCACATTAGAAAGTATTTGACGCTCAGAAGTCAGTAAATGCTGTGCACGAGAAGGTATCTGGTGAGCACGAGTTAGTAAGTGGTGCCCTCTTAGGTGCACTGTATGAATTGTAATGTTTCAACAAAAACTAAGTGTGATAAATGTGTGATTCTGTTATTTCTTTATCACTTGAGATAGACTGAAACCATTTTAGGACCAAACCTGCTTTGGTACTGATATTTAAAGCTGTATTTTCTTTTTTCCTTTTCCAGATTCTATATGATTATTAAAATTGAGATCTGATTTTATAACCACATCTAGAATTCAGGCCTGCTGTGTAGCTTTTAGCACCATTGAGTCCAACTAATTGATGCTCTCTGATCTTAGATTTCAGGAGGGGGAAACAGCAGTCTCTTTTCTAGAGAGATTCATAACCAGAGAGTCATAACCTGAAATGTTCACTTCTCCACATGAAAACTTTTAAATTATAGCTGCCTAATGATTTTACACTGGCCTTTACCCATGGCTTCTTCGGCCATCCTAGGTGCACATGCGCTCATATACGTGATCTTAATTTCTCCCCCGTTTTGACATCAAACCAGCAGAATGCTGCTGCAAGTTCGCCACGCTCCTCTTCCCCTCATTTTCAGTCGAGTGCCGTGATTAATGAATTCAGACCTGGAGTATGGAGTTGAGTGTGGAAAATGGAGAGACGAGGTGCACATGTTAAATCAGTGTTCAGTGGTTTAGGGTGCATTCACACCAGCCCTGTTTAGTCCGCTAGAATAAAACTCTAGTTCTTTTGCCCAGAAAGTCTGGTTCGTTACGGGAGTTGTAAATGGGCAATCGAAGTCTGGTTCAGACAAAACAATTAAACTCTACTCTGCCTAAAAACGTAGGTGTCGGTTTGATTGAAGCGAACTCTGCTGCAGTTCCATTGCATGTGTGAATGGCATCCTGGGTAAATACAATCTAAACAACCACGCATGCTGAAAAGATAAATGCTGGATCTTGTACATACCTACCTCAACATCTGTATTAGGATGGCATCTGGTCTGGAAGTTATACGTGTGCCATCCTACTCATTGTACACTGCCACATATGGAGCTGTCTCAGCCATCTTGTGTAAAAAACAGCATTTTCCATATCCCTCCGCCTCATTCTCTGTTCCTGAGTTGCTATAGCAGTATTGACCTGGCACATTTGCCAAACACAACAGATCAATCTTGAAACCACAACAGCCTGCTGCTCCTCCATGTTTGTTTACACTTCACTGTACTGGTAGTTTCCCCCACTGCAAGAAGTGCAGCAACACCACAGCGCCATTACAGGTGGAGAGGTGAAATTTTTGCCCAACTCTTTGGACAAAAGGACACTGTGTGAATCCAAACCACACCAGCAACAGTGTTTGCAATTTTGGTCCCAATCGAACAGAGTCTACTGGGCTATCAGGTGTGAATGCACCCTTAAATTAATTTTTTATGATGCTGTTCCTTCAACCCTCCCCATTGGTCTAGGTATTTGTGCTAAACATTTTAAGCCAGAATGATTTGCTAATTTGGGACAATATCAGGCAAAGACTGTGTTGAAGCACCATTTGGAAAAAGGGGGTATTCCAACAATCCGAGATTTGCCTGCAATTCTAAAGGAAACGTGTGATCTGACTACTCGAGTCATGTTGTTATTTTAGAGTGAGATGCTGAAGCGGAGCCTACGGTGTCAACTCCCATACTTCCTGCCACCAATCAACATGCCTCTCATTTTAATTATAATGACCATCCAGTACTGGCAGAATATCACAGGTATTCTTGTTAGACAATACTGCGTTTAGAAAAAAGCGGCAGAAAAGTGCCATGTTTATTTTTTTCACCCTTTTTTTTTTTTGGAGTGGCCAGAAACACTAATAGAGTATGGATATCCATGGTAGTTATAGATTATGACTCGTTTAAGGACATTTTAACAAGAGTCAGAATGTCTATGATTAAGCGACTATAAGAAACTGTAGTCATTCATGTGGTGACCGAAATGTAATGTATCAGCAAGGGCTTCAGTTTGTTTTTAAAAGTGCTGGGGACAATAATCCTAAACCTGAATGCGGTTTGAAGATTGCTGGGGTTATCTATTAAATTTTATTTCCTCTAAGTATTCATCCGTTTCATGTTTCATTACAATATGCACAGCAGTGTATAAACATGGTGAAATTCACATCTATATTAAATCAATACAAGTTAAAAGCCATAGGTATATGTATGTATTGTGTGTGTGTGTGTGTGTGTATGGATATAATATGTAGGCTACTTGCACCAGAAGAATGCGCAACAATAAAACATTCTCCTTTTGGAACCTCGACATCGTTCTGTGTGGAGAAACTTCAAATAGAACTTATAGTTGACAGTCCTGCAATAGGACAGGTACCTGTGGGTGATCCTCAAAAAAGTTGTTTCAGTTGAAATTTTTTTTTTTTAAATTTCACAGCTCCGATAGGAAGTTTATTTAGCCAATTTGAGCAGACTGGGAGTGAGACAATATGGTTGTTGTAATGTTTTAAGACTCTCAAAGAGGAAAATGTTGATATGTTTTGGTGGAGGGAGAAAGAGGGAATTTTTCCCGAAGTTGCACTGATGATGCAGTGCTCTCGCTATCTATCCATCCAGCACTTCCAGCGATTCAGGAATGAAAAATAAAGGTAAAGCCAGGGACTGTGCACTGTGTTTGGTTTCTGCTCGGTGATTTCTGCACATATAAATTTCAGCTGCAGGATCCAGATAAATGAAATACTAATGATTCACAACACTATACATTAGTTTCAACAATGGATCGAGTTATTTTCCTTTTTTATCTTTTTATTCCAACTTTGATGGAAATGTTCTGATACCTCTGAATGTAGACAAGTGGAGGCATTTTTATTTCAAACAAAAGTAGCGAAAAGTGGACCGTTTAGGAACTCCAAACCCGATTTTTTTTCCAGCTGACACAAAGTAGTTTTGAGCTAAATTGGCCTACTGGAAAGTCCCACATATTATTAAAGTCTCTTAATAAATATGTTTTGATTAAACATAACACAAAGTGATATTAGGTTTACGGAACGAGTAGCTTTGGAATGGGTCTGGTGTGTTTCCATTACCTGTATCCAGTCCGAGCAGACCCCTGTTTTTTCGACTACCTCTGCCTTGGTCCGAAGCGTGCCAAAGCGACCCTACACGGCCACCTATTGACTGATTGGTCCAGGAATGTGATATCCCTCTCACTCCTACCCAGCAGTGGTAGCCGCTGATTGGCCTGGAATTGTTTGTTTTAAGGGATGTTCCAGAATGTAATAACCGTACCAAAATCCATAAAATTGGAAATACTCAGCGCAAGGTGGTGGGTAGAATCTACATTGATTTGGGCTACAGCTTCGCCTGCAGCAGGGGAGAAAATGATGAGGAGCTGGAGGCATGAACAGATCTGTGTCTGAGAGATGAGAGCTGAGTCTTTTAACTTTTGAGAGGATCTGTGTTGTCATGATGACTTCGTGACTGCTTTTGTCTTGAGCTTTTATCCTCACCCACTAAAATTCTTCTGAGATGGTAATGGAGACACAAGATTCCGGTTCTAGGCCGTACTGTGCCCCACTGTTCGGGTCTAAAACGACCCTAGTGGAAAAGGGGCATTGAAGTGAAGTGTATTGTGGAGGAATCTTCCTTTCAAAAAAATGACAAAATGTATTGAAGGAGCATTTTACAAGCATAAAATTACACATTTGAAATATTATAAAACATTCACTTTTTAAAATATTTGGTAACTTGTAATATTTTTTTATCAAAGTAAGTATTTAAATATTTTGGGAATTTTTCTTTTGTTTAATTTTTATTTTCGTGAACCAAGATTTCTTGGGCATAGACTCCAAGCGGGAGTCAGTTGGTTACAGTGTGGTTTATAATTATTTGCTAATATCATATATTAACAATGACATTACAACTATCCCCCATAAAACAATTTAAAGCTGGATACAATCGATATTCCCAAACAACAAGATTATAATAAAACACATTATAACAGCTTTTTCTACAAATTTGATGTGGTCAGTGATGTCTTCAGCAGAAATGGCAACAGGGGATATCTCAGCGAGGCTTAGCAGACACCTTGTAGGGGTGAGGTACACGAGTAGCTCCAGTGATTCCTTCAGTGCTCAGTTCAACTCCTTCAGGAGCAGAGAAAGTGAACTTCTGCAGTAAGGCGACTAAAAACAGGAACAGCTCCATCTTTGCGAGACCTTCACCAAGACACACACGTTTTCCTGCAGAGTGAACACAGATGCATGGCTTTCAAAACCTAACCATATACTATGTATTCTTGATTAAGCTAGGTGGCTCTGTTCTGCTAGCCTGGAGGAAACTAAATTTTTCGAACCCATTTTATCAGCTCTTATTACACTTGCCAAATATGCTTCCTGTGTGTGTATGGGTGTGTGTGGTTGGGGGTAAGTGAATTTTGTTTCTTTTTTGGACTTTAGTAAGATCTTTAAATCACATTCTTTCTGAGCTCCTCCTTTAAATCAATTGTAGCTACACTTATAAGCTATATAAGAATTGTTATACAGAAAAAGAAAATGTAGCGAATAGAAATTTCTTACATTTTGTAGTGAATACACACACACACACACACAGACACACATATATATATTATATATATATTATATATATTTATATATATATGTGTATGTATATATATATATATATATAAATATATATATACCTCCACATATATATAAATATATACAAATATATATATATATATATATATATATATATATATATATATATATATATATATTTATATATAGTGGAGGTATATATATATTTATATATATGTATATATATATATATATATATATATATATATATACATATATGTGTACATTTTTAATTTAGAAACGGATGTTGTACCGGCAGAGAAGGGCAGGAATGCTTCTCTCTTCACAAACTTCCCATTGGCATCCAGGAAGTGTCCAGGATTAAAGGTGTCTGGAGTGTCCCATTCAGTTTTATCAAACAGTACAGAGGTCAAAATGGGCATCACTGATGTTCCCTAAAAACATAAAAAAACTCCAAAAGATAGTACAAAGCTAAGGTTGAAAAACAAACATCCTTCCATCCATCCATTTTCTGAACCGCTTATTCTACTAGGGGTTGCGGGGGGCTGGTGCCTATCTCCAGCTGTCAACGGGCGAGAGGCGGGGTACACCCTGGACAGGTCGCCAGTCCATCAAGACAAACAAACATTTGTAACCAAAAATGATCACTCAGATGTTCAGTAAATGTACCTTTGGTATGAAGTAACCACCCAGAGTTGTATCCTTGGCAGCAACCCTGAGTCCATTTAGAGGAACAATGTTTCCCATCCTCTGGATCTCATGGATTACAGCATCAGTGTAAGGCATGTTCGGTCTGTCGGCCATGGAGGGTTGGCGAGTCTGTCCAATCACTCTATCAATCTCTGCCTGGACTTTCTCTGTGAAAACAATTTTCTGCTCATGAGAAATTTAGTATTTTCAGTTCATAAACCCAAAGTTTAAATGTTTTCGCTTCTCCCCTCTCCTGCTCCCTTTTCCATTTTCTATTTTTCATTATGTTAATTTTCATTACTTCTTACCCATAGATAATTTATCATTTATTCAACTATATTTCTGTCAAATCCACCCTGACTCCTCTCTCCATCAACTCCACCCTGTGCCCTGTTTTTCCCCTCTTTTCTCCACTCCAGATAATCATTTAGCTTCAGCTCCTCCAAAATGTCTCCATAATAAACATGGATTCTGTCTTGGTTTAAATTACTTATATTCAAAACAAAGCAAATGTCCACCTCTCTACTCTCTCATCCACCTGACCCATGCTCTTGCTACAATCACAATATTATCAACAAACATCATTATTCATTGGGTCTACGGTATGACCTCACCTGTCAACTTGTCCATTACTGTAATAAACAAGAAGAGGCTCATATCTGGTCTTGATATAATCCCACCTTCGCCTTCAATATTTTAGCACTCCTACCTCACTTCTCACCCCTGGCTGTCCTTTATATTCCTAATGAATTAAGACATGAGTAAAAAAAAACTAATTTTTTTGAAAACATTGACTAATAAAAATTTGCTTTTACTTTAGCTCGGCAAAATTATGACCACAATAACCACAGGCCATTATGAAAAAGGCAAATAATGCCTTAAATATGTTTAAATATCTATTCCTGAGGTAATAAATATGAACAGCCCCCGATTCACTCACTTGATGGCCATATATATAGGCATCAAACCTAACTGTATTTCTTTCAACACTTGTTCAATAAACTTAAGAAACTATCCCATTTAACTTGGGGCATCATATTTAGAGCAAAATATCACACATATGCTAGGTATAAAAAGGATATAATCACTTCAGAGACCAAAGCCTGCCACCAACCTTGGACATGAGGGTTTTTTATTAGGAAAATCAAAGCCCAAAGCAGAGTGGTGGCTGTTGTTTCTGTTCCAGCCAGGAAGAGGTCGAGAGAGCAGAAGGCCAAATTGCACTCTGTGAAGCCCAGGTTGGACTCTTTTTGCTACACACAGAGATATAAAGATGACAGGTTGGTTAAGGATTCAGACAAACTAATGTTTGGAAATATTAACAATTGCTGACATACATTCTCCATTTCAATGAGAAATGTGTCAATATAGTCCCTCGGGTTGTTGTAGTCCAAATCCGTCTTGTGCTTTTCTATTTCCTCGTGAAGGAAATTCTGTATGTTGGTGTAAATAGTGAAGATTTTGTTGTGAGGACCTGGCAAATGTTTCATTACACTAGGGAATGCCTGATAGAGCTGTTCAAATAAAAAAACAAAACAAAATCAGAAATGTAATAAAAGCAAAAGCAACTTTTCCTTTTTTATAAGAAACCTTTCACTAGTCATTGTGTGACACAGAGTGTGCTTCATTGCAGTTGTTGAACTTACTTCGCCCCATATACTCCCCTCCAGCCAAACTACCTCAGACATGTACTTCAGTATCGTCTGAAATCTGTGGTCAGTGTAGCTGTATCTTTTCCCCATAACCAGCTGGCAAATTATGTTGGACACAGCATTGTTGAAGAGGCTTGCTGGGCTGAAAGGTTTACCTGATGAAGAAAAAGACGAAAAAATAAAAGCTGCATTGCACAGTAACGTGAGCATTTTACAGTGACTGTAACCAGACAATGATATCAAAGCCCTCTGGGCACAACCTATTTTAGGGCCCTTTAAAAACCTAAGCCCCTATCCTCACCCCAACACGTCAGTATTTTCATTTCTACATAATTTTCACCATGTTTTTGTAAAACTAAAGTTCTCATCAGAGGGCAACATTATCAAGACACTACAAAGTGATGTAACACACTTGTGTATGTTTACACATCCTGCTTGATCTCACCACCACCAGGCCAGGATGACAGTTCAGATTGTTCCATAGCTTAATCACAAAAACTCACTCATACAAGTTCATGTTTTTCTCTGTCTTATTCCTCCTCTTTGATCTCACAGTCCTCTTTCAGTCCTCTTGCTTGTTTGTATTTAATAAACCATTACATTATTTAATAAACATCTCTCAGAGCTCCTGTTTCTCTCCTCCTCTCATGTCTTGCATGCCTTTTGACTCCATCCTCTTATCCTGTGTCTTTCCTCCTCCTCTCCTGTTTCTCATGACAAAAAACCATGAGAACATTGCTTTTGTCTAGGAATGCACAATATATGGGTAATAACACTGGTATCGGCTGATGTTGATCATTTTTTAAAAATATTGGTCATTGTCTGATAAGTGAAGTGGGTCGATATTAAAAATCTTAGTTTTTTCCATCTTTGTAAGAGACTTATGTAATATGAATAACATTATAAATAGGGTTAGATTATTATGATACTGCTAGAGTGATGCTAGAGTAGAATGAAATATATATATATATATATATATTAGTTTCCTTGTCTTTCAGTACCACACATTGATTTATGTACTTAAATGTTTGAGTACAGATGTACATCCTGTGTTCACCTTAAACCCAGCTATTCATTGAAGTGATGTACAGCTGCTCAAGTTTAATCCCAAAGTAAACAGTTGGATACTAACTGGAGACCACTGTAGATGAAAGACTAGCATCCATACAGTTTGGTACAGAATGAAGAGTCATTCACCAAGAAACTTAACAGTGTAAATTCAGTGTAAAAAATTCAACATCTCAAAAAAGTCAATGTAACAAAAATTCAATTTAAAAAAATTCAATGTAAAAAAAAAAATCAATGTCCGAAGAATTTCAATGTAAAAATATTCAGAGTCAACATCTGGGGTGACAAAGGAGCAGCAATCTATCCCTGTATCAAATCATCTAACGTCCAGCTAATCAAGTTACACTCCATTGGTCATGTGATGCCAAAACAGGAAGGTGAAGTTCAAGTAAGCTCCGGTCAGCGCTCCGGTCGCGAGTATCTTATTCATCAATTTTATTTGCAGTTACTGCCTTCCTCGCATCTGATTGGATAAAACTTCTCTCACATTATTAGCTATTTCTTTAAGCAACTAGTCCCACCTTTTCTTGCCTCTGATTGGCTACAAGAATTGGCGGCCATCCCAGATTTACTGCTTATTTGTATTCTAGCAGCCACGTGATTCCTGAGCTGATGGGTGTACAACTTGCAGCTGTTGCACATCACAAGACACCACTGGGGGGAAGAAAGTCTCTCATCTCATATGAGAGCACACACTTATAAGAGTGCTATATAGACTTGTTTTGGTTCCGTCGGTGGATGGACTAATAATTCAAAAACAACCCCCTATCAAATTGCTGTGACGTTTTGTAGTCGCTGGAGAGACTTTCTAGCCAATCAGAGGCTAGAAAAGGCGGGACTAGCCCCTAGAAGAAATAGCCAATCATGCGAGAAAATTTATATCCAATCAGAGGCGAGGAAAGAACTGCCGATACTTACTGATGATTGAGATAGTCCTGACCGGAGCATTGATCAGAGCTTACTTAACTTCAATGGTGCATAACTTGATTGGCTGGACGGTGGATGATTGCTTCTCCTTGGTAACTCCAGATGTTGACTAAATATTGTTACACTGATTTTTTTAAGACATCGAATTTTTTAACACTGAATTTTTTTAGACATCAAATTTTTTTTTACATTGATTTTTTGGAACATTGAAAAAAATGTCATAAGCAAAAAAATTCAGTGCAAGAAATGTGATGTCTTTTAAATTCAAAGTCTGATTTAGATGCAAAAAAAAAAATTGTTAAAAATTGGATGTAAAAACAACTGGCGCTAAAAATTAGAATTTTAAAGCCGATGGCACAGATTTACTTCCATAACCAAGAAGAATTAAAACACACTTGCAAATAATAATGGCTAGAAACATAAAATTAAGAAATCAGAAGGACTTGAGCAGGTTCTGCTGGAACTACAACACTAAGTAGGCTTGTGCTATTATTGCCCATTGGATAATTCGGCCTCGCTGTAACCCACCTTTCTCACTCTCTATTTCCTCCCACAGATATCGGATCTCCTCACAGATGCTCTGCTCCAGTGTGTTTTTACCCAGGCCAAAGTTGCGTAAGGTGGACAAAGCAAAGCGTCTCTGTTTCTTCCATTTTTCACCATTGCTCAAGAAAAGACCACCTAAAAATAAGTATGCAGATATAAAAATGTTAACACTGCATATATCCATGTCTGCCCAATGAAACCAAAATGTTTCCACACCTGAGGGCTCAGTGTAAAACCTGTCAGCAACAGCATTGTATGGTCGGTCCACAAAGTTCTCAGCTTGCATCACAATGGCCTCTTTAACCATCTTGTATCCACTCACGATCACCATTGTATCCCAGCCTAAGCGGACTCTGTAGACGCTACCATAGATGTCAGCCAACTGTGGAGAGTGTGATATGCAGTTAAGAGCTTAATTTAAGGTACATCTTCCAGATACCCAAATAAATATGACCTCATTCTCAGATTTTTTTTTTGAAGTGTGTTTGTCCACACATGCTTTATGCATGTTTTGTGATAGATGCACATTTAGTGGAATGACTGAAGGGGAGCCATTGGGGGATGGGGTCAGGGTGGTTAATACATCTTATTACCAATTCCCAACTTCCCTCAACAATTCAACATCTTGCCCAAAGGGAGTTTATTCAATATGCGGATAATAGGCAGTGGTGTAAAAATTTCACTCCTTTCAGATTTATTTTGTCTTTCAAATTTGTCACACATCTTGAAAGAAATTTTTTTATTGTCAAGACATAACCTTTTTTCATTATCCCAGTGCTTCTAAGGCTTGTTGTTTGTGGGCTAGTAGGATATTCTCTATAAATCACTTTTTCTGACCGACGAGTGCTTTCTGACTAAGCACTTGAGCTTAAAGTCACAAACTGGTAGTTGCACATTCTCCTACAGGATTTTCTAGTAGAGAGCAGAATTTGTGGTTCCATCAATTGTGGGACAATTTACAGGTCTGGAAGCAGCTTAGCAGAACCCAGATCATTGTGCTACCACCATCATGTTTGACTATCCGTATGATGGGATTTATTTATCAAATTCTGCATCAGTTTTTGCCAGATGTGACAAGATGCATAACTTCCACAGAGGTTTCCACTTGTTGTCTCGCCAGTCCACAAAATATTTTCCCTGAAATCTTGGAAGTCATTAAGAAGGGACAAGTAAGACAAATTCTGCTAGTGATGTAGTTTTTACATATTAACTGAGGTCTGCAGAGCTTCCAATGTTTTTCTGGGTCCTTTTGTCACCTCCTGGATAAATTGGATTTCACTTTTGGAGAACGTTCAGTGGACTAGACACTCCTTGAAAGGTTTGCCACTGTTCCTTGTTTCTCTATTTGTTGATAATGGCTCTAACTGTGGTGGACAGGAATAGTATAACATCAGGTAAATTGGGCCATCAGATAAGATGAGTCACTTAAGGTATGAGCCTCCTAGCCTTTTAATTTTGCACAGACAGTGTCTGCAAAAGATTTCCAATTGCAAATGAACAAAATTCAGTTGCAAGTTATCAAAAGATTAAACCTGTTAAAAGGCACATTTTTTGCAGAACTGTATTTTTTTTGCAATTAAAACAGAGTTAATAAAATGCAACATCTGTTTGGTTAGTTATTTACCTAGTTTTTCTAAGTTAATATATTACTTATATAGTTTTCTTTCGGTACCTTGGTGAAATAATTGTGAGGATGCTTGCTGTCCATAGTCAAAATATTTCCCACGAAGGGAAGAGCCCTTGGTCCTGGAGGAAAGTTTGATGGTTTCTTGTTCTTTAGGTAGTCGGCTATCAGAAGGAATGATAAAATAAAGAGGAAAAATCCCTTCAGGTCAAAGCTTAGAAAAAAATTATAAAACCACATGGTTAAAATGAACAAAAATGAGCAGCAGCAAAAAAATGCCTGTGGTTATCTGATTTATCCTCTTCCTGTTTTCACAGAATCTGTTTACAGTTCAAGTCTGCAGCATGTGGGCACCTGGCAGGCAGCTGAATAGCCGTCTATATCTTTGACTGTACAAAGGGGAAAGTGCTTTACATGCTGCAGACCACACCTACATGCTCCTTTATAAGCCTAACCTTTGTCGTCCATATCAGATGAAACCTACTTTAATCTGTCCCTGATCAGAGTTCAAATAGTGATAATGGGCATTTAATGTAATAGACACAAACATAAAACAGAATTACTGGCTTTTCTATAGTTCTTCGGAGCTGTTACTCTATTCCTAACTAATTTAGAGTTTGAATTACCTGTCTACATTATGGTATGCTAAGAGTACAGTAAGTGTTGGCAACTCCCTAGTTTCATTTACCACTTTGTGTACTTATGAATAATCCACCTTTGCTACTGATTGTGTCAGTCTAAATAAGAGATTAGCTGTGACAGGTAAGTTGAGTCAGGCCAAAAACACAAAGTGCACCACTGACAAAAGGCACAAAGTAGATTTATTAAGCAGGGGCTGAAAAATATGTTTAAACATGTTGGATCCGTTTCAAGCTTGAACTATTACCTTGCAAAACTGGAGAAATGTGAACTACAGTGCCTTCAGAAATATTTGAATATGGTAAAATATAATGTACTTAATTGCAATTTCCTTTGGCAGATCAACACAAAATAACTGTGAAGTGGATAGAAAAATACATACATTTACATGGCCTTAATGTTTAATCAGACCGCTTCAATCATACATTCAGAAATGAAAGGCAGTGTTTCTGTCTAGTTGCCATCAGAGGTAATGTAATTAGTGAATACATTGCAACTGTGTGTGATTTCATTTCAGTATAACACAGCTGTTCTGTGAAGCTGTTTGTGAAACATAGCAGATAGGTCAGAAAGAAAGTGATGAAGTTTAGAGGTGGGTGAGGCTATGAAATAACATCTACAGAGCTCCATTTAATCCATCCATCTATTACATATATAGTTTATCCTATGGTGGCAGGGAGGCTGGTGCCTATCCCAAATAATCATTGGGTGAGAAGCGGTGTATACCCTGGACAGGTCTCCAATCCATCAAAGGGCTCTGTTTAATCCATCAATTAAAAATGAAAAAATTACGAGTAAACTGCAAACCAGCTAAGAGACGGGCCCTGAAAGAGCTATAACATAAAAGTTGTTGGCTGAAATACCATGTTTCTTTAACATCTTTAGCATGTAAGCAAATTTGGAAGTGCTTTGGTCAGATCAGACCAAAACCGATCTTTTAAGCCCACAGTATTATTTTGGTGAAAAAAGTAACAGCAGATTATCTAAAATTACATAATCCCCTCAGTGAAACAAAATGATGGGAGCATTGTGTAGGGGACATGATTTTCTTTAGGAGAGAAATGCAAGGCTTACAGAGTTGAATAAGATGCCTAGAGCTGAATAAAAATTAGCCTCGAAAGATTGTGAGGCAGGATAAACTTTCAGCGGGACTACCACCCTAAACATTCAGCTAGAGCTACAAAGACCTGACCTAAATTCAATTCAGAATCTGCAGCAACAACCTAAAATGTATGCCCTCACAAGTTCCCCATTCAATGAGCTTGACCTATTTTCACAGAAAAAAAGGCTATGTATTAAATCTCTGGATTAACAAAGGTGATAGAGATAAAATCTGGACTTGCAGCAGTAATTGAAACCAAAGGTGATTGCCCCTCATGAACTGGAATTGAACACTTTGCTATTTGGAGCAAGCTGAGATGAGTTTGGACGATATACAGTACTTTTGGACAGCTTTATGGACAAACTGGAAAGACTTGGGCTGTGCTTTAGAAAGTATTATGTGGAGCTTTACTGAAAAAATGCAGGTACATCATGACTGTGCAGAAAAGGTTTCCTTGTTTTACTCAAAAAGTATTCAGTGAAATTGCTGAAGTACATCAAATATTGTCATAAGATAAGAGAAACCAATTAACTATACAGTGTTTTTTTCTCCAAATGTTGACTTTATCTTCTGTTTTGTGTCCCTGGAGATTGTTATTAATTGTTATTAATCAAATAATGTCTGAAAAAGGAAGTATCACAAAAAACTGTTTTTTATACTATGCAAACTTTGTTAGATTCTGAGAGAAAGGTTTCTTCAAACATTTTCACATCTCACTTTGGTTTGATGTAAAACCATTTAAAAATTCTATTGAATAAAGATGAAAAGTGACACTTAGAACAGAAAAACTCCCCAAACTGCTTTTACTGTTGCTTTCCCTAGCAGTTGATGTCCGTTGACAGTATTTCATGCATTGCCCCAAGATAATAAATTTTGTTGACAATTGACAGTTACCACAAAGAAGGGAACACTAATGATGAATAATTGCTTTGCAGACAGCTGAAAAGTGAATGATGTGTCAAGGTAATTCTGGTGAGGTAGTTCTGCAATTGGAACAGAACGTTCTTGGTTGATACTCAGCTATGATCTTTCCAGAATTTCAATACATGGTCCAGTTTTACACAGAATGGGATTATTTTCACATTTATAATGGATAGTAAAATAAGAAAAACGTTTTTGACAGATATAAACTAATCAAAAATTAGTAAGAAGTGCAAATACAAAAAATATAAAAACTTAAACTAATGCACTAAAGTTTTCATTAATTAATTATATAAGGTTCAATTAAGTAAATGGCGGGTTACCATCTCATTTTACTTTTTCAGGCTTGTGAGTGAAGGATGATTATTTAATAAAAATTAAAACCCGTTGCTTAAGAATATTTGCTTAAACCATATTTGTGGTAACTGACAAATAAACGATGATGCCAAGAATTAGAGGTATAATTGATTCCTTCAATTATTCCTGAAGTTTGCACTTAATCTATAAACAGGAGGAGTTCAAATTATTGTTTAATATATTACCACCCTTAATTGGGCCAGAATTGTTGTTTTACAACTGCATGAATATTTTCCAGTAACTAATAAACACTGATAAACAAACAAATTTTATTTTATCATTCGTACAAGTTCATCTTAAGCAAGGCCCCACTGTACTAAACTATAATTTACTGAGCTTCGAGATGGTGGAACAGGTTGTGAACGTGGAGAACTGGGCTTGCTGCCACTGACAGGGAGGCCAGGTGCTTTTTCTCTCTTCCACTTGGAGTGATGGCAGGTGGAGTATAAGTGAACTTAGGGCATTCTTATGAAAAACCTAATTTAGAGGTTATTTGCTTACCTGTTTTTCGTTCTTTTAGATGAAGCCACTGAAAGAGATACATAGAATGTACACCTGGATCAGTGCTCCTATGTTTTATGGCTGTAGGCTCTGTCTTTTTTAACCTCGAGGTCAGTTGTGGCAAATGGTTATTCACACTAATGCCTAGTTTATACTTCTCCAACAGCAAATTTGCACGCAGTCGCAGACTTATTGACAGAGATGTTTTTATTTATTTATAGTACTCAATTTCTTTCTCTCTGTTCTCTATTGATTTTTCAGCGTAGCAAAGCAATTCTCGATCTGGACAACAGGGGGTGCTACATTGTGGCTATGCCTACTATCTGCCTACTATCACAGCGTTGTTTCTGTTTTTTTCTTCAGCCTGTGAACACATTTCCCCCCCTCAAAAAGCAATGGACGACAGAAAGTTTTGTTTAATCTGTAAAGCTGTTTACTAGGAGTGAACCTCATAAAACACTCTAAAAGCACATTGAAACAAACACAGCAGCAATTTTTGTTGTCTTCCTACACCTCCTTGTGTTCAAAATCGCCTAAACACCAGAATAGGTAAATTATCCTTTCAACATAAAGCATGTAGTGCCCAAATGCTGCATTAACTACTACTGATTACAGCGACTAGAGTCCTGTTCTGGTGAAACAATCTCTGGCTGTTGTTGAACTGACCAATCACATGGATATGCTCTCCGTTTACGGAGACGGATAGTTAGAAAATGGGGCTCGATTCTGTCCATTGTTGCGTAGGTGATGGACAGCCCTTGCATTAACGGATAATGGCGCTGCGTCAATCCATCTCCGTCAAAACGGAGTAGTATAAACTATGCTTAAGGAAGGTTCTGGTATTGCTGGAGGTTTTTTCCTGTTAAGAGGGAGTTTTCTTCTTCACTATTGCTACATGCATGCTCAGTATGAGGGATTGTTGCAGTTTTATTGACATATACAAGAGATTGTCCATTAGAGCCCAATGACCGCTGGAGACAGGCATCAGCCCTCCAGTGAGGATAAGCAGCTATAAATAATGAATTGGAATGAAAAAAGTATTTCTACATGACTGAACAGAGATCAAGCAAAGACACATTGCGCCTTCAGTTTTCTATTCGTATTTATTATTTTGCTTAGATTCACAGAGGGAACCAGATCTGATCTTAGCTGTTGAAGGACAAGAGACAAATCAGCGTGATCAGATTACAGGTCTGATTCGAAGCAAAAGCAGAATCAAAACCATTATGCTGTCCTACATACAATCAAGGAGAACATCTGAACGATAAAGAAAGTAAAGAAAAGAACCAACGAAAAAAATGACAAAAGCTTTTAAATGTTAGATCAGTAATTTAGGTGTAAACTGTAGCCTCAGTTTTCTGTTCTTGGAAGATATAAATGACACCCGGTGTGGGCTTCAGCGTAAAGGTCATTTTAAAAAAAGTGATACAAAAACATTCATTAACCATTATTGGTGGGGACATCAGCGTGGCACAGCCAGTAATCTGAACTCCTCGGGGGAATAAGTGAAGCCCATCACACCCTCCAAGTTGGACTTTTCTCCTGGAACCGGAGCAAAGGTGAAGCGTTGCAGCAGACTTGAAAAGAAAAGGAAGAGCTCCATTTTGGCCAGGGGTTCCCCCAAGCACATACGTTTACCTGCAGTAAGAGATAAGAGTTACTTTAATATCTACTCTCAGTGTGTGGCAAGGCACACAATGAGGGACCAGGCATGCTTCAATTGCTATTCTCTGCTCCCTCTCCAAATGCTGTATTATTTGCTAATGTTTCAACTTAAAACAACTTTTTGTTATGTTTTTTTTGTCTTTGTAGTAGGGCTGCAGCGGTTCAACTTTTCACAAGAGCTTTTTCACAAAAAAGTGCCTGGACTATTTAGTTTATTAACTTATATTATTGCTGTTGACTGTTATTTTGTCAAATAAATAAATTAATACTGTAAATGGGCTTAGTTTTGGAACCAAATGTTGGAGTTGGAGTTGTATGGTTTTTTGAGAGATAAAAGACAAATGCTTGATCATTTCACAGCCATAAAATTACACTACATCTGATGTGGTGCTGTGTTTAGCTATGACTGCTTCCTACAGGGAGGCTTTCAATTAAATTCAAAAATGCGCTTTTGACCCTTGAGGTAAACTAAATGTTTTTGTAACTCATATTAATCAAGGTTCTTCAAAGAACCTTGTAGGTTGTAGGTGTGCAAGCTAATAACTAGATGTAATCTGTTGGGTTTCCTTAAATAGAAATCTTTTTTAAAAAAGATTTTAAAAACCGTTCTGATCTAAGTCAAATAGCATACCATAGAAATTGGTAAAATTGCTTTTTTATCAGAGAGGAAAAATAAACTTCATTGTCGTACTCAATGCTTTGTGAAGCATAATGTTAATAAAATCTCACCACTGTAAAAGCATTTCCAAATTAAATATTTTTTACTCCAATAATTGGTAGAGCAGTTTAGATAAAGACTTAAAAGAATGCCCTCTACTTCATGGAACTTGAAACCAACCTGCTGAAAATGGCAAGAAAGCATCTCTTTTGACAAGTTTGCCGTCTGAATCCAAGAAATGCTGAGGATTAAAGACATCTGGAGTCGCCCATTCATTCTTATCAAACAGCACAGATGACAACATTGTTGTGACAAATGTTCCCTGTGATCACAGACATGACATGTTTTAGATATCAGTGGCAAACAATCAATTTGCAGTTTATTCATATAAAGAGTTGGCAAAAATATTATCCTACCTTAGGAATGAAATATCCTCCTATTGTTGTGTCTTTGCTGGCCATTTTAGGAAATCCCATGGGAGCAATATTTCCCATCCTTTGCACCTCATGGATGACAGCGTCGGTATAGGGCATGTTAGGCCTGTCAGCCATGGTGGGCTGACGAGACTGTCCAATCACTCTGTCTATTTCTGCCTGGACCTTCTCTGAGAAGGGAAGAAATAGGAAGAAAAAAAAACAAGCAGCTTAAAGAGTATCTTGGCTGAAATCTAACACTGCTTTCAGCCTTTACTTGGATATTTAAATTTTTTAATGAGGTGCTGACCCTGTATCTCAGGATAGTGCAACATGTACAGAAGGGCCCAACGTAATGTGGTGGCAGTGGTTTCTGTTCCAGCCTCAATAAGGTCAAGAGTGCAAACCAGCAGTGTTTCAGTGTTGAAGCCAGCCTGGGGATCCTCTTTTCTCTAACCAGACATCAGAAAACATTGTAATTTATTATAATTATTCCAAGTGCTGGGCTAACATTTGTACCTTCATAAGAAGTAGTAAATAATAAACATCTGGCTGTGGGCACAGGCTCCATCTTTAAATGACACTTTTTCTACCTTAACATTGGTAAAAGAAATGTTGTAGTTCTTACTCCACAATAGATTTTAATGTTGTTTTTTCTTTTTGTTTTGACCATCGCAGGATGCTTCAAATGGAAGGTGCTGTATAACAGAGCCAGGCTTGGCTTTATCTTGTTGAACATACCCAACTACCTTTCAACCCCATTTAGACATCAATACTTGTTTTAATGTATTTTTACCTTTCATTTTTCAATCACTCTTTTGTTTTGCTTAAATGCAAGGAAAGTCTTATTTTATGTCTTATTAAATAAAGATTTACTGGAAATGTCTTTATTACAAGATTTAATTCCTTGGCCCGCTATTTGTCAAATCTTGTTTAAATGGTAAAAATAGAAACAAACACGTTGATATCTTGCTAGAAACTAGAAATCATTCATGTGAAAAAACGTTCTTATCAGGAATGTAAAACCTGTAGAAAAGTTTTTTTTCATCAAATATTTGTGGGACTTCCACCTACTTCAAAGTCACCTTTCCTTCCAGTGTAATACTGGACATACCAATTGTACAAAGAAACTATCAGGGTTTTGACAGAACTAATTGACAGAAGTCTCATATTGTGTGAATGATTCACCTTCTCCATCTCTGACAGATATACGTCAATATAATCCCGAGGATCCTCCGGGTTCCACTCTTCTCTATGCTTCTCTATCTGCTTTTTCAAAAAGGTCAGAATCTTCCTATAGTTGGTGTGGACAGTCTGGTGAGGTCCTGGCAGATGCTTCATCAGGCCAGGGAAAACGTCAAAGAGCTGTTGAAGGGACACACTCTGAGATCAGTTGCTGACAAAGCTAGAAAGTGTTTCCTTTCAATGTATAGAAAAGAATACCTGTGTCCGAAGGGAACCGGCCAGAATAACAGCTTCGTTATCCAGCTCCAGAACTTGTCGAAAGCTTGGATCTGAGTATTCAAACCGATGTCCAAAGACCACAGACGAAATTATGTTACTCACTGCGTTTGATAACGTGTAGTGGGGGTTAAATGGCCTTTCTGGAAAATATTGAGAAATACAATTAAATCAGCATAAATAATATTCTAAAGATAATTATTTCAGTGATTTCTATTAGACTTTATTTACCTTGCTCATCTTTGAAAGCGTCACAAAGAAAGTTGGACTCTATTTCAATGTACTTTTCCAGAGATTTCTGGCCCTCTCCAAAGTAGCGAAGGTGAGTGTTGGCAAACTTCCTCTGTTTCTTCCACAAGTATCCATTACTTAGAGCTATACCTGCAATAATTTTGCATTAAAACATTTTTTTTTTCTGTACAAATATGCATGAAAGCATTTTAAATTAAACAATGAAAACTAAACTAGACTTAATCTGCAGTAGGTTCTCCTAAACACCCACTCCAGCTCCATTTTTTCACACACTTGCAGTCACAAGACTTCACCAAATAACAGACACATGGATGCACCAAGGAAAAGTATGAGGAACATGGCCCTCTTTTGTTCCTGGCTCTGCAACTACACTAGCCCTGCAGGAACCGTTGGTTTGGGGAAAACCTTATTTGCTCTGGATGGTTCATGAGAGCTTTATTTTGCAGTGTGATGTATTCCTGCCTGGAAGTTGTTTGCTTTTCGGGATATTATGGGCCAGGTGTGCCCTGGTAGGCGTCCCACTCCCTTGGGATGGCACAGTGCAGGGGTTGGGTAGGGAGATTTGATATCCTGTATTTTTTCCTGTGCCTCACTGGTCTGGGAGGTGCTACTCATTTGATCCCAAATTTACCCAGATTTAAGAAAGTCAGTCATGGAAGCAGGGTTCGATGTCCAGATATACCTTATCATAGACAGAACTGCCCTGTCAAAAGTAGGCAACAACTTTCTCCATGTGTTATGCTTAAAATGTCCTTACGTGAAAAAAAGTTGTCTCTGAAATCAAAAGCATTTTATGAATTTTTACTTTTTTTCAAAAAAATTTTTTTCATTTTTTCCACTGATGTGAATGGTAAACCCCTCTGTTAAGCTGGTTCAGTGTCCCCTTAGTAGCTTATACTGGTTTGATGCTTCGTTATAATATAGATTATATCTTTTACAAAGCTTTAGCAGTGACAGTAAGGGTATAGGACGCGAAAAATTGAAGATTTATCCATCAGGCTTTTTTTTTTGTCTTTTTTGACAGCGTGACACTCAGAATTGATGTATCAAGTAGGGTCACCAACTTTGGCATTGCAGCCTGCATTTAGCGGCCCACCATGTGCATATATGAAAAGAACGTATTGTCAGGCTAGTGTGCACGAGGTGGACGAGGGGATAAAAAAATGATAAGCATCTCCGCTTTGCTTTAAAAAAAAAACATCTTTACAATACAGTAGTAAGCACATATTTCAAACAGTCACAAAGAGCAATATGGTAGGTGGACAGGGGTAGTGGATCCCCTGCACAACAGAGCCTGGCAAATGTATACTGAATGCATGTAATCAGTCTGTGGCTGCTGAAGACAGGAACAAGGTTTCATGGAAATTAACCAATGACAAACATGTTTTAATGGAGATTGGGGCTAATAGAGTAATACACCTTCTGTTCAGGCACTCACCTAGGCCCTTGAAGATAACGTGAAAAAGAGGAACAATTGGCCGATCCACAAAGCTGTCGAGCTGGTTAACTAGAGCCTCTTTGACCATCTGGTGCCCCGAAATAAACACTAGCCTCTCACTGCCTTTCCTCACGCTGAACACAGGACCATACTCCTTTGCGACCTGCATTTAAAAAAAGATTCTTTAGTAGATATAATGCAAGAAAACATAGGCAGTTGTCTATCAAATTAATTGTATTTTTTTTGTTTAGATTTGAAATGTGGTTCTGGGAAACATGTTGAATTGCAACATGTCTTTCACTGTTATTCATAAATATATTGCTCCATGAAATTGAAAGCACTCCTGTTTAGAGCCCTGCACAAATATGTCCATGTTTGAACAAGCATTTTGTTCACCTTTTCCATTGTTCTAAAGTCCAGTGGAGTAAAAATATTCCCTACAAGAGGTGCAGCCCAAGGTCCAGGAGGAAAGTTAGGAGGTCTCTTGTTTTTCACAACATCAAATATCAACAGCAGTACAAACCCCAACAGAAGCCAGCTGGTAAAGTCCATGTAATCAAAAAGAGCTTGAAAAATCATGGTGAAGAAAACTGTAAGAAAATCCTTGCTTAAAAGAAAAAATTAGCTTGTCCTTGCAGGCTGGACTGTATGTGTAGTCTGCTAAGACAGGAATTCGGATAGCGGGATAAAACCTGGTCTCAGTAGAGTTATGCAACACTCACAGGCTCTCTGGAACCACTAACAGGAAGAAGCAGGGCCAGGGTTGAAAGTTTGCCAGCCAGCTGCAGACTGGACTAATTTACATTGCACAGAGGTCATTAGAAGATTTTAATAATTTAACCAAATGATTTTGGAGAGCATGTTTCTTGACTCCCATGGAAACATTTATTTTCTAAGAAAGTTTTAAGGTCATGCACATCACAACTTAAACTTATTGCACTTATTGCTTAAGGATTAAGCGGTTAAGAAAATGGATGGATGGATAGAATACAAGATAGAAAAGGAAATCTTCAATTCTAGTTTTTTTTTCATTAAAAACACCAAGAATGTCTGTCAAATCCTGCACTAGGGTCTATCTGCATGGAGTTTACATGTTCTGCTTGTGCAGCATGCCTGTGTGTCTCTGTGTTCACCTGTTATAGACAAGTGCCTGTTTAGAATGTACACTACCCTTTTTTTTAGTTATCCCTAGAAATAAGGCACCAGAACCCATGCAGCCCTGCAGAGAGAACTACGTAGAGAGTAATCTGGATAGTTCGTACCATGGTACTTTTACTAATAGGCTTCAAACATCCACAGATTTTTTTTTATTATTCACAAAAAGTTTTCCAGATGACTAAACATAATCTAAACAAAGATAGATCAAGCTGTCAGTTTTCTTTATTAACTTAGCTGCAGAAGAACAAGACCATCAGTCACATCAGGTTGCTAGTCTACTGTTGAGAAAAAACAAAAACAAAACAGTCACTCTTTCTTACCTACAGTCCTTATTTTAGTTGAGAAAACCCACCTACATGCAGTAAGAATATCTAAACTCCACAAAGAACAACCAACAAAGCCTGAATTCAAAAACCCTCATTTTGAGGTGACAGTGCTTTTCATTCTATAGCCTATTTAAAAGGCAAGCCATCAAGTTTGTCTATATAAATAAAGCTGTATGTATTTCTAAGGCCCATAAATTTCAAAGCTAACCATCAATTAAATGGCATGTGTTGCTGTGTTAAGATTCAGTGAATGTGTGCTGGTATTGTGGGTGTGTTTGTTTCTCTCCACCTCTGTACAGAGTGCGACAGGCAAGAGCAGCGTATCCGACTTAACTCCTCCAAAAAATACCTCAACTTACCAAACAGTAAGATCACTTTTATCCTCCTCTGAAACATCCAGAAAAAAATTATATTCTTCACTGAAAGATTAACCGCTCACCTATCCTCTTCAGTTCAGTCATCCATCCTGAGAAATTTTCACTAAACCTTTTAAAACTGTGTTGGTCTCTAGTTGCTTATTTTCATTCAATTTTAACAGTAACATTAAATTAAAAGATAAAAAGAAAAACTGTAAACTTTTCAGATTTTCAGTAACTTATTCACAATGTTTACTAATATATAATATATTGTAAAAATGTGATGTACTACAATTTAACTAGAACAATTTATGAACTTGAACTGAGTAACCTATATCTAGAAACTAAAACTCATTGAAGTGCTTGCCTGGATGTACTTTGTCAGTAGGAGCAAATGCAGTGTATTATCTAACAAAAGCAGTCAGTATATGACTTGAGAGCTTCTGATGAATGTGGCTTATTGTTACAGCTTTTATTATAGCTATATTTACCAGAATTGTTTTGCTAAAGGATAATGACATATTTGTCGCTTTGTACTGAAATGCAGTGAATACTTTCTTTTCTGTAAAAATTTAAAAAACCTCTGGCATTTGAGGGTAAATTGTACCTAGGTGCAGAAGAGGTTTTATTTTGAAAGCTAAATAGACTTTGTACTTTTTTTCTCTCTCTCATAACTCACCTGGCTCAAGTTTGATTTAGTAAAGCAGTCAGGAGATGGAGGCATAACAAAGTTTTCTCGGTTTAGAGTGGATAGATGGTAGCGGTATTTTAATTGTTTTCTTCATCTTTTTGCTGCTGACTGATGTTTTGAAGAACTGGAAACCGAAAAACTTCCCTCCTGGACCACTGGCTCTTTCATTTATTGGAGATCTTCACCGCATTAAACCTGCAAGACTTCAGCTGCAGTTCAAAGATGTAGATCACAGGTTTCTCACTTTGGCAGAAGCGTACGGTTTTAATTCCCTGCCTTTAATCAAAAGCATATTTTATCAATTTTGAGAGCATTATTTGTTGCTTTAATGCTCAGATCTTATACTGTTATTTCCAAAAACACTGTTAACACTCAGAAAAGCTGCTTCTGGCATTCAAATATGTTGTTGTTGCACTTGAACAAATGTACTCTTCTGCACTGAAATGGCAGAAGAGTAATTTCTGCACTCTAACATAACTTTATCTACGGTATATCACAGAAGTGACATAAGAAAGGTTACCATCAACTTTTAATCTTTTTTCCTATACACAAATTTAACAAAATAATGAAAATTGTAATGTCACACTACATAGGTTTTGCTATTTACTATATTGCAGTTTAGTATGTTATGTCCAACATTTTTCATCTAAATAAATAATAAAAAAATGAAATGAATGCTGAAAGAATTCTACGATGCCATAAATGCTGGAACAACATGGAGTATCATCACCAGCCTTTCTCCATCTCCCAAAAGGCTTCTTTAGTTCAGAACCAAAGAACTGAGTGGAACTGAGTTGGCTTGGTGCAGGTCTGCGCTTTGCAGGTCATTTTTCTAGTTTAACTCTGTGTTATTTAGTTGCTATAATGCTTGTACTTGTAGGATGAAGCAGTTTTTGAAGAGGACCTAAAAAATATTGCTGCAAAATCCTCATCAGTTCTCTTTTTTCAGTTTGCACAGAAATATGGAGACATTTACAGTCTTCATCTCTTTGGTGGCAGAGCTGTGATCATTAATGGATACAAGCATGTGAAGGAGGCACTAGTCCAAAAGGGAGAAGACTTCATAGATCGACCCACCATTCCATTGTTTTCTGGGTTTTTTAAGAATGAAGGTATGAATATATATATATTTTATCACACCTGGATGTTAAGGAAGCTCATGAATATCTGACTATACAAACCTCAATGTTAATGCTGTTCTTTTTCCATCAGATCTTGTGTTGTCAATCAGAGGATAGGGAGAATGTGATGTGGTTAGATGATATCAAAATAGAACTCTACGGTATAAATGCCACTGTTTTTGCAAAAATGTTGTCACCATGTGTTTACTGAAGTTACCATTTTACAGATATCAGAAATATGATCATCCAGCCCTGCAGCATGAGTCCATTAAGTTAATTAAAGCTGCAACATGTGTTGGTGCAGTCTTTGTTCCGATTAAAAGCTTCAACTGTTTCACTTTGACATTCTCACTTTGTGTAGCCAGTAATTGTCCTGAAAAGGAGTATCAGTCGAATTCAGTGAATTTTTTTTCATGAAGCGGTAAATAACGTCGTGTACCTGGAGGTTTCGTGTCAGAGAATCAACAAGTTCCTGTTTGGTTAAGGACATGCGACAGCGACGATCATCGCAAACATTCTTTAAGGGGTGCTCTGTGGGTACAGTAGTTGTTTGTTTTTTTGTTCTTGAAAGGACAAATGTGTATAAGAAACTAAGAACAGATGGACCTGTCTTTCTTTCCATTGTCTACATGCCAGGGTATACAATTAATAATAGGTGTCAGAATAATTCCTTAGAGATTTTGATCCATTTGACTTGATAGCATGGCAAGCTGCTGATTTGTTGATGGCACAACTATGATGTGGATCTCATATTTAACCACAACCCAAAGCTCCTTTGTTGGATTGTCACCACTGTTATATATATATGGTTGTACTGAGAGATTATTTGATCTTCCATGGTCTTTGCATCATCTTGAACCAGTCCAAATTCCGACATGAGGAAGGAATTTTCATCCACACAATTTGACCTCATTTTCTATTCTACTCCCTTTAACACTATTCTCTGTAAAAGTGATGATTAAGGGACGGCCCAATGCAATGCATGGAGGCAGTGCAAATCCATTGCAAAGCAATGTATTGCACTGCCTCCATGCAATTGCATGGGCAGTCCCTTATTACTATTCACTTCTAAACGGACTCTTTATTCTTTCACCGTTAATGCGGGTCGTACCGTAGCGTGCACCCCCACAATATATACATCAAAACGACCGGCTCGATCGTGTGAGGTGTGCTATTACTTTTATTGGCGATTGGAGTTACCATGGCGACGTAATTAGCGAAGAACCACCCCCAAAAACACCCATTGGAAATGAATGGAAAAACGGCCCAAAATCATGAAAAATCCACTATTTTTGAAGATTTACTGTGTAGCCATACAATAACTTAGCAACACCATTCGAAATCCAGATTGTAGCCACGTCCGTGCTGTGTTCAGCATTGAAGACCGCATGTCGATAGCTGTTACGGTTTTGTCACAATTTGACTTTGTTCGACCCAAAGTTTGCCCCAAATCGACATTTTTAGAGTGGAGCAGCTCGTTAAGCAGAGTGTGGAGTGATGAACTTTTGGAAGGTCCTCATAAAAATTTAACTCGACGTCACGGCCACATATTTCGCACTAGTGACATGATTTTCGGTCATGAAATAGAGCCGCCCTTTGTGATTCTCAGGATCATTTCAAAATTTCCCTATGTCGCACGGTTTTCTCTCAGCGAGCTCTAGATCGCTCAAAGTGGAACCCAGTTTTAGGGCTTTTCTCCTATAGTTTATCATTGTGGCTGGTCAGGATGATCTCAGCCAGAGAGATGTTCTTAGTCATTTTTCTCTCGTTCCCTCTCGGACTGTGAATAAGGTAGAGACTTCTGCTTTGGCATGAACGAAGAGAAATGATACATCTCGCTCACACTTCAAGAATTTTTCCGATACCTTGTACGGTTTTCGAATGGGAACGATTTGTTCGGCGCACTTTTTGGAGTTTTTTCTTAAAATTGAAGCTCTTAATCATCTTAAGTGTTTGCACCTGCTGCAATTTTCACTCACACTTGTTGCTGGGGAAACGGAGCACCTTTGATCAGAGTTCACTAAAGTTCATTCCACAGTATATACACATTGAAGGCCTATTAAACCCCACTTAAACACAGGTTATGCTATGCAGTACTATAGAGAGAAGTACTACAAACAAGTCCATGTGTCAGTCCATCTGTCTTTGTCTTTCTGACCATGTCTCTGTCTTTCTCAGTCCCCCTGTCTGCCTGTACCATTTCATCTGTGAATAAGATAGAGAGTTGTGCTTTGAAATAATTGAACACAAAGGATAAATATCGCTAACACTCCAATAATTTTCCTGATAGCTGCTATAGTTTTCGAATGGGAAAGGTTCGTTCGCAGCTGTTTAACACTCTGAACATGGAGAGGAGACAACAGAACATATGGCCTAAAACTCAATGTTGTATGTATGTTTGGATGGTGTAGTGGTTAAGGAAGAGGGTTTGCATCCCAGAGGTACTGGGTTCAAATCCAGGAGTGAGCAGCAAATAATTTTTCTTTGCTGAAAGCTGAACTGGGAGACGAGACAACAGATCATATGGCCTAAAACTCAATGCTGTATGACAGATGTTGTAGTGTAACTGTTAACGAACAGGAATACAATGCAAGAGGTAGTGGGTTTGAATCCCAGGGGGAGCAAATTTTTTTTTTTTTCTTGTTTGAAAGCTGGAACCAAAATCCCTATGTTATACACAGTACTACATTGCACTTGTATGCATTTTAGTTGATTTCAGCTTTTCCAGTATATTTTCATACTAATCCTACTAATACTAATGACAACATGTTAGCTAGCATTAGCATGCTAGTTAGCATTATCATGCTAGCTGTTGTTAGCATTTTAGCTAATTTTAGCTTTTTGACTATATTTTTGTACTGAATGGGATTATAGTAATGCTATATCTATCCATTAATCCTGATGAATCCAATCAGTTAGGTAGACTACAGGCATGTCTGGAAGACATAAAAACTTGGATGACTCTAAACTTCTTGCTTCTAAATTCTGATAAAACAGAAGTTGTCGTCTTTGGACCAGAAGCTCTGAAAAAGAAACTACTTAGTCAGCCCCTTCACCTGGACGGCATTAAATTAGCCTCCAGTAATAAAGCAAAAAACCTCGGTGTCATTTTTGACCAAGATATGTCATTTAGAACTCACATTAAAGAAGTCTGTAGGATTTCCTTTTTTCACCTTAGGAATATTGCAAAAATTAGAACCATCCTGTCCAGGAATGATGCTGAAAAACTAGTCCATGCCTTTGTTACTTCAAGGCTGGATTACTGTAACTGTCTATTATCAGGTAGTCCACAGAATACAATTAAAAGTCTTCAGTTAGTTCAAAATGCTGCTGCTAGGATTCTGATGAATATTAAAAGAAGAGATCACATTTCCCCTGTTTTAGCTTCTCTTCACTGGCTCCCAGTAAAATCTAGAATAGAATTCAAGATCCTCCTTCTGACATATAAAGCCCTTAATAATCTAGCTCCATCATACATAAGAGACCTGATTGTTCCATATGTTCCTAACAGAGACCTTCGCTCTCAGACTGCAGGTTTACTGGTAGTTCCTAGGATTTCTAAAAGTAGAATGGGTGGCAGATCTTTCAGCTATCAGGCTCCCCTCCTATGGAACCGGCTCCCAGGGTTGGTTCGTGAAGCAGACAATTTGTCTATCTTTAAAACTAGGCTAAAAACTTTCCTCTTTGACAAAGCTTACAGTTAGAGATATGTTTATAGGTAGTTAGAGTCAGGTCAGACAGGTAGATAGGAAGAGACAGGTTAATGTTAGTAGTCAGGCAGAGTGTCAAAAGTTAGGAAGAGATAGGAAGAGGTAGAGTAGCTAGGTAGAGATAGATTAATGTAAGCCAGGTAAAGATCCGGAGCCGGTCGCGGCTTACCGCCGCGGAAGAAATGTGCCCCACAGGGGCCAGCCAGCGCCGGAGAGAGGTCCCTCAAGGGGATCCTCCCGCACAGTGCGGCCGCCCATTACCTGCCGGGTTGAATCCCCCGGGCAGACTGTGCGGACCCCACCCGTTTATCTCTTAAACGTTTCTCGCCCTCTTCAACTCTGTCCTCTCAGTTCTGTCTATTTTTCCTTAAGATAGTTGTCGACTATCGGTCTCGTGCCGGTATTTAGCCTTAGATGGAGTTTACCACCCACTTTGGGCTGCATTCTCAAACAACCCGACTCCGAGAAGACCCCGGCATGACGGGGGCCGTTACCGGCCCTACACCGTCCACGGGTCAGGAGGACTCAGACAGAGTGTTGGTAGCCAGGTCTCCTAGTAGCTAGGAGACAGGTTAATGTTAGTAGCTATGCTGCTTTAGGCTAGGCTGTTGGAGGACATTATTAGGGTCTGTTCCTACTTTCTCTCCTACTTCTCCCCAACTGCATGATGTGCTGTCAATTCAAGCACTAACCTGTTTTCTATTATAGTAGGTGCTCCGGATTAGCCCTGCTTGACGACCCTGACTAAGATGGCATTGCAGTGACGGAAAATTCTCCACGTCCTGCAACAAACTTCTGCATCAGTTCTATTGCTCTTTCTGTGTCTCTGTTATGTATTCTCCAAGCCACAGACGGTCGCGGCAGATAACCGCTTGTGCTGAGCCTGGTTCTGCCGGAGGTTTCTTCCTGTTAAAAGGGAGTTTTTCCTTCCCACTGTCGCTGCATGCTTGCTCAGTATGAGGGATTGCTGAGAATTCCACGACGCAATCTTCTGTGGTTCTGTAATTTCTACACTAAACATTGTATTGTAATAACTCTTTTTGTAAAGTGCCTTGAAATGACATCTGTTGTGAAATGGCGCTATATAAATAAACTGAATTGAAAATTGATGAATGCCAACATGTTAGCTAGCATTAGCATGCTAGTTAGCATTAGCATGCTAGCTGTTGTTAGCATTTTAGCTAATTTTAGCTTTTTGACTATATTTTTTTACTGAATGGGTTTATAGTATTGCCAACATGTTAGCTAGCATTATCATGCTAGTTAGCATTAGCATGCTAGCTGTTGTTAGCATTTTGACTAATTTTAGCTTTTTGAATATATTTTTGTACTGAATGGGATTATAGTAATGCCAACATGTTAGCTAGCATTAGCATGCTAGTTAGCATTAGCATGCTAGCTGTTGTTAGCATTTTAGCTAATTTTAGCTTTTTGACTATATTTTTTTACTGAATGGGATAGTATCCAACATGTTAGCTAGCATTAGCATGCTAGTTAGCATTAGCATGCTAGCTGTTTTTAGCATTTTAGCTAATTTGAGCTTTTTGACTATATTTTGGTACTGAATGGGTTTATAGTAATGCCAACATGTTAGCTAACATTAGCATTAGCATGCTAGTTAGCATTAGCATGCACACCGTGGCCGTCCCTTCTCTAAATTTCCTGAAATTTTCTAGTTGTATTTGAAATGCCCAGCCCATCAGCCATCCTGAAATACTCAGACTAACCAGGTTGTTAACAGCAACCATGCCACTTTTGAAGTGAAAGTAATTTTTTTTGTTCAACATGGACCTTATTTTTAGGACGCATTACAGTAAGATAATCACCAGTGAGTTCTGAGCATCTCTGAGGTGCTTTGTTGTTGTCTTCAGGGGTGTTTTAAATGCTTTTAATTCAACTACACTAATAACTTCACAATTTTTGGGTGAGACAAGGAATTTCCTTGACACATTTGTGTAACTTTTTTACTACAGTTAATTTTCTCTAAGGGCAATTATATTTTTCCTTATCAGCCACAATGCAAACTGTTCACTTGAGGCTTTAGATCTCTCAGATTTTAAAAGAATAATTCGATTTAATTTGCATCTATTCCCTGATCTCCCACACAAGTTGTTGCACCTGACCGTGTTTTCTTAATTTGGCAAGCTGAAGGTTCTCCTATTCTTTCAAGCAGTCCCTCCTCAAGATTTCTCAGTTCTTTTAATTCTCCACAGGTAAGCCTTTTAATGGCCAGACATTGATAAATAATGCTGTGTCCAACATCATCTGCTGTTTGGTCTTTGGAAGTCGATTTGAGTACAATGACAAACAGTACCAGACTATTCTTCAGTACTTCAATGAGACAATTCACTTACAGGGAGGTTTGTCAGTTCAGGTAATCCTTCTCTCTAGAAACACTTGCATTTTATACCAAAATTAGACCTTGTTCACATGCACTTTTTGTATATTTTATCCTTTGCAATCAGCCTTTACATTGAATGTCCTTTACATGTATTAAAGCATATTGAGAAACATTGTAGCATATATATTGTTTCTTTATACTAATTTTAAAACTAGTAAATTCTCCACGTGCTCTATGTCTACTGTCAGATGATCTGAATATATTCACCTTTATCTTCAGATTTACAACTCATTCCCTGGATTAATGAGGTGGCTGCCTGGATCACATAAAAAAATCTTCATGCTTTTACAGAAGTTAATTGACTTTGTAGAAATGCGGATCAAAGAACACAAGGAAAACCTTGACCCCTCATCTCCAAGAGACTACATTGACTCCTTCCTGATTGAAATGGGAGAGGTATGTCTGGTGTTCACGCTTATATATACTCTCTACACATTTAAGGAGATTGTCAAAGTTGTCTTTTATGTCTTTGATAGATAGAGAACAAAGATTCTGGTTTTGAGCTCAGCAATCTATGCGCTTGCACACTGGACCTATTTGGTGCTGGAACTGAAACAACCACCTCTACATTACACTGGGGGCTTCTGTTCATGATCTACTATCCTGAGATACAAGGTCTATTCATAAATAATGCCATGCTTTTATCTGCTATCTATACTTACCCATAAATGTATGTTGTCTGCAGTATTTCACTTGTAAACAAAAACATTTATTAATCTCTGGAGTGCAAAAGCTATTGTTTTCACTGTATTTAGAGTGTGTTCAGGCTGAGATAGATGCTGTGATTGGTCCATCCAGACAGCCCTCTGTGTCTGACAGAGATAACATGCCCTACACTGATGCTGTCATCCATGAGATACAGAGGATGGGTAACATTGTCCATCCTAATCTTGGTAGGATTGCAAACAAAGACACCACTTTGGATAAATACTCTATCCCATGATGTGGAAAAGCATTTCTTCCCTTAAGTTTTTTTTTTCTTTTTTGTTATAGGTAAGTGTTTTGAATCATAAAAAAAGTATTTCAAACATGACCTAGGCATATCGAAAAAATGTATCCAAACCTTGTTCTACTTTTCTGCGGCTAATACTGAGTGAAGCAGCCTAAAAGTCTAGATCTAATTAAATGCAAAAACGGAGAGGAAAAGGGTCAAAAGCCATTTTAAACATTTACGGATTCCTATGAACCACGCTGAGAGTCATAGTCTACACATGGAGGAAAACATAAAACGGATACGAACCCTTCTAGGAGTGACTGACCAATAACATTTACTCTAGAGCAGGGATCCCCAGCTCCAGGCCTCGAGGGCCCGTATCCTGCAGTTTTTAGTTCTTTCCCTGGTTCAACACACCAGAATCAAATAATGGCTCGTTAGCAGGCCTCTGCAGAACTTTGCAATGCTGAGGAGGAAGTTAGAGAATTTGAATCAGCTGTGTTGGAGCAGAGACACCTCTAAAACTGGTAGGACATCGGCCCTTGAGGCCTGGACTTGAGGATCCCTGCTCTAGAGTGTATTAGCAACTTATCAGTGAAATCAGATACCAAACTTTTGGAGTAATAGAGGGTTTAAAATCTTAAAAAGAAAAAGCTTGCCTTGAAAATTCTACTGCTTTCTTTGTTGAATTTCAAAGTAAAATGCACAAAAAGTTAACAGTGGAACATTATACATTTTCATAAACCAAATAAGTTTACGTCTAACCTTTCATCAACATATAATTTAAGTAGTCCAGGGAGAGTTTAAAAGATATGATGGCCTTGTCTTTGGCAGAGCGTTGGAAATCAATAGTTTACCTTAAAAAAAAAAATCTAACTTAAAATTAACAAAAAAGAAGCATTGATAAAAGCAAAACAGGCCCTAAACTGAGGTCTCCATTTGTAAGTGGTGTAACTTCTTTTGAGTTCTTGACCAAGTGGACTCAGAATTCATGTCTGGCAGTTATGAACTCAAAAATCATAAAAAAAATGTATCTATTCCCATTTTCTCATTTTCAGGAAACTATGATTATACCCTCTGTCCTCCATAATGAGACAGTCTGGGAGACTCCAAAGTCCTTAAACCCTCAACACTTTCTGGATGAGGATGGTCCGTTTAGGAAGAGAGATGCCTTCATGCCATTTTCTACTGGTAAGTTGTTTGTTTCAGTCCTTCAAAGTTGAGTTCCCTTCTACTCTTCAAAATGTACAGGCTGACAAAAAGTACAATGTTTCTTCTTGTGATCAGTTTATTTCACAGATGCAACAATCAGAGATTTTGTACATGTAAGTGATGTGTTGAGTTTTGTAAAGCTCCAGCAATAGTTCTAACCAAATACAACTTCTCTTCAAGAATTATAATTGAACAACCTTTAAATTATATGTTTCTGCTTTTCCTTGTGTTAACAGTAATACTTACTGAATATCAGAAGACAAGGACATTGAAACTGTCAGTGTGTTTACATGCATCCCTTTTGATGCATTAAAGGGGTTCAAACACGACTAATAAGATTAGTTTCTGTTCTTAATCTATTTTGAACCGATCTCTATTTAAACACCTCCAATTGTTTATTTATTGAATGCAGGCCTGGGCCAAACATATGGTTTATTTAGAATCTAGCCTCCGGGCAGCCCACGTGAAACTGTTGGAGAAGCTCAAATACATTTATTTAAACATTTAAACAAAGAAAGGAAACTCCTGTCGGATTGAGTAACTCAAATTGCAGGATTTAAAACGACTCTTTGGCAGGAAAGTCTTTTAAAACATTGATCAAAACTTCAGGCTGTGTGGCCTGATTTACCCAAACAAATAACAGATAAAATATTACTTACAGTAACAAATCTCAGTGAAAACACAACCCTTAAATATTAGTTATCCTAAACTAATTTGCCTCTGCCAGACAGACCTTCTGAACAATTAAAGTTGTCCAGGTTTCCGTAGTCGATGAGGGGGGTCTCCAAAGGGTGTTAGCCAGCTGGCTAACAAAGGATTGCTAATCTGATTTGCGGGCTAGTAGCATTGGAAGCTCCTGACTTCGGACGGCAGCTCCCTCTGGCTGGCTACGTAGCGATCATCACCAACTTTCTTTCACTGAATGGTACCTTTTGGCAGTTTCCAGCATGGCAATTCTTATCGGCATGGCGGCCCCCACCGAATGCAGCTTTCAGATCCCGTTTCTCAGCGGTCGGCGCTCTGAAACTTTCATCAGAATTTGACAACAAAACAATGTTTTCGTTTGTCAATGTGTAAGATTCAACTGGTATCGTGAAGGAAGGTAGTTGCTGTCGTCTCCCCGTAGCAAGCCTGGCTGAAGGCTGCTTGAAGAAGAGCGAACGGCTGGCAGTGGGTTGTATTTCTAGATTCTCAGCCCCTCCTCCCTCTGTGTGAGTGAGGTTTCCTCATTATAACAGCTTTCCTTTTAATGTTATAAAGCCACATGCCAGTTTTTTCTTTTTGCCATCTTTTTTTGACCTTTCAAGGCTGCCCTTTTCTGTTCCATTGATTCTTTTATTTTGATATGTCTGAACACAATGGATTTGCAGACATTTTTTCTTGCATTTTTTCTTCAATGTTTATTACTTGCTGCGTTTGGCCGAAGGCGCCTGATTTCTACAAGATATGATTGGCCGAAGCAATACCGCCTATGTGTCACAATCTGGCTTTGAATGCTGAGGAGCGCTGCAAATTTGGTGCTGAGAGCTCTATATACAGTCACTGGCTGAGAGGGACAGCTCTGCTATCACGGCGAAGAAGAGGATAGATCGTTATTTCAGGCCAGCTCGTGATCAACCTCCTGTAGTCGATATTAGAGTCACAGAGAAGCAATTGGAAGAATCCAAAGTACCCGGCTCCAGCAAAATGAAAAAATTCCGACATGAGTGGATGTCGGAGTTCAAGTGGCTGAGAAACAGGAACCACGGACTTCCCAGTTTAAACACAATACCCTCGTAAAACATTGTGATAGTATACAGCACAAACTGTGTCGTCACGTGACAGGTATGTCAATGAGACCGCATTTCCACTCACAAAGGCATTTGTCCGGCAACAGCAGTCTACTGATTCATCAGAGGATGTGCTAACTGACAGTAGATTTATTTGAGTTGGCGTGGGCCGTGCTGGTGCCTCTGGGTGTGCCCCTAAATTTTTGAAATTGCCCCTAGAAATTTGGTGGTGTCTATCTCCAGCTGTCAACAGTCGAGAGGCGGGTTACACCCTGGACAGGTCGCAGTACAGTAGCAGTCTGTGTTGCAGCAAAAGTGTTGAAGCCTTTGACTGTAGTAACACTGTTGTCATAGGATAGTCCCATTAATATGATGCTCAGAGTTGTCCATTAATTAGAAACCGACAGCTTTATATACAGAAAATGTTAGCCAGTTAACCTTAGCAACTGGCTAAATGATAAATAGCTTTAAAGGGCCACATATGATTGTGGAATTCAAAACAAAAATTCTATTAAGCTCTTCTTTATTTTATTTTTAAAGAGCAACAGCATCTAGATTTGTCCTTTATTTACACGGAAAATTATATATATTTTTTGTCATATTTAGGAATGTTAATTTGTCATGATTAATTCACAGCTACCCTTGGATTAATTAGATTTTAAAAACTTCTGTGTGGAGCTTACATGTTCTGCTTCTGCATATATCACTTGTTTCGGAGGACTCCAGTTTCCTTCCAGAGGTCAAAACATGCTAAACGTTGACACTAATTAGCCCTTAAGTTTAAGAGTGAGTGTTGATGTACAGGTGGCTGTTTTGTTCATGTTTGCATGATGACCACTCAAGAGATGGACACCACCTTGTTTACAGCTGGAAAAAGCTCCAGCATCTCCACAGCCCTACTAGCACAGAAAATTAGTCATTCAGAGAAGTGTATTATATCATGATGATAACTAGCCATCAGAACCAAAGAATCATAAATAGCTACACAAAGCAAGTGGAAAACTCAGAAAAACTGTTATTTCCACTATGCTTATGTAAATACGGCTTGATGTGGTAGAGGTATAAAGAGCTCTGCAAGAAAAGACTAAACACAACAAACCAGAGTTAGTTTTGAAAGTGCACATCTGGACACACTTAATTCTTTGGAAGGAATAAACTAAATAAGGCTGTTAAAGTATCTGATTAAATTTGTTACTTTGATAGCACAACAAATATGAACTTTCGTCAACCTCGTCTAACAATCAGGCAAGTATTACTCAGCCATTGCTCCTCCACTTTGACCAGGAGATGGATAATAACCAAAGATGGAGTGACTTTTATCAGATCCAGAGTTTAAGTTTCACTCTCTGTTGATTCTGCAAGCAGACGTATTTTAGCTACAAAATCCAAATTTTTACAGTGGGCTGTGTGATATTTATTCTTTCACCATTCCACCATGCAGCCTCACCAATTGAGCCTTCTTAATTTAATTCACACCATTCTCCTATTTTTTCACAGTGTGGTAGTAAATATAATCTCCTGTAACTTGGATTTTTAGGTAAGCGTGTGTGTCTTGGGGAGCAGCTGGCCAGGATGGAGTTATTCCTCTTCTTTACCTCCCTTCTCCAGAGGTTTCCATTCTCAGTTCCTGATGGAGAGCAGCCCAGCTTGGAGTTCAAACTGGGAGCTACTCGTTCTCCCAAGCCTTATCGCCTCTGCATCACACCTCATTGAACAAGCACATGTTTTCTTTTCATGCATTAAATATGCAAGTAAATTTAAAGTGTAATTTTCAGTCCTCTGAACATTAAAATGAAATAGCACATTGAAGCCGGATTCAGTGTTTTTATTTCTTCTTATCAACAAAAGCATGGGATCTCTTTCTAGAAAATCTGCTTAACAATTACTATTAGGTGCAATGAAGTCTGTCCTGAGAATTTTGCAATAAAAAGAATCATCAGATTTTTTGTGCTTTGCAAATATGTCATGTTGCAGTACGCTGAATTTATCTAAACGTTCTTCGATTAATTCACTAAATAAAACCTAACACACATTATATCTTTTTCATGCTGAGGAATTAAATGCACTAAGTTAGTTTGACACACAAAACTAGTAGATATACTTATTTTTTCTGTGCCAAAAAAAAATGGTTTTCAGATGTGTTAACTGTAGAAAAAAAAGAAAAGAAAATCCCTTCCTCTGTTTAGAAACATTCAGTTTCTCAGAAGAGGCACAGTCTGGGGCCAGAGAACAGAGTGGGGTGGGGTGAGCGTGGAATGGGGTCCTGGCCTTTGAGCCTCAACAATCAGCAACTGATCAGCCAAGCTTAAAAAACAGCAATAGAAAACTCACCGACTGCCAACCAGTATATCTAGTTGATCAAAATAGGCTGCATATCATTTTTAAAGATGCTTTAAAAATGCATAAGAATTTAAACTGCGTGAGAAGTAAACATAGGCACACAGGCGCCAGGATGTTATGCAACAGTTTCCCTCTCAGGGCTCTTTGAAGCAACATGAAAAACAAGGCAGGAGTTGGACATGTTCCAACTGGTTGCAGAGGTGAAAAATATGCAGTAGCCAATGCTACATTGTATGGAAGATACAAGTGAGGCTGGGTGATTTAAACAAAGCACTTTTCACTAGGATTTCACTGCAGCTGTATGAAAAATCTGTGCTTGAAGGAAGTATAAGAAGTGTTCTGTAGGAAAGATAGCGCTTTCATAAGGCTGGTTGTCCATGACTCATTCACAAAGTATCTGTTTCCTGTTTTCTTCAAGAGAAGTGGGTCTAATAAAGGAGCAAGAGACTCACTCAACCCTTAACAAAAAGTAGAAACCAGAATTTAATTTTATCATCTATACTTTGCACAAAATTTGTATCATTATTAAGTTTCTTTAAATTATTCTTTTTGTATGTTCTTCCAATTACCCCAGAATTAGGCAAGATTTTTTTTTTTAATGCTTGAATGGGTCTTGATCAGCACAGCAAAAGGGTTCCTGAAAACCTACTGTATTTGCTTCATTTACAGTTTTGCATCTCTTATAAGAATGAAACATATTATGTAACAGACAATTTAACACAGAAGCCACTTTTTGGCTCGAGATCTCCCATGAAGACACAACTTCACACAAGGCAAAATTACCAATCGATGACACAATTAGCACACACAAAATAAAAGCTTTTTATGTGATTTTCAAAGAGCTTTACTGCTTTACAAAAACACCGCTTGAACTAGTCCACATTTTGTCATGTGCAATTCACAAATCTCCATATACCTTTTAGGATCTTATGTGATTAACCAGCATGAAATAACAGTAAATTGTGAAATAGCAAGAAAAAAAAAGAGGGGAATTGAGTTGAGAATTTTTTTTTTGTCCCAGAGAAAAAAATTGAAAGTTGGATTTGCATTTCTCAATACTTTGTAGAAACACTTCTACTCTATTGTGTACATATAATAAATATATAAACATGCTGTGTTGCCTGTTTATTATTTTTTTGGTAGAACGAGAACAGAGATTATAGTTTTGATGTATTCCATTTGAGTGTTTGTACTGAAACTAAAACCTCTACTTTACACTGGGTGCTCCATTTCTGTGATCTACTATCCTGATATGCAATGTGTGTAAATTACAAAATTGAAAAAACAAAATCTGTTGTATGCACCTCCTCAAATCCATTATTTTATCTCTTTGTTGAGAGAGAGAAGGTCATGGATATGATGGAAAAACGTACGTGCCATCCACTTTTCATTGTATGAGTGTTTTGTAGGCTGACATAGATGCTGTGATCGGTCCATCCAGATGACAAACTTTGACTGACAGTGAAAACATGCCCTATACTGATGATGACATGCATGAGCAGTATTGGGGAGAATACTTTGTAAATGTATTTAGTTACAGGATAATGACTACCTGCTTTAAAATGTATTTTGTAACGTATTCTGTTACTTTTCTGAATCCTGGTACTGTATTCAAAATACTTGGAATACTTCCTCTTATAAACAGCATTTAAGTCTATTAAATGTCACAAAAAGTGCTGGTAGCTCCTCCCGCAGGAAAACAGAGGTCATTATAATACTAAATATTAGGTACAGACTGGATAAACAAAATAAGGTATTTAATTATTTTTGACACAACACTGCTACCTCTCAGCCTTGACATTGTTGATGTGCGCCAATGTAGTTTCCTGATACCCGCCAGCAAAGTTTAGACAAAAATGTAAGACTTTTCCCACATGGATACATCACTAACCTTTGCAAAAATATTTCAGCTGGTAATACGAATCTGTCATTTCTATCATTTATACAGAATTACAGCTGCTCCAGCATTCACTGGAGTTTGTCTTCATACTTCGCAGTTTGACACCAGATGCATAAGCGGTGTGACGCCATGACTAGTGTTGCCAGATTTTATTTTTTCCTCTGTTTTAACCACCATGGCTTTAGTCTGGCTTTTATCAGGAATGCTCGAACGAAATCTAGCATCACTTCAAAAAAATGAACTGCAAGAAAGCGCCATTGAATGCATAATTTCCTTCACTGCTAGTAAGTTTATTTGGCTGCGGTTGTGGCTCCCCCTAGCTCCGGGTCTAAATCCATACCCAGCAACTCACGTTAATGTTGGTGCTTGCAAGTCGGGAGGACTAGGATCTCTATGGTTTCAGCGTCATGTTGTTTATGAGTATTATGGGATAGTCTACACAACGTGGAGACACACATTTCCCAAAACTTATATCTTTATTTTTCAGGTGGAAAATGGAAAACACGCAAGCATTTCAATGGTATTACGTAGTAACTGTATTCCGAATACCATGTTTAAAAATAGTAACTGTAACGGAATACAGTTACTCATAATTAGTATTCTAAATACATACCGCCGGTACATGTATTCTGTTACTCCCCAACACTGTGCATGAGTTACAAGGAATGGGAAACATCCTTCCTCTCACGGTCGCCGACATGACAAGCAAACACACCACTTGAATAAACATTCAGTTCCAAAGGCACATAACCCATTATTTAGTTTAGAGCATTAATTTATACAATTATATAACGTGTAAAAAGAAGATAATTTCTACCAAACACAACTAGGAAGCCTTATTAGAGGTGTGCAAAGCAGCCAGTATTTTTTATCTGTATTTGTGTTTGTTGAGAAGGGGAATATATTTGTATGTGTATTTGAGTGAAATGTAAAAAAATTCTCGTTACACTTCTTATTTACATTATATTTAATTATCCATTATAATAGTTATGGATTTGCAATATTGGTTGATGTTTTTCCATAAGTCAAGCAATTAACATGTAACAGGAAAATCATTGAAAAGAAACCAACAGGGGCAGAATACGGCTGTGATCATGATTTGGTACATGTTGGGCAATTGGTGTTTGGTTGTGGTGTTGTACAGACAGTACCAGGACAGGATGCTTTAAGTGCATGTGATTATGCATAGCAGATGATAACAGTTGTTTAATATCTCTGCTCCTGCTGATTTGACTTTTGCACACATTACTTATCACATTGGTTTTATCTGCAATACTGTCTGTAAAATGAGCTCCACATATGTCCTTTATCTCCTTCAAGATAAAGATAATGTCTGCCAAGGGTTCTGCTTGACTGTCAGATAGTCAGGAGATGTTTGCTAGGGGCTTATCACTCCTGTCATTAAGTCTAATCTGAATCTAATTTATCCCTCCTCTCAGTCGTCTTCCCCCAGGCCAAAAAAACAGCAGTTATCAAACCACTACTAAAGAAGAATCACCTGGACAACAGGTCAATGCAAAACTACAAGCCAATCTTTAATCTTTCATTCATCAGCAAGATTACTAAAAAAGCTGTGTTTTAACAGTTAAATTGCTTTTTAACAATGACCATCCGGCTTGATATTTTTCAGTCTTGTTTCTGTGCTCACCACAGCACTGAGACTGGCCTTATCTAAGTTTTCATCGACAAACACACAAATACAGACTGTGGCGGGACCAAAGTGCTGGTTCTGTTAGACCTAGGTGCGGCTTTTGACACTGTTGATCATAAAATACTAAAAGAATAACTGGCGAACATGGTTGGACTTTCTGGTACATTACTTGGGTGATTTGAGTCCTACCTGAAGAACAGGAAATTATTTATGTCAGTAGGGAGTTTCTCTTCAGAACAGACATAAATCACGTGTGGGGTTCCCCAGGTCTGCATCCTCGGACCTCTGTTCTTTGAAATCTAAATGTTTCTGCTAACTCATAAAAAATCCTTAAAAGTCAAATGATAATCTAGTACAAACTCCAAGTACTTTTACTCAGCCACATGCTCTATTAGAATCCCCTGTAGGGTAACAATGTTTGGAGGGGTAGCTGTGGATTTCCTATTATTTTATCTGGTGAAGGGTTTCTCCACAACTGTAAAGGATTGTGTCATCAGCATAAAAGTGGAATAGAACATTTTGGATATTTGAACCAAGGTCATTTACATATATGGTTAATAAAAGTGGGCCCACAACCAAGCCCTGTGGAACCCCTGATACAACTCTGTAAAAGGTGAAGCACTGGAAGATAATGTTCAAATGAACAAGCTGACTTCTGAGAAAGACAGTCTCTGTTTTAAAAAAGCTTTGGAGAGATTGATGAAAACAGCTGCACACAACTTCTTGCTGTCCAGTGCCACAATGATGCCATTCACAACCCTCAGTGAAGCAGGGATGGTACTATGTTCCTTTCGGAAACCTGACTGATTCTCTGAGATAAGGACACTGGAAGGAAATAAATAAAATATGTAAAATAAGTTAAAATATAAAGTGTATAAAATATAAAGTGTAAAACAATAATAGGATAGAATTAAGATAAAAATGCAAAGCAGATTGATAAATAAACAGTTAAAAGCTAAACTAAAAACTCAATCAAATAAAACATGCTGAGCAATTAAAATAGATATTAGTAAATAATAATCAGTTAAAGGCTAAGCTAAAAGGGTAAGTCTTGAGACTGCTCTTAAAAACATGAACGTTCTCTGCGGCCCTGAGGTCCTCTGGCAGTCTGTTCCAGAGATGAGGGCCATAATAATTGAAGGACCCCTCACCATTAGTTCGTGTCCTGACTTTGGAGATGATAAGGAGACGGCTAACAGAGGAGCGCAGAGACCAGGAGGGTCCATATGGTAAAAGAATTTCAGAAAGATAAGAAGGCCCAAGACCATTAAGACACTTAAAAACCATTAAAAGAACATTAAAATCGATCCTAAAAAATACGGGAAGCCAATGCAGTGATTTTAAGACCGGTGTAATATGCTCCCACCCCTGGTTTTCATCAGAACACGTACTGCTGAATTCTGTAAAAGCTGTAAACTTGAGGTAGTGTTTTTGGGAAGACCAAAAAGCAGGGCATTACAATAATCAATTCTACTGGTGATAAAAGCATGCATTAGCGTCTCTAGATATAGGAAGGCAGTTCATTATGAGATTTAGTAGAAGAAAAGACTTGATACACTTCCAGAAGGTCCTAGGGTTATTTAGTTTGTCTTTAGTATTAGAATGAAAACTTCAGATTCGACATATCGGATAGCTGCTGTGAACTGGTTTTGTAGTCGTCTGAAATGAATCCTATTGGCCTCTACTGATTTCTTAGCCTTTTCCCAAGCCAAATCTCTCTTATGAAGACGTTTGCTGAGCTCCGGCGAAAATCAAGGGTTGTCTTGTCCCTTGACTCCCTTAACCCTAAATGAATGCATTGTGCAAATCAATAACTAATGTTCCATAATTTGATCCAGCCAAACAGAAACAAAATTAATTATTTTAGGACTATTGGGTCATACCAGCCATTGGGTGGCGCTAATCTGCATTCCCGGCTCCACACGAGAAGAAGAAAACCCACTCCAACATGAAGGACCAGAATCTATATAAGGAGCCGTTCCGCCTTTGATTCTTCCTTTTTCAAAGCAGGCTTAGGCCGGACTGGCTAAAAGGTAATACGCTGCATCAAACACCCTCCTTCGCTGGCTAAGGAAAGAAAATGAGTTTCTGGGAGAAACTCACTCCAAGGGACACCATACTGCCCATCAGGTGAATTGCAAACATTGATCAAACAAACCCATTGTTTTACCCTCAAAGCCTGCTGAAACCTTCCCTAAGTTACAAAACTCCGTGAGAAGAGAAACGGGCGCCGACTGCTAGTGATGGTAATGGGAAGTCTTTTGAACCAGTCAAGCTTTCGATCCAATTGTATTGAAAAAAGATTCATTGCTCGATGCTTCAAAACTCTATGACGACATCTGCTAGTGAAGACAATGTACTGCAAATTTTTTCACAGCTAACTTCACTCCGTTGAAGATAATTGTGGGTTTAACTTTATGGTTAAATAAATAATTGGAAAAGCCTCCCCCGGACCATGTCATAAAAAATGTATGGTATTTTACACTTAAAATTAAATCCAATAAAATCAATATTCTTTGTGTGAATATTTGAGTTCATATAATCATGGGGGGATATGAGTATCAACATTGATGGCACATGGTATTACAAACCAGTTGCTGGTTACAAATAAAAGACTCCAACTACAAAATATAAGTTATTGGTTTTTTTTAAAGGATGGCTTTTTATGGGGAAAGTCTATGATTAATTTATTCCACACATACATACATTATGTAGTTTTTCAAATTATTATACTTTTCACATATACATTGAATTATGTTTGTAAATTAGAAGGCACACTATTATTATTTTTTCAATTTTTTGTGAATAGAACACGGCAAGCCAAACTGTAAAACTATTCAAAAATTTGTTTTACACAATGTTTTTTATAAATTACAAGAAAAGTAAAAATATAATTCAACACCAGAATTTATTTAAATTATAATGAATGAGAAATGAACTGTCTAAAAAGCTCCTGTCCATGTATGGAATGAAGCTCAATATTCTACTAGTTACTAAACGTACTTCACTAGACCATGCAAATTTGATAAACTTGTTTAGAGAAATTAAATAGAAAATTCCCACAACTTACAATGCTATTTTTTTCATTTTGCGACTAAACAACTTCTTAGGGAAACTATCTAAGCATCTTAATACCACAAACACCAACAACAGTGCGACCCTTTTCAGGACTCTTAAAGGTCTGAAGCAGTCGCGTGGGTTTGTGTGGGAAACGGAGCTACGAACGGCATCGGTCACGTGACTGTCAGCAGGTGAATCAAGCTCCGACACGGTGCTCCGCTTTGCAGTGGTTCGTTTTTGTGATACAAGCTTCGAACCTCGGGTGTCACAGGTAACATCAGTACCGACTGCAGTGGACTGATTTGAACCAGCCAGAAGCCGCATTCATTCGCTGCCCAGGAGCCAATAAGTGTTGGATGCCATGCTAGATAAAGTTGCCAAAAGGTACTGTTCAGTGAAGGAAGGTTGGGGAGGTTTTCAGATAATTTTTAAACAAAACATTTCTTAATCCAGAGAATGTTTTATTAGTCCTTACATTTTTTATTAGTTTAGACATAAATCAATGGTGCGAATTAGTTGACTAATCACAAATAGTCAACTAATTTAGCTTTCATTCCAGCATTTGAAATATAAGCCTGGTTCATTAAAGCAACCAGAGTCCTCCAAAACTGACATCAGAATTTATGGTTTCCATTTTTATTGCATATTTATCCATTCATTGTTCTTTTATTTTGGTTTTTATTATTTATTTTGATCAGTAGTGTGTTTGCTTCTAGCTTGGCTGATTACATTTTTGTCTTATGTTTCTTCTTTTGTAAATAGACTTTTGTATTTTGGAAAGTCACTATTTCTCAGCATATATATATAGTGGCAAATATTTATGTTCAACACAAATCTAGAACAAACTCCTTTTTTATCCATCTCAGCCTTTTCTGGGCAGGTGCTAAACCACTAGAGACTGATGTATTTGGCTATTAATATAGTTCCTGACTTGTCAGATGGTGTTCTGTTTATTATATTTTTCCATTAATTAATAACCTTATTGATAGCCATAAGTAATTTTTTAACTATTCATAGCCAAATAACTGCATTTCTTCAAAATACCCAACAGGACCTAAAGAGGAAAAGTCAAAAGTGGGCACTAAGCTTCATTTAATACAACAAAAACTACTGATCAGGCCTAAAAGCTAGGTGTAATAATGGACTCAGACCTGACCACAAGGGCCGCATAAAAGCAATAACAAGGTCAACCTTGTATAACCTGTGACAGAAAGCTGACTTCATTTCATTTACAGCCGCTCTGGGCTGGAGAACTTATCTTTTTAGTTAGGTGAAAGGAGAGTGAACCAAAGGTAGGCCGTGGCTGTGCTTTGATGTGTGTTCTTCACGTGAAAGTCGTAAGGTTTAACCTCAATAGAAAGGAAGAGAACAAGATTTTAATTCAGATGAAAATTATAGAAAGAAAATCTCTATACTATCACATTAATCAAACCACAGATCCTTTCCAAATTAATTCATTAGTAATTCAATTATAGAACATACATGAATACAATATATTCCATGTTGATGTCAGTACTCTGCCGTTGAGTTTGCTCTCACCTTAAACACGCCACACTTCCTAGCAAATGAACTACCTTTGTCTCAAGTGTTCTTTTCAGAGCAAAAAGTATTCAACAAATATTTTCATTCCATTTCCATCCATATCTTACTTTTTCAATTAACGTTCAGTTATTGGCTGAAAAAAGTGATCAGATTACAAAAAAGGATGCTTGGCCAAAAACCTTGGACTTTTAGACTGTATTTGTAGCAGCTTTTATTATGACAACCTTAGACCTACATGCAAACAGAGTTTATGACAAAACGGTTTATGACATGTTTTGAACCATCCCACCCTACATTTGCAGTTCAAACGTGTTTCTGCATGAATAAAGGGCATCTGCACTGAGGGAGAGAGATGCTTTTCTTTTGAAAACTAAGTGTGCTCAGAAGCTTAATATTATACAACCCATCTGACTGATCTGAACCTATGTAAACTGAGCACGGTCCTAATGAGATGGAGGTTTTATACGGTCTCCTCGGCTTGGAATGGTTAGACGCCAGGAGTGTTGTAATATTTTTCTGTGTGTTTTTGCTGCTGAGCAATATTGTAAAGAATAGAAAACCGAAAAACTTTCCTCCTGGACCGCAGGCTCTTCCTTTTATCGGAAATCTTCATCACATTAGCCCTGCAAGACTTCACCTGCAGTTCACAGAGGTATGGTTTCTTACAAAAGCCAAAAACTATCATGTACGAGTTAACTGCAACATTTTATTCACTTTTTTAGATTGATTCCTAAGTATGAAAATTAAGGAAAAGACACAAAAGTGTTGAAGGAACCAAGATTTTCTACTATCTTACCATGATCACTTTTCTTGAAACAGAAGCTTTAGCAACAGTTCATATTAGCAGCCTGTGCTATGGTTGTGTAAAAAGTATCCGCAGTGAATAAATATAACTGCGAACCGCAGTCTTCTCCTCCACATGATCAGTAATGTTTACTTGTCGCAGTTTTACCTGCATTAATGTTGTTGGAACTATTACAAGTACACACTCTGTCATTTAACTAATATTTACTAAGTTTGTCTACAGTTTGTTTTCCCAAAACATGACCCAAAACTAACAGATTTAGATTGTTCTGCCAATATTTCAATGATATTGAAATCATTGGACAAACACAGTGACTGTCAGCTCATATGGAGCTCATAAAGAGGCAAAAAATATCAAACCTGTTTAAATTTCACCATGGCATCCAGCTAAAATAACTTTTACCTCAGCAGATTGCTCTTGTGTGTAGCAGACTTTACTATCAAGCTTGCCAGAACGAATGCTACTAATTTCCTTCAAGTGTTCATTCCTTCAGTTTTCATTACTGTTGAGCGGGAGAAAATTAGACGAGAATCTTGATCTTATCTCCATAAGAGTCTGAAAGGTAGGCAGGTAGAAGGGAGGAACTGGTAATATAAAGATGGGTTTCCTCTATGAAGCAATGGAAACTGCTATGAAATTTACAGAATATTCGGAGGGAACAAGAATTAATAGAAATGGCACTAACACTGAACCCTGGGGTACACCTGAAGAAACGGGAAAGCTGAAGAGTGATTAAAACCAGATAAACCACGTGCGGCCTGAAATATATTAGGTAAAGCATGCAAGGGGAGTATGACTAATGCCGATGGATGCTAATCTGTTCAGTAGAATATTAAATAAATTATGAGAAATTGTGTCAAATGCAGTACTGAGATTGAAAACCATCAGAATGGTAAGGAGAACAGAATCAGCTGCTATCAGGTCATTGGTGATCTTTACCAGAGCTGTTTCTGTATTATAGTGGGGGAAGTAAACTGACTGAAACTGTGTTTCTTGAGACGTAAGTGGAGCTCAAGCAGAGAAATGCAGAGCGTTACTGACAACAACACACAAATGTGTGCACTAGACAGACAGGAGGTACGACTTTCTGATGAAAGCAGAAAAATGAATGTAGTGAGCATATTTATCTGTTATTAAATGTGACTGCGGAGCTATGGACACTGGATTAATAAATGTGGTGTTGTGTTTGCTTAATATGCTCCACATGGGTTTGAAGGAATGTGACACCATATTTTGCTTTCTGCATTGAATGGTTTTTGAAGATGTAAGAATGCTTGTACCATCTTTTTTTGTGCTGCCAATAAGTCACCGTTTGCTAAAGTAGAAGATATCTTGTCAAGAAAAATATCCAGTTTTCATTTTCATTTTATTGAAGATCACATTCTCTGGTTGCGTTCCTTTTGAAAAATGTTGATTGAAAATTATTTGATTAATTTCTTCTTAAATAGGGAAAGGGCCTATCGGGAGTTGACTTAAAAGTTAACCTGCTCTCTTTATTCAGTTTTCAGAGAAATATGGAAATGTTTTCAGTCTTCATCTCTTTGGTGAAAATGCTGTGATCGTTAACGGGTACAAACATGTAAAAGAGGTGCTTGTTGAAAAGGGGGAGGACTTCATGGATCGCCCCACAATGCCACTGTTTTCAGAGTTTTTCAAGAACAAAGGTGTTATTTATTAAACTTCTTAAATATTTATATGTTAAGTTGTTGAGTATATGACTGCACTAACCTCAATGTTACTGCATATTCCTTTTATTAAAAAGGTATAGTGATGTCAAATGGTTACCCATGGAAAGTACAGAGGAGGTTTGCACTTCATACACTGAGGAACTTTGGTCTGGGAAAGAAGACCATGGAGCAATACATCCAACAGGAGTGCCAATATCTCACTGAAGCTTTTGCTGATCAGCAAGGTACAAAACAAGCAAAGAACCATTTTCTAAAAATCTTATCAGAGAACATGGTTCCTTGATTTTTGCTACATTCTTTGCTGTCCTTATTGGGGCCTGCCATAACAATGAATTAAACCATCTACTATTCTCTAGCTCAAAAGTGGGCTCTTTATTCTTCTTCTGTCAACTCATTAATATGGCTAAATCATGTTGTACATATATGTATCAAAACATGAGGCTCTCGATGTGTATCGTTATTTGTGTTAGTGTTCTGAGTTAACACATCAATATAATTAGCCAAATACCAGGCTCAAAAATCCTATTGGAAAGAATGCAGTTAGGTGACGAGGCAATGATCCAACTTCACTATTTTGGAGGCTTTGTGTGTGTTATGATCCTTTTACCTTGATACACAGTTTGTCTGTAGAAAAAAATCTGTGTTCTGTAGAGACAGTATGTTAGTATCTGGTATGATTTTTGTAAATTCATGAGTGGAGAGGACAGTTAACATGTAGTAAATAACTTTTTTTTTCAGGGAACCTGTTTTTTAACTCATTGTCTATCGGAATCTTGTTGGCCTACCTTCTTTACAATAAAATATTATTTTTTCTTTTTTAAGGGTTAGGGTTAGGGTAGTAATAATTTTAAACATCTACCGTTCCGAGAGCCTGGCTCCATTGCATGCTGTGCACACAGGGGAATGTGGGGTATTTGTCCGTTATTTAAAATGGTGGTAGAAAGATCTGAAGGCAGCTTGTTATTTTTGACAGGTCACAATTTACATCCCTGAACATTTGGTTCAAACACTCTGACTGTTTTAATTATGTGCAGTAACTGAATAAAAAGATTAATAGTAAAAAGATTCCCATGTAGGCAGAGAATAATCTGAAACCAGGAGGCTTTGGAACATGACTGTTACAGCTGCGGCTGGTTAAAGACTCTCTTCAAAAAGCCCGGTGTGTTGCCAACCACCCATGCAAACGGAGCGCATGCCACGTTAGGAAGCTGGATTTAAAGAGATATTCCGATGTATAGATACTGATCAATCTCAAGTCATCATCTTTCCATTGTAATTAAGACTCTTTAGGAATATTTTCAGGAATTTTCCAGTCTTTTTAATTAGAATGATTATTTCATTTTTACAAGCTATATATTTTCTTCTTTAATTTATATTTTTATTTTTTGCTGTGGTTCATAATGGTCCCTTTATTTTAACAAACTGAATGAAGTTAGTCTGCAATCTTTTTTATTTCAAAGGCAAGCCTTTTTCTGGCCAGAAACTAATAAACAAAGCTGTGTCCAACATCATCTGCTGTTTGGTCTTTGGGAGTCGATTCGAGTACAATGACAAGCAGTACCACACTATTCTTGAGAACTTCAATGAGATTGTGCGCTTACAGGGAGGCTTGTGGGTGCAGGTAAGTCATCTATCAAACTCTTGCACACTGTGGATATAATCAGTTATGATAACTATAGTTTTTAATGCACAAAACAAAATTTGTCAGACAAAAGATTAAAATACATCAGATGTACTATATCATTTACACAGCATCTCTATGTCTGAAGGATTACTACCAGTTAATATATCCGATGTTAACATCAAAGCTATTTTTTGCCCTTTAGAGAACACTTTATCTTCTCTGATCTTCAGATATACAACATGATTCCTTCCGTGATGAGGTGGCTACCAGGACCTCATAAGAAATTATTCAAACTTCTATGGGAAGTAATTGACTTTATTGATATTCGTATTAAAGAACACAAAGAAAACCTTGATCCCTCATCTCCAAGAGACTACATCGACTCCTTCCTGATAGAAATGGGAGACGTAAGTGTTGCTTTTTTTTTATTGTCATGATCCATGCAACGTCTTGACTGTATTTTGATTTCAATAAATGAGACTTTCTACTATGTTTATAGGGAAAATATTGTACTTTTGACATTTTGTTATTTTCAGTTGTCTTTAGGCTTGTAGCCTATATTCTTGTGTTTCTGTCAGACGTTTTGTCTATGTCCTGTCCTACATTGACTGTGATGTGCTGTACTGTGAGTGTGTACCAGCACTTTCTTAAAAAAATTATCATCAAACCTGCCTACTTTATGCTGGTGAGCTCTGCAGAGCCAGTGTGAAAAAAAATGAATTTATTTTGTATCATTTTGTCTGCCCTAAAACATGTGCTGCCACACAAATTACACATTTTTCCTAAATAGCAAAATCTTTAGATAGATGGTAATGTATCAGTACTCTCATCTCTTGTGTCTTTGACAGAAAGAGGACAAAGATTCTGGTTTTGATCTCTTCAACTTAAGCTCTTGCACTCTGGACCTGTTTGGTGCTGGAAGTGAAACTACCACCACTACTTTGCACTGGGGGTTGCTGTACATGATTTACTATCCTGAAATACAAGGTGTGTGAGGAACATTTGGTAGATTTTGTTTTAGAGATTAACAGATTAATTTACTAATTTTGCACTTGAAAGACTCAGTCGATTGCATTTTCTTACAGAGCGTGTCCAGGCTGAGATAGATGCTGTGATTGGTCCATCGAGACAACCAGCTGTGGCTGACAGAGAAAACATGCCCTACACTGATGCTGTCATCCACGAGATACAGAGAATGGGAAACATTCTTCCTCTCAATGTTGCTCACATGACAGCCAAAGACACCACCTTGGATAAATACTCAATTCCAAAGGTACATTATTTACAGTGGACGTTGACTGATCACACATGAACAACTTTACTTTTGGTGGACCCACATACTGAGGAAGATAGAATTTTTTAAAATATTAATTGATCAATTTATAGCAGTGTTCACTCACAATAATTTTTTAAAATATTTTTGTATCACAAAAATACCCTTATGGAAAAACAAACACATGGTTTGACATGTGAAAAATCACAAGTAATCACGTGCGAAAAATCGTTGACCCATGTGAAATTCACATGTTAAAACATGTTTAAAAAATGTGAAATGTATGAAACACATGTGACCATGTGTGTTTTACACACATTTCCCATGTGCATTTGGTATGAAGGACCAAAACAACATTTTTTTGTTTTTTCTTTTCCTTATTACGTGCATGTTTGTCAAAAAACATATTTTGTTTTTCCTTTTCCTCATACATGCATTCCTTGTTTTTACAATCCCTCGTCTCCTCTTTTTACTTTACCTCATGCATTTCTGCCTCATTGTGCAAATGAGGAGGGCTTCCCATCTTGGTTCAACTCCACTACTATTCATCAATAAACCGGTAGGAGCAGGATCTTCTGGGGTTAACAAGCCTTTAGAATCAGGGCTTAACAAGCCTTCTCCCACAGAGAAGCTCTGGTAACTTTCAGCTTGGGTTTCCTTTCCTCGCTCCTTCTGATAGCGTCTTCTTTGGTTTCTTTGGTGGATTTGCCATAGCTCAAGTCTCAAAACCGCAGGTTTGTTTATATCATTTGGTAGCATGTAACATACTGCCACAAAGCGAAACTCAATCAGTACTTCTGCCAGGCAACCTGTGGGAGAAAAGTTGCATAGTGCCGTTTTCAGCAGCGGGACCCTCCCATGCAGTGACGGCTCCAAAAATGAACATCATAAATGGTGTTGTGTCACCAAAATAATTCAAAAACATGTGTTGTAAGGTGTAAAAATTACGGAGTGTGTCTTAAAAATGTTTATCCTAACCTAATTCATCTCTGCCCAGACAAAACCTTACTTTAACAATTCTTAGAACTCGCAGGGTGAATCTGCTGGCATCAGAAAACAGAGGCTTGTCTCTCTTTGGTGTAATCTGTAATTTAAAAGATTACTTCTGCAGAAATTTGAAGAAGTCAGATTCAGGACTTATTCCATTGGCCAGAAACAGTTTACCTGATCTACAATCAGCAGATTGTTGTGCCTTTTGGATTCGGTGTCACTTCCCCCTTGTCAGCCAAAGATGGAAGCACAAAGCACATGTTTAGCTTTTGCAGTTACCCACAGATACAGACAACAAACTCACAGGAGCATTTGCCTTTCTCTGGGGAAAACTCCTACCCTTCTGTTTAAACTAAAAGTGTATTGTATGATTATCACTCTGTACGGCCAGCAGGTCTGTATTTGGTTCAGTAATCGTAGCCCAACACCGACAACTGTTTTACTGAACCACTTGTTTTCGATCTTCAGGGGACCTTGGTCATGGCTACACTTCACTCTGTCCTTCATGATGAGTCAATGTGGGAGACTCCACACTCCTTCAACCCTCAGCACTTTCTAAACCCGGATGGTAAATTTAGGAAGAGAGAAGCCTTCATGCCTTTTTCGGCAGGTAAGTAGGCAGTTTTGGTCCTTTTAATAGCATTGATTCTACTTGAGGCTGCATAAAATAATATTTTGGGTAATTGCTAAGTTATTATTTTTCCATATTAAAGATATTGTCGAGTTTTTTTTTCTTCCGGGTGGATCATCTAGACTATTGGTCCTCCTAATTGTCTATCATCCTGAGAGTCTGCATACGCACTCTCACATGTTTATCTGTAGTGCTACACCATTATCCATTCATTCTGCCTCGCAGTTCTCATCGGGTTGTTTGAAAATGGCTGTGAGTCACAAGAGAAAGAGTCGGAACAGTGTTTTTAGGAAATTATATCGAACAATGGAGTATGCTGTAAGCACAGGTCAGGTTCCCCACTGATTCCTCCGTCTCCAAGTTGCTATTCGGATGGTAGGCTAAAGTTTGGGGTTACTTTGTCAGGAGGTTGCACAGGTTTGTTTTTTGATATTTCTGTGATGTATGGAAATTTAGCGACAGTCCCGACCTGAAACCACCGGCTTCAGGAGCAAGCCTTTGGTGGCGGTGTATCCGCTCCGTGAGCTCAGCTCTTGGTGAGACATTGGAAGGAGTCTCCACTTCAATTAAACAAATTTGTGTTGAACATCCAATTAGCTTCACTGTGGTAAATTAGGCATGTTACTTAGAGAAACGCATTTTAGATTACTCTTAGAATAAGTTATGTACATGTTTATGACAAACCAAAGTCTGGCTCATACAACAACAACAATGTGACAGTGCATAAATAGTAAAATGTTGATTCGTGTACCGGTCAAAGGGTGGGTTTGGTCTTGGGTATGGGTGAATCGGAATGTGTTTATGATGAATACATTCTAAACATTTGGGTGAATTTTTCATTTATTCATTGTTAAAATTCAATGTTTCTTTTTTATCTGCATCTATTTTACCTGTCAAAAGCCCTTCTAGGGACTGGTGTTGCAAATTAGCCTTTAGCTACAATCACTATGATTACTCGAGAAGTTAAGCTATGTACATTGTATCTGTCACCATCAAATAAATAGATCAAATCAAATATGGTAACTTTCTGGGAAAAGTTACCATATTTTCTTTCGGTGAAGATTCATTGTTGTTGTTTTTTTCACCTAAAAGTGGAGGGAGCGGTTCTTTCCTGAAATTTTGAAAAATCCTCCACTAAACCTTTAAGAAAAAGGTACAGTAATTCAGTCAGCTGTGATGGACTGGCGAACTGTCCAGGGTGTACCCAGCCTCTCGCCCGTTGACAGCTGGAGATAGGCACCAGCCCCCCCGCGACCCCTTGAGGAATAAGCGGTTTAGAAAATGAACGGATGGATGGATAATTTAGTCAGTGATTATTAAAATTAAATGAGGATTTGAGTACTTGTTTTTTGTTTAAGACTTGGACTTAGAAGAGTTACAGAAACCAGATTGTTCTTTGTTTTGTTTAAACATGAATGCCACTTTAAAAAACAGCAAAGCTGACACTTGGTAAAAATGTAACACATACAATTCCTCTGAAAAGTATTCTCTCTCTTGGATGTTTTACCCTTTTATTACTTTTGAAAATCCATTCTGCTCAACAAACTTTGGCCTTTTTTCAATACGATAAAATAAAAATAAAATAAAAAACCTTTAATGTCAGGTATCCCTTTTGCTTCAGGGACCCACATGCAGGCAACGTGCAAATGATATTTATTTATATGACAATGATGATGATGATGATGAAGGTAAGAATGGAGCAAAGAGAACAGAACATCAGAGTGATATTTAAGAGCAGGGAGAAACAGTAAGAAACGTCAGAGTGAGCGGATGTGAAGGGCTAAATACACAGAGGGAATGAGGATCGGGTGTTGACATAGCTGCAATGATTAAGAGAAGTGAGCAGAATGGAGAGCTGATGGGTCAATCATTTAATGTCAAAGTGAAAACTAATATCTACAGCATAATGATAATTAAATAGAAATATGAAACATATAACAAATAAATAAATGCATAAATATTAAGCTCCTACAGGGAACTATTTAGTAAATGCACATTTGGCTGCAATCACAGCATATAATCTGTGTGGATAGGTCTCAATCCGGCTTGCACATCTGGACACTGCAACACTACTTTATTCTTTCTTGCATGGATGAAACATACTATTGAACACTCAAATGGAGAAACCTTATACACAAGCTCACGCCCACACACACAAGATCTGCAATACTACAGGGCCTGTTTCTCTAGCAGAGTTCCTTGAGTTCAGGCAGAATTTATTTTAAATGAATCTGGAAACGGGAATAATTGCAGCCTTAGGGGAAAGTAAACAATGCCCAGTACATAATGATATGACTTTGTAAAACTAAAGTATGTAATGTGTATTCCAGGCAAACGTGTGTGCCTCGGGGAGCAGCTTGCAAGGATGGAGTTATTCCTCTTCTTCACCTCCCTCCTTCAAAGGTTTAAGTTATCACCTCCTCCAGGAGAGCAGCCCAGTCTGGAGTTCAAACTGGGAGCCACTCATTGCCCCAAACCCTACCGCCTCTGTGCCGTGCAACGTTAAACTAAAACAAGTGTTGATATTTTCCTCTGCATCCATTCTACTGTCTCTGAAAGTAAAGCTGGTGACTATACTTCAAAACTCATTGGTATTGAAGCTAAGATATTAAAAATTCAATCTGCAAATTGAGTGAATCCAACTATATATTTTAAATCCATAAAATGTGAGGGATTTCCCATTGTTATATATTAACATACATCTTACCTGTTTTAATCATGAAGAGAGCAACAAGCAAGAGAGTTTCCTCTCTGACTAGAAGCAACATCTGATTAGCTGCTCAAGGCATGGCTGTCTCCAATCACATACTTCCATACCTCACTCACTTCCACACTGTGCCCGACTCCTCATCCCTTTTAACCAGATTATCGGATTCAGCAAATAAACCTGGTGAATCATATAATTCAATCCAGAGAACCCTAATTTTACCAACATGTGTAAATTATATCACCCATATAAAAGTATGGGGGAGATAATTTACTGTACAAGATGATATTTTGATTTTTAAGAGTAATAAGTATTTACTTAAGGATAAAGGCATTAAAACTATTCCGGTACACACGGGAGTCCAGAAGGTGGCGGTAATGCACCTCAAGTTGTTTACCAACTGCCATACACATGGAAGACGAGATGAAAGCTCTGAATCATGTAAAGCACCTTGAATTACCTTGTTGTTGAAAATATGCTATGCAAATAAAATCACCTTGCCTTGCCTTATTTCAGATGAGAAAAATTACAATGTTATTCCATCGATCTGTAATTTAAATTTGGATATCCAACAATATAGCCTCTGAAGGGGCTATTTGGAATCGCACCAATCAATCTTTATATTTTTTCAAATTTCTTTGCAATAAAAATCTGGAAAAGGAAAAGTTTATAGGCCTGTGTTGGGTTTTATTCACTATATTGTTAAAATATTTCTGTGGGAAAACTTTCAATCTTCTTTTGTTTGGTCTCATTTTGAATTATTGTCTCTTGTCATTTAAAATTAAGCAGAAGTCATTTACATTTTAAAAATAGCAAAATGCTTTAACCCAAGTAATGTATTACTCATTTAATAAACATTACATCACAAATAAAAAAACAATGCTGCAACGTTTCAGTAACAACCTTTAAATGTGATTTCCTACTTATAGGTTCAATTATAAAAAATTAAAATGTCTGATTTCAAAAAACTGGATCAATCACATCTTGATGAAATTATTAAACAACTGAACTCCTCATCTTGCTGCCTCGATATCTTACCCACAGCTTTTAAAAAGAAAGTTCTCCCTGTCATTAAGTTGGATCTGATGCAAATAGTTAACACATCCCGCCAGTCAGGTATCTTCCCCCAGGCCCTCAAAACAGCAGTTATCAAACCCCTATTAAAGAAAAACAACCTAGACAATGCATTGATGCAGAATTATGGGCCAATCTCTAATCTCCCATTCATCAGTAAGATTATTGAAAAAGCTGTATCTCAACAGTTGAACACATTCCTGACAACGAACAACTCCTTAGATCATTTTCAATCTGGTTTCCATGCTCATCACAGCACTGACTGCCCTCGTCAAAGTTTTCAATGACATCCGCATAAATACAGACAGCAGTAAAACTACAGTGTTGGTTCTGTTGGACCTCAGTGCAGCGTTTGACACTGTTGATCATACAATATTACTGGAACGATTAGAGAGCCGGACTGGACTCACTGGTACAGATCTTCAATGGTTCGAATCTTACCTTAAAAATAGGAAGTTCTATGTGTCCATCGGAAATTTCTCATCAGAACAAACAGAAGTCACATGTGGGGTCCCCCAGGGCTCCATCCTGGGCCCCCTCCTGTTCAATTTTTATATGCTCCCACTAACCAAGATTATAGCAGCAAATCAGATTAGCTACCATAACTATGCAGACGATACACAGCTAAACATTACATTATCACCAGGTGACTTTGATTCTATCCAGACCTTAAATGAATGCATTGAACAAATCAACGACTGGATGTCCCATAACTTTTCCAGGTAAAACAAGAACAAAAACAGAAGTAATTCATTTTTGGACCTAAGGAGGAACGATCCAGAGTCAGCACACAGCTTCAGCTAATACAACTAAAAACGACTCATCAGGCTCGTAATCTAGGTGTAATAATGGACTCAGACCTGAACCTCCAGGGTCACATAAAGGCAATAACAAGGTCAGCTTTCTATCACCTGAGGAACATTTCTAGGATTAAAGGAATGATGTCACAGAAGGACTGTGAAAAACTGATCCATGTTTATCTTTAGTCGGATTGATTACTGCAACAGTATCTTCACAGGCCTACCTAAAATATCAATCAGAAAGCTGCAGCTGATCCAGAACGCTGCTGCTCGTGTTCTCACTAGAACCAGGAAAGTAGAACACATCACCCCAGTTCTTAAGTCCTTACACTGGCTCCCTGTACCTCAGAGAATAGCCTTTAAAATACTCCTACTTGTTTACAAATCATTGAACGGTTTAGCACCAAAGTACATTGAAGATATGCTGTCACTATATCAACCCAGCAGACCACTCAGGTCCTCCAACTCTAGCCTAATAATCGTCCCTAGGATCAGAACTAAACAGGGAGAGGCAGCTTTCAGCTTCTATGCTCCACAAATGTGGAATAAACTTCCAGACAAATGCAAAAATGCTGAATCGCTAGGCTCTTTTAAATCAAAGATTAAAACTCTACTATTCAGAGCTGCATTTGAATCTTAAATTGCGCTTTCCGATCACTTTTTGTTTTGTTTACCCGATTGTGTTTTATCTATTTTAATGTGTTTTAATTGCATAAATTTGTTCCTTAAATTATTTTTTATTGTTGTGGTTTAACTTCTATTCTTACTTTTTTATTTCTTTTTTAAGTGACTGTGTATTAATAACATAAATTTGTTCCTTACATTATCTTTTCTTACTGATTGATTACTGTTAAACTTATATGTTTTGTATGTAATCATGTGGTTTCATTATCACTGAATCATGTAAAGCACCTTGAATTGCCTTGTGTTGAAAGTGTGCTATACAAATAAAATTGCCTTGCCTTGCCTATATTTATACAGTAGTCAAGTCAATAATGAGTTAAGAATGCATTGAAGAAAAAGTTTAAAAAAATGTATTAAGAAAAAAATAGTTTGCATGTCTTCCATACTCTAAGATCTAACAAGTTGGCCTTAAAAAAAATATAGGAAATCGGTTGCCTTAAAAAAGTTAAGTAAACCTGATTGTTAATCTTAGATTACATTCACTTTCTTTTTACTTGGTCTGTGTACTTGGAACCTAGGGGTACTTAACTGTTTTAAGTTATTTAAACATAAGTCAAGGAAGTTCTTCCAAATTGAAAATGTCAAGTACAATCAACTCAGCAAAACTAAGTCTTTTCTAGCTGACATGAACAAATCTTGGAAAAAATCTAGGAAACCAGTTGAAAGAAAGAAAGAAAGAAAGAAAGAAAAAGAAAGAAAGAAAGAAAGAAAGAAAGAAAGAAAGAAAGAATAGTACACATGGAAAAATAGTGTCAACATTGTGGTACAAAAGTGCACAATGGTACAAAGATATATTTTCTTAACAGCAGTTTCCATTGCTTAAAATGAAAAAATGAGGAAGGTACCAGTGTCACAACTTGCGCAAAATGTATGGCAGAGATATGAAGAATTTCAACATAATTGAAAAGGTGAACAAAATATTCTCATAATACACCTTTTCTACTTATGGCAACCACTCTTTTTTTTTTTAAGTTAGCAAACTATTTTGTCTTTTTAAGAGAGAATAGCTTTATGCATAGAAAACAGGCCATTGCCAGGAAAAGTGTTTTTATTTGAAACTGTAGTTGCATGTAGCTTTAAGCCTCTACTGCAAAAGTGTGTTTTTTAACTCTGAAGTCTGGTTCTGAGGTTACACACCCAAACTGAGCATCACTCTCTGAATTAAGTCAGACTTGCTTTAGTGTTTTTTGATAATCAAGATACAGGGCATAGATTATTCCAAATACAGGTTAAAGAGCTTGATTGTGGCTTTCAATGTCATCCACAACAATTTTACCCTCTAGAAGGATAGCAATGCTGGATTGTTCAAGGTGTACATCATGTGGCTGACTGACAGGTATAATGATCAATACCCCCATAGGAACCTGCGTGTAGGCTGTAATCGCAATCCTGTGAATATAGAGAAAAGTAGAAAGAAAATTAGATAGAAATATTGGTTTCCAAGTGCACAACCTCTACCATTAAGTACAAGCATGACATTTTATAATACTTACAAAACAGACAATGTTGAAGTCACTTCCATTATCGCCGAGGAAAATCGAGAGACATCACAACACAGCAGTCCTCATGGCAATGACATCAGTAGTCTACCATGGGGAATAATAGTACAAATAAGCTATTGTTTCCAACCAGAAGTGAAAGAATAGTACATCATGTGCAGTAGAGTAGGTGAGTGAGTGAGTGAGTGCTAATGTGACTGAGTGTATGTGCGCGTGATTGTGTGTATGAGTGAGTTAAAATGACGCCCTACGGAGATGTGGTGTGTGTGTAAGCACGCATGTGTGCAACTAACTGTCAAAACGAAGATCCTGCTGAATACTTTCCCTTTGTTCAACGTGGGCAAGAATCTATTTTTTGGACCTAAAGATTTCAAGGAAACAGCGTGTGTGACGGTCTAAGGACTCAAAGAACTCTTGCTCCAGATTTCTGCTAGCTACTCTGGTGAACTCAGCAAAAATCAGTGAGGACAAAACAGAACAAAATAATTAAATTTTAAAAACCTACATGCATTAGCCTGAAGTAGCCATACTCAATTCTAATCAGAATGTGAGTCTGATACTGCTCCATTGGGCTGTGATTATGCAATGTGTTTTATCCGAACAAGGAAAAAAATGCCTCTGCACTCAATTGGATAGACCTATAGTTGCTATGCACAGCAACGGACGTTATCTGTTCCTCTCTTAGAATTCGTCTTTTATAATGAATGCGCTGTCGATATCTTCTGGAACAGAGTCTATGGCTGAATCTACTCATCTCAGTTCTCCGGCAGCAGCCATCGTTGTTCAATTCAACCCAGGCGCTCTTTGGTGACGTGGTTGATTACGTTACTGTTGTTCACCTGTCAATCATCGTAAGCCAGATTGGATTGGTACGAACAGATCTTGTTCGGGTATAATTGCTCCTCAACGGTAGAATGCCAGACAGAACTTCCAGACCATGTTGTGGGCGGGACTAAGTTTGGCTGGCACCCAGGCTATACATGCATATTTTATTAGATTTACTTAAATTATTACCTGTTTGCAGAAAAGAGCTGGCTAACGTTCCAACATTCAATGCATTAAAGGATTTAAATGTGCAGGGGCAATCCTTATTATGGTAATACTATTGTGTAGCCACCATGTTGCAGTCTATAATATTTGAGAAGCTGTCCTCGCTTTTCACAATTGAAGTTGCAGTACTTACATTTCCACTGCATCTGTGTCACTTGTCTTTTTTCAGTCTGTTGTAAAAACAGATTTCAGTTAAGCACAGATTCAGATACTATTAATTCCATTGGATCATAAAAGAATTAATACATTATATGTAATAATTCTATGAATCTTCAGCATCTACAAAAGCAAGAGAGGAGTTTATGAAATACTAATAAGTTAAATTTTCATCCTTGGAAACGGAAAATGAGACACAATATAAACTGGCCACTCACAATGTACTCACCAACGTGTTTCTGTGTCTTCTTCTTCTGCATTTATGGGCAGCTGGCATCCAATTAGTTGCATTGCTCCCCTCTCCTGGACTAAATATTAAACTTTCTGCATTCTATTCAATAGTCCAGTGTTACACGTAAGAAACATTTGTTCCAATCCCAACTCTCATCTCCCCGAACAAATTCAGTCTTTGCCAGGCATATCCCCTGCGACATACCATCACATGCTGCACCGTCTACCTTTATCCATATTCACACAATCCAAGACTCCCCACCCAGGCCCTCCTATCACCCTGCCACATTCAGAGGGGAGAGATGTGACAGTCCTATCACAATGCATCCGATTGATCATGCGCCCTTGCTACTTGGCCAAAGGGATAACCCTTTGGTTGACTGGTTAGTGTGCATGACTCTCACCTGAGAGTCTAGGATTCAACCCCCACCCAGGCCCTCCTATCACCCTGCCACACTGTGAAAACTGCAAGAAAGCTTGCCATTTTCCTAAAAAACTCTTGTCTCTACCTGCAAAGAACAAACTGGACAAGATCACAGCTCCTAAACATATCCATAATGCCTTTGCCCTAATGTGAGGGAGTCTTCCCCTCACTAACAGGTCATGTTTGTTTTGTGCATTAAATTCTGTATTTTTATTTTGTGTTGATTTTCTTAGTTAGGGGCCCTAACCTTGGTAGAACAGTTAAGTATTTTAAGTTTAATAGTTTTGTATGTTTTTTGTTCTCATCGCTTTTTTCTCTCTCTGAGGTCACCTTTTTTAGGTGTTGCCAGGAAGCGCGCCCATGGGCAGCCCTGATGAGCAGCTGGTGTGCTTAATCAGCTTCACAAAGGGAAAATCCATTGGGCTTTAGAGAGGGGTGAAAAGGATGTTGTATTCAATTTCTTTAACTTTAGTTGGTTTGTATTTTGTTACTTTAAATTGTTAGGTTGATTGTAAATATGTAAATAGAAATTTTAAATAGTTTTCTGGGATTTATTTTGTAAAAATTAGTTAAAATGTGACTGTTGTCTCCACCTATTTTTAAGTGGTATGGCCTGATTATAACCTTTAAAAAAAGAACACGCTTAATTGTCAGTGTGTCTTTTTGGCTGTTTGTGGAGGGGAATCCATGTTCCTTTGTGTTGGTATGTTAAAGCGAGAAAAAAGATAAAAATCGCAAAGCTCTGGTTATTTCTGGACTCTTTTTGCATTTTTTCCTGTGTCGACTGCTTGCTGCACCAGTCATTCAGAGTTGAGTTAAGGTTTTACTTCCCAAAAGCCTTACACCTAACATGTGGCTATCCTATTAATGGAATTATAGGTGCCATTGATGTTGGCTCGAGTCGTGCTCACCTCACTCCTCCCCCACACTGTCCCCATTCATCTTTACTATGCATGTGCCCTCCTGAACTCAGGGTTCAATCCCAGTGATAAAAAGTTGAGTCCAATTTACACAAAGGAATTTAGTTGGATATTTTTTTCAAGATAAATGAGTTGCTTACTCATAATGACTGAGTTGAATTAACTGGTTATGACGATACACAAATTCAATTTAAGTAAGAATAGTTATTACATTTTAGAGTGCATGCAACGGGGAATTTTTTTTTGAATGAATGTCAGTCTGTGTGTAAATGGGTTGTGGGGGCCATCTTTACTTCCCTCCTCACCTGGACCGAACATGGAATCAACCAGAGGTATATCACCAGAGACAGCCATTGTTGTTTTCATGGGAGCTTCGTCTGCACTTAATCTACGATATGCCTCCTGGACTTTCAGAGTGAAGATTTCTGGCAGCGGACAACTAACTCCGTTATAAAAAATGCTTCTGTGGGGAAAAACAGACAAGTCTTTTATAATAATAAAGTACATGTGCAAAGGTGTGTACATAGCACATGTACTTGACGTAACAATGAATTTTGTGCTGCTTGTGCATGCCACAGTGGGTTGCATAGAGCGATGAAAGTGAGTGTCTAGCCAAGAAAACACAAAGCAAATAAGGAAAACGGAAGCCTTGCAAAGTTGTTATATAAATAACATGCAGTGGATAAGACTGATGGGGCTCCAACACAGGCATTTAAAGAAATCCACTGGTGTACCTTCAAAGAGAGCCCTACTATTAGAGCTCTAAAGAGTGTTTCCACTAATAACGATATTGTTAGTGCACTGGATAATCTTTGAGCAGGTAAGTAGTTTAGGCTATGTGTAACAATATACCTGATTCCTACAATTTATATCCTGTCCATTGGTCTGGCCATAGAATTGCGCTGCTCTGGGTGGCTGCATGTCGGAGTGGCTCTGTTAGCAACATATTGAGTTTTGTTTTTTCGGACATTGCGTCTCCCTTACGGTGCTTACACACCGAACGCGATAGACGCGACCAAAAAGCGTGACACTCCATTATCACCTTGAAGCGTGTCCAAAGCGAACTGGCCGTGACTTGAATTTTGCAATTTTCACAAGCGTGAACCGGATATATGAAAGGATCCTGGCTGGAACCACTCTGCTGCCCTCCTCGTCCTCGCTCTCTCCTTCTCCCGACCCTCCGGGAGCTTCCAGTGGACTCTGGTCTATGAGCTGACCACCTTAAATGTCGGGACCACTGCTGCGGGGGTAGACCCAGTTGAGAAGCAGCGGAAGGATGAGTAAACACCCCGGCTCCTTGCCCAGGTTATGCTGCGAAGGTTTTAGCTTTGCCCCACCGCCATACCAACTACCAAGTTGAGTGGCTGTCCATCTGTCTGCTGTTAGTTAAGTTTATATGCGAGTGGCGCGGGACGTGCTTTGGTGGAGACATTACCAGGCCTGGGTGTCCGAGTGAGGAAGCTGTTTTGCAGCCACAACGGCTCTTTTAAGAGCCACCCACAAACCTCTTCAGAATCAGAATCAGCTTTAATGGCCAAGTATGACACATACAAAGAATTTGCAGATACAGTACAACCTGTCCAAGATCATTACAAGCAACAACAACAACAAACAGATCCAGGTCACTGTTGGGCATGCAGCCACCGAGCGGCGCTCCCGTTTATGAAACATAGAGAGATACACATCTTGGGAGGGGAGGGTTCCACGGTGAGGGGAAAAACACGTTCAACTGTGTAGTGGGTCCGTACAGCACTCACAATGCAGGTAATAGAAAAAACCACACCAACAAACATTTAAGCCCATTTTCAGACATTAACAATGACACGTTAGGAGGGATGGGCAGGTATGAGCTCCAGTCTACAGGTTAACACGCTGCCAAACCGAGGCGCGCTGTTATCCAGCTTCTTGTTGCAGGAGAGAGAATTCAGGATACAGCGAGATGGTGTGTGTGAATGTGAGTGTGTGTAACCATGTCAGTGTGTGCGTCAGTAGATGCACGTGTACGGGGGAGAGGAGACTCTGTTGACATTCTTCCCAGGGACATTTGATTAGGACCAGGTTGAAGGTCTTCATGGGAGCTAAAACAGTAATTATTTGGTTAGCAGGGAGAGAGCAAATATTCCTCTCTGCCCTTTCAGTCTGTCAGTGGTTTCTTTTATAATCTAATTCATCCAAATCGTAGTTCAAATTAAAGTTCCAAATCCAAATTAATTCCCAGATTAAAGTTCTAAATCCAATTAATTTCCAGTTGCCCCAATCCGCACCGACAGTTTCTCCAGGTTCGATGACAAATTGCGGATGAGTCCCAGAGCGCCGGCCAGATTGCCTCTTACAGCGTCTGTTTTCGTCCTAGCTCCCCCAGCATTTGGTTCTGAGTCCTGTTAGTACGAATCAATGCATCCAGCTGTTCCTTCAGCCGTCCAATCGCTTCCAGAACAGTGACCAATCTCGACCGTGTTTCAGATCTTTGTTGCTCCATTTTTCGGTAGTTCCAGTAACTGCCCATTTCAATCAGCAGAAACCCGATCACCATGATTTGCTCAGGCAATAACTTTACCAGGAGAAACCAGAGGAGGTACAGGACGAGAAGCATTAGCAGATGAAGGGAGACAGACTGGAAGAGGTAGAGAAGGAGAACCTGGACTAAATAAAATTCTAGAGGCTGGAGGAGGTAGAAGAGACGGAGAAGCTGAAAAAGAGGCTGCAAATTCACAGGTGAGGTTAAATAATGCTGGATGTGTTAGTCATGAGATTCAGCACTGTGACAGATCAAATCAAATGTATTTATAAAAAGCTTTTGATGCAAACAGAAACACACACTGCTTTACATGATTAAAACAGTTTAAATATAAGAATAAAAAAAGCCTTCACAGACAGAATATAGCATAGTTTGGGGGGTGGATCTGGCACCCGGGCCTGCTGCCGGGTCTGCGGGTTCTGCTGCCTGGTCAGTTCATTGCGGGGGTCGTCTGGCATTGGTCAGGTCCCTGGTCTCAGCACTCTGCGTGAGGCGGGGTCTGGACGTAGAAACTGGTAGATCTGGGTGTCCAGGTGCTGGCTGGGCGTGTCTTGGGAAGGGCATACATCCGCTGTGGCTTTTACTGTGGCTCCTACTGTGTGTGTTTGTGTGTGTGTGTGGGTGGGGCGGTGGCGTGGGGCGGTGGCGTGCTGTGTTGTTGCCGGTTTCGATTGACCCTAGGGTGGCGGAGGCATCTGTCACCCGTCCCTCCTGCCTTGCGGTGGCAGCGGGTTGCCCTTGTCGGCCGATTCCTAGTCGGGCCCTGCTGGGTCAGCAGTTTGTCAGCTGCTCCACAAGAGAAAAGAAGACATTGGATTTGTTTTGTGCAAATGTAAAGGATGCTTATATGTCCAAACCAAGACCTCCTCTAGGACAATCAGATCATAATCTTGTCTTTGTCTGCTCTGAATATAAACCACTTTCTTCAGAGGCAACTTCCAACAAAGAGAACTGTTAGAAAATGGTCACATGAAGCTGAAGAAGCCCTGCAGGGTTGTTTGGAATCCACAAACATGTTTGCCAGCCACATGGAGAAAACATCAGTGAGTTTGACTGACTACACAAACTTCTGCGTGGATAACATCATCCCCTCCAGAACTGATAGATGCTTCCCTAAAAACAAATCCTGGATCACCAGTGAGCGGAAGGAACTGCTGAACAAGAAAAAAAGAGCCTTCAAAGAGAAAGATAAGGAGTTTTTAAGGAGTATACAGAAGCAACTAAAAGTCAAGATCAGAGACAGCAAAGAGGCTTCCAGGAAGAAGCTAAAACGCAAACTACAGATCAGCAATATCAGAAATGTCTGGTCTGGAATGAAAAAGATCACAGGCTTTAAGCACAGGAAGGACTGGATAGATGGAAGTCTTGATAGAGCCAGTGAACTGAACACATTCTTCAATAGGTTCAGTTCAGGAACAAGCTCAGCATCCTCCTTTCCTGTTATCCAGCCAAAGAGACATCCCACTTTCCTCTGACCCCCACCTGTCCTGTCACACCTCAGATTTTTTATCTTCCACAACAGTCATGAACTCTTCTACTTCCACAACTTTGTCATCAACAAAATCAGGAGATGCTGCTATCCCCTTTATCTCACTCCTCCACCTGTCTGTCCCTAAAAGTCAGGTGAAGAGGCAGTTGAAGAAACTGAACCGGAACAAGGCTGCAGGTCCAGGTGGTGTCAGTCCTGGAGACCTGTGCAGAGCAACTCTGTGGGATTCTTCAGCACCTCTTGAACCTTAGCCTGACCCAGGAGTTGGTGTTGAAGATGCCATCATCAACCTGCTTAAACAAACTCACTGTCATCTGGTCAAAGCAGGCAGCACTGTAAGAATTGTGTTCTTTGATTTCTCCTGTGCATTTAACAAAATTCAGCCTGAATTGCTTTGTCAGAAAATCTTGAAGACACCGGTGCAGGCCTCAACAGTCAACTGGATCAATGACTACCTGACAAACAAAGCACAGTTTGTGAGACTGAATGATTGTGTGTAAAACCAGCTGGTCAGTAGCACTGGAGTACCATAGGTATTGTATTCTCACCATTCACCATAAAAGGTTTGCTATCATGGTCCTTGAATTGTGACACTTTTGTTCAGTTTCTGTGCAGCTGATCACTGCGAGAAACTAATGTAGGCATCAGTTGGGAGCAATGTACCGTCTCATAAAGTAGAGCTGGCACATAAGAGCACAAGGCTGTATCTGCTTCACATTTACACGGGCATCTCAGTGGCACCTCTGGCTTTGAATCCTTTAGCAGAATCTGCTACAAAAATAAATATTTTTTGACTGGAACTGCAACATAGGAGAAACAGCCTTTGCCTTTAAAATAATAAAGCTGGGAACTTTTGTCAGTGAAAATCTGACTGAAACGAGTAAAATGAGAGTTTTACAAGCTATTTATAGTTGACTATGTCTGATGTAACAGATCGTAATTAACTTTACTCATTTCACAAAGTGGTGATTTTACGAGAGTCATTACTTTTATATCCTTTCTGGTACCAGCTATGTTATTTCAAATGATATCTCAGATACCATATGATTCATATAATGCAATGATGGTTTTTATCTGTATCAAATTCACAGCAATGAACAGCAGAAATGTCATTTTCAAAAACAGGAACCTTCTTATTTTGAACTTGAACTGAACCGGCAAGATGACTTTCCCTGACACTCTTGTAGTGAGGCTTCTAGCTTTTCCTCTTTGACCTGAAGCACTCAGACCTTAACATGACCTCTCCTTTTTAAAACTGAGATTAACATAGAAGTTTGGATATTATATTTCAGTTACACAAAAGACTCATGAGGTGACTCCATCCCTTTATGAAGCTTTTTTCCTCACTGATCTAACTGCTTATTAAAGAACTAGCATCACCATTCAGCAGCTCAAAGCAGAAGTTTAAAATACATTTGTAGTTGTGTATGTAGCTGGACAACAGGGGTTGCTTAAACTGAATATTTTCCGTATTTGACTGTTTGTTTAGAACGGTGACAGAAAAATCTGAAGGCTGTCCGTTATTTTTACGGATTAGTATTCACAATTCACTCTGACCACTTTAAGTAATGTGCAAACCCCCCCCCCACACACACTTTTTTTCAATTGTGTGCATGGAGTCCATGTGAAATAAATTCCATCCCTTAATTATTCCACTTCTCATTAAAGGGTTGCAGGGGGTGTGGTGCCCATCTCCAGTGGTTATTGGGCGGGAGGCAGGGTAAACCCTGGACAGGTCGTCAGTCTATCCATCCTAGTGCAGACAGTTAGATGCGCTCCATAGAATCCGATGTGCGCCAAAGACGGATGTTGTGCGGCGCCTGCTGCTGCTTTAACTGCAGGCTTTCCTCCGGTAGATTACGGGTCAGGAAATGGCTCATTCAGAGAGTCCTCGACTTCTGGTCGCTACAATTGGAGAAATGTTTCCTCGTGTTTAAACTTTTGTCTGGATTCTTTGTGCAGATTAACAGCTAAATCCCCATTAGGGGTCATCTATTCTGTCTGAAGCAAAAATCCAATAACTTCTGCAATAATCCGACTATTAGATTACCTAAAAAAAAACCTTTTAGCATTTGCGTTTCATGCCGTGCAGGACCAGCAAAAGGTATTCTTACATTCTTTAGGGGGTGTTTTGAACATTTGCCTCTTTAGCTTTACCACTCAGAGGCTGGACCGATCCTGTCTCCCTCTGCAGCGCTCTGGATTCCGGAAGCGTGAGCCAACGGCTGGAACTGATACGCCGCTTGGCCGCTGCACTCCATAGCCTCCCTTTACCTCTGGTGGACAGCGGAGAAGAGACATCATGATTTCTACCTTTACTGGAGGTAAAGAGAGCCTTTATGGAACTTAGCAGCCCCATATCAGTGACAACTCATACTGATATGACATATCAGTATGAGTTGGCTCAGCCATGACTGCAACACCCCCCGCACCCTAACTCTTCCTACCTCCCTGCTCATGCTCTTGGCCATGGCCGTCCGTAGCTCCTGGCCCTGTCCACTTTGGTAGAATTTTTCAAATGTTGCCTGCCTACAATTTAATAGATACTACTGGATAGGTATTAACTCGTCAGAAGATTGCTAGAAACAGGCATGCCCCCCCCCCAAAAAAAAATAAAGACATTCATAAAGTTTAAAAAATCAAATAGATGGATAAAAATAGAATGTGACCGGATATTGTTGACCCTGCTGGTCAAAATAACGAACAAAAAAAAGGTCTAGTGTAACCTCTGCTTGACACGTGTGAAATATAACCTTTGTCTTTTTGTGATGCTGATGTTTATATATGGCTTGGCTAGGTCCTGCAGGAATTGGGTAAGAAACGCCATACCTAAGTTAATGGCAACATTTTTAGGCTATGCATTAGAAGTAATACAGCTGGTGGAAAAGTACGGAGGCATCCGACCGAGTTTTTACAAGTGACAATTAAATTCTGGGTATCTAAAACAGAATTTCTCCAATTAAGAATTCAATTTTTCCTATCCAAATGTTCATTCTAGATAGGAAGAATGTATTTGTGGATAGGAGCAGCTGTAAATCCAATTCACAGAATCAGAAATGTGACTTAATTTGCCCTTGCACGAATTACATTGTAGGTAGTCGAAATGTTCATTTGAACTTGGAAAAATTGATTTACGGATATATGGATTGTTAATATTTACTAGGAAGAATTGATATATAGCTATCTAGAATGTTTGTCGAGTCTAACTATTAAGTGGTAAATTGGTTTGCCATACAGGCAAACCATTCCATTCAGTTGAAACTAGGGTCTGAACCTGTGAAAACGAATCACGCAGTGTTTCTCAATGCCCAGGAACCTCGCCTTGATGTCTTGGTTCTGTATCAGTTGCCTAGGAGATACGTCATCAGAGACCGCCAAGGCGTGTTCTAAAGTTCATGTTCTACCGGGGAATCTGTCCTCCGTTTGTTAGCCGTTTTGCTTACTAACCAAGGATTCATTTGACGTGCCTTGATGCCTTCTCTCAGTCAAAAATTTCCCAGAATACAGCGCGGTAGGCGTCGGCAGCTACTTCGGGGGTAAATTTCCATTTTAAATGTAAATCAACTAATTTTAACCATCGGGCTTATATCTAAAATTTTTGTTTTATTTTTTTTATTATAATTTTTTAGATCCAAAGCAGTTATATATGGTTGGTTTGTTGCTTAATAGTTACAGCTTCGGTGGCTACCAGTTACTAATTCTCTTAAACATTTGATTTAACCGACATATACACAATAAAAAAAAGAGTAAAAAGCTCATTATACATTTCCAGTTCCATGGCTGAAGTAATGTTACTACGGTACAATGCTACCACGTGGGGTGGGACGGGGGGTGATTCCAAGATGGCTGCCGAGTAGGTTAAACTCAACTGAACTCTAAGAAACTAAACTTCGACCTGCAAAAAGAAGGAATCCAACCTAAGATTTCCAAAAATATCTGCAATATTGTTGCAGATAACTTGCAGAGACGTAAATGTCGAGCCGTGAAAGGAGGAAAATGCAGAAAATCATAACGAGCTTACCCGAAGCCTCATCAAGCCACCCCCTGATAACCTCGTGCCATGACTATGCTAGCACTCTCACTCCGGTAACTTTTCCTTCTGCTGATGGCGACTTCCCATTGCTACCAGTCACTCCATCTAAGTCTCCTGCTCCAAACTCACAAACGACCGCTCTGATACCCTCGAGAAAATGGTGAGTGAGAATTCTGAGAAAATTGATGAAAACTCACTGAAAATAGAAGGTCTGAAGAAAAACGTGGATTTTGCACTTAGCGAAATAAAAGACACCCAGAAGAGAGTGGATGCTATCAACACCCGCCTGAAGGAAGAGGAAGGAAAGACTGAAAGACTTAAAGCGCGTGTTGATGAGCTAGATATGTATGGAAGAAGATGGAACCTAAAGCTGTATGGATTCACTGAGGACCCTAACGAAAATGTCAGAGAAAATCTCATGTGCCTTAGAGTTTCTTTCATTTATAGCTGTTTTAGCTGTTTCTTACATTTGCTCTTGTTCTTTAAAATATGTCATTGTCAACCGTTTCTTTAAATGCCAGGGGTCTAAGAAGTAGTATTAAACGTAAGGCTTTATTTTTATTTGAAAAACAATTGAATACTGACTTTTGTTTATGTCAAGAGTCTCATTCTCTACTGGAAGATGCTAACTTTTGGAGAACTCAATGGAGTAATGACCTGTGGTTATCTAATGGGTCAGAACGTTCAGCAGGTGTGTTAACAATGAGAAATACCTTTACTTATATCTCCAGATCCCAATGGTCATTTTATTTGTCATATAATCAGTCTCAACAAGATTAAATTTATTACTGTTAATGTTTACGGGTACAATTCGCATGCAGAAAATGTTCAATTATTTAATGTTATTAATGACAAACTGAAGTGTTGGTTAACAAATTTCCCTAACTCGTATTTTCTCATTGGGGGGGATTTCAACATCATTCTTAATTCAAATATTGATAAATGGCCACCTACCAGTAATAATAGAAACACTTTCCTTAAAGATTTCATCGACAGATTTGAACTAGTAGATATATGGAGGTCCAAATTCCCGGACTCGTTCTCTTTCACTTGCAGTAATAAAGACAACACAAGACTATCAAGGTTAGATTATTGTTAATTTCTAAAGGTATTAAAGAACAGGCTGTTACTTTGAAAATTCTTCCTTGTCCACTGAGTCATCACCAGGCAGTTATCTTTATTTTCTGAGCATGCTAATTTAGGAAGGGCAAATTATTGGAAGGTAAACAATTCCTTACTAAAATTTAAAAAGGTGAAAATGAATATTTTGCTTATAATTTCTCATTATGTTAACAAAGCACAAACAGAACAATCATTCTTTATCAATTGGGAATTATTTAAGCATGAAGCAACAAAGTACTTAAGAAAATTTGTCAGTAACCTGGCTAAGAAAAAGAAAGAGGAGGAGCAAAACATTGTTACAAACATCTCTCTATTTTCTCAACTTACTCCCGAGAATTTACAAGAAGACGAAAAAATAGAACTGATTAATTTACAAGAAAGATTAGACAATATTTACAAACAGGGGGCAGAAGGAGCGTTCGTTAGGTCAAGGAAGCAATGGTTAGAAAGAGGTGAATAGAACGCTTCATACTTTTTTTAATTAGAAAAACGTTGGGCAAAGCTAAATACAATTACTAATTTAAAGATCGAGGAGGTGGTAACTGATGACCCTAAACTTATATCTAATTTCTGTTCATCCTTTTATGAAAAATATGTACAACAAGATACTGTGAGAGCGATGCCTTAGCTTTTCTAAACAATTTACAAACAACTCCCAAACTTGATCAAGCAGATAAGGAAGTATGTGATGCCCCATTATCATTGAAAGAAATTCAAGATTCTATAGAACATCTAAAAAAATAACAAATCTCCAGGGACTGATGGCTTGTCATCAGAGTTTTATAAATTATTTGCCCCTCAATTAGCACCCTTCTTACTTCAACTGTATAATGAGTTTATTATAGCCGAGTCTTTGCCTTGGAGTATGACCCAAGGATTTATTACGCTAATCCCCAAACCAAAGATAGACTTGCTTTATATTGACAACTGGCGCTAAATAATGATTATAAGATTCTAGCTCTTATCTTTGCACAAATAATTACATTTGTTTTTAGACTCTATTATAGATGAAGAACAGTCAGGTTTTCTAAATAACAGACACATCTCCAATAACATAAGGCTTGTTCTGGATCTGTTGGATTACTCTTATTTATCCCAGATAATGGCTATATACTCTCCCTGGATTTTTTCAAGGCATTTGACACTGTTCAACACCAATTTATGTACCTTTCACTTAAAAAGCTTGGGTTTGGAGACCAAGCGGTGGTGGCAAGGCACCGGGGGTGGATGAGATTCGGCCGGAGTTCCTCAAGGCTCTGGATGTTGCAGGGCTGTGTTGGTTGACGCGGCTCTGCAATATTGCGTGGACATCGGGGGCAGTTCCCTTGGATTGGCAGACCGGGGTGGTGGCCCCCCTCTTTAAAAAGGGGGACCAAAGAGTGTGTTCCAACTATAGGGGGATCACACTTCTGAGCCTCCCTGGTAAGGTCTATTCGGGGGTTCTGGAGAGGAGAGTCCGACGGATAGTCGAACCTCAGATTCAGGAGGAATAATGCGGTTTTCATCCTGGCCGTGGAACACTGGACCAGCTCTACACCCTTGGCAGGGTCCTGGAGGGTGCATGGAAGTTCGCCCAACCGGTCTACATGTGCTTTGTGGACTTGGGGAAGGCGTTCAACCGTGTCCCTCGGGGTGTCCTGTGGGGGGTACTCCGGGAGTATGGGGTACCAGGCCCTTTGATGCTGTTAGGTCCCTGTATGAGCGGTGTCAGAGTCTGGTTCGCATTGCCAGCAGTAAGTCGGACTCATTTCCAGTGAGAGCTGGACTCCACCAAGGTTGCCCTTTGTCACCGGTCCTGTTCATAACGTTTATGGACAGGATTTCTAGGCGCAGCCAAGGTGTTGAGGCGATCCGTTTTGGTGACCTCAGGATCGGGTCTCTGCTTTTTGCAGATAATGTGGTCTTGTTGGCTTCATCTGAACGTAATCTACAGCTCTCGTTGGAGCAGTTCGCAGCCGAGTGTGAAGCGGCTGGGATGAGGACCAGCACCTCCAAATCCGAGACCATGGTCTTGAGCCAGAAAAGGGTAGAGTGCCTTCTCCGGGTCGGGGATGAGGTCCTTCCTCAAGTGGGGGAGTTTAGGGAACTGGGGGTCTTGTTCACGAATGAGGGAAAAATGGAGCGGGAGATCGATGGATGGATTGGTGAGGCGTCTGCAGTTATGCGGGTGCTGTACCGGTCTGTCAAGGTGAAGAGAGAGCTGAGCCGAAAGGCAAAGCTCTCGATTTACCGGTCGATCTACGTTCCTACCCTCATCTATGGTCACGAACGCTGGGTGGTGACCGAAAGAACGAGATCGCGGATAAAGGCGGCTGAAATAAGTTTCCTCCGTAAGGTGGCTGGGCTCTCCCTTAGAGATAGAGTGAGAAGCTCGGTCATCCGGAGGGGGCTCAGTGTAGAACCGCTGCTCCTCCACATCGAGAGGAGCCAGTTGAGGTGGCTCGGGCATCTGGTCAGGATGCCTCCTGGACGCCTCCCTGGTGAGGTGTTCTGGGCACGTCCCACCGGGAGGAGACCCAGGGGAAGACCCAGGACTCGCTGGAGGGATTATGTCTCCCAGCTGGCCTGGGAACGCCTCGGGATTCCTCCAGAGGAGCCTGCCCAAGTAGCCGGGGAGAGGGAGGTCTGGGTCTCTTTGCTTAGGCTACTGCCCCCGCGACCCGACCCCGGATAAGCGGAAGATGATGGATGGATGGATGGATGGAGTTTGCAGGTTCCTTTAGTTCATACCTTGTTAGAATAATTTTCCAAAGCCTCTGGTCTTTGCCTTAACCTTAAAAAGTGTGAGTTATTGGCTATAAAAGAGTGCAATGCTGATTCAATCTGAAATACTCCCATCAAAAACTCCTTGACATACTTAGGTATTATCATTGAGTGAAATGAGACAGAGATGATTCAATAACTTTAATCCTGTCATTGACAAAACTAAGAAAAAACTGAATTTACTGCTTCTGTGTGATTTATCACTAAGAGGAAGAATTTTGCTCTCAAAGGCTGAAGGAATCTCAAGATTAACGTATGCTGCTCAATCGCTGGATGCAAACCCTGATAGCCAAAACTATAGATAAAATCCTTTTAGATTTTGTATGAAAGAATCGTACTCATTTCTTGAAGAAAACAGCCTTAATGAATGATTACTGTAAAGGAGGACTCAACTTTGTTGACTTTACAACAATAAATAACACTTTTAAGATTCATTGGCTAAAACATTATTTTAAATGTCCCACTTCTTTATGGAATGTAATTCCTCAATATGTATTCTCCTTGGTTGGTGGTCTTGATTTTTTTTTACTTTGCAATTACAACATTAACAAAATTCCCCTCAAATTGTCATCCTTTCATAAGCAAATGTTGCTGGCATGGTCATTTATTTACAAGCACAATTTAGCCCACATAAGTGTTTCATATGGAACAATAAATTAATTTTGTACAAGAAGAAGTCAATTTTTTTTCAGAATTTGATTGATAATAACATAATTACTGTAAGCCAATTGTTTAATCGAGATGGGCATCTGTACAGCTATGTAGAATTTTTACAACATTTTGGAATCCCTGTTCCTCCAAAGGAATTTTCTATTGTTTTCGATGCTATTCCCTCAGGTTATATCTCTCTTCTCAGTGGTGTAGTAGGGAGCTGTACTCAACCCTCTCTCCCTCGGGCCAATGAAACAGACATTGGAAAGACTTGTTTTCAATCATTGTCAACCAAACAGAAGAACCGGACAGTTCGGAACCTCTTTCTTCGAGAGATCTCCTGTTCGCCCTGGTCTAACTCTTTCTGATCCAGCTTCGTTGACAACATTATTTGGAATAAAGTTTGGCTTTTGCCACATAAGTTTTTTTTTTTACCAATAAGGAAATTTCATTGAAAATGCTTCACAGGTTCTATCCTAATAATCACTACCTTCATAGACTTAAAAGTGATATTGATGTTAACTGCACTTTTTGTGACGTCCAGAGAGAAACAGTGATCCATTTATTCTGGTATTGCCCATGTACAAATCATTTCTGGAGTAAATTTTCACGTTTTATTATAGATCACATCCACCATGACTTCTCTTTACGTTGGGAAAATGTGATATTTGGTTTTACTGATTATGACAACAAACTAAAGTCTCACTTTTTTTTATTTAACCTACTTCCTATTTTCTCTAAATTTATTATACATAGATCAAAGTTCTCCGAACACAAGCCAAATTTTACTGAACTTGTCCTTTATTTTAAACATTATATCTCTTCAATAGAAGACAGCACGAACAAAAAAGCCTTAAAAACTTATCATCTCTTTAAACAATTTCATTTATTTTCATGAACCCAATGTTCCTTTAATTCTTTATAAACCCCTGGCATTTTAGTTTATGGTAGGCTATACTAAAGTTGTTTATTTTTTCTATCTACATGTGTGTACTTTTTAAACGTCGGCTCGATGTATACCACGTTTTATTTTTCTTGTTGTTGTTGTTTTCCTTGAAGAGTTGACTTTTGGAAAAAAATAAAAAAATACGAGGGGCGGGACGTAAACAGAGCACGTCAGCCGCGGTTACCTGAGATAAGTCTGTTCCAAACCGTTTTGTTTGACCAAGGAAGGACAGCACCCACGGTCCTGGTGAAATGGAGGCTTTATACGGTCTTCTCTGCCTAGAATGGTTAGACACCAGGAGTGTTTTAATATTTTCCTTCGTGTTTTTGCTGCTGACCATTTTTTTAAAGAACAGAAACCCGAAAAACTTTCCTCCTGGACCTCAAGCACTTCCTTTGATCGGGGATCTTCATCGCATCCGTCCTGCTAGACTTCACCTGCAGATCCTGGAGGTATGGATTTTTATGCACATTCAAGAGAAAACTAATAGCAACAGTAACACGTGAGTCTTCTTTTATGTTTCGGAAAAAGAGAATTTGCTATCATCACAGTGATGGTAAAACAGAACAAAAACTATATTTATCAATAATATGTTATATAGGCTAATGAGACTTGACATTGAACTTTTTCACGTTAACCAATGAGCGAATGCTGGCACCATGTCTGTGTAAACATATATGTATTGTTCACTCCAGATTTTTAAACTTGTACCTTATTAATTTTACATAAAAAAAATATTTTTTTTTTTGGTCAACAATTCTTACTTATGTTGAATGCACTGAACTTATAATGCACTTTTCAAGTCATATTGACCACTCAAAACACACTACACTAAAGTCACATTCACCCATTTGCACTCACAAACTTGCACACATTTACAGAGCTCAATAGGTAACTTGGGGTTAAGTGCCTTGCCCAGGGGCTCATCAACATCTGGTAGGAAGAAGGCACGTTCAGCTCACACCTTATATACCTTCATGTTTGTTGGTCAGCTATATTGTACACTTGCAGGCTGAGGCGTAGTGTACAGTCAGGCAAACCAGGCAATTGCTTGGGGCCCCTACCCAAGACAAGGGCCCTCAGAGTGACAAACCAAGTTGGCACAATCAGTCACTGCTTCTGTGCTGTGTCGTAGCGGGCCCAATGAATTTGGCCGTCTGAAATACACTGAAGGAGGCCCCTGTCAATTTCGCCCATCCCACACCTGCCTATATCTCACATAAGCTGAACAAATCCTAAACAGGTGTTATGACGAGAAATGCATGTCGGCTGAAAGTTGCATCCTCTGGCTGCTGCGGGACAGCGCAGCATTCAAAACTCACTAACGACGAGAAAACGGATTAAAATATCAACAATGTGGCAGCTTTTAAATATATTTGTAATTTATCCTAACATTTTTGCTGTTTTAACATCACTGTGTCTCAGAAGTATTTTTCGATGCTCCGCTGTTTATGGGTCACATACTCTGCTTTTTTTTCCTGTTTTTTGTGTGTTTTTTTTGTGTGTTTTTTTTTTAGTTTTTTTTACCAACAGCTTGATATTTTAAGCGTTTTATAATATCTAAACTTTTTAAAGTAGCGATTTATATTTGACGTGGGAGCAAACAGGGTACTGTAGTATAGACACATTGAATGTTATTGTTTTCCATAACATTTTGCACATGCGTACAACACTGGAGGGCAAAAAGCTTCAACACCGCTATGCAAAGCCATTTTTGTGCAGATGATCGAAAAAGTTACATCATAAAGCTAACTATATGTAGTGCAAAGCTTCCAGACCGTTCATAACCGTTTAATTACAAGCTACGGGATTAAACTCCTCAGATATGACCACCGCCAGTTCTGTATGGGGATATCTACAATTATTGGATCCGCATTCCATGACTTTACACAGCAGAACCGAGAAGGCATACAATCATGAGGACAACTCCCAGTGCTCGACTATTCAAACACCTTTTTACACCGATCAATCATCAAAACGGCAGTTTGATGAGTCACAACGACCGATACAGCCAGGCTAACCCCCGACAGGCCGCTATTTATAACTTCATCAGATTACTGACATGTCGTAGACATATTCACATCCGAAAGACAACAACACATTATGGAGTTATTATGGAGCAATGGTATGGAGATCTGACAGCTTACACTGTGCAGGCTGTGTTAGCACTCTGTGCAGAGAACAGCCAGCGAAGGACATCACCATCAGGCTGAGCGCAGCATCACAGCTTTTACTATAAACAGAGAAATAAAGAAATAAAGAAATAAAATAATAAACTTACAACCTACAGGCAATCGGGCAGCTGGGCTTGGTTGAGTGATGTCACTTTTCAATTATTCTGTATTGCTATAGTGATCCATTGTGCAGGGATCGTAAAAAGTTTGGTTGGCTGAGTTCTGTGTGAGGCTGGTTATGACTTGGAGTTTTTACTTCTGCAGCACATGTGGAAAAAGCTGAAAATAAAGGTTACATGCATGGTGCCTAAAGAAAATATCTGATGACTTGTTTCTTTGATATTAATTTTATCTTTGGAAAGCACTGAATGCTGTTATTTACTACAGTGTTGACTGATAAAACTGTAGTTCAAGAAAACTAGAATTTCTATTGCAGTTAGGTAGATTAGGTAAATATGTTTAAACAACTGCATCACAGACTGCGTTATATAAGCAACCTGGGCTGTGGTTGTCAGCAGTGAAGGGTCCTTGTAACAATCACCATACTCTCTCTGTTGTGTTCCTCATACTTCCTAAGTTTCTCTATAGTTAGCTTTCCCATAACACCATGTCTTCTGATCATAAAAGATGCCGTGTATCAGTAATTCTGATAATAGGGCAAGCGTTTAATTTCCTGTTTATGTAGTTCTCTGGTCCAGTTGTTTTGATTGAATACTACTTCATAATTACTATTGAATAGGTACTAACTCGTCAGACGATTGCTGGAGACAGGCATTCCGGTCAAAACTCTCTCTGTCTCTCTCTCTCTCTCTCTCTCTCTCTCTCTCTCTCTCTCTCTCTCTCTATATATATATATATTATATATATATATATATAATATATATATTATATATATAATAGATATAGAGAGAGAGAGAGAGAGAGAGAGAGAGATACCCCTATAGAGAGAGAGATAGATACCCCTAACCCCCTAAAAACGTTTTATTAGGTAAGCCTCATCTTTTTACTTTCTGCATTGCAGCACCTTTTTAAAGGAAGTAAGAATGCTTCAAACTTTTTTTGTGCTGCTCAGTTTGCAGAGAAATATGGAAATGTCTTCAGTCTTCATCTCTTTGGTGAAAAAGCTGTGATCATTAACGGGTACAAACATGTGAAAGAGGCACTTGTTGAAAAAGGAGAGGACTTCATGGATCGTCCCACCATTCCATCGTTTTCTGCAGTTTTCAGAAACAAAGGTGCAATTGTCATATTAGTCGCTATTTTTTTATATCGCAGTGTTAACTTGGTGAGGATATGACTCTTCTAACATCAATGTTAATATTTGTTCCTTTAATGAAAAAAAGGTATTGTATTGTCCAATGGTTACCCATGGAAAGTACAGAGGAGGTTTGCACTTCATACACTGAGGAACTTTGGACTGGGAAAGAAGACCATGGAGCAATACATCCAGCAGGAGTGCCAATATCTCACGGAAGCTTTTGCTGATCAGCAAGGTACAAAATAAACAACCAAAAATAAACAGAACATGCTGTCCTTTATTCTTGCTACAGTCTTTGCATTTCTGATTATGTAATTGATATTATTTCATTACTGAATGCTATGCATCCTTTTTCCTGTGGTTCATAATGCTTTCATTATTTTAACAAATTGACTATTTTTATTCTCTGTTGTTATTTAAAAGGAAAGCCTTTCTCTGGTCAGGAATTGATAAACAGCGCTGTTTCCAACATCATCTGCTGTTTGGTCTTCGGGAATCGATTCGAATACAATGATAATCAGTACAGAACTATTCTTCAGAAATTCAATGAGATATTTCGTTTGCAGGGAGGACTGTGTGTGCAGGTAAGTCATCTTTCTAAAAACAAACTCTTGCACACTGGGGATGTGAACAACTATGACAACTATAGTTTCTATTCCTCCAAACAAAATTAGTCAGACCTAAGATTGGAATGCAGCTGCAGATGTACCTTACAGGTTACACAACAGTCCTGCATTTGTCTAAATGATTACTACCAGTTCACATACATGACATTAGCATCAAAGCTTCTTTCATTAGCAAGGACCCTACTTACAGAGATTCAAATTTGAATGTTTATTCAAGAAAGGGAGTTGAATTGTCTGGGAAGATGCGCCGATGGAGGCTTAGGATGAAGCCTCGGGGTGGGGGTGCAGTCTTCTGGAATTCAGGTGCTAGGACAATGTTAAACTATGCTAAACCTCATGTTAGGACTATGACTGAACAAAGGTGAGTGGGCAAGGATGAGAGGATGTAGATGAAGAGATGAAGGGATGTGGGAGGGGATGAAGCAGGAGGTGAAGGGATAACAAGAAGAAAGGGTGAGGGAGGGGATGTAGGGATCTGAGGATGAGTCCGAATAGAGGGTCGGGGAGGGACTGGTGCAAAAACAATCGAAACAGATGCAGAGCGCTAGGCAGGTAAAGTATATATGGACTGCTGAGTAATTAGAGATGCGAACCAGGCTTGAGACGCCAGGTTAATAGAGTTTGGGTAGATTGCTGAGAGGAAGTGGATATGGGCGTGGTACTGCCGAACTTAAAACATTAACTTCATTTTTGCCCTTCAGATGACACTCTATCTTCTCTGCTCTTCAGATATACAATGTGATTCCTTCTGTGATGAGGTGGCTACCTGGACCTCATAAGGACATATTCAAAATTATGCGGGAAATAATTGACTTTGTAGATATTCGTATTAAAGAACACAAAGAAAACCTTGACCCCTCATCTCCACGAGACTACATCGACTCCTTCCTGATAGAAATGGGAGACGTAAGCGTTGCTTTCTTTTATTAATGTCATGACTTGTGCCAGTGGTATCCAAAGTGAGTACTCAGTGACCGCTATCCTGCCTGTGTTGCTTTGTTCTCTGGTTCAACACACCTGAATCAAATGATGGCTGGTTAGTAGGCTTCAGCATTAGTTTGACATGCGGAAGAGCTAATTAGGCCATTTGAATCAACTGTATTGGAGCAGAGATACATCTAAAACTGTAAAGGCCTCAAGGCCTGGAGTTGGACACCCCTGATCTATGCAATGCCTTGGTTATATTTTGCTTTAAAAAAAATCAGACCTTCTGGTAATGTTTATAGAGAAAATATCGTTATTATGAATCTTTTTTTTTTCTTTGAGCTTGTAGTCTATAGTCTCATGATTCTGTCGTTTTGTCTATGTCCTGTCCAACATTATGACTGTGATGTGCTGCACTGTGAGTGTTTACTATCAATCCCATTTCTTACAAAAATTGTCGCCAGGACCTGTCTACTTTACTGCCGAGCCGGTGTAAAAAATGATAATAATTAAATTTAATAAAAAAACAATGAATGAAAGCAGCTGAAAATTATTATTTTGTCATTTTGTCTGGACCAAAACATGGGCTACCACACTGATGACACTTTTTACCTAATCAGATAGAGGGGAACCTATCGTCTCTTTTGTCTCTTGTGTCTTTGGTAGAAAGAGGACAAAGATTCTGGTTTTGATCTCTTCAATTTAAGCGCATGCACTCTGGACCTGTTTGGTGCTGGAAGTGAAACAACCACCACTACTTTGCACTGGGGCTTGCTGTACATGATTTACTATCCTGATATACAAGGTGTGTGAAGAACTGTAGGCAGACTTTACCAGCTCAGTTTTGTTGTAGACAAAAATGGAATGAGTTATCAATTTTGTACTGGACAGTCTTCCAATCAGTTGTATTTTCTTTGTGTACAGAGCGTGTCCAGGCTGAGATAGATGCTGTGATTGGTCCATCCAGACAACCAGCTGTGACCGACAGAGAAAACATGCCCTACACTGATGCTGTCATCCACGAGATACAGAGAATGGGAAACATTCTTCCTCTAAATGTTGCCCGCATGACGACCAAAGACACCACCTTGGATAAATACTCAATTCCTAAGGTACATTATTTACAATGGATTTTGACCGATCACACAGGCACAACTTTATTTCTGACTGACCCACATACTGAGGAACATAGAAAATAAATTTTTAAAATATTAACCGATTACTCAAATAGAGTTCTAAATCAATATTTACTCACAATTACATTTAGATATGTCTTTACCATAAAATTAAAGTATTGAATAGGTCCTCGGTAAGTATGATATTGGTACCATTTAGCTGCTGAATATATTTTTTTTACTCCCAGTACTGATTAAAAACTACCAAAAAACTTAACAGTAAAACTTTTTACTTAACAGCTTGTCTGTTTTAAATCTTCAGGGGACATTGATCATAGCTACACTTCACTCTGTCCTCCATGATGAGTCGATGTGGGAGACTCCACATTCTTTCAACCCTCAGCACTTTATGGACCAGGATGGTAAATTTAGGAAGAGAGAAGCCTTCATGCCTTTCTCTGTTGGTAAGTAGGCTGCTTTGGTCATTTAAATATTGTTTTCATTCTGCTTGAGTTTGGTCTTCATAAAATGATAATCAAATTGAGTTGAATAGTCCTTTATTGTCCCATGAGGAGAAATTAATTTCAGTGCAGCCAGATCAAGAGTAGGCAAACAGGCATCATTACACAGACAGACAGATAAAGGGCAACTGTGGCATTGCAGCCAGCATCAAGCGGCTCACCATATGCAGAATGAGAGGATTAACATTAGGTTGGTTTGGGACTGAGAGTGAAAAAAAAGTGTTCATCTTTGTGATGTTCTCATCTTTGGGGAACATGACCCAGACAATAAAAAATAAAAACTGTATATTCAGCCTAATTGTTTAATAATTCTTTGTCCTTGTTCTAAAAGAATGAGGAACAATATAATCAGTGATAAATAAAAGTAGTTGTAGAATAAATCAGCTACTTGGACTTGGATTTTTCTGAAGAGGGACGTATTGCAACAGTCTCTAGTGAATTACAATTATTTAACCAAGATATGTCATGTGTATTTTCAGGTAAACGTGTGTGCCTCGGGGAGCAGCTTGCAAGGATGGAGTTATTCCTCTTCTTCACCTCCCTCCTTCAAAGGTTTAAATTCTCACCCCCTCCAGGAGAGCAGCCCAGTCTGGAGTACAAACTCGGAGCCACTCATTGTCCCAAACCCTACCGCCTCTGCGCCGTGCAACGTTAAACTAAAACAAGTGTTGACAGAACCGGCTGCATCCATTCCACTGTCTCTGAAATGAAAGATTGTCTGCCAAAAACCTTATTGTTATGATAGTGTAAATTAAATGGTCATCTAGAACACATTTTACTCTGAAACCTTATCTTTTGTTTAAATAATTTCTTAACTAATGACTTAATGACTGGACTGGCGACCTGTCCAGGGTGTACCCCCCCTCTCCCCCGCTGACAGCTGGAGATAGGCACCAGCCCCCCCGCGATGCCTGGAGGACTACGCGGTTCAGAAAATGGATGGATGACTTAATGACAAATGTGCTGAGATGGATTTAGCAACTGCTGATGTGAAAAAAACCAAAAGATTTCTGGATTTCTGAATGTAACTGTGCTTTTCGGATTTAATCTCTGGTTGACATGCCACTGTGTTTTTCATATCACAGAAGCTGCTGACTGAGAACAGTGTTGAACTGTATTAGAAGAATTAGATTTTCAGTGTTAGGGATTCCCCAAATTATGTAATTACATAAATCCTACCTATTTAAATTAATTTCTGCTAACTGTTTGTGTAATTGTAATATTTTACTAATAGATATTTTTAAAGTAATGTTGTCTTCCTTAAAAATAATTATGCAATGTATGTACATTAATTTACAAATGACCAAAGTAAATACTTTGAAATTATTTAATGTAATAAAAATACAACTTTTATTATTATTATTATTATACATTATGGTTACTCTAAATGAACAGCTTCCTTTGTAATTCTGTATTAAAGATCAGCATATCTTATATGAAAAAAAGAACTTCTTTTGTTAAATTTGCTGTAAACCGATGGATGTTTTCAGGTTCAAAGGTAAATTAAAACCTGTGAGATAAGATAAACCTGATCCACCACTGGGGGAAATGTCACTGATAGCTGCGAGTCAGTGGGTCAAAAGCTATGACCAGTTTGAATGACAGTACTCTAATCCGTATATACAACATAGAAAATAGAGATTATTAAAATACAAAACTGCTCATACCCCTCGAGCTTTTCCACATATTGTCAGATTGCAACCATAACCTTCAGTGTATTTTTGTCAAGATCAATGTGTCTGAGTGTGTTTTTTATTTTATTTTATTACTCTGGTTGGTGATTTTTTTTTGTGTCAATAATGGAATCCAATGGCCAGTAAATACTTCTGATGAGAGGGGGTCTGTGGTGATTTTCCTGGCCGGCTTCCTGACCCTGGACTGGTACAGGACCTGAATGGAGGGAAGATCAGTACCTATGATCCTTTCTGAGGACCTGACTGTTCTCTGCAGTCTGTCCTTGTCTTGCCTGGTGGCGGATCCGAACCAGACAGAGATGGATGACGTCAGGACAGACTGGACTATTGCTGTGTAGAAGATGGTCAGCAGCTCCTGAGGGAGGTTGAACTTTTTGAGCTGACGCAGAAAGTACAGCCTTTGCTGGGCCTTCTTCCTTATAGAGTCAATGTGGGAGGTCCACTTCAGGTCCCGTGTGATGATGGATCCTAGGAACCTGAAAAGCTTCACTGGGGGGTCTCTTCCTGAAGTCGACTGTCATCTCCACAGTTTTGAGCGGGTTTAGCTCCAGGTGGTTCTGACTGCACCAGAGGACCAGCTGTTCCACTTCCCTTCTGTATGCAGACTTGTCGCCGTCACAGATTAGTCCAATGATGGTGGTGTCATCTGTAAACTTCAGGAGTTTCACAGAAGGGTCCCTTGAGGTGGAGTCAGTGGTGTAAAGGGAGAAGAGCAGTGGGGAGAGAACACATCCCTGGGGGGCGCCAGGGCTGATGGATCGGTTGCTGGATATGAAGTTACCCAGTTATACCTGCATTCCTCCTGTCAGTCAGGAAACTGGTAATCCAGTGGCAGGTGGAGGGAGGCACGGTGAGCTGGGACATTTTTTGATGGATGAGCTCTGGGACGATGGTGTTAGACGCAGAGCTGAAGTCCACAAACAAGACCCGAGCGTAGGTCCCTGCAGAGTCAAGGTGGTGCAGGATGTAGTGGAGAGCCATGTTGATTGCGTCTGACCTGTTTGCTCTATAGGCGAACTGCAGGGGGTCTAGCAGGGGATCCGTGATGTCCTTCAGGTGGGTCAACACCAGTCGCTCAAAGGATTTCATGACCACAGATGTCAGGGCAACTGGTCTGTAGTCATTTAATCCTGTGACAGGGGACTTCTTGGGAACCGGAATGATGGTGGAGCGTTTGAGGCAGGAGGGGACCTCACACAGCTCCAGGGAGTTATTGAAGATCTGAGTGAAGATGGGAGCCAGCTGGTCAGCACAGACTTTCAGACAGGATGGAGACACACCATCGGGTCCTGGAGCCTTCTTAATCATCTGTCTCTGAAATACTTGGCGCACATCCTGTTCACAGATCCTCAGCGCAGGCAGGGGGTCAGGTTTGGGGGTGGTTTAGGGTGATGCTAGGCCTTTTGTGATGGAGATGGTCGGTGAGGTGGAAGGTGTGAAGGTCGTTGCAAACCTGGAAAAAAAGTCATGAGGTCTTCAGCCAGGTGGGGGCTCCCCACAGGGTGGGGGGATGGTCTCCTGTAGTTGGTAATGGTAATGATGGTTGTGATATATCCAAGTTGTCCGCGTTGCAAAGTTGCATTTTCCCTGTGGCTAAATATCTTAGTGTCGCTAAAAATTTTATTTCTGGACTGATCGGATTTTTACGTTTAGTTGGAGGCTTGATTGCATCCCGCACCACATCTGTAATAAACGATTTTGTTGGTATCGTTTGGTTAATTCCGAATCATCCAGAGTGTCTAACACATTGTGTCTGGCTGCTGACATTTTGGGAGTCTTTGTGAACAGGTCAGGGAGTTAGGAGTCCTCTAGACTTCTTTTAAGGACTCCCAGATAGGAGCTACTTTTAGGCCTAAAAGTGGTTGTGAATTACTTTTATCTTAAGAAACTAGGAGTCCTAAATTTAAGAGTGACACGCCCACATTTTTAGGAGTTACTCCTAAATTCGGCAGTTGCTGCTGTCATTGATAAATCGTTCATTTGTGGGAGACTTTAGAGTTTGACATTTTGCACCTTATTTGGTGTAGCCTATATTTTTTGCGCATTGTACGCTCAGGTCCATATTGATAAATGCCGAAAAGTGTAAATGTTTTGTGTACGCAACATTTACACCCTGATTTGGTCGGACGCAAGTTTGATAAATGAGGTCCAATGTCTTGGTCTGTGCTTTTTGTCTCCTGTCTCTAGAGTAGGGTTGCCAACTTTCATAAATTAAATTAAGGGACACAAGGGCCGCGCCGTCCGACTCACGGGGAGGTGTGGTGCTTTTAATGAGGGGGTCATCCAGAATGATTATATGTTAATGCTTTATTAATAATAAACACATTAATGTATTAGTGCTGTAAGTCAGGCTAAAACTTCAATGAAATCTATCCACAATAAAAATGGGGAAAAAAGTACAGACAACTGGCGTTAACAAGATGCAGTATAATCTATCACATGACGATACTAGGAACAACATGAGGTCGTTTGTTGAGCTACCAGCGACGTATTTTCAATATTTTCTTACTAAAGTGACTCTATAGGGCTATTGATGAACAGATGAACAAAAACCTTAAAACGTGTTTAGCTGCTCATTTAAATACAAATGTAGGAGTGGGATTACAAATAGTTAATTAAATTAACTTGCATGGTTTATCTGAACAACAATCAAAACACATTTACAAATGTAATGCAATGTTCACTTAAAATATGTTGGCTATATCTCTAAATTATAAAATTGCAACAGCCAGAAACCTATCAAAACATATTTTTTTAGTTTTCATTTTTATCTGTTTAACAGCATAACAATTAATCAGTTAGTTTGATTTGTTCTTTAAGTTGTCATCTATATTGATTGCATCATAAATAATGACTACGCCTACTGGCTTTAAAAACAACAACAACAAAAACAACCGCTTATCCTCCACATTGAATCCAGAAAAAATTAAATTGCACATGCACGAGACATCTTGGAAAACTGATCATAACATCGAATTTAACAATCTAAAAAGAGTTTGTAAGACAGAAACAAATCATACGATTTGTACAAAACATACTAACATATTTTTTTTATTTTTTTATTATTATTTTTAGATGCATTTTACTAAGTGTTGTGCTTTTATTTTGAAAGTCAATCGTGTACCAATGGGATTGTGACGTTATGTTGAGCATTTTCTTCCTAGGTCTCCGACTATTAAACAGTAAGTCCATTTTTATAAGCCTCAGTTGACGTATACGCCATGGAGTCGGTGTTCCGTGTTTTCGGCTTGGATTGGATCGACAGCAGGAGTGTTCTCATATTTGCGTTTGTTTTCGTGCTGCTGAACGATGTTTGGAAGAACAGAGTCCCGAGAAACTTCCCACCAGGACCCTGGTCGCTTCCTTTCATTGGAGATCTCCATCGCTTTGATCCCTCCCGGATGTACCTGCAGTTTTCTGAGGTATCCAATGAAAAACAACAAAAAACATTGTTGTTACAGTAAAAGAAGAATATGATGCTTCAACATCTTCTGTACTTAATTTTAATTGATTTTGATAATTCTACGAACTACAATTTATTACTTTAAATGAAAGCTATTTTAAAAGGAATATTAAACAGGTACATTCAAATATCACTGGACATGATGTTAAAAAGTAGCCTACTTTAAAAATGAAACTTACCATCCTTCAGTTCCTTACTTAGTATCCGATGTTAACCCCTTTCTCTAGAATTATGTAAAATTGTCAAGCTTACAAAATCAAACAGCTAAAACTAAAACAAAAGTTATTCATAAAGCACAACAAATAGCGTGGCAGCTGACCACAATGCTCTACAGAAAAAATAGAGAAAGAAATACAATAGCAAATAGGAATATTATTTTATTCAAGAAATAAAATAAAATACATCAAACATTAATTAAAACTGGGAAAAGTACAATAGAAACTCTAAATGTACAATATAGAAATACTAAAAAGGTGTCACCACAGCTTATTACAAAGATGACATCAGTCAAAAAAAGCTAAATTAAAATAATGGGCTTTCTGTTGCGACCTAAAAATTATTGCAACAACAATGTGATTGTTTATCAAACAAGGAGGAATCCAAGATTTGGATGATCTTCAATTTCATCCCTGCATTCCCACAGCTAAAAACTTAAGCACAGTAAGCAACTGTAAATGAAAATCTTTCAGTTATGCCAGGTATTTCCATACCAAATATATTTTATAATTTAAGAAAAAATCAATGTAAGTTTAAATCTGTAGGCTGGGTTTCTCAGTTTGACAGATGCATCAGCAACTTTGTTGGTCTATCACTTTTATTCTCAATAAAATATAATGAAGTTTGAGGTTATATGGTGTCAAAATAGGAAGAAGCTCAAGAGCTATTCGCACTTCTGTACGACGCTTTCTTTCTTGCAGCTTTAGCAGGCCAGTTACACCATACATGGAAACACAACTCCCCATTTAATTGAGTGGAGTGCCGGCCTAGCGCACTAAACAGTGGTTTGAGAATTTCTTCTCCTTTGTGTTGAATCATCGGGCCATTCTCTGTGCTCAGTTTGCAGAAAGATATGGGAACATTTTCAGCGTCCGCCTCTTTGGTGAAAGGATTGTCATCATTAACGGCTACAAACATGTAAGGGAGGCATTGGTCCAGCAGGGAGAAGACTTCGTAGATCGTCCCAGCATCCCACTGTATGAAGAGTTATTTGGGAATAAAGGTGCTATTTATAAAACCTTTAATACAAATATTGATAAAAGTGTCTCTTTTTTACATAAGCATAGCATATAGATGTTGCTTCATATAACATTTCTCAAAAACTTTCAATGTAAGACTTTTTTTGTTTTGTTTTTTTTTGTTTGTTTTTTCAAAAGGTCTTGTGGGTTCCAGTGGTTATCAATGGAAGACACATAGAAGATTTGCTCTTCAAACACTCAGGAACTTTGGTCTTGGCAAGAAAACTATGGAGCAATTCATCCAACAAGAGTGCGAGTACCTCACAGAGGCTTATGCTGATCATAAAGGTAATAATACCAACAATTTTCATTAATCACAGGGAACATTAACTTCCAGCACTTAGTTATGTTGCATCACTAGAAAAACATAGGTGAATAGCAACCTGGCAGTGACAGCAATGAAGTATCAAAAGGTTATTTTATTTAAGTAATTAAATTGCAATGTTATATATTTTACGCATTTATTTTTCTTATTTTTAAAGAAAAATCCAGTTTCTTTGCCGATGTAAATACAGGGTTATCTTTGCCATTTAAAACATTTATTACAAAGGCAGTTGATATGATATCTTAATCAGATTTTTTTTATTGTAATCAATGGCTGTCAAAGTTTTTTTTAACATTGAAATTGTGTCTTTCATGTCCTTACATTCATACATGGCACAAGAATTTATGGAGACAGGGACACTGTTGAATAAAAGGAGGAGTTGGCGACCAAGAACTTGGGTGGAAAACATCAATTTTGTAAGACAATCCTTAGTTGGTTCTCACACTAAATCCATCCGTATGATGCCTTTCTGGTTGGCCATAAATGCATGGTGAAAAAATGCAGGGTGAGTCAGAAAATACTGTGTCTTAGTGATAAGGGGCAGCGCTGAGCCCAATAGGCACAACAGGCAACAGATGTGTTTCTTCTATGTTATCAAAATGACAGAAAACAGTCGGAGAACTACTGAAAACACAATCCCAATGGAACCAAACCATTAAAGCGTTTCAGTGAAGCAACCAGATTTAAAAAATGAATGCAAACAAAGATGAGTTTTACATGAGCGTAATTGAGAGATTTGTGGAGCAGGATAGGTGTATCCATTTAAACAAAGGTAAGATCATATGCAAATTTCAGTTATGATACAAAAGATCAGCTAATAGCAATAAATGTTACAGAATATTAATTATTATAGTATGGAACTGATTGAAGTAAAAATAAAACAATTTAAAATAACAAAATATTCAAATTAAGGTAAAAACAGAAACTTCTTATTTGGATTGAATATCTCCAATTCCAGAGGAGTCAGTTTGTGCCTCACCAGTCAGGAACCTCACCGCACGTCACCGTCTTTATGCAACACTGTACCAGTCTCCATACTGTTTTTGTTCCATACACAAACTAAATAATGTGATGGTGGATCTCTTCCATACTTTGATCTGTAGTTTTGCTGTGTCTGCACATCCAATTTTGTCTCAATAAACCATGATACCCGTTGTGTAAAAGAGACTTAATGGATGACCTGTATTATATAAAAATAAGAAAAACATATTTGTAATACAGATTTAGTGGTTTTCTGAAATATATGTCGATATATATTCCCAATTCTTGTTTGCATGGATTTCTGCCTCAGCGCAGTATTGCATGGAGTTGATTATCCCATTACCTGAAAACAATAATCATCAAAATTAATTGAAATAAATGGTTGGAATATATCACTGTACGGTGTGAGAAATTTATAGACAAGGCAAGGCAATTTTTATTTATACAGCGCACTTTCAACACAAGGCAATTCAAGGTGCTTTGCATGAATACAAAAAGTGAAGATTAAAACATAGAATCATTAAAAGAAAGCATAAACAAAGATTTATAGCAATAACAGTAATTAAAAGAAAATAAAACATTTAGTGATTAGAACATAAGATTTATTTAAAAAAAAAATGTATGTAAAATTGTAATTAAAACAGAAATTAGGCAAGTCTAAATAAATATGTTTTATTTTAGATTTAAAGGAGTTCAGTGTCTCTGCAGTCTTGCATTCATCTGGCAGTTTGTTTCAGATATGGGGAGCATAGAAACTGAAAACTGCCTCTCCATGTTTGGTTCTGGTTCTAGGGACGATCAGTAGACTAGAGCTGGAGGACCTGAGATATCTGGATGGTTTGTACCGCGATAATAGATATTTAATGTACTCTGGTGGTAACCCATTCAATGATTTATATGCTAATAAAAGCACTTTGAAGTCTATTTTCTGAGCTACAGGGAGCCAGTGTAAGGACTTTAGAACTGGGGTGATGTGTTCTACTTTCCTAGTTCTAGTGAGAACACGAGCAGCAGCGTTCTGGATCAGCTGCAGTTGTCTGATTGATTTTTTAGGCAGAACTGTGAAGATACTGTTACAGTAATCAATGTAGCTAGAAAAAAGTGCATGGATGAGTTTTTCTAGCTCTCCTTGTGTCATCAGTCTTTTAATCCTGGAAATGTTTCTTAGGTGATAGAAAGCTGACCTTGTTTTTGCTTTTGAGTGACCCTGGAGGTTCAGGTCTGAGTCTATTATTACACCTAGATTTCTTGCCAGGTCAGTAGTTTCTAGTTGGACCAATTGAAGCTGTTAATTATTTGAATTGAATTACTTAAATAAATTAAGTTTTCTATTATATGTTAAGTGATTGTGATTTTCTTGTGGGATAAGAGAAAACAAAAGCAAACAAACATCATGGGAAGAATAAGCAGATCAGGGTGAGTGATCTGTGAAAAGCAACAGGTGGGCAATATAAGAACATAGTGTGTGAGTAACTCAAGATAACAAGACTTTACCCCAGATTACTTACGGAAGAGAAATGAAACACCAAATATCCTAAACTTCAAAGCTCACAGTGGAGTTTAAGACAAAAAGGTAACAAGGGAAAGCGTAGCATTTCATATTAAATTAACTTTTTTTTTTTTTTCATGGAAACAATCCTCAGTGAAACATCTCTTTATCTTACAGGTCAGCCTTTTAATTCCCAGACACTGGTAAACAATGCTGTGTCCAACGTCGTCTGCTGTTTAGTCTTTGGAAAAAGATTTGAGTACACTGATATGCAGCAGCAGGCTATTCTTCGGGCCATGAATGAGATTGTTTGCCTACAGGGAAGCATATCGGCACAAGTGAGTCCATTCTCTAAAAAAATGTAATCATTGAATCCATTATGGCCTAAATCTGCTGCTTCCATGTTCATGTCACTGAAAAAGTTACCTGCAATGGGCTCAACTCCAGGAGTGAAGCCATGGAAAAGCATTTATAATTGTTCTCATGATGGCAGACCAGTTTCTGCACTAAAATCAGGATAGAAAGGGAAGGACTTGATGGGAGCTGTGTAACATTTACTGAAAGTGAATCTATGATGAGTACACACACACACACACACACACAAATTGAACTATAGACAAAATTCTAAAAAAATGACTAGAATATAACTAAAACATTGTAAACATTTTTAGTCAATATAATTTTGACACTCAGCAGTGACAAATTATAAACTTCTGAGTTTCTGAACCTGCAAAAATTAACCACTGGGGAGAGAGTCATCAGGAAAGACTGATCAACCAGTCAGAAGCAGGCTTTGGAGAATGAGAGAACTACCGTCTGGCCAAAATAACATTACTAGTGGATAGAGTCTCCCACCCCATTCAGGGAGATGTTGCTGAGCTGCAGAGCTCCTCCAGTGACAGACTGCTGCATCCTAGGTGCATGAAGGAGCGTTTTTCGTAGTTCCTTGATCCCTGCATCTCTTGAACTATACAACAAACTTATATGTTTACCTCAGCGCTGTAAACTCGCAAGATTGGCTATTTCTTTTAGGGACTAGTCCCGCCTTTTCTTGCCACTGATTGGCTACAAGAATTGGCAGCCATCCCAGATTTACCGCTTATTTGTATTCTAGCAGCCACGTTATTCCTGAGCTTATAGGTATACAACCTGCAGCTGTTGCACCTCACAAGTGACTACTGGGGGGAAGAAAGTCTCTCACCCAATATGAGAGCACACACTTATAAGAGTGCTATATAGACTTGTTTTGGCTCTGTTGTAGGATGGACTAATAATTCAAAAACAACCCCCTATCAAATTGCTGTGACGACTTTCTAGCCAATCAGAGGCAAGAAAAAAGGCGGGACTAGCCCCTAAAAGAAATAGCCAATCATGCGAAAAAATTTCTATCCAGTCAGAGGCAAGGAAAGAACTGCAGATACTTACTGATGATTGAGATACTCTTGACCAGAGCACTGATCAGAGCTTACTTGAACTTCACCGCTTTCCTGTTGTGGTGTTACATGACCAATGGTGCATAACTTGATTTGCTGGACGGTGGATTATTAGATACAGGGATCGATTACTTCTCCTTGGTTACCCCAGGTGTTGATTCTGAATATTGTTACACTTCATTTTTTTAGACATCAATTTTTTTTACATAGAATTTTTTAGGCATCGAATTTTTTTACATTGAATTTTTGATGTTAAATTTTTTTGCACTGAACTTTTTCAGACATCGAATCTTTTTACATTGAATTTTTTTAGTGTTGAATCTTTCTGCACTGAATGTTTTCAGACATCAAATCTTTTTACATGTAATTTTTTTAGACGATTAATTTTTTTCAATTAATTGTTTGAAAGATTGAAAATAAAATGTCATAAGCAAAAAATTTCAGTGCAAGAAATTGATGTCTTTTAAATTCAAAGTGTGATTTGGATGCCAATAAAATTTTGTGATAAAAATTGGATGTAAAAAAATCTGGCGCTAAAAATTCGAATTATAAATCCGATGGCACAGTTTTATTTCCATAACAAACATAAATGTATTTTGTTTGACTGTATTTAAAGTCTTGCAAAGCTATTGAGACAGAGAAAAGTGTAGATCTAATGTTTTTTAAGATTTCTGACCCACAACAGAGAGCAAATCTTTAAAAAATGTGAATGTGAATATTGCAAGAGTCTTGGTCCTGTGGGTCCTGGAAAGTAGGAGACGACAACACTGTAAGAAAAGAGATAAAGATGAGCCAGGGAGAAAACCTGTGCATATTGTATATGGCTTAGGTGTGGTTCACAGTGTATGCTGTCTGGCCACACAGCAATGACGAGAAACCACACACGAACACAGTTTTCCTCACAAACATGTCAAGCTCACACATGAAGTCTCACTAAACCTCATGATATACTACTTGCTTTACAAAGACATGGAGATTATTTTATTTTTTTTCCACTGGGCAGCACACTTTGCTCTGATCGCTGTTTCAATGCATTTGTGGACTACGTTCAAGTGAGCCAACACTTACAAATAATCATGAGACGCTCTGAAGGTGTGCAACTGCCTGTCAGCTCGCTTTTCTAACTGGCTACATGTCACATTCAACGGGCTGCATGCCGTGTGAACCAGGCTTAGGATAGCACCTAGAAACAAAAGATTAGCAGCCTGCTCCTCTTATCTAGCGACTGATGAGGCTTGATGATCTGCAGGTGTGCGGGAGACAAATATTGGAACTGTACCAGTTTTGAGGCAAGGTTTCGCCTTCTGCAGATCATGATTGGGTACAGGTCCTATATGTTAAAATCATTAGATGGAACACATTAGGTTTAGGGACTGGTCCTCAAATATTAGGATCAGAAAAATAGTGAAGTTTGAGTTTGGTAATGCTCTTTGAATGTTAGGATTAGAAAATGACTAAGTTAGGTCAGGTAATAGTTCTCAAATGTGAAAATTAGTAATAAATCCATCAGGCTAGCCAATCAGAGGTGAGAAAGACGGGAGCTTTTTTCTAAACTGGTAGAATTCACGTGCGGGAGCACCTTCCTGTGACTAGCTCTCCTAAAAAGGACCTTCAGCTCAGCAAGAATCGCACAAACATCAGGCAGACACAACTCCAAACTCTTAACAGTAAAATGTCAAATCCAACATTTCTTTTTGGGTGTTCTACAAATCCTTTATCTCCAGTTTTACGACCGTTTAGACCAGGGTCTAGTCCTGGGCAGTCTCTCAATAATATTCTTGTCCTTTCAGTTTTAATAAACTCTGAACAGTCCAGTTCTTTGTGTTTCAACAACACTAATTCACCCAATGATGCTTCCAACCCTTGCTAAATAGTATTGTGCAGTTTGGATTTTGCGACAGACATGTTCTGAGGTCGTTTACAGTAAACTTAAAACAGTTGCATTGACAAGGAGAGACATATTTCTTATAAATCTAAAGTTCACTCCAAAACATGTATCGATCTGGTTCTGTATCATGACGTGTCAGAAAATTATTCTAATTCCCTGAATGAAGTTTTGGTGTTTGAATATACGTTAGATAAAGTCAAATTTATTTGGAGCTAGGAAAGAACTAGACCACTGATGCAAACAGCACCACTGACCTATGCTGAACTGTTTGATGATGTAGTTGTACCATACAATGCTAAGCTGTTAAAGAATCAGATGCATGTCTTCTTGATCTGCAGATTTACAACATAATACCGTGGCTGATGAAACAGTTGCCTGGGCCTCATCAAAAGTTGTTCTCTATAACAAGGGAGCTCATTGAAATCATAAAACTCAAGATCAAAGAACACAGAGAGAACCTTGACCCTTTATCGCCAAGAGACTACATTGACTCATTCCTCATAGAGATGGGAGAGGTGAGAGCTTTACTGTTTTCCCACTGTCTCTCACTAAAGGGGAAGTAACATTTTTTGCAATCTAGACCTTATTTGAAGCAAGCAATACATTAATTTACTCACCCAGACAACTTTGATGCAACTTTAAGTCCTTAATGAGAAGTTTAAAACCATTTGCGATCAGGGTATATCAATATAATGAGAGTTATCGGGGCAACCAACGTGCAGCCTCTGAATAATGCATTATGTGCCACAACTCCTTAAATTAACCAAAGATTTGTTATGAATCACTAGTGATATTACCCTGTGAGTTCAGAGCATCTTGGAGATGCTTAGTTGTTGTCATGTGGGGTGTTTTACTGGCTTATAATACAACTACACTAACCATTTCAATTACGTCACTGCCCTGCGACATCCCAGTTGTAGTATGAGCAGTGCTTTTGCTATACAACGGCGGTCGGCTAGACGGAACTTGCTACTGCAGACATCAACATGGTTTTTGTGTTTCCAAATTGCATAAAGAGAATGACAAAGTGGCCTAAGTTCAGCATCCATGGGTTCCCTTTCAGTCCTGCTCAAACTACAGCTGCAATGGTGGGTGGCTGCAACGTTACCGAAATTGTGATTTGTTTTATGTTGGAATAGGTTGGGTTAAAAGCCTTTTCAAACGCCCCTCTTATGTTAGAAAATGCTCTCATCTGACTCATATATTTTTCTTACAGAAAGAAGACAAAGATTCAGGTTTTGATTTGAAAAATTTATGTTTTTGCATCATTGACCTGTTTGGTGCTGGAACTGAAACTACCACCACCACTTTACACTGGGGGCTGCTGTACATGATCTATTATCCTGACATACAAGGTATGTGTCAAACGTTACTGTATGACTGACAAGCATTTCCCTTAATCTTTATATATTTGCCACTCACTAACAGACCCACCTTGCATTGGATATATATTTGGAGTTTCAAATAATCAGAGCAGCACACAGACTCAAATGCTGCTGTTTTCACTGTGTGCAGAGCGCGTCCAGGCTGAAATAGATGCTGTGATTGGCCCATCCAGGCAGCCGTCTATGACTGACAGAGATAACATGCCCTACACCAATGCAGTGATCCATGAGATACAGAGGATGGGAAACATCATCCCGCTCAATGTGCCCCGAACAGCAAACAAAGACACCACCCTGGATAAATACACCATCCCAAAGGTACATTATACACAGATAACATTAATTATGGTTGCTCTAATCTGATCTAAATACTTAGGGACATTGAACAAACAACTCATAAATAATCACAAATAGGTTTGTGTGGTTGTGTTCAGCTGCTGTCACTGGTCTGCTTTGTCTAAACTATGGTTTCAACACAAGCATTGCAGATGATGGTTATGCTTCACTATCAGATGAGCCGGGTTTCTAAACGTTAAAAAGTTCTGAAGTATAGAATGGCTTCCAAGAGACATTGTACTGTGGATGCTTCATCCATGATGTGCTGAAAATATGACAATCAGGGGGTGTTAACGATGAGCTCACTGTAAGGACAAAGAAATGGCAAGTTTTAGAAAAGGTAAGGCAAATTTATTCGTGTTGTTTGAATTCGCACAATACTGCATTTACACGACAAGGTGCGAGATCTGATCTCGTTCAAAACGATGTAATACATCTGCCCGGCCTTTAGATGGCAGTGTGCCCTGTATATGCGGTGTTCTATGGTTTTCCCCTCATTACCTGGGGTGTTTCTCAATGTCAAGGCGCCTCGACTACCCAGGCGCATTGCTTCCGAGGACACGTCCTTCCTTGGTCAAAGAAAACGCTTTGGAACAAACTTACCTCACGCGACTGTGGCTGCCGGCTTACGTGCTCGGTTTATGTCTCGCCCCACGTAGTAGCATTTTAGCGTAGTAAAATTACGTCAGCCATAGAACTGGAAATGTATAACGAGTGTTTTACTTTTTTTAAATTGTCTATATGTCAGTTAAATCAAATGTGTAAGCGAATTGGTACCTGGTAGCCACCGAACCTGTAACTACTAAGCAACTAACCAACCATATATAACTGATTTGGATCTAAAAACTAATAATAAAAAAAAATAAATAAAACATTTTAGATATAAGCCTGATTGCTAAAATTAGTTGACTTACATTTAAAATAGAAATTTACCCCTGAAGTAGCTGCTGCCGACTCCTACCGCGCTGTATTCTGGGAAATTTTTGACCTAGAGAAGGCATCAAGGCACGTCTAATGTATCCTTGGTCAGTTAGCTAAACGGCTAACAAACGGAGGACAGATTCCTCCGTAGCACATGAACACTGGAAAACACCTTGGCGGTCCCTGATGACGTATCTCCTAGGCAACCTGGATGGGACCAAGGCATCAAGGCGAGGTCCATGGGCATTGAGAAACACCCCTGGAAAAGAATTGGAAGATGGGTGAGGGGGCAAGTCCAATATGCCATGGGCCAGGCACTGACGTCACTGTGGTTGAAGTCTCTTCTGTAAATGACAGGCAGAGGAAAAACTTAGTTTTGGTGATAAAGTGCCTCTAAGATAATAATTTGACAACAATGTTTTTAATAGCACTGACCCAAATCAATATTGAATCAGAACAGATTTTATTGCATCAGATTGTGACCATTCTAACTCTTGAAAATCGCAATTGAAACAATTCTTACATTTGAATCCATTCTAACCTATAACATTTCAATCTGGTTCAATTTCCTCACCATCAGAACCGAGACACAAGTTTCCCATATATTCAATCAGACTAGCAAAATAACCACAACACCCCAACTTCCAGTGACTGAAGTACAGTATACACGAAAGGTGGTGAGGAAAGCCACTCTCATCACTGAGGACAGTTGTTACCCCCTGCACCAAGTTAGTGTGTGTGTGTGTGTGTGGGTGTGTGTGTGTGTGTGTGTGTGTATGTATGTATGTATCTTCGAAGAAGTAAAGAACATTAAATTATACTATTGTTATGACAATTCAGTTATCGTTAATCAGTTAATCAAGGGCAGCTCTAAACAGGTGGGTTTTTAACTCTGATTTAATGGAACTCAGTGTTTCAGCAGCTTTACAGTCATCTGTACATATGTTCCAAATTAGTGGAGCATAAAAACTGAAAGCTCCATGTTTTGTTCAGATGCTAAAACTACTGAATGACCTTGGTTGTTTTTAGAAATTTTATTTTCTGAATTTTTAGTTCGTAATGCAGCAAGAGTGAAGGTTGCAGATATAAACTATTTATTCCCATATTTGTATCACCTGAAACCAGTGGCAAATTTGGGAAAATATTACCATAGGGTTTTAATACAAAAATAAATATCTGATGTTGCATGACCTAAAAAAAGGCTATTCATATGTAAATTCAATTAATTCTGTAATGAAGATTGGATCAAATTTCCCTCACAGCGAGGGATATTCCCAAACACTTTATGGCAGAAAGCATCAGCATAAAAAGGTTTTATTGCCAAATGTTGAGCAGATTCACAAAATTAGCAAATACCATGGGGTCAACTAATCAATTATGAGGTTTATAGAGGAATTACTTCCTCCCATCGATGGTTTGGATATTCTTTTTTTTTCTCTTAATGAATGAAAGGATTATTCGAAAACAGCATTTTTAAAAATAACTTTTTTTTTAAAACATTTTAATGTGACTAGAAAAGATTTGGGTGAAGTAATTTATTTACTGTTTTGTTCTCAGGGCACCATGATAATAGCCACACTTAACTCTGTCCTCCATGATGAGTCGATATGGGAGACTCCACACTGTTTTAACCCTCGTCACTTTCTGGATCAGGAGGGTAAATTTAGGAAGAGAGATGCCTTCATGCCATTTTCTGCAGGTCAGTGATTTATTTTAGCCCTTTAAAAGTTTTTTGTTTTCTGCTTGATACTGTTTCACGAAGTTAGTATCTATTTACCTGCAGTCAGTTGGAGTCCGGGTGAATGTTTTTTCTTTTAAAAGATAACAGAATATAGAAGTATAAAATGCTGTTTTATGGTTGCTATCAATGATATTAATAAAAAAGTCAAAAAAGGTATGAATGATGCTTCCTAAAGCTTTTTTCATATTAAAAATATTATGCCTTGAGCAATGCAAGGCCGAAGGGGATTACAGTGGTAATAAAAAAAGCGTTCTCTTTATTATGATTTTCCCCCTAATTATTGCGAAGTACAAAAAAGAATCAAGTAACCTAAAAAGATGTATTTTACTTAGGTTCTGGGTTAAGCAATAACAAGAAATAAAAAAAGAAACAAAACAAATATTAATCTTAATAAATGCATAGATTTAGTTTATAATAAATCATAAAAGTATAAAACCAGTCTGAGTTCCCTTATATCAGTGGCACATCCTCAAGCCCCTGAGCTGACCAGGCTGGGACTGGACCAACTAACTGGTGTGGAGACTCAGCTATTTAACTTCTTGGAGGGCTTTTACAAGACTGATTATGTCATTGGATCCTTTGTGCTCCATGTCAGCGGCATGGTCAGCGGCGAGCATGAACTGATGAAGCCTCTTGGATAAGAGGTGAAACGTCTTCCAAGACAAATTACCAAGTCCAGTTGCGTTCGATTGAAATTTCCTTGAGATGATTTTAGCTGAATAAACTTTAAAGAAAAGTTGGTTTCTCCTATCAAGCGATAAACAGAAAAAATCTGTTTCTTTTTCTAACTCAAAGAGTGAACATGTTTAAAGACAATTAAAATTATCATTCAAGAATATTACTAATGCTAGTTGGTAATAATATCCAACAGGAACAACTAAAGAAAGAAAGAAAGAAAGAAAGAAAGAAAGAAAGAAAGAAAGAAAGAAAGAAAGAAAGAAAGAAAGAAAGAAAGAAAGAAAGAAAGAAAGAAAGAAAGAAAGAAAGAAAGAAAGAAAGAAAGAAAGAAAGAAAGAAAGAAAGAAAGAAAGAAAGAAAGAAAGAAAGAAAGAAAGAAAGAAAGAAGAAAGAAAGAAAAGAAAGAAAGAAAAGAAAAGAAAGAAAAAGAAAGAAAGAAAGAAAGAAAGAAAGAAAGAAAGAAAGAAAGAAAGAAAGAAAGAAAGAAAGAAAGAAAGAAAGAAAGAAATGTACAGATAAAAAAAAGTTTTAAAAGCTGCCATCTGGAGAATCTTCACTAAGCCCTTAGAATTGGAGTTACAGCTGTATAGGCTGGGTTTTTTGTTTTGTTCAAAATGTGAACTATATTCGAACACAAAGATATGCAGTTTGAGGATTCCTTGAAGAAAACAACATGAGAAGGGCTTGCAGAAGTCCTTTTAGAAGTTTACCTGTCTCAATCTAAAACAAATGTTTACAAACAAAGGAAATAAAATGTAAATAAAATTCAGTGGAAAAAATGAAATGACAAGAAAAAGGGAATATTTTTGACATTTAAATGGCTTAAAAAAATTTAAGACTGTAATAATCAAAATAAGCCAGCATTAATGCATCGACATCTCAATCTTTTTTCATTGTTGTTTTCACTTTGTTCATTTAACTTCAAATGATCACTTTTTATAGTATAATTAGTAGCAACATGTTGAACCGTGTATTTTTAGGTAAACGTGTGTGTCTCGGGGAGCAGCTGGCCAGGATGGAGTTGTTCCTGTTCTTCACTTCACTCCTCCAGAGGTTTAAGTTCTCACCGCCTGCAGGAGAGCAGCCCAGTCTGGAGTTCAAGATGGGGGGAACACGCTGTCCCAAACCTTACCAACTCTGTGCCAAACCGCGTTAAAACAAACAGAGTGCAATGAATGCTGTTAATCAAAAATATGTCCTCTGAAATATTCGTTGATTGAGCTACGTGTGATCATGACGTTTAAAATAACAGAAGTTTGTGTGATTGTAAATGTATAAAATAATCTGATTTTAAAGACTTTCAGAAGAACTTCAACTTTATTGAGCTTATTTCAGTGTTTATTTTAGTGCATACTGGAAAAACATATTGAAATAAATAAAATATTGGTTATTGCTGAGAGATTTTTGTGTTGTGTAACAATAAATATTCTTGAAATCATCCTTAATTCTCACCAGCTAACATATTAATCTACTGAAGTAAATATTTTCTTTTTCAGTTGAGAAAGTTTTCTTTCTTTAAAAGAATTTACATTTTCGTAACTGCAAAATCTGTGCTTAATTGACATACTTGATTGGCTCTTGATTGAGGTACATTTGTTTGAATAATTGTAAATGTGAACCTTGGTCCACTGGCTGTCACGTTTTATGGCTTTTACACCTGGGTGAACTTACAACATCATGAAAGAATGTGATATACTGTTTAAATTAGTTTGAACCCCCTATAATATGTTTTATTTTCAATTAATATTTCTATATTATTAATTTAAGCATTAATACTTAAAATTGGTATGTTTAAATATACTCTAGTTACAAACAAGGTTACCTAGGGTCAAAAAAAGAGGAGCCAGTCTCTTAAATATTAAACTCTTAATAGGTAAAGAAAAATATTACATAAATTGAAAACAACAGTTAAAAACTAAGGACTAATTATGTTTTCTTCAAACATTGATCTTATGAACTAATTAGACATGATGCATCACCGATGCCCCACCTTTTTTTAACCATCACTAGTGCTTTACTTTTCTTAAACATAATTTATCAGTACTATATCTGGAATAGAAAAGATCTAAATATAATGTAACTGTTTAGTGTTGCTTTCATGAGCTCCATCAACAGTCACTTTGATTATAGTTTGTAATCTTGTGGCATAGCAATTATCCTGGGTGTTAAATTTTTTAGTCACTTATTTGCTTTAAAAAGTTATTTAAACTGTCGATGAAGTCATACATCGTACGACCAGAGATAGTACTTTACGGCAATCCTTATTTTTTTCCGTTTAAATTTCACAGTACATACATAACCATATCCAGATAACAGTGCTAGCAACCCAAAAAAGTTGTTAGGTTGAAAAAAAAAAAAAAACTTGGCCGAAAAAGTCCTCCTTAACATTCTGGTAACATTTCGGATGCCACCATAGACTGTAAGCAGTACATCTGGTTGTAATCAGTCCTTCACTGACCAATCAGCGGTCATTATGGGCAACAACAACTCAACCTGTAAGAAAACGAAAGGACATACGTACTCGTTCATTCAACTTTAACTGTAGAACAAATGTTGAATTTGCGAAACTAAAATCAGATCTTCGATTTATCAACGGCAATCGGGTGAAAGACACAATTTTAGCAGACCAGCTCCATAGACTCCCATTCCTCCTGCACTCATGGCGATCACCGCCCAGTGGAACTCTGGTGGAACTGCGACAGAATTTCGTTACAATGGGACTGAATGGAGAGTGGGACGGGCTTTCCTAGAAAGGCTTTTATTTTGAAGCTCAGCTGTGAAGTGTGTCATATCTGCTACCTGCTATATTTGCTGATAAAACATTTGGTTAATTTACCCAGCGCCAGTGTTAGGAGAAGACATGGAGACGATCTCGGCAATTCTCGGCTTGGAGTGGATAGACGGCTGGACTGTTTTCATATTTCTCTGTGTTTTTTTGCTGCTGACAGATGTTTTAAAGAACAGAGTGCCTGAAAACTTCCCACCAGGACCCTGGTCTTTTCCTTTCATTGGAGACCTTCCTCGCATCAAGCCGTCCAAAATTCACCTGCAGTTTAAAGAGGTAGGGGATCACAGAAAATACAGTCTGTGCTGGTGCGTCATAAATTACTTAGAATCATTAAAATCCCAAGGATCCTAGTTTTAAAATTATTTCCTCGCCCAAATATTTTGAATAATCATCTTTATTTTCAGATAATCTTTTCTAGAAATATCAATATATTTTTAAAGAAAAGCAAAGTCAACCACAAAGTTTAAAGAAAATACTATGATTATTAGCTAAAGAGCATGAAAGTGTCTGAACTGGTCTCTTACCTGTTTATTTTTCTCTAGCACAGCCAAGTGCCCGTCGTACTATTTGTTTACCTTCTCTGTCTATTTTTCTGTATTTATCATATTCTTACTATGACCCTTTCACATCTCTCTCTGTAAATACATGCTGAAAAATAATAAATGCTTATTTGGGAATAAAACAATTTAGTGATCCTCTCGCATTCAATCGCACCTCTCCTCAGTGTCAAAAAAAATAAAAAATAAAGACAACCTCCAAAATATTTAAATCACTGTTGTACAATGAATGTGCTGTCTTGGTTAACATCAATATTAATACAGTACCTTTGATATTACTGTGGAAATTTACAGTGAATTCCCTCTAATGCAATAGGACTATCCACCTATGCAGACCCTCCTTGACCCTTTATATGTTTATTATGACCATAAAGATTTCTTTCTTATATGTGGAAAGCCCCCCCCCCTTTTTTTTCTGGCTCCAGATGGTTTGCTGGATGTGCTGCTCTGCTCAGCAGTACCTGTCAACTATCCCCTGATGCCCACATTTGTGTATGCTTAAGGTGCTTTTAAAGACAGCTCAGAAAAATACGTTACCACATATTAAGGGACTAAAGGCTGTAATGTGACACATAAAGAGTGAATGACCTTTGCCATGCATACGCCGCTTATGTCCGCCCACGCCCACGCCTCCGCCATAACCCCAGATAACTGTGCAGGCAGTTTAAAAACATTCTTTTTTTATAGCCCGCAGAAAATTACAATGGTCTAAGCCTCGGCGTCCTCAATGATATGGACACTGTCCAAGATATGGTCTGTCCAAGAAATGGTCTTGGACAGTGGTGCCAGAAGGGCGTTACTCCTAATATGACCACTTTTTCAGTAACTACTAATCTAACGCATTTCTATTTCCATACAAGTGATCAAGTTAAAGTTACTTGTTTAAGTCACTGTGCGTTACTATTTTACCAATTTTTTTTAAGCAAAAAGATATATTTGGTACACCGGATATTAATGCTGCCAGAGCTTGTTCACTTTTCCTTGTCACCATCTTGGCTCTGTCCATTTTTCGTCTTTCAGTAACGTGCTTTTAAGTGGCGTCACAGGTTACGTTGGCTACGGATCCTTCTAAAGCTAGACATCGTGTACTTTGACCAACTGAAATGTGGGGCCGTGGAGTGTTAAGCTAATCAAAAATGAGAGGAAAAACATATGTTTATATCATTGTTCAGTCTAGATATTATTATCAGAGTTGAAAAAATAACATTTCTTTGCATTAAGCCATGAGCTAAATATTGAAAATCACATCTGAAGTTTCCAAAGTAGATAAAAATTCACCAGTAGACAGTATAGCCTGTTTCAAAAGACAATGGCAGGTTCCCTAAGCCTTTTGGTTATTCATAAAAGGTCAGCCTGTGGCAGAAATGTGGTATGATTAGGTGTTTTAAACAAAGGATTATGTGATTGCACAATAAAGGTGGGTGTGGTTTCTGGGTTGTCGACGTGAAGGGTTGCCTATAGAAGAGTCCACAGTTCACTGACAAAATAGCTTGGACGTAACTTGTTTTTTCTGTTGATTGAAGGCCCAGGCATGAAGTCTTTTTGCAGGCCGCTCCAAAAGAGGGCTGTACTTGCCAGTCCCCCTGAACTATCTGTTGATCTGTTCTTCAGCTCTAGAGGCCAGAAGGTTCGACACCTCTGCGTCAGTCCAGTTTGCTGGTTCAGCTCACACCGTTTGCAAATGTTAAATGTACTCCCAATGTTAACTTGCATTTTAAATTGTTTTGCTGGCCGGATCTCAGTGGACATTCTACACATCGTTTATTTTTCATGCTGGTCTACTGAAGATGCTACGTCGCTAACAACAATAGCAATAACTAGCCTGCCCCTCGACAGCTGCTGCACTCAAAGCGTCCATGTTCTTTCCGACTCAGAGTGTAGTGAGACAAACTGGAACGCTTTAAGTGGGGAAACACGTCACTTTCTCGTGTACAGCGACTTGGACACCCGAGTATCCGAGACATATGGAATGCAGCATAAGCAATCTGAGGTGGGTGAAAGAGTCTTTTAACCTGTTAGGGTATGGGGTTTGGGCATGATTACTTCCTGACAGATTTTTGCAGGAACTTTTGCTATGCTGAGCCCGCCCATATCCTCGCACACTGCCACACTTCTGAGATGGCAATAGAAATACAACCAGAGAGTTCTGGCCTGAGGTAACCCAACAGGGTCCAGGACAAACCAGCTCTAGTGGAAAAGGGACCTGATATGCTATCATGGTGGTTCTTTTGAAAGTCCTTTATGAAACATGCTGTTTCAGTGGGCTCCATTTTGCTCCCACAGCCTTTAGAGACAAAAAGCCCAAAACCACCAAGGGGTAAAAAAGCATCCAAACAAAATGAAAATATTTAACAAGGAAAATAGAGAAAACCCAAGTAAAAACATGGCATAGCTTAATTTTAGACAACTAATTTACTGAAAAGATTTCTAACTTTTTAAATGTTAGAAAATACATGAGAACAAACATCCTATTTTATTTTTGAGCGTATGAACACATGCAAGGTACATTAGAGAAAGACATTGGGAAGCATAATGGCTTTTTAATTTATTATTTGGATTATATTCTCAAAGATTTTTAAAAATGTTTATTATCTCCACTAAGAAGGTTATGATTTCGCCAGGATTTGTTTGTCTGTCTGTCTGTTAGCAACATTACTCAATTTTCAGGAAATGTCTGCAAAGGAACAATGAACGAATGATTAAATCTGGGGGTGATAGTAATACCGCCATTACCAAAAAAGTTTTTTCCGTGAATAACTACTGAATTAATGATATCCATGTGAATTCAGCTGCCACTGGTATGTTTTCCTGGTTAAGAAATCTAAAAAAGTTAGAATTGGATCACATTATTGGGGGGGACTGAGCTGTCTCGTTGGAGGTCTATGCTCTCTAATTGCTTTTCTCGTTTAATGTTTCTTGGATGACAACCTATTTCTGCTGTGTTCAGTTTGCAGAGAAATATGGGAACATTTTCAGTCTTCGTTTGTTTGGTGGAAGGACCGTCATCATTAATGGCTACAAGCTAGTGAGAGAGGCTCTGGTCGAACGAGGAGAGGACTTCACTGATCGTCCCAGCATCCCGTTATTTGAAGACATAGTTGGGAATAAAGGTGCCCTTCCTTCTCATTTTACTCAAGGAATATCAGACAGTTAGTTTTGGTATTCACATTTTCTGTAAGTGACAACGTAACTTCTTTTTGGGTTTTTTTGTTCCTGAAAGGTCTCGTAGGTTCCAGTGGTTATCGATGGAAGCAGCAGAGGAGATTTGCTCTTCACACACTTAGAAATTTTGGTCTGGGAAAGAAAACCATGGAGCGATTCATCCAGCATGAGTGTCAGTATCTTACAGAGGCTTTTGCTGATCTACAAGGTAAAAAAAAAAGGGGGGGGGGACGTTTTTTTTTCAGGATAAGCTTTTTTCTGAAATATTCCATATATTAGGTTTATTATGCTACCATGCTAGTTTTCGGTTAGACTCCTTTTTACCTTCAAAATTGATTTAATTGTTAGTAGTGCAGATAAAAGTTATTTTCAAATGTTCCTCAGAGATTTTTGATTGTATTGAAAAGTTGCTGAAGACCTTTTGGCTTGTGAATTAATTTGACCACATGCCCAAGGCGTTGACTGTGGAGGCGATTGGAGTTCTGACATTTAATATGTTCAAGATCAGTTTTAGATCTGAGCTTTTTGTCATGGTGCATTATCCTGCTGTATTAGCCATGAGAATATAGGTACACTGCCATCATATATAGATGAACAGTGTCGGCAACAATGCTGAATGAGGCTGTAGCATTTGGTCAATGCTAAATTGGTAATGCAGAGCTTAAAATGAGCTTAAGATTCCTTCACCATCATACCACCACCAGCAGCAGAAGCCTTTGACACAGAGGATGGATCTATGCTCTTAGCACAAATTTGTAAACCCTGCCATCTGAATGTTACAGCTGAAATTAAGACCTCATCAAACCAGCCAGTTTTTTTATGATAATGTCAATGGTTGGTGACCCCGTTTGATTTGAAGTCACTGGATCAGCTCTACACCCTCAGCAGGGCGCATGTGAGCTTGCCCAACCAGTCTTCATGTATTTTTTGGACTTGGAGAAGGTGTTTGACTGTGTCGCTTGGGAAGTCCTGTGGGGGGTAGTATGGGAGTGTGGAGTACCAGGCCCTTTGATACAGGTGGTTAGATCCCTGTACAATTGTTGTCAGAGCTCTGCATTGCCGGCAGCAAGTCGAGCTTGTTTCAGGTGAGAGTCAGACTCGGCCAAGGTCGCCCTTTGTCACCGATTCTTTTCATAACGTTTACTGACAGAATTTCTAGGTGCAGCCAAGGAGCTGAGATGATCAGTTCTGGTGGTCTAAGGATCAGGTCCCTGCTTTTTGTAGATGATGTCATCCTGCTGGCTTCATCAGGACGTAATCTCCAGTTTTCGCTGGAGCAGTGCAGAGGCCCGGATGGGAGTCATCATCTCCAAATCTGGAAAAAAGGTCTTGATTCAGAAAAGGGTAGAGTGCCTTCTAGAAGTTGGGGATGAGATCCGGCTCCAGTGATTATAGTAATACATATATAATTAGTTATAGAGTTTTTTGCAACTACTTAAAATACTTAAAAGCAATAGATCAAACAAAATAAATGAATTAAATAATTTTTTTGAATTGGGAAGTAGAAACAGGGTGAAGATTGAAGTTAATGATGAAACAGATGATGGCGCATGTTGTTTTGAGGACTGGATGTGGAATTGAGGTGGTCCATACCAGTGCTGTTGCCCTGGTATGGACTGGGCATTCCCAGCTCTAGCCCCAAACATTTCTCATCAAGCCCAAAATGTTTTTTTAACCCCAAGCGAGTATGTTTACATTAACTGAGCCTCCCTGTAACATTAATGAGGAAAGTCGTTTTTTAATTACCTGGCTTCGGTGAATGCAACAGATCCAGGACTGTATGACCAATCAGAGAGGGGCTACATATTGAATCCTCTGTGTTTTATTGGCTGAAAGGTGTGGTTTTTAATATAAAGTCTTTAGAGCAGACAGAAAATGGACATCAGACAATTTTGTTTATCAGAAAAAAGAGGGAAAATTCTTCAGTTGTGGTAGCTGTCAGACGAGGGCGGCAAAACTCTGGGCCAACACATTTAAAGGGAAACAACAATTTGCCTAATTTAAATCCTGTTTAGGGATTAACGTGAACATCAGGCAGCTCATTCACGATGGCAGTGTTTGTGAATGTCGAACATTACTGAAATAAGTTTAGATTGTCTGGTAACAAACTTAAAATCGTTGGACATGTTGATGACTGTTTGCTTCTCCTCTAACTTTGCAAATATAATGCATTACAGTCTTATAAACAAATTTTGTATCACTCCATTGCGCTACAGCTCCTTATAGCCCTGGAGCCAAAAAAAATGCCCCCTGCTCATTGTGAGCTTTCTCCCGCCCTTAACTGATGGCTTGCTTTTAGCAGCACGAGAACTTCCTACGCAAAGCTTTGCCTGTTTATATTTTCATGTCTGCATGACAGTAGTCCTTTGGGTTTGATGCAGCTTCTTTCACACATCTGCGTCAGAATCCGCTCAGCAGTTCGACCTCAGTGAAACACTGAGACAGAGCAGCTTTATGAACTTCAGCTCTAGGGAGATTTTTCACCTAAAAACACAAATAAAACAAATGTAAAAAACTCTGAAAGAAAATAAGACTTCTACGAATTTTAATTATGTGGTTCAGATCTACCTAGTTTATCCCTAAATAAATCCCTAATTATGGGTGAATAATGTTTATATAAGCCTAAAAATATTTCATTAGGACCGCTGACCGTGGTGTATCTAGGAAGTTTTAAAAGAGGGCTTAATGGTGCCCACGGATAATCTTGGGGTCTCACGCGTAAATAAAAGCAGGCTGTAATACAAAGGAGAATGAGGAAAACAGAGGAACATACATAAAGGTCCAACAGGCAACCTCACTAAGGACTAACTGTTGTGCTTGTCATGGTTAGAAAAAATGAAAGTAAGTGGGCACAGCCCCCAATGTTCCCAGGAAATGGCCTTGGCCCATAAATGGAAATGGCCTTGGCCCATACTGTTGGGATGCTATCGTTGGATAATGAATTAAAGATTCATTATCTTCAGTTCATTGAAGATAAAGACGAGATCTGTAATGATGACAGGACAGGAGGAAGGAAGTGGATTAATTGGTGTAGCTGGAAGGAAGAGTAGCAGAGATTGGAAGAGTTCAAGTACCTTAGGATCTTGTTTACAAATGAGGGAAAAATGAAGCGAGAGAATAATGGGACGATTGGTACTGAGTCTGCAGTGATACAGGCGGTGTACCGATTTATCGTGGTGAAGAGAGAGCTGAGCCAAAATGTGAAGCTCTTGATTTACCAGAACAGGATCATTGATACAAGCGGCTGAAATTACCGTATTTTCCGGACTATGAGCTGCTACTTTTTTCTCATGTTTAGAAACATGTGGCCAATAACTGGATGCAGTTTCCGTCCATCCATTTTCTGAACCGCTTATTGCTCTAGGGGTCGCGGGGGGGCTGGTGCCTATCTCCAGCTGTCAACGGGCACCCTGGACAGGTTGCAAGTCCATGACAGGGACACATAGAGACAGAGCTTGGCATTGCCGGCAGACAGGACAAACAACCATGAACTAAGGACAATCTACAGTGACCAATTAACCTGACAGTCATGTTTTTGACTGGAGGAAGCCGGAGTACCTACGCATGCACAGGGAGAACATGCAAACTCCATGCAGAAAGGCCCTGGAGCGTGATACGAACCCACAACCGTCTTGCTGCAAGGCAGAAGTGCTAACCACTGCGCCACCGTGCACCTCTGGATGCGATTTATTTATGGTTTTTAAAGCTAATTGCCACTAGAGGGCCTCCTCTATCTATCGATTCTTCATCTCATGTCCTTTAGCTTAAGGGATACTGTGCCTTTTAGAGGCCGGGAGAGAGAGGAGGAAGTTTGGGCGAACAATGAAAAAAATGTGAACAAACAAGATTTCATGCACAAACCATCATTATGGAAAACAAACGAAGAAATAGATATGATGCCGCTTTTAACTTAAAGGCGGTTGATCTGACTTTTAAAGAAGGAAATATAGGGCCAGTGGCTTCACATACCCTTGACAGAAATGATAATGAGACGTTGGCGACGCCAGAGTGAAGCACTGTCTCAATGCAATAAGACGAAAAAAATATTTCACAGGTAATAAGAGCAGAGGGCCCGAACTTGAAGTCTTTCCTGAAGATTGGCTGAACACACAGAGAGAGGATGGCCGAGGTGTTTCCACAGTGTTAGAATGTAAAAAAAAAAGAACACAAAGTGAAGCTTCCCCTAACACTAATCACTTTACTGACAATCCCCTCTGCACGAACCTTTACATATGATAATTATACATTAAAACAGCTGCGGTTTTTAATCGTGTGCGGCTTCTGTTAATATACATATTTGAGTTTTTCCCCTAAAATAGAAGGCTGTTGTTTATAATCAGGTATGCTTCATAGTCTGTAAAATACGGTAGCTTTCTCATCAATGTGTCTGGACTCTCTCTAAGAGATAGGGTAAGAAGCTCTGTCTTCTTGGATGGACTCAGAGTGGAGCCGCTGCTCCTCCAAACCGAGAGGAGCCAGTTGAGGTGGCCTGGGTACCTGGTTAGAATGCCCCCTTGATGACTGAACAATACATTTGTTGTCTAATAAGTCTGCATGCTTTTTTTCAGGTCAACCTTTCGATCCCCAAAAAATTGTCAACAATGCGGTGTCCAATATCATCTGTTGTTTGGTCTTTGGAAATCGATTTGAGTATGATGACAAGCAGTTCCAGACCCTCCTTCAACACTTCAACGAGACAGTCTACTTAGAGGGAAGTGTGTGGGCACAGGTGAGGACCAAAGAAACAAATAATGTGAAGTTTTATCATTGGAGGTGGGACAGTATCCGGGACGTTTACCTAAAAAGTTCTACCTAACCAATGAGAAACCTAATAAACCCCAAGTGCTCTGAAGATGGATGGATCGATGGAACTTTTTTTTTTCAAGCACTTTGAGAAAACATTCTGATGTTCCTTGCCTTCTCTGTAGCTTTACAACACAATGCCCTGGCTGATGAAATGGTTGCCTGGACCTCATCAGAGGATTTTCTCCATAACACAAGAGTTACTTGATTTTATTAAAATAAGGATCAAAGAACACAAAGAGAACCTTGACCCTTCATCACCAAGAGACTACATCGACTCCTTCCTCATAGAGATGGGAGACGTGAGACCTATCTGTTGTGCTGTGTTGAAGTTCTTTGTAACTTAAATGACATGTGCCAACACGGGTCTCGTTTGCCTCATTTGTCTCATATAGAAAGAAGACAAAGATTCTGGTTTTGATATCGACAATTTGTGTTTTTGCACTCTGGACCTGTTTGGTGCTGGAACTGAAACTACCACCACTACTTTACACTGGGGACTGCTTTTCATGATTTGCAACCCACAAATACAAGGTTTGTTTGCCTAATCAACCTTTATCTCTGACAAGCATATTCCCATTGTTCTACTCAATAATCCTAAACATATCTATGCCATCTCATTGTTTTTTTTTATACCACATTGATCATTTTTCTCACACATTCATCAGTCCAGCACATAGACTCAGGTTGTGGTGTTTTGACTGTGTGCAGAGCGCGTCCAGGCTGAGATAGACGCTGTGATTGGTCCATCCAGACATCCCTCTGTGTCTGACAGAGATAACATGCCCTACACAGATGCGGTCATTCATGAGACACAGAGAATGGGAAACATCGTCCCGCTCAATGTAGCTCGCATGGCTAACAAAGACACCACAGTGGATAAATACACCATTCCAAAGGTCTAACCTTCACATGCATTATTTCATTTAGATCCTTCCTTTTTTTACATGAATACAACACTGTTTTAGCTGAGCTTTGTAAATTTAAGGTGATCAAATGTCCACTTTTCATGTGCTGTTTGGGGCATTCTTGGGGGAGTTCATAGACGGATTTAAAGTTCTGGATTTTCCTTGTTTTTCAGGGAATCCATTTTTATTTTTTTTAGGCTGCTTCGTTTAACTGTTATTACAATGAATAAAAAAATACTTGTTTTTTCAGAATATATTTTCAGATTTTTGAATGCTTTTTTCCCCGGGTCTGACTTAAAAACGGAACTATTATTTTCGCATTTTATTTCTAACCACATATAGAATGAAGGCTTTAAATATGTTAAAATAAAAAAGACTTTCAAGTTGATACAATGACTGGGTCACTCCAAAACATAAATATCACTTTGAATATTTTTTTTCAGCTTTGTAATAATATAGCTTTCTGTCAGTACAGTAAAGTATTTGACGCTGTCAGACTAACACTAAGCTATTTTTTCAGGGTACCATAATTCTTGCTACGCTAGACTCAGTGCTGCATGATGAGTCCATGTGGGAAACTCCATACGACTTCAATCCTCAGCACTTTTTGGAAAATGATGTCAAATTCAGGAAGAGAGAAGCCTTTCTTCCCTTTTCTGCAGGTAAGCTGTACATATTCTACAAAATGTAGTATTCTGAACTAATTTTAAGTAGGGATGGGTATCATTAAGGATTTATCGATACTACTACTCTTAACGATACTCCTTATTGATCCGAAAAACACAGAAGGAAAAGAGCTGATCCTGGAAGGTCCAAATGTCGACGTCCCGGTAGCTTCCATCGATGCGTCCTCTCTGTTCTCTAGGAGGTTTGTTATTGTGGTGTCAGCACAGTTGGTTGTAGCTAAATCTCTTGTAATGACGGTGATTGGGACATGTGGCAGCACTTCCTTCACCTGCTGCGCCATTTTAGCAATCCGATGGTCATCTGGATCCAAACTCTGGGCCATGAATCCAAGGCCGACGGAGCCAAGGCACTTGTGGATGTTTGTGGTACTGAATGTCTTTTCCTTTTAATGTGCTCTGCTTTGTCAGCTTTAGTAAACTTGGTGGAAACCAGTCCAAGTTCAATGGCAAGAAGCTCTTGGACCTTATTAGCAAACTCCTGCGTGGACTCACCATCTTGTCTGGAAACTGGTGGGAGCCAACTTAAACGATACACTGTACATGGAACGAAAAATGTCCACAGGAGGTCGGATAGCCAGCTGGACTCTACTGTGCTCAGAGAGTAGAGGTCTGGACACCCGTAAGGCCACAGGCTTCGGGCTGCACGGTGGCGCAGTGGCTAGCACTGTTGCCTTGCAGCAAGAAGGTTGTGGCCTCGTATCCCGTATCCCCAGGGTCTTTCTTCATGGAGTTTGCATGTTCTCCCCGTGCATGCGTGGGTTCCCTCCCACAGTCCAAAAACATGACTGTCATGTTAATTGATCACTCTAAATTGTCCTTAGGTGTGGGTGTGTGTATGCATGGTTGTTTGTCCTGTCTGTCTCTATGTGGCCCTATGTCGCCTCTCGCCCGTTGACAGCTGGAGATAGGCCCCACCACCCCCACCCCCCCGCGACCCCTGGAGGACTAAGTGGTTCAGAAAATGGATGGATGGATGGTTTTATTTCAGCTGGAACACAAGGCTGCAGTAGACATCAAGCAACATTTAACTTTTTTTTCTACATGTGAAGCTCGTGTATTACATATGTTTAGCACACAATCACATAGTTTTAGCTTTAATTTCATGAAAATGGTTTACAGCTCAAAGAAACCCAAGATTCAGATTCTCAGAAAATCAAACCACATCAGACTTGTAAAAAAAAAGGATTTTCAATACAGAAATCTTTTTCTGGGCTACAAAAATCACAGTTAAGACTGTCATTCTTTTTTATTTAAAAAAAAGGTGTTAGGAAATAAAGGGTGTTAAGAAAAAGTGCACAATTATAAGAGATCTTTTTAATTGATCTTTTGTTGATATTCTTATTTTTGGAAGAAAAAAAGGAAAATAATTTTCTGTTTTCATGAGCAGATAGCCTTAGTCATGAAAATTACCTGTGCTAAACACTGCATTACTCTGTGTCTAACTAATATCTATCATAATAAACAAAATTGACGGTGTTGTATCGTGTCTACAAATTTACTGAAAAATGGTTATACTGAAATCCATCTCTGTTCTGTCCCTATTATATATCAAGGGTTGTCCTCACAAACTGAGACTCAGCTATACAGAGAGCTAAACACTCTCATCAAAATTCAAGAAGACCAAGGTGTTGAGTTGGATGGTTTAATAAGCTAAATGTTTGAAACTGTTGACAAAACCAGAATCAAATTCAAAAAACGTTGCATGAATATACTATTTAACATAAAAGTAAAATCACATATCCAGTAGAGTTTTTGACTGGGTTGTTCGACAAAAAGACTGAGAAAATGCGTGAGGAAGTGTTCTAGTGCTGATCTTTAAGAACAAGGGAGATGTACAGAACTGTGGCAACTACAGAGGAATAAGGGCAATGAGTCATACAATGAAGCTGTGGGAAAGAGTGGTGGAAGCCAGACTTCGGTCAGAAGTGAGCATTTGTGAGCAGCAGTATGGTTTCATGCCAAGAAAGAGTACTACAGATGCAATTGTAGCTTTAAGAATGTTGATGGAGAAGTACAGAGAGGGTCAGAGGGCGCTGTATTGCGTATTTGTAGATTTAGAGAAAGCAAATGACAGGGTGCCAAAAGAAGAGCTGTGGTTTTGCATGAGGCAGTCTGGAGTGTCAGAGACATAGAAGAGTGGTGCAGAACATATTTAAGAGCTGTGAGACAGCAGTAAGGTGTGCAGTAGGAGTGACGGAGGAGTTTAAGGTGGAGGTGGGACTGCATCAAGGATCGGCTCTGAGCCCCTTCTGGTTTGCTTTGGTGATGGACAGGCTGACGGATGATGTTAGACAGGAGTCTCCATGGACTGTAATATTTGCAGATGACATTGTGATCTGCAGTGAGAGCAGAGTGGAGGTGGAGGTAAAGCTGGAGAGATGGAGGTATGCACTAGAAAAGAGAGGAATGAAGATTAGTTGCAGCAAGACAATACATGCATGTAAATGCGAAAGACACACGTGGAATGGTGAAGTTACAGGGAGTGGAAGTGAAGAAAATATAGGACTTTAAGTACTTAGGGTCAACAGTCCAAAGCAATGGAGAGTGTGGGAAAGAGGTGAAGACATATGTGCAAGCTGGTTAGAATGGGTGGAGAAAAGTGTCAGGTTGCTATGTGATAAAAGGGTTTCAGCAAGAAAGAAGGGAAAGGTATACAAGACAGTAAGGCAAGGCAAGACAATTTTATTTCTATAGCACACTTTCAACACAAGGCAATTCAAGGTGCTTTACATGATTCAGTGATAATGAAACCAAATATATGATTACAGAAGCATGATTAGAGAAAAACAGAAGCATATTGGTTTAACAGATAGACACCATCAATCAATGAGAAAAGATGATGTAAGGAACAATTTTATGCAATATAAGTTAAAAACAGATAAAACAGTTTTATGCAATCTAGATTAAAAACAGATAAAACACAATTTCATGCGATATAGATTTAAAACGGATAAAACACAATAGGTTAAAAAGAAAATAAAAAATAATAAAACTTAAACCATGAGAATCAAATAGTGATCAAAAAGCGCAATTTAGGGCTCAAAGGCAGCTCTGAATAGTAGAGTTTTGAGCTTTGATTTAAAAGAGCCTAACGATTCAGCATTTTTGGATTCAGTAGTGATTCGAGCGATGTTGTACAGTTTAGAGACAGTACCAATGAGGAAAAGACAGGAAGCAAAACTGGAGGTTGCAGAAGTCAAGATGTTCAGATTCTCTTTGGGACTGAAGAGGATGGATAGACTGAGATCGTTTGGAGAGATGACAATTATATTGGGAGAAGGAAGCTGAGGATGGAGCAACGAGGCAGGAGGCAGAGAGGAAGACCAAAAATGAGATTTATGGATGTGGTGAAAAGGGACATGAAGTTAGTTGGTGTGAAGGCAGAGGATGCAGTAGATGGGACTAAATGGAGACAGATGATTCGCTGTGGCGACCCCTGAAGGGAAAAGCTGAAAGAGAAAGAAGTAAAGTCACATACCCATAAACATGAAATCAAATTAAATTATACCGACCCAGATGCATGCACAATCAAAGTTTCAGAGAAACTGTATTAGCGTATGAGCTAAATCAACCACAGCTACCTTAGATTATTCATCCATGCAAACAAGATTTAGAATTTAAAATAAATCACTCTTTCAAAACAAATAATGTACAAGTTGCCTCAATGATAAAATATTACAATGCTGTTCATCAGCTTGCAACGGCATGGATGGTCTCTGATTAATGCAGGTACAGTATAACTGCCCCAGGCTAGCGCTTGCAGAAAAAAATTCACAAATATTCAAGACTAGAGGGCAAAACTGCAGAACAGGAAATTTATGATTTATTTTGTTATGAATAAGCTTTATTTAAATTAATAGGTAAACTGAACTGAAATGTAGTTTCTCAGTGAAGTACACTGTCACACTTCCAATCATTGCCAACCATTGATTTAACTTGCCATTACTCTTAATGTTCAGTTAGTTTTAAGGCTGTCATGGTCTCTGTCTAATTAGTTTATTTCGAAGTTGCAGTAAATCCTCTGCCACAAAGTAAATACTTTATAAAGTATCTGATGAAAGCATTTTGATTTTGTATTTTTAGGTAAACGTGTGTGTCTTGGGGAGCAGCTGGCCAGAATGGAGTTGTTCCTCTTCTTCACCTCCCTGCTGCAGAGGTTTACATTTACACCTCCTCCAGGAGAGCAGCCCAGTCTGGAGTACAAACTGGGAGTCACTCATTGTCCCAAACCCTACCGCCTCTGCGCTGTACCACGTTAAACTGATACCAGACTACAGAAAATTACTCTTCTTAGAGTTATGCTTTATGAATTAAGTATTTTATCAAGAATGTAAACTTACAGGATGTAATGCCAATTTTAGGGAAACAATGTGATTTCCATTTCTCAAATGTATGAAGTAATGATCTTCCTTTCATTTAAAGAGACAGTGTGTAGTTTTTGCAGTACATCTTTGAAGATAACCATTAAAATATTATGTAATAGTAATTACCTTAAGCACATTACTTGCAAAATATTGGCGAAAATATTGGTCCTCTTTTCAGGGTAAAGCCATATTAGATGACGTCTTTACTTCTACAAGAGCCCGGACGGACAAAGCGCATGGAACACACCTGCTATTAAAACAGTGATTTCCACTCAAAATGCAAAAAAGTTTAGCCATAAATAAACTTTTACCTCTTCGCTAGTTCCAAGCGATGAAAGAGAGACTGATGTGCTCGTCATCTTGCTGCAAATAGATAATTCTCAGGGAATTGAGCGTTTGAAAAAAGTACTAGTTGGACCTCCATTGTTAAGTTTCTTTCTCGAAGACACAGATGCCGCATGCTTGTGATAATTTAGGTATGCACCGCCCCCTACTGGCCGAAAATTACACACTGTGCCTTTAAAGTGCATCCAGTAAAGCTAGATCCTTGGATCCACCAAACAGTTTTATGTTTAAGTTCACAGGTCTCAGGCAATGAAGTGCTCTAGGTATTTCATGCAAGCATTTTATCTTTGGCAACACATTTTTTGGTTTTCTCTCTGTTGTTTAAAACTAGATGCCAGCTCTTTTATCATTTATCAATGGTATTTACAGTATTGCTTTCAGGATACCGAACAAGTCTCACAGATTTTTAACTGGTCTCCTCACTGTTAATAAATTCAAAGTGCAGATTTATGTGGCGGTTTAGTCATGACTTTGCTGAAATGACTTAGTCTAGTTTTGGATGCAGAATCATTGTAAATGATTATAGAATTCAACCGTATTGTATTTTCGATCCCAAACATCTTTACTGTACAAAAAAAATATAACACAAATATTTTCCGTGTCTTCCTGTGATTAACCTAACAAATTCCCACCAATGGAGAAACCTTATCTCAATACATACTGTACAAGCTCTCAATGTTGTCTAATATAAGCATTTTTCATTACATTCCTATGCATAAAGGCTACATCGTTTTCTTCCTATGGTAAATTATCACAATCAGCTGTAAACTGTCACGTTAATAGATAAACCAGAACATTTGCTGCTTACCATTCTTTCTCTGACCCACTTTCCTTTCTGCTAAACTGTTAAGTACAGGCAAAAGGAGTGTTCATGATGCAGATTTGTTTTCTAAGCATTATAACTAAGCATGTAACTATACCACTTTTTTAAGACCGATACAATACCGATACTTGGATCTGAGTACTTTCCGATACCGAATACCAATGCCAATAAATCTACAACACCAAATAATGCATCTTCTCTGCTTGGTAACCTAGTTTACCTCTCCTTTCTACGTTGATATGGGTAGACACAATGCCATTATCCGTCGACACAAGGGCTCTCCATCAAATACACAAGGACAGACAAAGTAGAGCCTAGTTTTCTAACGACCATCTCTGTCAACAGCGAGCTAATCCCAGTGATTGGTCACCTCAACATCAGCCAGAAATCGTTTCACCAGAACGGTGCTGTAGAGTCAATGTAGTCATTGCCGCATTTAAGCACTACATGCTATATATTGAAATTACAGTTTATTCAATATGGTCTTTTGGCGATTTAGAGCACAAGGTGTAGAGAATCAAAAAACAGGCCACTGTCTTTGTTTACATGTGTTTTTATAGTTTATAATGAGCTATAATAAAAATGTTTCCAGCTCAATCAAAACTTCCTTTGCGTCATCCATTGCTCCTTGAGGGGGGGATGCGTCCAGAAGTTGAAGAAAATAAACTCTAGTCAACCAGTAACAACATTGCAATGGTAGGGGGACCATGGAAAGTCAGCACCCCCTGCTTTTCTGGTATGGAATTGCTTTGTAACACTGAAAAGAGTTAATGTGTGTGTCTGGGTGCAAACTTGCTGATGGAAAAGTAGAAACTCAAACTAGGCTTTACAACAAGTCATAGAGAATTATATATATATGGTAATGGCGAACCAACTGGACATTGTGGTGGTTGATAAAGAGCAGAGGAAAGCCGTTGTGGTGGATATGGCAATACCAAGTGATGGTAACATCAAGAAGGAGTATGAGAAACTTGAGAAATACCAAGAGCTCAGAGAGGAGCTAGAGAAGGCATAGAAGGTAATGGTGACAGTAGAACCCATGATAATCGGAGCATTTGGGGCAGTGATATGGAGAGAAAATAGTATCATATCTTTTGTGTGTGCGTAATACTTGATTTGTAACTTGTGTCTGCCTCTTTGTGTGTAACTTTGGATTTGTGTGTGCATAATACTTGATTTGTAACCCATAACAACATTTTGTGCGTAACTCTGTGTACTAACAGTTGTGTAATCATATATACACACAAATATAAAAAACTTACAAGTATGAAATACAATTTACGCACGTACAACTTGAAATTACACCAGCTTAAAACTAACTATGAATTCTTCTGCTTAGGAAAGCAAAAACAGAATTATAGTAAGGCATGTGAGCCCTCACAATTTTACCTTTGGATATAGTTGTGTAAGTTCAAATGATACGTTATTACCAAAGATTTCTCCAGAGTTATTGTTGCTTGCTTTAAGCATCTGCATCTGAATTACCTCCTACCCCAAAAGAACTTTATTCATAAAATTTCCACAATTTAGACAATAGCCTAATGTAATTAGCTGTGATTTCTTTTTTAAAAAGTGACGTAGGTAAATAAATCCATGTAGAACATTGTAGATACAGTTTAAAAATGTTCACAAGCTGTAAGTTTCATTCCTTCCAGACAGAAAATTGATATTTCATTTAAGATTTGTGTCCTTATTTGCCATGTGGAGCACACTGAAAAGGGTAATCTGCATCCTTTGTATCTCATAGAGGAGTAAAAGTATCAGACAGACACGGCTGCCTGAATGGACCAAAGCATCTCTCTGTCTGGACATGGTCTGCACCCATGTGATAAACGTGAGTGCCTGTGGTGCATACATGACTGATAGAGGACGCATCCCACTTAGTTTTCCTTTTCTTCACTGATCAGTGGGGGACTGGTGACATTAAAAGGTCATACAACTACATCCTCACAAAAGGAGTCAGAAAGGCATTACTCACGCACTTATGTTGGAGTAGATGATCATGTGAAGCAGTTCTCAGTAGAGGTGGGAGTTTCATTTCAACCACAGAAGAAGTTCAGGATACATTTTACTAAATGTCAAACCAGACTCTTCGACCTCCTTTCAGCGATACAACAAATAGAGGAGTGTGTGTTCTCACACCTAAAGACAAACAGAATTGAGCAAACAAAAACAAACTGACCTCTCCAATGCTTATAGTAGAAACCAGTCTGGTCTCTTGGTGGACATGTAAATGTTCTCATGCAAATTAAGCACACCACCTAGCATGTCCTTGTGCAGCTTGATTTTAACCTTGAGCAGCCCTCTGTTCACAAGTATCGTGTTGAATGCAGTTAGACTGAATTATTCAAACAAATACAAAATCTATTTTTACTTTTGACATGATCCACTGTTCACATCTAATCCTCAACATTTAATTATCTTTGACAATGAGACACATGCTGCATTTCAAGAGCAGCCTGTAGAAATGACAACTTCGCTGACTGTTACGCAGGGGAAATTCTAAACAGGAATAATAATGCTAAAGTTAATTTATTTCAGTGACTTAACTGAACAGGTGAAACTAATAAATGATTTAGACACATATGCAAAGCAAGATATTTCAAGCCTTTATTTGTTATCATTTTGATGATTGCAGTTATGAAAAAAGTTATAATTGCTTATGAAAATTATGAAATTGAAAATCTCAGAAAATTAAAAATACTACATGAAATCAATAAAACAAGGATTTTAAATAGAGAAATATTGGATCTCTAAAATATCTTACTGTGAATATTTACTCAGTACGTGGTTTGGACCCCTTCTGCAACAATTGCCCCTCTTTATTTACGAATCATAAACTGCAGCCTGACTAGTTGTGTTGTCACAACCAGTCCTTATGAAATTTAGGCCCAATCTAAACTCCCTTTTTTGTCTAAACTCTAAGAAAAAGTGTTTTTTTTATTCAAATTACCTTTCTTAGATAATCTTTACCTGTTTGACCCGATTCAATCCAGTTTTTGAGCCCTGCATTGTATGGAATTGGCTCATCTATGTTGTTTATTTAATATTTTATTTAGTATTGACTCCAGTTTAGATGCACTGCTTGTATTATTAGATCTAACCGCTGCCTTCGACACTAGCGACCATGGCATTTCACTTAATCGCCTTAGTCAATTAGTTGGTATCCAGGGGACAGCTTGTCTTTTACACTTATTTCTCTGATAGGTCCTTTAGTGTGATGTTAGATGGATGCTCTTCTCCTTCAGATAGTTTAACCGTGGTGTCCCTCAGGGTTCTGTTCTTGGACCCCTTCTTTTTAATCTATATATCCATCTGTTAGGCGATATTTTTTAAAAGCACAATGTACCATGTCATTTATATGCTGATGACTGTCAACTAGACTATACCTCTTCGTGAAACCTGGTGACTTGTACCAATCATTGACAGCTTGCCTTATTGAAGTAAAATCTTGGCTGGCTACAAATGTTCTCCTTTTAAATGAGTTTAAAACAGACCATAATTTTTGCCCCTGGATCCTCTCCACGTCCCCAACACCCACCACCCCCCACCACCCCAAGTCTAAAAACTTGACCACCATTTGCCTCATGCAGTGCAACACATCTTCTTTGCCTAGACCTGTGGAATGTTGGTCCACTCCTCTTCAATGGCAGTGCGAAGTTGTTGGATATTAGTGGGAACCCTGTCGTATACGGCGGTCAAGCACATCCCAAAGATGCTCAATGGGTGACAAGTCCGGTGAGTATGCTGGCCATGCAAGAACTGGGACATTTTCAGCTTCAATGAATTGTGTACAGATCCTTGCAACATGGGGCCGTGCATTATCTTGCTGAAACATGAGGTGATGTTCATGGATGTATGCCACAACAATGGGCATCAGGATTTCATCACGGTATCTCTGTGCATTCAAAATGCCATCAATAAAATGCACCTGTGTTCTTCGTCCATAAGAGATGACTGCCCATACCATAACCCCACCACCACCATGGGCCACTCGATCCACAACATTGACATCAGCAAAGCGCTCACCCACACGACGCCACACACGCTGTCTGCCATCTGCCCTAAACAATGTAAACAAAGATTCATCCGTGAAGAGAACACCTCTCCAACGTGCCAGACGCCATCATGTGGGCATTTGCCCACTCAAGTCTGTTAAGGCGACGAGCTGGAGTCGGATCTTGTTTGGTTGTGCAAACCAATTGTTTCAGCAGCTGTCTGAGTGGCTGGTCTCAGACGATCTTGGCGGTGAACCTGCTGGATGTGGAGGTCCTGGGCTGGTGTGGTTACACGTGGTCTGCGGTTGTGAGGACGGTTGGATGTACTGCCATATTCTCTGAAACGCCTTTGGAGACGCCTTATGGTGGAGAAATGAACATTCAATGCACGAGCAACAGATTTGGTTGACCTTCCTGCTGTCAGCATGCCAATTACATTCTCCCTCAATGCTTGTGGCATCTGTGGCATTTTGCTGTGAGACAAAACTGCACATTCCAGGGTGGCCTTTTATTGTGGGCAGTATGAGGTACACCTGTGCACTAATCATGATGTCAGATCAGCATCTTGATGTGGCACACCTGTGAGGTGGGATGGATTATCTCAGCAAAGCAGAAGTGCTCACCATCACACATTTAGACTGATTTGTGAAAAATGTTTGAGAGAAATGGCAATATTGTGTATCTGGAAGGAATTTAAGATCTTTAAGTCCATCTCATGAAAAATGGGAGCAGAAACAAAGGTGTTGCCTTTATTTTTTTGTTGAGTTATCACATGAGGAACATTTCTAGGATTAAAGGAATGATGACACAAGGAGACCTAGAAGAACTCATCCATGGGTTTATCTCTAGTCGCCTTGATTACTGTAACAGTATCTTCACAGGTCTACCTAAAAAATCAATCAGACAGCGGCAGCTGATCCAGAACGCTGCTGCTCATCTTCTCACTAGAACCAGGAAAGTAGAACACATCACCCCAGTTCTAAAGTCCTTACACTGGCTGCCTGTAGCTCAGAGAAAAGACTTCAAAGTGCTTTTATTAGTTTATAAATCATTGAATGGTTTAGCACCACATTACAGATCTGCTATCACGGTACAAACCATCCAAATCACTCAGGTCCTCCAGCTCTGGTTTACTGATCGTCTCTAGAACCAGAACCAAACATGGGGAAGCAGCTTTTAGTTTCTATGCTCCTCATATCTGGAACAAACTGCCAGATGAATGCAAAGATGCAGAGACACTGAACTCTTTTAAATCTAAAATTAAAACTTATCTATTTAGACTCACTTATGAGTAACTGTATAACTTGTTTTTTTTATTGTTACACGAATTATTATCCTAATTACTGTAAATGCTTTCCTGTGTTAAAAACTGTTTAATGAACTAAACCTGGGTTTTTGACTCATTTGTCCTTACATTGTTGTATTTTCTTGATTATTTTCTTATTGTAACTGCTCATTTGTATTCTAATCATATGTAAAGCACCTTGAATTGCCCTCTGTTGAAAGTGTGCTATACAAATAAAATTCCCCTACCTTGCCTTTGTTTGGGGTCCAAAAGCTGTGACCGGGGGATCATGTTCTTTGATTTATCCAGTGCATTTAACACAATTCAGCCAGATTTGCTTTGTCAGAAACTCCTGAAGACACAGATGGAGGCCTCAGCAATCAGCTGGATCAATGACTATTTGACAGACAGAGCACAGTTTGTGAGACTGAAGGATTGTGTGTCTAACTACCACTGAGCACAGGACCACCACAAGGGACTGTACACCCCCCATTCCTTTTCACTCTGTACACCTCAGACTTCCAGTATAAGACGGAGACGTGTCATCTGCAGAAATAAACAACTCTGCAATTGTTGGGTGTATCAGAGATGGAGAAGAAGCGGAATACAGAGAGCTGGCGGACCGCTTTGTAGCACGGTGTGGAAACAATCATCTTACCGTGAATGTGAACAAAACAGAGGAGATGGTTGTAGATTTCAGAAGAATCAGGGATAAGTCAAATGCTGTCTCCATCATGGGAGAAGATGTGGAGGTGGTTGAGGAGTACAAATACCTCGGAGTTCACCTGGACAACAGACTGGTCTGGAGAATCAACAGTGAAGCCGTCTACAAGAAGGGACAGAGCAGACTGTAGTTTTTGAGGAAGCTGAGGTCCTTCAAGGTTTGCAGCAAGATGCTGCATGTCTTCTACAAGTATGTTGTGGAGAGTGTCATCTCTTCATCCATCATCTGTTGGGGTAGCAGCATCAGAGCCAGGGACTTAAAACGGCTCAATAACCTGATAAAGAAGGCTGGTTCTGTTCGGGGGACAAATGTCGAACAACTGGAGATAATGATGCAGAGGAGGATTCTTCATGAAATTAAAATTTCACTAGCTACGACCACGCTACGGATGGAATTAAAGATTCACAAGCAAGAACAATGCTACAGATTCTGAATTTTAACAGTTTATTGAAGGCGTGGAGGATTGAAAGGTCTGGGGGGAGATATTGTCAGAGACCCAGAGGAAGACTCAGTGTGGGGGCGCAGTCTTCAGGAAAATCATCTTTCCGAGCCTACTCAGGACCCCCCAGAAGGAACCTAAAAAATAGAAATATTAGAAAAGATGGTACAGGAATGAACGAGAGCACAGAACGGGGATGCTGCGTACGATGGATGCTGTGAAGAAGAAAGGGGAGGGGTAGAAATGGGCGGGTCGGCGGGACCCTGAGAAGGAGAGGCGGGTCAGCGGGACTGATCGGACCAATTAGATGCATACACTCTCCGTTGACGGAGACCAATAGTTAAAAAATGGGGCTCTACTCGTGCGTCCTTGCGTGGAGAGCCCTTGCGTCGCCAGATAATGCCGTTGCGTCTATCCGTCTGCATCAACACGGAGAAGCATAAACTACGCTTTACTTGTTATACATTTGAATTTTTAATTCACCAATTTAATTACCACAATCAAACAGACATTTTGACTTATTAAAGTTGGAAAATACTGCAAACTGAACTGATTTTCATACAATTCACACTGAAAATGAAAGCACAATGCTTGGTTTCATTTTAAAACACAATTTGCCTCATTGTGGATGATGTTATAAAAAACATTGTTATGTAGTGCATTGACAGCATTTAACAAAAACTAACAAGTGTTACAGGATAATTAAAATTAATTCAAAACAAAAAAAAACAAAAACAAAAAAAACAACAAAAAAACAAAAAAAAAAAAAAACCCAAACCCCAACACAACACCACCCAAAAAAACCCTTACTTCTTTTATCACCTTCCATCTTGCAGTTTTAGCTACTCAAAACTGGCTTCCAAAAACTTAGGGTGTGTGAAATGTAAACCAAAGTCACATGGCATTACAAATCTCAAATTCACAGTTCATTCGGTACATTTCCACTATCAGAATTTCAGGCAATTTTTTTTTACCAACCCTCAAGGTATTTTCGTGTTTCCTGACGCCATTTTTGATGCCATTTTAGGAACAAACAGACACTAGCCTTGGGGTTTGGACCCAGAAATGGGCTGGTGCAGACGCTGGGCAGGACTTGGGCTTAACTCATACTGATTGGTTGGAACTCATAGAGAAATGAGCAGACATTGAAACAACTAGCGTTTTATAATTGGAAAAGTTTCTGGAAAAGACGCGACAGAAAGATGCCTTATCAACAAGGTGTGATTCTTATCAATGCAAACGCGCTCGACCCAGGAATGACAGAATAAGCCATGTGCTCTTAAATAGCTAGCCTTAGAAGTCATCAGATAATGGCTGCCGCTTCTTTCCTCTTTCCAGAGTGACCGTGCCTCATGAATCTTGTGTAATTCAAAAACTCAAACAAAGCACAAATCAACACACTGCTTCTACTTACGAATAAAAGAAAAATGAATACCTATTCATTAAACACAATCAATTACCAGTTCCAGCACAAAAAAAACACATGCAACAGATCAATCTGATAAAAACCTTGCTCCACCCAGGAATCAAGAACATTGGAATGTTTCTATCTTTCATGATTTCTTCAGTTCACAATCAGACGGCAATGTACTTGAAGAAAACTCCCTCCTGGGTCAGAGAAGCTTAATTCTTCTATTTCAATTTGTGCGGAAAGTGGGGACGGAGTTTGGATACGCTTTCTGGGCTGCAGCTGATGGAACACGCTCGTCAGGAGAACACCAGCTCATAGACAGCTTCTTGCCTTTGACTGGACGGTGCACAGAAAGACAAAACCATGGGGAAGAGTTTGGAGTGATTCCTAGACCAACTGGTAGAAACCGAGAGGGAAGAAGCAAGATGAATCGCTAGCGGACATTTGGATTTTCCCTCCTGGCCGGCTCGTCAGAACGCCCTTATATTTATTTATGGCCCTTTTAACAAATTGGGCACATTTCAGATGACAATGTGGACATATTTTTTTTGTGCATTCCTGTCAAACAAGTAAAACTCAAGCACATCAATCTAATAATACAAAATACGCTTACCCAACAGTAGATTTTTTTTTCCAATATCGAACTCAATTCCTCCTCTCTTGTTCTGAGTACAAAAGTTCAGGAGAACGCGTCCTCGTGAGATATTCTATCATATCGCGGGATTATGTAATTGCGAGATTATGCATTGCGAGATCTTTTATTAGTGTTATTGAGAAAATTACTAAAATGCAGTGGCTTTGCATCACTGGGTAATTTGTAATTATTATTATTTAAACAAGAAAAAGTATATATATATATCTATACATTATATACAAATGATGTATTTCATAAAGATAATTCCAGATTTTTTCTGTTTTGCTTCACTACGTGTAAAAGACGTCAGTGGATGTGTGGTCACAGCCTTGATCAAGACGTGAAAAGGACGCCAGTGGACGTCTTCATAACCTCTAAAAAACATGCCATATTAAATTAAGTATTAACCATGCAAGGATTAAGCGCAACTTTATCACATCTGATTTCACAGAGGGTCATGATGGAGGACATGTAAAGGATGTCACCTAGTAGACGTCCATTTACATCTGATTGACAACATGGTATACGTTGAACTAGACATAGCAAAAAGACAAAATAACAATTATACATGTAACCCCAGATACTGTACCAGATTTTGCATTGTAGGCTAAAAAAAGCTAATGTATTTGTTAATTATTCTTGTTTTATTTTGGGCTTTCAAAAACTGAAAAACCCCAAAACTAGGCGGTTTGTTGGTTTTGGGGATTTTATTTTGAAATGGAAAAAACAAAGAAGAAGCCATACATGGATTCATGGAGCATAAGAAAAATGCAGTTGTTGTATGACTTTAATGTGACCAAATTTGAAAAAGCCCACGTGTTGGGAAAAATCTGCGATGTGTTTACATATATGATGGTAGAACATTGTGGGTTTGTGGTGCAGTCCACATTGTTGTTTCAGGTTTGTTCGGTGAGGAAAATTTGCTTTTAGATTATACAGCAGAGTCAGTCAGTCAGGTTGGGTGGGAAGGTTGAGAAATAGCATGCATTAAACAGCAAACTATACTAAACTTCGGCATTCATGCCAAAGTAGCACATTAAACTCATCTTCACCCAAGTTTAACATTTTGCTTTTTCAGCTTAGGACTAATACCAGCCCACAGTTTTGAGGTCTGTTTAATCTTTACGAGCAGACGTTACGTTCAAATTCTGGGTTTTCCCTGCAAAGCTGTTGAGGTTTGACACGGAAAAAAGTAGTAAAATTCACAAAAACAAGTGCAACCCCAAAAAAGATCCAGACAGCAGACACACCAGCTCAGCGACGGGTTATAGACATCAGACAATAGCTCAGTTAGAAAAGAAAAATGACATCTGAAGTGAAGCACACCAGAGCTTCCTTGTAAGTATGACTTAACTTAAGAAAAGAAAAAAAAGTAATTGTCTTTTTTTCTCAAAGTTCATGTATTTAGTGTGAATGTAATGCAGATAAACCATCCTTGTGCTCAAGCTATCAGGAAATTAAGAATTTGCTGTGGGGGAAAATAGAAACCAGGTAGCAGTGAACTAAAAGTCTGCATATTGTTGCCGTCAGTAATCTGGATTTATTGCTCAATAAAATGTTAACAGGAGCATGTTCATGAGAGCAGCTGCTCAGGAATGGTGACACTTTACGTCAACTCAGCCTTTGTGGTGATGATAAACAGGTAACTGAAGTAGGGCGCACAAGTACTGAGACAAATGTTCAAAGTTTCTGCTCTGCCAGAATACCACCAAACTAGGTCAATGGCCTCTTTAAGATGTGACATCCTTGTAATAAAGATCACTTTAGGCAAGCGCGTGGAACAAAGCTGGTTGTGCGAGATAGGCACACGGTTGAAATCATTATTGGATTGTGTCTTGATAAGAAAATGCATAGAGGACATAATTCTGGTGAGTTTTTCTTCTTTGGTCTGGGGGTTTGGGTAAAACAAGCTGATAAATAAGCATAATTGGAAACTATTAGGATGACTTTTAATGTCAGTTACTAAAGTTAATGAATCATCATAATTAAATCATGTATACAGGATTTAATTATGATGATTCATAATTGCAGTGCCATGTTATAGATCTAAAAAATATATTTTTTCTGTTTAATCTGACAGGTTGGATGTGTCAGAGTTGCTATCACGCACTTCTGAAAAATCTCTTATCAACAGGAAAACCTGCAGTGAGAGATAATGTACTCTTCCTTCTCATCTTAGCTAGATTGCTTCCTTATTACTAGACACAGATGGATGAAGTAGAATAGTTTCTCTTCATGTCCTGCAACCTAACGATCTAACCAGTGATTTTTGGTAACAGTAGGTCTTTTTCTCAACTGCTGATGGGTCTTGCGGTTTCAGAGAGATGAGCTGAGATGAATCTCTTGCTAGCCACTTGGAAATGCATTATGGTGCTTCTTTGTTTTTCCATTAAAGGTGAGTGCTACACCCATAAAGTTGTCCACGTGTTATTTTCTATTACTCAAAAAATCTAACATTTTTTAATCATCATAAAACAAAATCAGTCACTTTTTCGAATTTTCACAAACGTTTGCTGTCTTTATTGAACAGACCGCCCTCTACTCCCCGCTGAGTGTGTGGACATCATCCCCCTCGGCCATCTGACAGCAGAGCCAGCCACTCTCTTCCCTATAGGTTCAAACCTGACCGTGTACTGCCACGTCTTTAAATGTCAACATGGGTAGGAATATTTGACTTGACACTGTTGTACAGTGAACCATTTCAGTCTTTAGTGGCAAATCTAGCAAGAATGCAAACCTGGGAGAGCCCCTTGTTCTGTATACCACCTCCTCGAGTATCCATGCACCTAATCAGACACCCACCTCGTTGTTAATGATAGAACTAATCAAATAAAGTAAAAGAAAAATATGGATCTACTGGATGCAGGTCTTGGGCTGCTTAAAAAGAATTTTAAGAACCTGGCTGCATTTTGAACTTTTCAGATTTCTCGCAATAAAGGCTATCTTTGCTGCCAAGGAAAAACACTGAAAATAAATCTTATACTGTGTTTAAGGAATCTCTGTTTACTGTATAGCTAATTTGTTTATTTTCAAACAGTTTAGGTGGTTTGAACTTTAATTTATAGATAATCATATGTGGTCAGATTCCTTAAATAACACTTAAAAGTTGGATATGGAACATGAACATGATAGCGACATCTAGTGTGTCTAGGTTGTTGCAACAATAGAAAAATCATTCCAGCTATTGCATAGTTCGCTGCGGATACGCTGAGTGATTAGCCTGAACTGTGTCCAGGGAGGAATGTATTATAGAGGAGTTTAACTGACAGCTAACGTTAGCAAAGTTAGCAAGTGAGTTAGCTTACCGATCCAGGAGGAAAGTTGCCGTTTCCACGTGCTTTATGATGCCGTGGAAATGTTTTATGTGGATCCATCTAGTTTAGGCTTCACCTAAATTTACTCTAGTTTCTGCTTCTTTCTGGTCACTTTTCTCCTAACACGGATGTATCCGGGGCTCCGAAGCAGCTACTTGACTTGCTGACTCTGCCATTTTCCCCAGTACAAGCTGAGCTGTGCCGACCATATTGTTGGAACATAAAAACTGTATCTGTCAACCCACACTGGCTGCCGTTACTGGCTGGTAGATGTAAACATAACAGCATTAACCGTCGAAATGTAGATTTTTTTATAGCTTAATTCAAATATAAGATTAAACTCAGACACCAGCTTCAACCTGCTGTGGTATACAAGCACATTCTCTGATCGTGCTTACAAGCAGAATTCTGCAGGTTGCTTTTCCCCATTCAATGGACATGCAAACACTCATAAGAATGTTTGGACTGCTACAAACGATTACTTTTTTTAATTAAAGTGGTATTTGAGTATTCCTTGTGACATTTAGACTTTTGTGAGGAGGAATACCATCCATATAAAAAAAAAAACTCCACTATAAATTTAGATATATAAAAATTTGTTTAGCTGGGTTTTCGCTCTACAGAGGATGCTTTTAAAAGTTTAACACTTGTTATGTCATTGACTTTTAGGTCCAAAATGTACCTGGAGCTGAATAAACAGAACGTGAATCAGTCAAAAAGAGTCAACTGCACCACAACAATATTCTATCTGCCTCGTGTTTGGACACCGCGATCTGAGGTGGTCTGCACGATCAAAAGCAGTCAGCTGTCTGCTCCGCAAGTCATCAATGGCCTGGACCTACATGCTGGAAGTACGTACACTTTATTTCAGTACAGGTCAGGGTGGATGGGGTGGGGGGTGTTCTCTCACAGCACAATTATTTTCAATGATATCTCAGATTAAAGTATATGTTATGTTATTTTAGTAGATTAGAATATTAGTTTAGCGCAATAAAAACAATTGAACTGATAAATTAGACAAATATGCCTCACAGGGACAAATGTGGCTCTGTTGGTTGAGTAATCGGAGGGTTTTAGGTTCAATTCCAGCCTCTTTCACATGTCGACGTGCCCTTGGGCAAGGCACTTAACCCCAAGTTGCCTACCGAGCTCCGTATCGGTGTCTGAATGTGTGCGTGTTTGGGAATGTGTGAATGCTCCAGTGTAAAATGCTTTGAGTGGTCAGTATGACTAGAAAAGCGATATATACTGTATGTCCAGTCCAAGCGCCATATAGGAACACATATTCCAATTTACTGAATGTGACTGTTTAGTCAAGTTTGAAATAATTACTGACCAATTATGTTTAGTAACTTTTAATTGTTGATGTATTGCATTATCCATTATTGTATATCCAGTAACACACAGTCATTTATAAAAGTTTCAGATCAGTCATTTTAAGTACTTTCTTGTTGTTTTTGTTTTGGGCCTGTTTTTTGTTGGGTTTTTTGTTGTTAAAATTATAACTTGCTCCTGATCCTGACATGATATTGTTCAGCTTGCGTTTTAAAGAACTTGACAAGTGGTGGACAGAATTAAATATATGCACAGTATGATAGATGTTTGAGATCTAAGATATTTATCAAACAAAATATGGACCTGAAAGATCTCATCTTTCTCATGGTTATGCCATGACATCAGCTATTAGTTCTATGAGAAATCATCTTCTCTGAGGTTCATGATTCATGTGTCAGAGAATATGATAAAGCGAAAAACTAAATTCATAAATAATACTCAAAATGAGTGAAAAAGAAGCTAAGAAAGAATGTCTAGAAGCTTGGAACAATCATTGATTAGAAAAATCAGTAATTTAATTTCCGTTTGATTGAGTTGTAAAATTAACTCTATCTTTTACAAAGCACTTCAGCTCATTGAAACCACTTAAGAAATTATGAATTACTCAAAAATCTTACACAATACAGTACATCTATAAAGTATGTGGCTGCATAGATCTAGAGTGAGTCAGTTGTTGCAGATGAGCTCGTTTTACTGGAGGTTTCTCTTCTGTTAAATAGAGTTGTTCCTCTCAGCTGCCGTCTCACACTTATTCAGGAGGAGGCAGATGGTCTTCCTTTATATCAAGTTTTACCATTTGGCTTCACATGATCAGCTAAATTTGTTTGCACTGTTTTATGATGAAAGGGGTATGGGCTGTATGTAACAGAATCTGACTGTAGATATATGAGTATTAAAATTGATTTGATATAATTGAATATAAATTGGAATCTGAACATGTTCAGTTTGCATTGATCACAAATAAGAACCTGAAAATATGTCCTTGTCTCTAAATGAAAAAAATAATAAATTCTATTTTGGTTTCGGTATCATTGCAGTTCCTCCTGATAATCCTGAAGTTATTAGCTGTGAAACAACAAGGAGCTCCGACTTGATAAACTGCTCTCTAAACAGAGGAAGGGAAACGTACCTCCACACATTCTACAACATTTCAGTCCACAGGTACTGTGTCACCGTTTTAGTTTTTTTTTGTATGTGTTTCTGTCAGAATGTGCTTTTGACCTCATTTTTCCCTTCCTTTCTTTATGATCAGAGCGGGCAAACTTATCTTAGATTTCAACCAGGATGATGAGGAGTTCAGCATACCACGAGCTCTGTTAGAGGAAAACACTAAGTACACGCTGACCGCCACTGCCTACAACCACTTCGGAGCATCCCGGTCAGACCCATTCATCTTTTCTGTGGCGGATATAGGTAATGCTTTAACATAACTCTGCATTAATGCAAACACTGTTTTTAATATGAATTTCAAAGTCAGAATCATTGGTTGCTTAAAGGTTGAGTCATCTGTGAAGTATATAGTTCAATCAGTTGTTTGCTCCTCAGTTTGACTAATTTGACTTTCGGTAAAGAGTTTGTCTTTGTGTAATATGTGTCAGAGGGGGATAATTTCCCTTTTCTTTTCTGCTATCTGCCCACTGAATGCTTTGTTTGAACTTTTGCCAGTTCGGCAACACAGTGGCTACTGAACAGATAACAGAGCTTTAAAAAATTACCATACCCCTTCATTCATCACTGTATTTTATTGGGATTTTATATGAGCAAAAACTGCAGTGCATATTTTTGAGGTGGAAGAAAAATCATGCATGTGTTTCAAAACTTTTTACAAATACATGTCTGAAAACTGTAGAGTGCATTGGTATTTAGACTCTCATGAGTCAAAAATTGTTAGTACCACATTTGTGGAAAATATTGCTGGAAGAAATTTTGGTCACTGCCATCTAGGAACTGATAGTTCCTGTCTTTTTTTTTTTTAGCTTGGTCAGATTAAATCGAGATCATCTGTAAATCAGTTTTCAGTTTAGTTTAGGTTTGAAATGGGCCATTCTGGGGTCACTAACTAAAGGTGATCCTACTCCCAGTGTCAAGTCTTTTTCAGGTTTTTCACAGGTTTCCTTCCCGAATTACCTGTCTTTTTTTGGAAGAGAAATAGCCCACAGCATGATTCTACTACCACTATGTCTCCCTTACATGGTTTGTGGGAACACAGCAAGCAAAGTCTCTTAGGGCTTTGTAAACAATGGCTTTCCTCCTGCTAAAATTGCAGAAATGCACAACTAACAGTTGTTCTATAAACAAATTACTCCACCTGAGTTGTTAACCTATCTGGCTCCTCCAGAGTTATCATGGACCTCGTGGCGGTTTCTATAATGACTGCTCTGCTTTCCCAGCCAATTGATTTAGTCATTACTGAGATTAAGTCAAACACAGGTGGCTTCTGAAAACTGTGGTTTCACAGGATTTCGTGTAGGGGCATCTGGATAAAGTGATAGAATAGAAATACACACCTCAATTTTCAGATATTCTTATATAATAAGAATTTTGAACACCATAAATAATTTGACCATTTAACAGTCATGCACCACTTTGTGTTTGTCATATAAAATAAAACATACTTAAGTTTGTGATTGTAAGGTGACAAAATGCAGAAAGGTTCAGGGGGTATGAATACTTTTTGATCTATTGTTTCTTGGTATATTTCTTATTGCTTTTTCGGATTATGTTTTGTTTTTTCTTGCATTTTAGCAATACCAGAGATCCCTCATATAGTCAGGGTGGAGTTTACGAGTGAATCCACATCAGCCATGATTCACTGGGAAACCTCTGTTTCTTCGATGCTCCTCAGAGCCCAAATCAGGCTCCGAGCAAATAATACCTGGGTAAAGAGATTTTAGGACAGCCATGTTGGATGTATAGCTTTACTTAGTATAAATCTTTTCAGGCAATAACTGAAAAACGTTCCTCTTTCAGGAGCAGAAAGAGGGAGCAAAGATCAGCGAGGATCTGATACGAGTGGACAACCTGAGGCCTCTGACTGAATACGAGTTCCAAATCAAAACTTGTGCCTCCTTATCAGGACAGACACATAACATCAACCCAAGCTTTAAACACGGCCAAAGATCTCTTTGCAGCAAGTGGAGCCCATCTGTGAGGAAGAAAAGTCCTGGAAAAGGCAAGCTCACAACTGTTCTATAATGGAACATAAGTGGAACATAAGTGGAACATAAGTGGACCTCATCTAATACCTGCCAGAGAAACTTCACAGCAGCTGTGCCTTTCCAACAGGTCCATCTCAGGAGCTACACGTGTGGAGAACCATGGGAGACAGAGGCAAACGTGGGCTGAGGAAAATTACTGTTTACTGGAAGGTATTGTCTTGAATTCTGTTCCTTTGAACTGGAGGTATTCTTTATTAATAATCTCCTAAACCATTGCGTCATCCCTATTATTAGGCTGCATTTCACTAAATACTGTATCCTAATGTTTTTAAACATATATGTTAATTTTCCTGTACTCTTAGATGTGTGTTACCCCAAATTGCTTACATTATATTTAATTTTTTCCTGTAATCTTGGTTTAGTTAAAAATCCTTTAGATGATTAAATATCCTACACCTACTTGTTCTAACTAAAAAGATTAATTGACATGAAGAAGTCACATCATCGTGCATTTTACAAGGTTATCGTTGAGTTTTGGATAGTATTCAGTCACTTAAAGAAACAAATAATAAATAAATAAATAAAGTTTGATAAATAAAAAAACATCTCTTCCTTAGCCTCCACCTTTTGATGATTATAACGGTGAATTGCTGTGGTACCGCGTCCTCCTGGATAACGGCCATGAGGTGATCTGTGCTGCTGCTTCCAGTCAGTGTTCAGTTCAGGTCCCACTGGAGGTCCGAGCTCTGAACGTCAGTGCAGTAAACTCCTACGGGACGTCTCCACCAGCATTTGTAGATCTCAGACATGCAGGTAAAACCAAATTACAGAAAGAGCCTAAAACATCTTAAATGTCTGTGGAAAACACAAAAACTTCTATCTTGTTTAGGCGGTTCTGAATCTTTCTTGGTAAATTTGGCCCCTGAAGCAGACGGCAGCACTGTACATGTCTCCTGGTCTTCAACAGTCTCAAGAGATCTTCTGTATTTGGTACTACAATGGGAAAGCATGCCTGCAGGAAGGCTGCAGTGGAAAAAGGTCATCAAAGATGTAAAAGACACAACAATCACAGGTAAAGTCATTCACTTATCACACACACACACACACACACACACATATATATATATATATATATATATATATATATATATATATATGCATTTTATTTGTGGTTAGAATAAGACGAAGTGTATAAATTCTTTAATTAACATTCTAGATATACGTCAGCTTCTAGGAATATCTTAAACAAGATAAAGTAAAAATAAGTGTGAGATCTTAAAGTCCTTCAATAGTTGCTTTTTAAGAGAAGCTTTTTCCTTAACATTTTCATATTTATCTGGGTCAGATTTTGATTTCTATTAAGAATTAAAAATAAAATCTGATGATAATATGTAACTGAGATGTGAAGGCTGTCAACTGTCAAAATTCTTTACTGATAGATCTGTAGTCATCGTCCTTTTAGAAAGTTTATTTAGAACATTAAATATTCAGGACAAATTATTCAGCACTCTCTAAAGATGATCATGAAGCACAATGGTTTACTTGTTAACACAATAAAAACTTCAAATCAAAGGAAAGTGATGTACATATATTCCCTAACAGAGAAATACTGTATAGGGGAAGGGAAAATACCTTAAACAAATACTTTTGGAGTAATGAACAAAATAGCAAAAATGATTGCACTGTTGCCTTGCATGATAATAATAACAACAATAATAATAATAATAATAATTCGAGACCCTCAAAGTGCTTTATAATTCCATTATTCATTCACTCTCACATTCACACACTGGTGGAAGCAAGCTACATTTGTGGCCACAGCTGCCCTACGGCAAACTGACTGTCTTTCTGCATGAAGTTGGCAGGTTCTGCCTGTGCGTGGATGGGTTCGTTATGGGTACTCCAGCTTCCTCCCACAGTCCAAAAGCATGACAGTTTTCCTGTTCTGTTTAAGTTGCCCCTTCAGTATCAATGTCTATGTATGGCTGTTTGCTCTCTGTCCCCCTGTGATGGACTAGAGATCTGTCCAGAGTGTACATCTTACCCAGTGACCTCTGGAGGTTGGCATCAGACCCTGCACGGACAAGCGGGTACATACAATAAATGGACAAAGGATAGTTTCTGTGGTAGTTTTTTTTTTTTTCATGAATGTTTAAGTAAATTGTTGGAACAACAAAGTAACAGTTGAAAAAATTTTAATGTGATAAGTTGAAGAAAGGAAAACATTTTCTTAACCACAAAAAGCTTTTAATTCACGCTACTGTCATTTCTTAATCTTCAAATGATGCCACTTTGAAATAGCTCTTTGTCCTCTACCTGTAATAAAAGAATAAAATACAATTTCCAATTTCACCACACCTTTGAAAACTTTGAGATAATTTCTGAAATCTCTGATACATTTCTGAAACTGTGTGGATTTAAAAGTGGCCCAACAGCGCCCTCGTGTGGTTTTTGTATATATTTTTTGTCTCAATCGCACCTCCGGTTGTTTAGAAATTATATCTCACACCCTTAAACCAGAGGTAGTGAAACATACAGTAAGCAGACAACTTACTGAATAGAGTTTCATCTTCAAATTGTGTTTCAGGTTTTATAGCGGGTGTGAGATACAACGTGTCTTTGTATGCTGTGACCACCAGAGGCGTCAGTTCTCCAGCATCCAGACTGATCTATTCCAGAGAAGAGAGTAAAACAGACAGCTTTTCTGCCTTATTTTTAATTTGATTTTTTTTCTGTCTGCACCAAACTACCAACCTTTCATTATTGTGTCTCGGTGTGTATTTGTTTTAGAGCCACTTTCAGCTCCCGTGTTCCGTGTGCTGATCCATGAGGCCAGACGGATCCTGGTCCAGTGGGACGAGCTGCCTCTGGAACAACAAAGGGGCTTCATCACAAAGTACACTATCTATTTGCAGACACTGGATCCCAGCATCAAAGAGCTGAGGGGTGAGCACATAAAATAGGACTTTAAATAGGAAAACGATCGATTGTGCTCTCCCCAAGTCTGCCCTTAACGTAAGATGTTTTTTTGCACCCTGGACAGGTTGCCGGTCCATTGCAGGGCTTTGCAACAAACCTTGTAAAACATGTGGGTGCTTTTGTCTAACAAGGCCAGAATCTATATATTTGGTCTACATGCAAAATGCTGTGTTTTAAGGAAAACTAAAACTATAGCTTACCTTGAACAAAGCATTACCTCTGTTAAACATAGTGGTGGTGGCATCATACTGTGGGGAGGATTTTTCTCAACAGGGACAGAAAAGGTGTTCAAAGTTGATGGGAAAATAAAATAAATTGTTGAAGAAAAGTTGTTACAGTATTTAAAACATTTGAAACTGGGGTTAAATTTCCCCTTCTGACAGGGCAACCACCTTAAGCATACAGCCAGAACTACAGATCAAAGCCTATTCATGTATTATTATGGCCTAGTCAAAGTCCATACCTTTATCCAAATCAACATTCTGGTAAGACTTGATTTTACATCCAGTCTTACTGAGTTAGAGCTATTTTACAAAGAAGAAAGGGCAAAATCTGTAGTTGCTGTGGTTCTACAAAGTGTTGATTCCAGAATCACAAATCCAAGTCAGACTTTGCTTTTTTTATTAAAAAATAATAATAATAAAACAAACAAGTAATATCAGGTTAATATCTCTGATGTTTGTGAGTGTAATGTGATATAAGCACGAAGATGTTCAAGAGGTTGGACATTTTTGGAAGCTACTGTCTCACCTTTCATTTGACGCATTAATAAATCCTCCACTAAATGAAGCAGAATCATTTTCATAAATATTTATGTTTAAATTGATCAGTGAGTAGTTACTGACTTGTTCTAAGTGGCCTTATTGCCATAGTTATCAACTCACAGAACAAGTGAGACTTTATAGCAACTCATAAACATTTATCACATGGATGAAAGTAACTTATTTTTGGTTGTTACTTTTTTTAAGGGTTGTATATTCACACAGGACTTTGTCTTGTTTAAACCCAAAAATGTACATTCGTAGTAAGTTTATGTCAGCTATTTAACCTCAAATCAATGCTGAACCTGTTTTTTTTTTTTTCAGAATGTTCAGCATGGGAGTTGAAACTTATATGTCGATTCATGTCACTTTAAGTATTCTATAAACACAGGGCTTCTTTTCTTCCTTCCTTCCTTTTTGCTTCTCTCTGCTTATTTTAATGGCAAACTGCAACATTCTATTTAACTGTAGATTCTTGATCATTTTCAGCTTGTCTTTTTGTTAGCACCTTACAAACTGGATAATATTCTGATGAGTTATTTTGATTCAACAACTTTCTCCATGCTCTGTGTCATCACATCTCTCTCTTTACAGGCCTGTGACTTCCTCTGAAATGTCTATACCACAGTTCTTTCATCTTGTTTAGTTGTAGAATCTAGTCTTGGCTGTGTTCTGCAAGTCTTGCGGCTCTCACTAGCGGACATCCTTTCTCTTGTTGTTTTTGCAGAGTTACCACTTTGCTTTTCAAAATACACTTTGCCTTTTAGCATTAATACGTGTAGAAGCTTTAGGTAGGGACACTACAAAGCTGTCATGTTGAAAATATTTCCAGACTCAGTTTCCAAGAGTTGGCAGTTTATCTTTGTCCCATGTTTAAGGTATAAATACCAACGTAATGCACTCTTATTTTCTTTTACAAAAACCCACTAAAAACATACTGAAATCAAATTCTATGCTTTTCGAGGCTGGGATTTCAAAGCCAAGCAGCTGCATCTATATCCTACATATAACACTGTGGAGAAGTGTGGGTTTAGCGGTTGCCCGGGGAACAACACTTGCTGAGTGTCTCAGGTGTAAACATTTTTTAAAGCCAAATAAGGTGTCGGTCAGTTTTCCTGGAGTTGGGCTCCGCCCTTTTAGGTGCTTTTAATGCTATATTATACAATATTGGCAATACGGTGGAAGTTAATGATTTGCTACCATAATAATTAAATGTTTCCATTTAATGATATCTAGGTTAGAATGAAACAATGCAATTTTATAAATGTTACAGACCTTATTAAGGTATCACACTCTGAAGTAATGAAAAAGGCAGCAGGTTAGTGTATTACGATTGGAAATTGAAAAGACCAATAGCTAACATGTTAAAGAAGGTTAGACTTTTTTTGTATTTGTTAAAGAAAACAACTGAAAATTGTGAGCATTGTAAAATCGCAGCCATATTAAAACTTGGTTTATTTTACAGTCTGGACAGAGTAATATAAATATTTCAAGCACAAAATTAATAGAGAAAATCTTTCCCCAAATAAAGAAAAACAAATTGACCGTATTCAATCTTGAAATCAAACAGAGCCTCTCATTCACAAGAAAGCTCAATGTTGATTTGAAAGTGTGGAGGAAACACAACTCTGCAGTGACTCTCTTCTATTCTTGCTCACCATCGGTTCATTCTTTTGCTTCCCTCCTTTAAGACAATTTTTTGTGTGCGTGTGTTTGTGTTCTTGCACTTCAACTTGGTCTCAAACAAAGTCTTCCTACCACACCTGTGTGCAAACAGGTGTGGTAAATCATACATGCAGCAGAATGCATGTATTGTGTCTCGGCACAAACCACACTTACATAATGGAAAGCGTGTAAGCGGCAATCCATTGATATTCCCCTCCCTCAAAGTTTCAGTGCATCAGCAGGGTTTTTTTCCTCGCTCTGGCTTCCCGTAATAAAAAAAAAATTCATATATATCAACATCTGCTCACAAAACAGAGAATGCAATCCCTTTGTCAAAGAGACAAGCAGCCATTCATTTTAACTTTTTTTTATTTGAGTGCTTTTTGACATTTGAAGATTATGTTCAGAAGCGAAGAAGCGACCAAGCCAAGCACAAGTTGAAGACATTTTCAGAACATCTTTAGAGTTTTCTAGAACTCGTTCTGACCACAAACAGGAAGCCATGTGGCCTCATGCGCACATGTGTTAGAAGAGGCTGTTACCCGCTAGCCTGTCTCTATTTGTGGAACTTGACTATGAGAGCACATCCGAACGTACCTTTTCCTCTCTCTGAACTGTCACGTGCTCACTGACTGACCTGATCGTTTTAGCACAAATTATTCTGATGTATTCTTTATTATTAGCCTGTTCCATCTCCTTCTGAGTCTTAATTGCAGATTTTTCTTTTGGCTATTTAATTTAACCTGTATTTGCACAAAGAAACTTTAAGTTGCCATCATCAAACACACAGGAACCCCCCCTGATGTCTAGCATTAGTTGGTGCTCATTGGATGTTACAACAAGGGAAGTTTGTGCATTGGCCTATCCACTCAGGGCACCTACTGCTTATGTTCTCTACTGATTTTCCTCCAAATGTAATAGAGCAAAGTTTCGGTAATTGGACCAAAAAACTAATAAACAGGTTAGCGGATTTTGTTTTTCAAAGTTCTAAGTTGTCAAGTTCTTAAAGGTAAGTTAGGCTTTTGGATGGGTGTAAGAAGAGAAACTGATTCAGTCACTGTGCAGAATTGCGTAGCTTCCTCTGCCTACAGTCTGTGGGTCAGTATTGACTGCAAATGTTTATCTCACCTACACTCCATGTGAGTTTCAGTATGACTCACTGACGTCAAACAGCAAATGTTCGGTAGCAGTGGTTGAATACTACTGACCGCTGACTTCAAGGTGCCTCACAAATGAAGGAATTCTTCTGGTTTCCTTCAACAATTTTGACTTTTATATAAAATTCAGCTTTATGGAGCCAAATTGTGAACAATTTGTACACAACTAATTGTCGTAACAGCTGCTCCTGCCACCCGAACTTTTGTTCTCTTTTGTACTATTTCCATTTTCAGGTGATGGTTTGAACGGTTCAACATGACATATTCAAGGTTTCGTATATTGTTTTATAACATAACCCAATGTTTGCAAACTGTTTGAAAATCATGCATCATTTTCTCCTCAACCACTGCTTGAAGTTAGCATGCAGCACAATGCCCAGCCTTTGCTGAATAGACCCTAATACCATGTAGACGTTCAGCTCTACTGCATAACTAGGAGTATAAAACAGTAACTAAGGCTGACTTGCAATTCAAAGGGTTTGCTCTCGGTTAAACTGTTTTCCATGCCTAACTCCAACTGTTTAAGATGAGAAATCAAGCAAAAAACCTGTGAAGCCGCTTTTGGAGCAGAAAACGCTAACTGTCCCTTTCTTCTGCACAGTGACAGTGTCTGGAACTGGCCAAAGACAGATGTGGCTGGACTGTCCAAAAGGAGCTTTGACCCTGGAGCTGACGGCTTCAAACTCAGCAGGAGAAGGACCTAGAGGAAGAAAGATGTTATCAGCTTGTCAGCCTGCGGATCCAGCTGGTCAATACATTTTAAAATATCACCATGTCATGGTGGTCCTGTCTCCGTGTCTGTGTCACATCCTTGTCTCCATGTGTTTATTTAATTGAAGTCAGCTGTTCCTTGTCTCTGTACCCAGCTGTTCTTTGTTCCTAATCACCCTTCCCAGTACATATCTTCTGCTCTTCCCTCCTGTCTCTGCTGGGTCGCTGTCATTGAATGTTGTCTACTTTCTCTGATGGTCTTCATCGTCCCACGTCAAGTCAGCGTCCTGTCCTGCATTTTTAGATTTATTGATAAAATGGGCTATAAAAGCTCTAAACGTCGCTCTGCATCTAGGTCTACCTTGGTCCGTGTACATTCAGGCAGTCCGTTTTTCAACTGATACAAAAAATGGAAAAACGAAAACAATAGCTGCAATTACATGTGCAAATTATCTTTAATCCGATCATAGTACGGATTAGAAGTTCACTGTGTACATGGGCCCAGTGTTTACATCCGCTACATGTCTGAATGGAAGAATTCATTTTGAAATGCGCAGAACTATCTAAAACACTGGAAACGGTCGTAGAAAAAATACTTCCATTGTAAACAAACATGGCGGCACCCAATTGAAATGGAGGACTACAATGTTCCTCAGAGTGTGCTTTTATTTCTTTTTTCTGGTCACGGTTTTATATCCACAAGCCTTCATTCTTATGTACTCAATCGAATTACAAACCGAATCCTTTTATTTTTTTAGGCAGACATATTAGACATCTAAGAATGACTTAACAGACATGCGCAGAAATGAGCTACATTTGGAATAGGAGTTTACATGCACCACGATCGGATTAATCATCGGTATAAACCACCCCTCTCAGTCGGAATGGAATTTTGATCCGAATGAGTTTGATCGGGTCAGAGCAATCTGAATGGCATGTTTACATTAAGCATTTTTATTCTGATCAGGCTTTTAATCCAATTACTTGTGTAGAGAGTTATTGGTTTATACACACACTCCTGTGTTGCTATACTTGTGTGAACATTACATTGACTTCTATTTATTTTACTATGCCTAACCCGGACACTTTCCCTAACCATTAGTTGCACATGCCTAAAGCCTAGTTTATGCTTCTCCGACTGCAAATTTGCACTCAGACCCAGACGTATTGACAGAGACATTTTTCGTTTATGGTTCTCCGTTTTTTTTTCTCTCCGCCAATTATTGTTTTTTTCAGCGTTGATCGACCAGGACAGCGGGGGGTGCTAACTTTTCATGGCGTGTCTGCCTACTATCACAGTGTCGTTTCAGTTTTTTTTTAGGCTTGTGAACGTATTTCTCCCTCAAGGAGCAATGAACGACAGAAAGTATGTTGTGATTAAGCTGTAAAGCTTTTTACTAGAAGTACAGCTCATAGAATACTCTAAAAACATGGAAACAAACAGAGCGGCCTTTTTTGTTGTTTCCCTACACCACCTTGTGTTCAAAATCGCCAACAAAGCAGATTAGATCAATTATCCTTTCAGTATAAAGCCTGTAGTGGCCAAACGCTGTATTATCTACTGATTACAGCGACTAGAAGCCCCGTTCTGGTGAAGCGATCTCTGGCTGTTGCTGAACCTGACCAATCAGATGCATACACTATCCGTTGACAGAGACGGATAGTTAAAATTTGGGCTTCTACTCCGTGAGTTTTTGGTTAGGTGACGGAAAGCCCTTGTGTCGACGGATAATGGCGTTGCGTCAATCCGTTTCCATCAAAATGGAGAAGCATAAACTGGCCTTAACGCTAACCTTAACTAAAACACCACTCTCACCATACATCTAAACCTAAAAAGTAGTAGAGCACAGACACTTGTTGAACATTGTGAGGACCAGCAAAATGTCCTCACAGCTACTTAATGTCGACACAATGCTGGTGGCCTGTCAAAGGTTGGTCTTCATAATTATATATATACATGCCCACACACATACACACACACACTGCCCCAACAGACTGCCAGCTTGACTTTTCTTATGTGGATTAAAGAAAACACAAGAACAGAGAAGCGTTTGAGATCGGTGTGTTATTGTACTGATAGCAAGTTTACCGATTAGGGAGGCCTGTTTAAGTGACCAATCGGCAGCAGAGTCTGTTGCTAGGCAACACATTTAACAATGGAGCACCCCAAGGTGATGTTCAACGTGCCGCTTAATCTGCGGCTTTGGAAAATTAAATATTTTTTCATGAGTTTTTCCCATTTTTGTTTCGTGAACCAAAACGAAAATTCAAATAAGGGTTTGTGATTTGTCTTTTTGTTTCAAACAAAAAAATGTAAAACCGAAAAACAGTGTTTCGTTTTTTCCATTTACAAATGAAAAACGAAGTGCCTGAATGTACATTGACCCTCCTTCAACCACAACTCGACACACCATATGTTAACTTTTTATTTATATATTTTTAAACCTGGCTCATCTCAATATGATAAGTTTCTATTTGTATGTACAGAGCGGCAAGAATTCCCCCCCCTTAAAAATGCCTCTCCCCTCATATCTCTTTCAGTGAGGCTGGTGATCGTGATTGTGTTCATCATTATCATCTTAATAGCGATTGTAGCCAACCTGATGTGCTGGAGCTGTGTGAGGAAACGGTAATATTACTTACTCATTAAGTCCAAACACTCACTTTTCCACAGAAATCCTCAGTCATTCTACTAGACAAAATCATGAGCGTTTATAAGTTTTGTTTTACGAGTAAAAAGGACGGATGACCCTGTGGTTAATTTTTAGTGAAAAACCACACCGCAACACGAGTAAAAACCCACCTGGTTGTTGTGAATAGAAACTTAAACCTCATTCTGATTTTGCCATTTTATTTGTCTGTCCGCATCATTTTTCATGTCATTGGCATTGATCCGCATTACCTTGCAAAAGCATTGTTATTACTTGCACTCCAACCACATATTTTCAGGTTTCAACCACAAGCTTCTGTGTGTTTTGGAGAGATTCAATGATTTTAGGCCAACACAAAATATTTGGCCTATATAGCTGTAAAGTAGAGTGGCTTGCTGATTATCCTTTTTGCAAACAGTACAAGCTCATGTAGATCGAAATGAAACTATGAAAACATCAATTCTTACATCTTTTCAAAAATTCTCAATTGCATTACGGTCTAGGAGCTTCTAACACATGACTAAGTGTTGATATAAACTGTTCAAGTCTTTTAGGACCTTATACTAGAGTCCTGCATGGGTCCAGTTTTACCAAGTTTTACCCACCTGTACTGCTTAAGATGAATCCATTTGCACAGAGTGGTCACTGGTCAGGGGTGTGAACTGTAATCTGTCAAGATGACAGACGGCCAGATTTTTCCTTCAAACACTGTAAATAACGTCACCCTTGATTGAATATAAATTATTTCACTGTTAATCTTTTATTTCTGTGGAATGTTGCACAGCTGACATTTATTTGATGCAGAGATTGCTGCACAGAACCACAGTCCCTAGCTTTAACTGTGTTCTCCTTTCCTGGTTGGCATATCTCTCGCTGGCAGCACTGGACGCTGCTGGTATAGCAGGAACATTCTGCTATCAGTGCAAGATTGGAAAATATTACCCAATGCTCTTTCCACCGAAACAATATATTTTAACTGGATCTTCTTTGGAGAAAAATCTGTATTATTATTATTATTATTATTATTATTATTATTATTATTATTATTATTATTATTATTATTATTATTATTAATTAATTAATTAATTAATTAACCATCGTCCCATCATCTTTAAGCGTCCCTATTGATCTTTCTTGATCCTGCTAAGGAAAAGTTTCCACAACGCCATGATACTGCTACCGCTATGCTTCACCTAGAGGATAGTTTTTGAATGGTGTTAATTTTCCATCCCTTATAGCGCTTTCTGCATGTTGCTATGTTCTCTACATGGCTAGCAGCAAACTTTAAACAAATCCCCTTGTTGCTTTCTTTCAACAATAATAGGAGCGTTTCCACTATCTAAACCTCAGGGTAATATTGCCGGAACTTCACAGTATGCACATGAGCCAAAGGGCACTGTTTTCAGCCATTTCAGGAACCTACGGAGTACCAGTCTGGGGGGTTGTTGTCAGAAATAGCCTGGTAGTCGCTGGGCGGGAACTTTGCTTAACCTAAAATGGAAATGAGCAGACGTCGCCAAACAATTGACTTTGTAAAATAATCAAGCCCCTTTCAAACAGGCCATGAAAAACACTCATTTTCCGGGCTTCATCTGTTTTACTTTTGAGTCTGAAAGCAATAACCTTTCTCGTTATATATACGCCGTATGACCTACACTGCAAAATCGAGTAGTTGCTATTACTTGCTTTAGATAAGTTATCAGCACTAATATGAGCTACTAAATAGATTTTATGAATTAAAATGTAATTGGATATAAGAAATGTACATCTTACTTTCTATTCTTACTGACCTTTGCAAAGAGTAAGTTACCACTATGAGCCAATTTTAATTTAATTCAACTTGACAATGTCTTAAGTTATTGTCACTGGGTTTTCAAGTTTTAGTTAAAGCTAGTACCTCGAAAACAATCAGTTACCTAATTTTTATATTTCCCTGGGTGCTTAAGTGACAAGTTTTTGAAATCATGAGTGACTTGAAAGTTTGTTGTACTGAGCGACACTTGCATGATTTTAAAGAGCTTATTTAACTGTTCAAACATTAAGGTTGTTTTTTATACCATACCCACAGAGTTTGCAGTTCTACCGTATTTATGAGGCAACCAATTGCCTCAAGTTCAGTAAGTTTTCTGTTCTTTTAAAGTACCAACAGGAAAGAAGATTTATTCTGTTTTATTAATAGAGTAATAAAGTAGAACTAAATCATTAATTTAATCTTTGAAAAATTAAAACTATTAAGTTTAAGTATGTTGTACTGGTTTGACTTAGTAATAATAACTTGCATGTAGGCTAATTTTACTTTCTATACATTATTGGCTCCAACACATAATTACCTAGTCCTGTGTACTTATTATTTTAAGTGCAATCGGTTTGCATGTTAGTTTTTTTTATGATGGTGAACTAATCGGATTTTACAGTGTAGTAACAAGAGCGATAGGGTGTTTGCTAGGGATGCACAACTAGCGATACTTGTATCTGGTATTGGCCCCTATACCGTCTAATGTACATGTATCGGTATCGGTTCAACTTAACCGATACCACGAACCAGTACTCAAAATGTTGAAAATCTGCAATAAATTCATAAAAAAAGATTAATTTTTCACTTGAAATTTTATTTTTGTTGTAATTTTATATGAATGCACACACTGATGATATATATATATCAAATATAACAAAGGCTGCTTTACACTCCTTAGGTCTCGCTTCTTTTTTCCATTCAGTTTCATGTTTTAAGCTTATGTGCTCAGAATTGCACACAAAAGACGAACGCTGTGAGGAGTTCTGCTGTTTCATCAACCCTCTTTGCAAGAATGACTTTTTTTGGAGAAGTGGCACATGTACACCCACTGCACTGTTTACATCATATTCAGATACAACCTCCCCCAGACATTCATCAAACCGAATTTCCCAGAGGAACCCGCCCGAGGGATTAATAAAGTTTATCTACATCTCTTGTTACGTCTGTTGCTGTGGGCACCTTTTGATAAGCAGCACTACTCACAACCAAAAAAAGCCTTAAAAGCATTGGATTTAGGAATTTGGAAATAATACATTAAAAAGGCATTAAAAAGACTTGAATTTAACTTGAAAAAACTTGTAGGAACCCTGAACTAATTTGCTATGTTGGCCGAATCTGTGCAGGGTGAAAAGATTACCACTCTTTGACAGGGCACTACATGACACATGGCAGATAACCATCCACATGGTCAAGTTGTAAAGGCAGTTCAGAGTGGCCATATCATTTAACATGTATGTTTTTGGACTGGATTACCCATATATATATGTGTCTGCCTCTTTGCAGCCCTTCATCGTTGCCCGTTCAATAGATTCCCCTACTGGAGCAGGGGATCTATGCACCTCATTCAGAGTCACCATGCACATCTTTTATTTAAGGTCAAAAGATTAAAGGAAGTGATGAGAACTGCACAACACAGTTTTTAGACATAACGTTTAAAAGGATATTGAAACCATGGGTAATTTTGCATGCTCTAAACATTTTTCCACTTCTATGTGTTTGTCTATCAGAAAAAAAAATCACATGAAATACAGCAAAGTGTGTTACTGTATCATGAAAAACACTAATTATAAAATATGCATTTCTCATTTTCAATTAAAACCAATGAAACAGAGATAACAGTTTTGTTCAACTTTTGATGTCCAAAAGGTGAAATGTTCATTCTTTTTTTTGCTGCAGGATCAAACAGAAATGTATAGCGTGGGGACCTGAATGGCTCGTGGACAACCTACCAAAACCAGGACACAGTAATGCCATCAGGCTGTTGGAGGTAAAGAACTCTGGATTTACTAATACCTAATACAGCCAAGAGCTATAACTGCTGCACCAAAATTTGCCAGATTAATTTATAATAGTTCAGGGTTGTTTTCATATTCACAGTTAAACATGACTGAACATTGTTAAAAGAAGTGAAACCATTATTAATTGTCTCTTTTGCTTAGAGAGATTGCAATGTTTTCTAACGTTGAATGTAAAATACACATTTGTCCAACTAATATATATGTCCTATACTGATCACTAAATATTTAATAATCTTTTTTCCTGCTGGTTCATTTCTACTATTTTTTTTTCTTTCTTTAGGACGACAGAAGTGAGCCACTTTTCTCCTCCACCTACAGTGACCCTCCGCTCTCCCCGATCCTCGTGATCTCCCAGGAGGAGAAGGATGAGGTGTACCCCACCATCCACGTCGAAGAGTTCCAGATTGGGTCCAAAGAGGCCAACCCGGAGACTGATTTAACCATGTCAGACACCAGAACCGTTCCAGCTGAACACACTGGCTACAAACCTCAGATTGCTACACTGATTCCGTTTGATGAGGACAAAAGGGATATTCCAGAAAAAACAGACGAAGATAAGCATTCGGTTGAAATTGAAGGATTACTGAGAGGCTTCTGGTCCAATATGGACATGGATTGCTCTGATTTGTCTCATGGCTCTATCGGGGATAATTTCCATCCTAAAAATTCTGAAATGTCTGCTTTGAAAGGAGTCTGCTTGCAAGAGATGTGTACGAAGGAGGATGATGTAGAGAACCGCGCTTCCTTTCTGGACATGCAGCAGGATCAGAAACAAACTCTTGATTCAGATGATATCAGCTTCTCTCCATTTTCAGCTAGCCCAGTCCTGAACAGCGGTTACTTCCCCCAGGTGGCTTCTCTCAGCACCGTGACACTTGACACACTGAGGTAGCAGAGAAGTTGGAGAGCCGAGAACTGCACTTTTAAGGCCAGTTTTTGAGAAAGCATTACAAAAGCTCGATATTTAGAAGAAAAGTTTGTCACTGCAGTATAATTGCTGACTGTTTAAATGTTATTTTCATTGTGAAATCCGCTGTGTGAGGATTTAATGGTTTCACTCTTGGCTTGGAGTTTGCTGATCTTTGTGAATGAATCTTCTTTCGACCTATGCTTTATTGTCTGAATAAATGAACAAATTATTGAGTACAATTTAAACTTCATTCTGCTACATCTTATCAAAAAGCTAACCCTATGTATTTCTGATTGCTGAATATCAGAATAATAAGAGAATAATTAATTCACTTCACTTGTATTTATATAGCGCCAATTCACAACAAATGTCATCTTAAGGCACTTTAAAACAAAAGTCGTTTCAATACAATTACCCAAACATTCCAATCAGTTAAAAGTTTTCTATGTAAGGTAATCCCAGTAGATTGCTTTAATGTTTTTGGAAAATATTTTTTTCCATTGCTACATTCAGAACTTGCTTTTCATTTTAACGTATGACTTTAGTCAAAGGTTTTGGATATCCTTCCATAAAGTCCTCACATAATTTGCTGGATTTTTGGCACATGCCTTGTGTTTATATGCTGTCTTGTTGTCAAACACCTTTAAGCTCTGCCCACAAATTTTCCTTGGATGTAAAATAAAACTTTATTTAAAATAAAGCTAAAGTTTAAGGGATCGTTGTTCATTCGGAAGACCCATTGTTTTCCAAAGCTTTGACTTCCTTGCAGATGTTGCTTCAGTATTCTCCAATTAATGTTATTTCTGGTTGACGTCACCTATTTTTTTCAATTGCACCAACACATTATGATGCTACCACCCCCTTTCTTCACAGTTGTGATGCCATTCTCATGTTTCCTAGCTTTTTCCTCCAAATTTAGTGATGACTATTATGACCAATTAATTTTTGTTTCATCCGTCTCCAACCATGAAGCTGTTTTAGGTTTTTTCTGAGAGCATTTGCAAACTATATTCTGGATGGAGAACCATGGGCAACTTTGAAAAAATTTCTATTTTTGTTTAAAATCTGATGTGAAGAGATTGTTCCACAGTTTGGGAGCTGTGACAGCAAAGGTCAAATCTTCACTGTGCTTTAATCTGTACCTCTCGGCAGCTCGTAGCATTCGGTCTGCAGACCTCAGTGTTCTAGAAGGAATAAACCAGTTCAGAAGATCCGAAATTGACGAAGTGCCGCCCCTAATCTATGCAAAACTTGAAATCAAATGATAAAATGTTATAACTAATTCAAAAATTGACTGTAGGAATGCTGGTGGGGGGAATATGTTGTCTTGCTTGAGTGTGCCATTTATTAAAAGTGTTACTGTGTTTTGGTTGAGCTGCAACCAGTTTACCAATGACAGACTGACAACTGAATAAAGACTATTTCAATGGTCGAGGTGAGATGATATGAAAGCTTTTCCAGCTCTCTAAAATTCTCTGAAACTGAGGAATGTCTTCACTTTTGTAAGTAGCCAGAAATAAATGAAACTATCTTTATCAACCTGCTTATCGATAGTTACACTTCTGTTAAAAATCAGTTGGGTAATAGCTTATACCCCATTGAGAGGCCTTCCAGCCAAAGAAGGGGTTAATTTGCACATATTATACCAAACACGGCCATCTCTGGTACACACAACCTCCCTGAATGATATGATGCCTAGGCATTCCCATGGTGTTTATACCTGCATGTAAATGATTAAACAAAGAAATGTTGTGTTCTGGCATCAGAAGGCAAGGCAAGGCAATTTTATTTGTATAGCACACTTTCAACACAAGGCATTTCAAGGTGCTTTACATGATTAAAATTAGAACACAGAAAAGAGCATAAATCACTTTGAAGATTAAAATATAAGAAAGCATTTACAATAAAACAGTAATCAA